>OY720429.1:172155991-172755991 GCA_963082735.1 Pocota personata | reverse complement strand
CTCTGGACGGAGCCCGAGCTGCCTTCGCCCTTACAAAGAGACTTTTTTATAGCAAGCAACTCGATGCAAGGGTAAGGGTAATCTGCCACATGGCCCTCATTCGGCCCATGTTCACATATGGATGCCCCGTGTGTTTCAACATAGGGACAAGTAGGATGGAAAAGATTCGGGTGTTTGAGAGCGCCTGCCTTCCGACTTGCCTTCATTTGTACAGAATACCAGAGTTTCAGTACATAAAATTATATTCTAATGAGGTCCTATACAACAGGTCGAATTTGATGAGGGTGGTGTAGTGGTAACATTATCGCCTATCACGCTGTTGGTCCACGGTTCACATCCTGATGTCAAGAATCATCTATTTATTTGGCGTGAAATAAATAAAAAAGTCGATCAATTGCGAAAGCTAAGTCAGCTCTTCTACGAAGGCATAACACTGGCAGTAGAGGGGTCCTATGACTGAAAATACAACTTGATCGTGATGATGACATCAGGAGGAAGGAAAAATTGTGAATCATGAGCAACGACAAAAGCAAAACAAAAAGCTCCTCAGTTATCTGGACGCTACCCTTGGAGTTTGCAGAAACTTGATACCACCTGAGTTTGAAACCACTACACCAAATCTATCCACACAACGCCCGTGCCCTGAAATAGTATAAAGGTATTCATATCCCCTTTGGCGCACGCAAATATGGCACGCACCTTGGCCGACTTGCATATTTTTTTAGGTGTCTAGGTAGTTTAAGTATAGGTTGTACAATTAATGTACAGAGTCACTTTGAAATGCACACGCATTGGACATAATCACTGCACTTCAACTCCAGAAATTATTATTTTTACTAAATAAACAATTCTATGTCTCCCACAGGTAGTTTAGCATAAGCACCTTTTGTATTCTTATCATATCATAAGGTATTTCTGTTACTCTCACCCATATCCAACATATGCAGTTCACGAATGGAAGCAAAAATATTGTACGAGTATAAATAAGAAATCATAAAGCAGATTAATTTCAAACACTACAGAAGTTGGTATCATTGAATAGCTATCCTCCCTCCAGAGGTAAGGTGGCTATTCAAGTACAATCGTAGGAACAGTATCTTACAGCTATTGAATGTCTATCGCCCACCAGAGGTAAGGCTATTCAAGTTTTCAATCATAGGAACACTATCTTACATTTGGTCCTTCGATCAATAGGGACCTATACGTATATGGTCCTTTGAAAGCTGTAAAACTACGAGCTACGAGAGGAAAAAGGTACAGCAGATACATATATGTAAGTCCAAGACGAGCCACGATAGGAAGCAGATACGGAACGACCTTAACCTAATACGAGAGAGAGATTACTAAATATAAGACGTAAACGAAAAGCTGTCAGCAGACAAGAGAAGAGTGGTACAACAAGATGACGAATACAGACGATTTCACCGAGCAACAAAGGGAAGAGCCCCGTTCACGCTTCTCTAATTAAATTTTGAACCTTCTGTGCTGTCACGGTCGCCAAATGTTGAAGCTGGTTGCTTTTATCCAGTCTTGTTTCGATGAATTTAGTCGTAGGTCATAAACCTAGACTAGTTGGAGAATGCACAAGTCGATTCCTGTATCGATTATGCCTTCGCTGAACAGGTCTTCAAGCAGACTTACTTGAAGTAGAATAAAAGTCTTGGGTAACTGTTCCGATATTTAAATTTCTCTATTTATACTAAAATTACATATGGTACTTAATGCTAAAAATGCTTATACTACAAAATTACACCACAATTGCTTAAAGAATAAAAGAAAGAAAACTGCAAATAATATGAACAAACATAATGTGTAAATTGATTCTCGATGCGATAGCGTTCGCCCTGCGAGGTGGAACAACCCCAGTTGGCATTATGCTGAGTCTACAAAATTATGTTTATAGAGTTTAATTGTTTGGATAAATGAGGTGAAATTAATTCAAATGCTGATTAATATAACGTGTTGTGTGGTGCATGTGCAGCTTCCTTCAGATACTTGTACCATAGATGTCGCATCCCCATACAAAAAAATGTTGATCTTTTTTACGATGAGCAAACAATGATGGGCAAACAAAAAGCTTTTCTGCTTCGCAAAGAAAAAAAACGGAAAATAAATTTTCTATGCGAAAAGCTTTTTCTTTTGCTTTGCGAAAAGCTTTCACCACCAGCGTAGAGTTTGTGACATAGCCACAGCGAAATATATTTTTTGTTTTGTTTTGTATTCTCGTATTTTTTGTCCTGGCTTGCGACTTTGGCACGGTGGGGAACAGACAGAGTAGAAATATACCTACATATGTATGTATACCTACATATGTACATATGTGTATGACGTATATTTATCGGTAAAGAATTCCAAAGTCTAATGGCGTGAACAAAAAATAAGCGTTGACTGTTCAAATAGTTAAAATAAGGAACATTAAAATTTCTGGTGCGTTGTGACTGAGATATGCTAAGTTTTTCATAGAGATAATGTGGTTTCTGAGTTTTGTGTATATTATAGAGGAAAGTGCAGTTTGTTATATTAATATGTTGCCTAAGGGTACAACCGGTGAGTTTACGGAAAAATCTCGAAATGTGGTCATATTTGCGGAGGCCATATACATAACGAATGACAGAATTAAATGCTAACTCAAGTTTTCTAAAAGATAATGCGTCAGGGTTACTAAATACTACAGAACAGTAGTTAATAATTGGAATAAAAGAGCTCTTGCGAGTTTAAGCTTAGTAGATATTGGTACAAAAGCAGAGGAGATGTAGAGTTGACGTAGACCACAATACATCCTTTTTACTACATAATTAATATGTGTTTCGCAGGATAGAGTACGGTTGATATAAATGCCTAAATTTTTGACCTCATCTCCAAAAGGAATCAACTGGCCCATAAGATTTAGTGGTGGTAAAGACTGACTATCGATTACACTTTTTGAAATAACTATTGCTTTGGACTTAGTTGGATTTAAGGATAATTTATTTAAGATAAATTCTCTCAAATCGTCTAAAATCTTAACAATTGCGGTAATGCAACTATGTTTTGCTCTAAAGCCTGATTGATGTGGAGATAACATTTTGTTCAAAATTATGTGATCATCGATTTGGTTTTTAATTAATATTTCCAATACTTTGGAGAAACACGGTAATATACTAATAGGCCTGAAGTCCTCTAGTTGGCTTCTTGAAGTATTTTTAGGCACTGGGACAACTTTGGCATATTTCCAGGCAGTTGGAAATTCTGACCACATGATACATGCGTTTATTATGTGTGTAAGAGTGTAATATATTAATGGCAGAAGCGCTTTATAAATTTTAAATGTATACCATCAACACCTACAGCATTCGATTTGATTTTAGACAAGGCCTTTATTACATCGCACTCCCACACACACTGAAACTCAAAGCAATGTGAATTATCATTAAGTCCTACTGCGAATTCGACAGCTCCATTACTTGATGAACATGCATTTGTTCCGGCTTTTAAAAAAGAAGTTGTTTAATTGATCGGGATCTAGATCGCATCCTGCAGACGTTTTCTCAATAACTCTTAGAGAGCGAAGATTTTTCCAGAGAATAGAGCTGGGTAGACTAGAATTAAGCTTTGAAGAGTAATATTCAGCTTTGGCTTTTCGAATTTCCGCCGTGGTTCTATTTCTCTGTGATGTGTAAATCTGCCAGTTGCTTCTACTGCGATTACGTCGCCATCGCAGATACGATCTATCTCTTTGAACTAGAAGCTTTTTGATATTTTCAGAAAATCAAGGAACGCTTTTGTTAACAACTCTTTTTACTTTAATTGGATCACGCCGCTCAAAAAGTGTCTGAACAATAGATTGAAAGATGTTAACTTTGTCATCAATTGTGTACGATTCCCAGCAAAGATACCACGGACTATTAAGTACATCGCGAGTCTATTCAACCTCATTAATATTGTGGAAATCGCGATAGAAAAATTCAACTGGAGAAGGATCCGTATTAATTTGTATATCAAACGTGACAAATATTAAATCATGATAAGATGGAATACCAGGAACGTATACTTGCTCATATAATTTTACAAGCTCTAAATTTGAAGTGAGAACTAAATCTAGAAGGCTTTCCTTACAATGAGGTCAAGAATGAGTTGCCATGGAAACATTAACAATTTCTAAACCGACCATTGAACAGTTACTTTTAAGATGTTGAGATAGATTGTTGTTTAATAAAAGATCAATATTTAAATCACCACATACAACAATTTTAGAATATTTTGGACTATGGACACTCAGACTTTCAAAAAACGGATTTACGCATAAACTTTTGTGGGGATTATATACACAACTAACAAGAATACTGTCACTGCAGTTGGTGAGTTCGATAAAAATAAATTCTACATCAGAATCTTTTGACGATTCCACGACTTTGCACTTCAAAAACGATCTACAATATATGGCAACACCACCACAACGTTTCGACATTCTATCATTGCGCATAATATAATAACCAGGTATATCACCACACAACTGATCCTAACCAAACTTAATGCACTAGATATGCGACTTAAAAAGTTAGAAAATACCAAGGACAAAGTACCTAAGCATAATCATGGATCAACATCTTAAAGTGATATGTTGGAATGCAAATGGTCTCCTGCAACATCAACAGGAATTGCAGGTGATTCTTGAAACAAATAACATAGACATTTGTCTTATCTCAGAAACCCATTTTACAAAACAGACGCAAACAAAATTTAAAAACTACAAAATCTACCACACCGCTCACCCTGAAAACACAGCTAAGTGTGGAAGTGCAGTAATAGTAAAAAATAATATACAACAATATGAGGAATTGAAGTATATAACAGAGAAAATACAAGCTACAGCAGTGTGTATAAAAGCTAAGCATAAAAAAATTAATATTGTTGCTATTTACTGTCCTCCAAAATATTCAATTAAAAAAGAAGAATATTCAGATTTTTTTGAAAAACTAGGAAACAGATACATTATAGGTGGAGATTTGAATGCCAAAAATCTTAACTGGGGATCCAGATTGACAACAACGAGAGGAGAAGAGCTTTATGCTGCTATTCAAAAACATCAATGCGAAATTCTCTCGACAGGAAGGCCCACGTTCTGGCCTACAGACAAAAATAAGATACCAGATCTAATTGATTTTTTCATAATCAAAAATTTGTCAAGCAGTTATATACACATAGATGAGTTCGAGTATCTAAGCTCTGACCATTCACCTATAATTCTCCAAATGAGTGAACATATAATTAAAAATACAAATATCAAAACCTTAACAAATAACAGAACAGATTGGCAAGCCTTCAAGCTGAACTTAACTAGTAAAATAGATTTAATGATACCCCTTATAAAATAAAATGATGTAGAAAAAGAACTGCATAAGTTGGTCAGCGATATTCAGCAATCGGCCTGGGAAAGCACCCCCGCCCTAAAGAGAAAGAACACAAAAAGAAACTTCACGAAAGAAATAAAAGATTTAGTAGCAGATAAAAGACGAGCAAGAAGAACGTGGCAGAAAACAAGAGCTCCACAACATAAAGCCAAGCTAAACAACCTCTGTCAACAACTAAGAAGAGAAATTAAAAAATTTAAAAGAAGATTCAATGAAAAGGTACCTCAGAGGGTTAACAGCTAAATACGTAACTAATTACTCTCTATGGAAAGCAACAAAAGGATTAAAACAGCCTACTGTGCAAATACCTCCAATCAAAGCAACTGATGGAAACTGGGCAAGAAGGGATGAGGACAAAACCATTCTCTTCGCAGACTACCTAGAAAACATATTTAAACAACCAGTTGAAAATGGAAATATACAACCTACGTTAATAGGTCCTTCAGAAGAAGAAAGCGAAGAAATTCTGCTCACAACTCCTAATGAAATTTACAACTTAATTAAGCATGAAATAAATGCAAAGAAAAGTCCTGGATATGACCTTATATCTGGTGTCGTACTAAAGAACTTACCAAGGAAGGCAATAATAAAAATAACAAATTTAATAAATGCCACATTTAAGCTTAAATATGTGCCTAGTTTGTGGAAGGTTGCTGACGTCCTAATGATTCCCAAACCTGGTAAACCGCCAAATGAAGTGTCATCTTACAGACCTATCTCGTTATTGCCAATGATATCAAAAGTGTTTGAGAAAGTACTCGCAAAGCGTTTAAATAAAATATTTCAAAGGAAAAGCTGATTCCGAACCATACGATACAACAGGTACACAGAATTACGAATAGAATCGAAGAAGCACTAGAAAAAAGGAAAGTTTGCTCGGCTGTATTCTTAGATGTGGCGCAGGCCTTTGATAAAGTATGGCACGAAGGACTTATCTATAAACTTAGATGTATGTTGCCAAATCAATATGCTTCTATTCTGAAATCGTATCTAGATGGAAGACATTTCAGAATAAAACAACAGAGTACTTATTCAAATCTAAGAGAAATAAAGGCCGGCGTACCGCAAGGTAGTGTACTGGGCCCAATATTATACTTATTATATACTAGTGATATTCCTAAATTAGAAAACCACAGCTCTAACGAAAGAGGAGAGAGAATGTGAAGCTCACTTTTGTGCCCATTATTCTCGTTTGGAATCCGGACGCTATAATGTGAGGCTGCCCTTCAAACAAAATCCAAATTTGTTAGGGAACTCATTTGATGTCGCACTAAAGAGACTACTTTCTCTAGAAAGAAAATTTCGAAAAAACGAAGAACTACTCCAGCACTACTCGGAATTTATGAATGAACTCCTCGATCGCTCACGCATGGAAATAGCACCAAATGTAGACCTCACTGAGCCGCATTACTTTATGCCGCATCACTGTGTATTCAAACAATCTAGCTCTACAACAAAGGTGCGTGTAGTATGTGATGCCTCTGCAAAAACTGGTTCAGGCAAATCTCTAAGTGAAATTCTAATGGTTGGCCCAGTTATACAACCTGACCTGTTATCCATTGTATTGAGATTTCGTATTTATAAATACGTCTTCACTGCAGACATTACAAAAATGTACCATCAAATCCAGTTAGACCCAGCTGATAGAAATTTTCATTACATCTTGTGGAGGACTAATTCTAATGATGACGTCACTGTATATCGATTATGCACAGTGACATTTGGCACGGCTTCTGCTTCGTTTTTGGCAACACGTGCACTAAAGCAGTTGTCGATTGATGAAGGTGCTCAATTTCCTTTGGCGGCAAAGTCGATAAACCCCGATTTTTATGTTGATGACATTCTAACTGGGGCCAATTCTTTGGTGGAAGCAAAGGCGCTTCAGCGAGAGTTAATTGCAATACTGGATAAGGGCGGATTTAGTCTCAAGAAGTGGTGCTCAAATTCTCCAGAGATAATAGAGAATATATCCCAAATTGATCGTGAGCAGTTCGTTAAAATCAAACATGGCAATGCAATCAAGACATTGGGGATTATTTGGAATCCAGAAAAGGACAATTTCCACTATGAAATCGCACCCATTTCTCAAAAGACCATCACGAAAAGGACTATCCTCTCTGACATATCCCAACTATTTGACCCCCTTGGATTAATAAATCCTGTTGTCGTTCTCGCTAAAATATTTATGCAGCAGCTCTGGCGACTTAAGCTCACATGGGACGAATCTCTGCCGCAAAATTATCAACATCGTTGGATCAACTTCCGAAATAAGTTGCATGAACTCGGCAATTTGCAAATTAAACGCCGCACATTCTTTGGTCTTTCTGCTCACTATCAATTACATGCATTCTCTGACAGTTCGGAAGACGCCTATGGTACGTGCATATATATACGGTCTATCGACGAAGATGGCACTGTGAGGGTGGAACTCTTGTGTGCTAAATCAAAGGTGGCACCAGTGAATAAAATCAGCTTACCCCGGTTGGAATTGTGTGAATGGAGGCATATAGTGTCGGAGTTGAATCCTGCTGACATTATTTCTAGAGGCGCTTACCCTTCAACATTGATCAGCTGTAGCTCGTGGTTTAATGGACCATCGTTCTTATTACTGCCAAAAGATAAATTGCCCTCTTCTGATGTCAAGATCATTTCTGAAAAATCGCACTTGGAGCGAAGAAAACTCAAAATTGTTCTATCTGTACAGATTCAAGCAGATTTGATTGAAAGCATCAAATACCACAACAACTATCCTGCTTTACTTAAAATTGTTTAATATCTTTTTAGATTCCAAATGAATTCGAAAATAAAAAACGGGAAACTGGGCTTATCCGGGCCTCCAAGTGCAGAAGAGCTTCACCGTGCGCTCAACGGATTGGTGAAGTACGTGCAACTCAAGCATTTTCACACCGACAAGAAGCCATATCAAAACACTTTCTCCGTTTCTAGATGCTGATGGAATACTACGCGTCGGCGGGCGCATAACAAATTCATCTGTGGAGTATAATGCCAAGCATCCCATTTTGTTGCCTAAAGATGGCCTATTCACAACACTTCTGGTAACTCATCTCCACATCAAGAATTTTCATGTGGGCCCTCAAGCACTCTTGAGTATAGTCCGACAAAAATTTTGGCCAGTGCATGGAAAACTTATTGCACGCAAGGTGGTACGTCAGTGTGTCTCGGGTCAGTCCATCGATCAACTACCAAACTATGGGCGATTTACCTCAGCTACGCGTGCAACAGTCGAGGCCCTTTAATATTGTCGGGATTGACTTCTGCGGCCCATTCCAAATCCATTTCCGTCGCCGTGGGACGTCGCCCGTGAAAGCTTATGTAGTAGTCTTCGTATGTTTTGTCACGAAATCTGTCCATCTGGAGCTAGTCGAGGATATGACGACAATGAGCTTCCTCGCTGCGTTAAAGCGATTTGTTGGTCGTCGGGGATTATGCTCCGTCATACATAGTGACAATGCGACTAACTTCATCGGAGCCCGCAATGAGTTGCATGAATTATACCAGATGTTCACCAAGCGCGAGAATAGCCACGAAATAATAGCCGCGTGCGCTGCTGATGGAATCGAATGGAATACCATACCTCCGAGATCACCTCACTTCGGCAGTTTGTGGGAGGCTGCCGTTAAAAGTGCAAAATTCCACATGAAGCGAATCTTGCAAAATTCCTCTCTAACTTACCCTGAGCTTAACACTATAATTATTCAAATTGAATCTATTTTAAATTCCAGGCCCATCACACCAATGTCAGAGAGCCCTGACGATATTCAGGCACTCACGCCTGGGCACTTTATCATTGGAACGGCACTTAACGCCATAGTGGAGCCGAACTTGCAGCACGTCTCCAATGTCAGCAGCCTCAATCGTTATCAGCAGCTTCAATGGTACTTTCAGCAGTTTTGGACGAGATGGTCACGAGAGTACCTCCAAAGTCTTCAACTCCGATCCAAATGGGCCAAGGCGGGCATACCAATATCAGTCGGCGACATCGTGATAATCCAGGACGAAAATCTTCCACCACTTAAGTGGAGGCTTGGGCGAGTTGTGCAAGTACATCCTGGCAAGGACGGTGTCGTGCGGCTATTCACGCTAAAGACAAGCAGCGGCGAGACTCAACGAGCTATAACCATAATCCGTCGTCTTCCAATTGAAGAATTTGAATCCTTTCAAGGGCGGGAGGATGTTAAGAAATAATTGCCTTTTTATTATTCTACTACATTCTTTAAATCTAATCATCTAATCAATCAATTGTCAACATTTTTTTTTATTGTCAAATTTCCTTTCCGGTTGTCAAACTTTTTACACTCTCTTCTTTAATAAACTTTGAGTTGGTCAGATCGTGTCTACTAAGCAATCTTTTTTTATCTTGAGCATCGATCAGCTCATTACACATTTTAAACAAAATATTACCACAGGGAAGCAAAAACGCTTGTTTTCTCTCAACAGGTCTGTAAGTTAAACAAGTATGACAGACACCCCCTTAAGCCCGAATTTATCAGTTGCATCGATAAATTTTCAAAATTTGCCAAACTCTTCCACATAAAGAATAAATCAACTCTCCACCTAAGAGACAAAATGGTGAAGATCTTGCACTACTTCACAGTTCCCAGGGTGCTGGTCACTGACAATGAAAGGAGTTTTCTTAGCCCAATAATCACGAGCTTCATCGGAATATTGGGCATAGAACTCTACCAGACACCGGTTCACCGTAGTGAGGTAAATGGGCAGGTGGAACGGTTTCATTCCACGATTTTGGAAGTTTATCGATGCCTGAAAACAGAATACAAGGGTTTACGCGTAAAGGAACTGCTGAATATATCCGTTGACAGATATAACAACAGCATCCACTCCGTGACCAAAAGAAAACCCTCTGCTGTGTTTTTCAACCGGTACCAGCGGATAAATTACTAAAATTTAGTTGATTTCCGGGCTAAGGTTAATCGGGACTTGAGGGAGGCGATTACAAGAAAACAAAAATTGGCAAACGATGCTCTGAATACAAAGAGAACATGCCCAAAAACCAATGAGAAGGGCGACGTTGTCTACAGACGGGTTAAAGGCATCCAAGCCAAAAACAAGCCTATATTTCGAAAGGAGATAGTTGCAAGGAATAACAAGGTGACAGTAACGACCTCCGATGGTAGAAAGGTCCATAAGACCCATATAAAAAATATGTAATGCACGCACCCCAACTATAAAGACACTTCTTTAAATTCACCTTCCTTGCGGCACATAGCACAACATATTATAAAAAAAAGGGGGGATGGTTGCCGTTAGTTTTTTTTAATAAAAAAATTTAATAATTTCTTAAGCATACAATAGTACTAAGTACAAACGGCACTCCCTAGGTATATCATCACAAAACTAAAAGCACCAAATTTATTAGTTAATTAAGCACCTAATATGCATTCTGTTAACCTTAACTTTTACATTAATAGTACACTGTATATTTAAGACTGTACATAATGTTTCCAATTAAGAATAGAATAAAATTCACATACATATATAAGAATATAGGGTAAGAAATGGTAAGAAATGGTATCTAGTGAGTAGACATACTTTTTGCTGCTCTCAGAAAAACCAAAAATAATAAATAGTACTGCTTTTTAATTGCTAAAACTAATAAAATTAACTCGTTTATGTTTAATTAATTGTTTAGTGTGTTTAATGCCTAAACGTTGAAATTGTTTTAACATCTTCCTATTTTAAATTATTTAATTTCGCTTTCGTAAGTTTTTTTCTCTCTTCGCTTCTCAACTATGTCTAACAGTGGTAAAGGCACTCCAAGCAATAGGCCCACCCGCTATGCTGGTAAACCGTCTAGTGGCATTTCTACTGATGATTTTGCATCAATGGAGAAAAACATTGTTAAACAGATACAGTTTCTCATAAAAGAAGCGGAGGATCGTATCACCTCGAAGATGACTGAAGTGCTAAGTGAAATCAAGAATAAAATTCTCGAAATGGATAGCAATATTTCAACGCTGAGGGCTGACAACAACCATCTAAGAGATCAGCTCGATGATATACAACGCTCTCAGAGACTGAGGCATTCCACACACCGCTAAGGAAATACGAATGTTATCATTCAAAATGTTGCTATTTTTTGGAGGTCTTGGCTTGGTTCTGAAGGAGTCAATGTACGGTGAGAGGGGGTGTTTGATGGCGTCAGCAAAATTTTTTTTTTTAGAGGAAGGGGAGATCTTCAAAAAATACTGATAATCCGAGTAATCAGCATGCCGGATTTTTACCGACTAAAACCACCTCCCACATAATTGCGATCTAGTCACTTGGACTAATAAGCAATTTTTTTCTGACATCTTAGTCTTTGTATGAGTTACAACCCCTGGTGATCCTTTATTTCGAGTGTGTATGTATTTATAAGCAAGTATATACATTTTTATTTTTCTTATATTAAGTTAAATCGAGAGGTTTTGTTCTTTTAAGCCTTCGTAATTGATTTTCATTATGCATTAGTTTTCTTGCATCTATGTTTATATGCTCTTCTAGCTTTTCTTTGTGTTTTATTGCATGTTTTAGAATTTCTGCAGATACCCTTTCTACCTTCAGGTCTCGATGAAGGTCAGTATTTCTTATGTACCAAGGTGCATTTACTATATTTCTAAGCACCTTATTTTGGAAACGTTGTATTTTGTCTATGTTTGTCTTTTTGGCACAACCCCATAGTTGGATTCCATATGTCCATGTTGGTTTCAGAATTTGATTATATAAAAGCACTTTATTTCCAATTGATCGGATGAGTTTCTTCCTATCAGCCAGTGCAGTTTTCTATATTTGATTTCTAACTCTTCTTTTTTCTTTTTTACGTGCTCTTTCCATCTCAACTTTGCATCTAGAGTCATACCTAAATATTTCGCTGTATTAGCGCATGGAACTATTTTTTGGTCTATAATAATTGGTATATATTCAATTTTTTTATTAGTAAAGTCAACATGGACTGACTTAGACTCGTTTAATTTGATTCTCCACTTATTAGTCCATTCACAGATTTTGTTTATGCCAATTTGTAGTTTTTCTGTGGATTCTTCATTGGTTCTTCCTACTGCTAGTATTCCAGTATCATCTGCGAATGCCGCCATAGTGTGGTTTTCTAATTTAGGAATATCACTAGTATATAATAAGTATAATATTGGGCCCAGTACACTACCTTGCGGTACGCCGGCCTTTATTTCTCTTAGGTTTGAATAAGTACTCTGTTGTTTTATTCTGAAATGTCTTCCATCTAGATACGATTTCAGAATAGAAGCATATTGATTTGGCAACATACATCTAAGTTTATAGATAAGTCCTTCGTGCCATACTTTATCAAAGGCCTGCGCCACATCTAAGAATACAGCCGAGCAAACTTTCCTTTTTTCTAGTGCTTCTTCGATTTTATTCGTAATTCTGTGTACCTGTTGTATCGTATGGTTCGGAATCAGCTTTTCCTTTCAAATATTTTATTTAAACGCTTTGCGAGTACTTCCTCAAACACTTTTGATATCATTGAATCAAAGTTCTCAATTTGCCAAAAGGCCTTTATGGAGTTGTTTAGCAGTTCATCTGATGGATGAGAGGATTCTTGAGCAAGTAGAGCGTAGGGAGAAAGTATATTTACCGTAGATAGCTTGCCTGCTACTACCCATCCAAGCAAAGTGTTTTGCAATATAGGCAAATTTGGTCCTAATTGAATTTGACCAACGCAAAGTAAGTTGTAGAATAGGTCAACACCAAGAAGTATGTCTATCCGCTGTGGGATATTAAAGAGTGGATCAGACAAGCGAATGTTTTTGGGAATATTCCAGTTATGAATGCTGATCTTGTTATCAGGTAGAAGCCCAGTGATTTGGTGCATTACGAATGCATCCAGGGTAGTGGTAAATCCGTTTAGGCGAGATCCGATCGTGATTGTTGTCTTGTATTTAACAGAGATTTCGGTGTTGTTCGCACAGGTCAAGTACGTTCGGGATAAGCGACGAGGCAATCCTATACGCTGCATGAGTCTCTCGGAGATCATATGTATTTGAGAACCGGAGTCTAATAAGACACGGCAAGGTATTGGCTGTTTAAGTTTATTGAAAACGTGTACAACTGCAGTTCCCAGTAGGTTGCTTTCGGTACAACTGGCATGCATGGTGTAGCTATGCCCGGAATATGTAGTAGCACCGGTGGATGCTTGAGGCTGATACGAGCCAGCAGTGGGATTTAATGTTTGCCTGACTGAGTGACTACCGGAACTACGTGGGGTTTGTGGTAACTGAGCAGGGTCGTTTTGACCTAGGTGCAATAATGTGTGGTGTTTATTTCCGCAGTGACGACAAGAACTCGACTGGCAATTAGCGCTGGAGTGCTCGGTAGTTTTCATGCAATTAAAACACAAATTTAGATTTTTAATCTGCTGAATACGTTCCGGTATGGACAGATATTGAAATTTATGGCAACGATAAATAAAGTGGCCTGGGCTAGCACAAAAATTGCATGTGCTTTTGGTGGAAATGAATGAATTCAGGCCAGACTTAGGACTACTTTTATGACCCTTCTTAGTATCAGGTGTCGCAGAAATGTCAGAATTAAATAAATGATTTGTTATGTTACCTTCTAAATGTTGAGCCCTCTTCTTTAGAAAATTTGTTAATTCCAGGAGACTGGGAAGCCGATCAACGGGTTCTTCATCGTTCCACTTACTGAGCGTAGATGCATCCAACTTTGATGTGATTATAAACACAATCAGATTATCCCAATGATCGACTGGCCGTTTGAGATTTCTTAATCCAGTTAAATGGTTGCCTATCTTATCCAATAGACTCTGCAGCTGCATTGATGACGCCTTCTGAACCTTTGGATGGTTAAAAATACGTTGCAAATGCTCCTGTGCGATGACCTTTCGATTCTCGAATCGCTCCTTTAGTCTTGCTAATGCCACATCGTAATTGGCGTCCTCGATTTTGAGTCCTTCGATTGGCGCAACTGCAGTTTCGCTCAGCTTTGACACAAGGTAGTGAAATTTCGATTGCTTCGAAAGTGTAGGATTGTCGTGCACCAAGGATACGAAACGATTAAACCAACCCATCCACGTAGTCACGTCACCTGAAAATGAAGGTAATTCAATTTTGGGCAATTTAATCGAATCAAGGCGTTGAAAATTGGAATTATGCGATACGTCAGTTGGCTTAGGCCCTTCCTTCTGATTTTGATTGATTAGAACTTTCAGCGTTGCAAAAGTCCCATAATACATTTCCTCGTACTTAGAACGATCTGGCTTGGAGATTTCCTCAAAATCAATGTCCTCAATTTTACCTGAACCCCGTTAAACGCATGAAAGGCTGACTCCAGGGCCTCCATGCGTATTTCAAGTTCGGGCAGAGATATCGATGCTGGATCATCGTTCGCCTTAATAGCAAATTCACTTACTCTGTTGATTTGGTCCATAGTTACCGAGCGACGAATTTTGAGAGCTTCCAATGCTCTGACTTTCTTTGGATTCACCTTAGAAGCAGATGATGAAGACCTTTCAGGCAATGGTGGCTTTTCCGATGATAACTCGTCTTCCGATGTCATGGTTTCGGTAGTGCTGTATGAGCCACGTTTTAAAACGATTGATGGCTTCGTAAAGTGTGATGGAAATCACGTCGGGGTCACCAAAAATGTTGAGAGAAAACAAGCGTTTTTCTTCCCTGTGATAATATTTTGTTTAAAATGTGTAATGAGCTGATCGATGCTCAAGATAAAAAAAGATTGCTTAGTAGACACGATCTGACCAACTCAAAGTTTATTAAAGAAGAGAGTGTAAAAAGTTTGACAACCGGAAAGGAAATTTGACAATAAAAAAAATGTTGACAATTGATTGATTAGATGATTAGATTTAAAGAATGTAGTAGAATAATAAAAAGGCAATTATTTCTTAACAAGACCTCACACGTACTTGTGTATTTCTTTATCAGACTGTTCATCCAGGGGAAATAGTACTTCTCGAGAAGTAGTTCTTTATTTTCCCTAGGATTACGATGTGCTCTTTTGTGCTCTTCCATGATAAGGGAAGCGATGCGTTCTTCGTTCTTCGCGTCTTCGACTAGTCTTTGCGTGATTCGCAATTTGTAATTTACAAAGTTTTCTAGGTAAACCTGTTGGAGGAGTCGCAGATGAGACTCCGGCTTTTTAATTCCGTTCAGGATATTCGGCTGTTGCTTTGGTAGAAGGATATTTGTTAGACTTGACTTCGTTAAGTTCTCCAATGCAAGGAAATGACGCGAGTAGCCAGGGTGAGGTTCCTCGTAGATTTCGAGCCCTTTACCTATCTTTATTATTATCTGATTTCGGAAAACATTGAGTGGCGCCTCCACATGAGGGATCAGATCGGAACTGTCTTATTGGGCACTGTGTGCCGTTGCTGTTGTGCTTGTTCCCTCACAAGCTGTAATGGTAGTTGGGTCACTTCTCTGGCTAGCGGTTTCTGTGGAGGATTCATCGACCGAATTTGCACTTTGTCCTGGTTCAGCGCGTGCTGAGTCAGACAAGTGATTGATCTGCATCCGCAGTCGTGAGAGGGCATCTGCCACTGTATTTGACTTACCTGGTTTATAGATCAGTTCACAATTGTATTCTTCTATGCGAGCTTTCCAACGCTTTAGCTTCGCGTTGTAATTTCTATTTCCTAAGGCAAAAGTCAGGGGCTGGTGGTCCTTGTAGATGCGAATTTTTCTCGCACCATACACATATGATCGCAGATTATCTAGGGCCCAGACTATAGCCAACATCTCTTTTTCATTAGTAGCGTAATTCTCTTCGGTCTTCTTGAGGGATCGCGAAATGTAGGCTATGGGTCTATCGGCACCCGAATCTTCCTGAGACAGGACTGCACCTATAGCGTAGTTGGATGCATCAGTGGTCAGGTTAAAGTCTTTCTCGAAATCAGGGAACGCTAACACTTCGGATGACGTCAGCAAAAGCTTAAAGTTATTGAAGGCTTGCAACGCCTCCTCATTTAGCGTAATGGGGACTCGCTTGGACTCGTTGGCTTTAGGGTTTTATTCCATCAGGTGTTATTACGTACCCTAGAATCTCAACTTCTGTCTTCATGAAGTTAGTTTTCTCAAGGTTTACCTTTAAGTTCACCTCACGCAACCTGGAGAAAGTGGTGCCTATGTTCTTGAGGTGATCCCCCTCGCTGCTACCAAAGACAATCACGTCATCGATGTACACATAGCAGATCTTCCCTATGTATTCCTTAAGTGCATCGTCGATAATCCTTTGGAAGATAGCAGGCGTATTTTTTAGGCCGAACGGAAGCCTAAGGAATTCGTACTTTCCGTTCATCGTTGAAAAGGCCGTTTTTGGGATATCGCAGGGTTTCATCGGGATTTGATGGAATCCCGAGGTGAGGTCGAGAGTCGTAAAATATTTTGCGCTACCAAGGCTTGCGAGTGTAGAGTTTATATCCGGTATAGGATAGGTATCAGAGATGGTCACTGCGTTAAGCCGTTTGTAATCGAAGACCATTCGATATTGCTTCTCGCCCGTTGGCTTAGGCTTTTTTGGAACTATCCAAATGGGAGAGTTGTACGGACTTTTTGAAGGACGAATAAAGCCTTCTTCTAATATCTTCCCTATTTCCTTCTCCACTTCCTGCCTCATACACGCGGGGTAAGGGTAACTTTTAGCGTAGATGAGCTCATCAGTGTTGGTTCTAATTTCGGCCTTCACAGCGGTATTAATAGTTTCACTGTCATTAATTGGGCCGAAGATAACTTTGTGTTTTCCTATCAAGCAGTTAAGCTGCTTCCCAATGTTTTCGGGGAGGCTTTCGTCTAGAGTGGTGTTAACTTCTCTGGACAATCTCTCATTTAGAGGGATTCTGATACCGGGTTTCAGAGTCAAGACGTTTTCTTTCCTGTCTATTACGGCTTCTAGATTTTTTAAAGTATCGTCTCCGATAATGCCATCAAAAGACGCGAGACCTGGTAATACGTAGAATGTAAGAAGCGTATCATTACCCGAATTCTTGAAAAGCGTCCGCTTACTTTTTCTCTGATTTTGATATTACCTGCGGCTGAATGAACTATAAACGATTTAGGGATTACTGTACTATTTTGCGATACGGAAGGGCTAATAAAGTTCTTGTTTGCCCCCGTATTTTAATTTTGTTCCATCCCGCGTAACATACTCTATGTATGGTACGCTGGATAGGCCCCCGTCATAAAATTTATCTCGTCGGCTATCTCTTCTTCGGCAGCTTCATTATACGCCTCAGTCGATTGTTCGTCGGCTGTCTGCATGTTATATAGCCTTTGATGTTTCTGACGATAGTTATCGGACTGAGCCCTCCTCTTAAAGGGGTTGGACCCCAGAGGGCGGTTCATATAATTTTCCTGCCGCGATTGTACGGAGCGGTCAACTTCCATTTTCTCATAAGGTTTGGGACCGCTTGGTCTTGGCGACTGATAGTTCTTATGACTGCGATAGTTCAAATTTTGTATCTCCAGGCAAGCAGAGTAAGTTTCCGGGAGCGTTCGCAGCTTCTGGACAATAAGCATCCTCGACAGATCGCCATTTAAGCCGCGGATAAACACGTCTAACCCACGATTGCGATAGGTTTCGACCAGTGCCGTGACTGTTTCCTGCGAATAGGTTTCAGTCTTGATCTTATTGATCATTAGCGACAACTGATGGTTCACTGCCGCATAAAATTCATCCAGCTTAGAACTCCCTTGGGATAGCTGGTTGAGCTGATGCTCTAGGGTACTCATGTCCCACTTATCTGCATAATGCAGCGAAAGGCATTGTTTTATTGTTGGCCAATCATCGTCGAAAATATTATTGTATAAGATACTAGGGCTGCATCAGCGCTACCCCTCACCTTCTGTCTGATGTGCTGAAGTATAGCACGGTAAATTGGTTTCGCCTTCACGATACTGAAATCATTGAGGATTCCCTCCACGATATGAACCCATGATATATATTGTGTGGGGTTCCCGTCGAAAACTTGGAGCTCCTTGACACAGCCCGGGAGCCTACTAATTTCTTTCAAATCAGATTCATTTCTTGGCCCACAGGGCTCCACAATTTCGTCGGATGTCTCGCAGAGGGCAGTCTCTGGTACTTGCTTGTCCTCAAGTGACTTGAGGCGACTTTCCATCGTTTTAATTTGACCAAGCATGGCGTTAACCGCGCCGGTCAGCTCGATCACTGACTTCGTAATGGCTTCCATTTCGAATGATAAAGGTAAAGGATAAAATAAGCTTTGTTACCTGGATTTTGGGTTTCCTCGCCAAGGAATATTACAAGGCGCAATGCAATTTTTCCAAAAAAAAGGAGGAAAAAATTAACTGATTTTTAAGTTCCATGCACTTAAAAAGATTCTCCTTGCACCTCGCGCACTTACATAAATTTTTTGCACTACAATGGTTTCTTTAATAATTTCTACACTTTAATAATTTTGACTTAATTTCCTTAAGAAATTATATTTCTTTCACAATTCTAATTTATTGTCTCTATTTCGGACAACTACACTTTAATAAACTTAGTTTAATTTTTTTTTTTTTTTAGAAATTATATTACTTTCACAATTTTGATTTATTCAAAAAATTTTATTTCTCTCACAATCTTCGTCCACTGACTTGAATACCACTAATCTTCTCTTTTTTCTCCTTTCATTTCTTTTTTATAAAACTTGGGTATGTGCCACCCTTTTTATTTCTGCGGAAAGGTTGTGTCGCACTTAATTTAATTGCACTAAGGAAAATGTTCTTTTTTTTTTTGCACTTGACGTAATTGCACTGTTTGACCTGTTTCCTTTCTTTAAGTGACTTAAATTTCACTTCCTTTCGATTTTCTTTTTTTTTCACTCACATTAACACAGTCTCGAAATTCATAGTTCCACAGTAGTTAACGTTCGCGGTGGCTAGAAAAGAACGGAAGGGAAAAAAATTAATCGAACGGACTAATTTATTCTCATGGGAGCCGGCAAAGGAAGTGTCGTGTTCTTCCCTTTTAGTCGCAAACGTTTATGCTTGTAAGCGACCTACTCGTGGCACGAACAATCTTCACTACCATATCCTTTAGCCTTCTAGGATATCTGCATGTTCTCGTGGGTTGCAGAAGTTTTGTGCTCAGGATCCAGAATGGTCAATGTGTTCCCATGGGTACATTGACGTTCACTCCATAGAGCGTACTGGTCCTGATTTGGCACGGATCCACATGCAAAAAGGATATAGTTTTTATGCCGGTCCCTGCTTAATAATTAATAATTCAACAATCTGCTCATTATTTGTACGGAAAGTGCAGGCTGTGCGTCCTCCCTTTAGGAATCTGGGTATGCAGTCATCTTCTCTAAGTCTTGCTAGCGCTTTCTCCTCGCATACTGTCAGCTTACTCATCGAAAGACATCTTCCGGTTATGTCGTATGTCTCCTTGTAGTTTACCAGCATGTTCTTGAATTCCAGATCAATTTGGGTTCCGTTGATGATTGATGGTCTTGTTAACAGAAGGTTAAACCCTTCGTTCCTGACCTTTGGCATCGACAGGATGTACAGCAGAATAGAGCCGTTCGTGTATATAGAAGGGGTTCCATACTCTATTGCCTCAATTTCATTTGCGTATGGCAGGGTTTCGATTTCGCTAATAATCCTGTTAATTACTTCCCCGTCCAGGAGGTTTGTGTTCACTAGTCCGTTCCTCGCCATTTGGCATGCCCGAACGATCTCGTTTACTTCCCCTTTCACGACGAGTATCTCGTTAAGTATATCCTGTTCATGTTTCTCGGCGCTTCACGTTCTGACCTTATTTTTGAATTGGTCGATTATCCAGTTGGTTTTCCTGGTTATTTCCTGCACTATACCGAAAAGTTTGTTGTTAATCTTGTACTGATGGTTATTATTGTCGATTATCTGCTGTTGGCTCAAGAGAATTTTGTTCCAATCAGCCGCATCGGGGTTCCCCGCAATCCATTTCCAGGCTGATCCTATCCAATCAATTGATCTAGCTTTACGCGGTTGCCTGCCTTTGAGCGAGTTGACTCTATCGCTTATCTGTCGTATAGAATTCTACTATGGCTCTCCTCTCCTGGTCCTTCACATATGTATTTAATGAACTATTCGCTAGTTCCAATAGGTGCTCGAATTGCCCCAGGTCGATGACATGCACTAATTTAAAATGCCCGTATATTATCCATCCTTTACCCTCCTTAACCGAGACTAATGGCGCTGTGTAGTCGAAGATATGAAAGCTTCGTACGGCAGCTAATAGGGTTAATCTGAAAAGTAGGTGCATAAACCTAGACTAGTTGGAGAATGCACAAGTCGATTCCTGTATCGATTATCCCTTATTTTCGCTGAACAGGTCTTCAAGCAGACTTACTTGAAGTAGAATAAAAGTCTTGGGTAACTGTTCCGATATTTAAATTTCTCTATTTATACTAAAATTACATATGGTACTTAATGCTAAAAATGCTTATACTACAAAATTACACCACAATTGCTTAAAGAATAAAAGAAAGAAAACTGCAAATAATATGAACAAACATAATGTGTAAATTGATTCTCGATGCGATAGCGTTCGCCCTGCGAGGTGGAACAACCCCAGTTGGCATTATGCTGAGTCTACAAAATTATGTTTATAGAGTTTAATTGTTTGGATAAATGAGGTGAAATTAATTCAAATGCTGATTAATATAACGTGTTGTGTTGTGCATGTGCAGCTTCCTTCAGATACTTGTACCATAGATGTCGCATCCCCATACAAAAAAATGTTGATCTTTTTTGCGATGAGCAAACAATGATGGGCAAAAAAAAAGCTTTTCTGCTTCGCAAAGAAAAAAAACGGAAAATAAATTTTCTATGCGAAAAGCTTTTTCTTTTGCTTTGCGAAAAGCTTTCACCACCAGCGTAGAGTTTGTGACATAGCCACAGCGAAATATATTTTTTGTTTTGTTTTGTATTCTCGTATTTTTTGTCCTGGCTTGCGACTTTGGCACGGTGGGGAACAGACAGAGTAGAAATATACCTACATATGTATGTATACCTACATATGTACATTAAATTAGGGTAGGTTAAGATCAGGAATAATTTTAATGCGATCTGCGATGATGTTAAGAATTTGTACGTACGGTAAAAAAAATTTAAATAGTAGGTACTGTAGGTATTGTAGGCTAACTTTATTTTACTTTACTTTATTCATATGTACGTAGGTATGTACGTATTATAAGATTGAGGCTGTTTGAATACATCTGTCTTTTACAAATCATTGTGGTACTCCTACTCTCATTTACAGTATGTTTGATGTTTGGTCCTTACATTTTGCATAAAAGAAGAGGTCTGATAGGTAGCCATAGCCACTCTTTTATTATTTTTTTTGTTCATGCACGTTAAAGAATAAGAAACAAAATCAACTCTGCTCTTAGCCCACTTTAGTTAAAGGCATTTATGTGAAAATGCATTTGCAAAATATTTTTGTTTTTAGGCATTTACATAATACGAGTACATATTAGAAGTTAACGTTACCTCCTCGGGGTAACTTAAACAAAACTGAACTACTCGGGCCTTTAATGAAAACGCGAACACTCTTTCTATTAATGCGATTTATTTAAATTCAATACAATTTATTTAGAATAATGCAACCGAACCGTCTCTTCCAATGTCAAACTTAAGACTAACTTAATATCTAAAATCTTCCCGCTAAGCTGCCGCCAGTCCCACGATCCATTCTGCTGAGTTGCTATCAGCCAGCACGCGTGTATCCGGTGCATTGCAAAAGTAATGCAACACGATCCTAATGCACCCAGACTGTGGGAACATGTTCACACCTAAATAAGCTGATACAGCGAATCCAAAGAGAATCCACGAACGCGGACGTGGCAGAATATTGACCCCCACCACCTCACCACCACCTTAGTTTTTTTTTTCAAATATTCATACATTATGTACATATGTAAATATTTATTTTAGTTTACATATTCATTAAATTTTGCAACTTTTTTGTCTTTTGTTTTGGATTCCTTTTCTTGTTTATGCTCTTGTCAATAAACCACTTACAATATTTCCAAAGCAGAACTACCACAAGGAAATTGACTGTATCAATTTTGTGCGAATTACATTTATTTTCTCTAAGATTAGATGCAAATGGATATTTCTGAAAGAAAGTGGTAAATACTTGTATATGAAGTTGACATATTTTGAAGTACTTGTCTAATGGCCAGACAAGTATTGGATTTCCATTCGAGTGTTCATATTCTTTCAATTTGATCAATATTTCCGTGATCTCGAAATTGGTTTTGTAATTGGTCATTTCTTTGACACAGTTCTCACAAACTGCACTCATTTTTTCAAGTGTTTTAAAAAAAACATTAACCTGCAAAATACTCGTACCTTGTGGCTATGTCATTCATTTCTATCATTTTTATTGAAATCGTGTCTCCATCTGGTAGCTCTATCGCTAGAAGTTCGGATTCACAATATGTGGCTAGATCGAATATGTTTTCATTTTTCTCTTGCTCCTGTGTTAGGACAATCTTTGTTTTATTTTCAGTATCCAACACAGCATTTCAATCTAACTGTAAATATTCAGAATCTTTTTCTTCACAATTGGAAAATTTTGACTTAAACTAAAATTTTAGAGCCATAATCTTGGCCAGTAATGAGCCAAATTCAGACGCGTTTGGATTATTTGTATTAAAATTTCTTGCTCTTATTTTTCCAAAAAGGTTTTCAAGTGGCTCCTGATTGAACTTGTTAACATATTGTAATATGCGAGTAGATAAAACGCTAATCTGTGAGATTAATTCTTTATTTTATAGTCTATAGAAAAATTCAAGTTCACACTATACTATTCTCCGCAAATTCCTTCCTTACAAGGTCTCTTTCTTCTCAAATCACTTTATCTCCTTTCAATTACTTAATTCACAAATCCAAACTAATTACTCCTTCTTGTTAACTCTCAACTTTCAATTTATCACAAAATTACAACTTCGGCTATTATCACTTTTCCAATCTCTTCGTGCGGTTCAAAACCCAACTGCCTTGCCTCGATCGCCATCTGTCCTTACATAGTCGCATTTCTGATAGCCAGAAACTTCTAGCAAATTCTTCGACCACTGGAACAAGAAAATTCTGATGCAATAATTCCAAGATGACAGCTGCAGCCAATAATCTCTCGCGGTTATAATTCTCTTGCGGTTATAATTCTCTCTTAATTCTGCGACGTCGTCTTAGCCATAATCCGTACACGAGCCTCGAATGAAAAGACACTTAGGAATGTGTTACATGCTTTTGGAGCGTAGTTATTATGCTACATTATTGTTGCATACTTTTGGAGCGTAGTTATTATGCTACATTATGTTACACTGCCCCCTCTTAGACTTGTTCGTCCCGAACAAGTGCGTCCTCACTTCGGCCATTGTACCGACGCAGTCAGTCGACATGAACCACTTTCATTTTGGCCCTTGGTCCTCGCTGGATGCGGTAGACAACATCGTTAATGCGGGTTACTATTCCGTAGGGACCCTCCCAGTTCTGCTGCAATTTAGGTGATTTCCCCTTTTGGCGATGGGGATTATACAGCCACACTAGATCTCCTTCCTGGAATCCTGACGTTGTTGCCTTGGCATCATACCTGGTCTTCATGCGGTCGCTCGTTATCTTAATCTGGCTTCTGGTCCTTTGGTGTATGTCCCTAAGCCTTTCCCTAAGGTCCGCCACGTACTCTTCTTCATTTCTGGGCTCATTGGTAGGAGATCCAAATTTCACCTCACTGGGTAACCGAGCTATTCCACCAAACAAGATTTCGAACGGCGTATGTCGAGTAGTGCTATGCACGGCACTTCTATAGGCCATCAAAAACAAGGGAATCTGCCGGTCCCAATCCCGTTGGTAGTCAATTACGACCGTCGAGAGATGTTCGTCCAAAGTCCTATTGAAACGCTCCACCATACCGTCCGACTGTGGATGAAGCGGGGTTGTCCTTGTCTTTTTGATTCCGAGTAGTTGACACATCTCTTGGAAGATTCTTGACTCGAAGTCATTCCCTTGGTCAGAATGCAATTCCAAGGGCACACCGAATCTGCTCACCCAATTGTAGACGATCTGCTCCGCTACGGTTCTGGCTTCCTGGTTAGGGATCGGAAACGCTTCCGGACACTTACTGAAGTAGCCCATTACTACGAGTATATACCGATTACCATTGTCGGTTTCCGGAAAGGGCGCTGCGATGTCAATGGCGATTCGTTCGAAAAGTGCTCCCACGTTGTATTGGTGCATCTTACCTCGAGTTTTGATTCTCGGACCCTTGCTAGCTGCACACACGTCGAGTTTTCTGCACCAGTCTTCGACATCCTCCTTCGCTTTTAACCAATAAAAACGTTCTCGTACCTTTTCTAGCGTCTTATTCACTCCCAAGTGGCGTCCGGATGCCCCGCCATGCATTTCCTGTAACACCTCCTTGACCCTCGTCCGCGGCACGACAAGCTGCATTACAAGTGACTTTCCGTCGGAGGATTCCCATTTCCTTCTCAGAACCTCTTCTTGGACATGAAGGGAGTCCCACTGCGCAAAATATGCCTTTAAGGTCGGGCTTCTGTGAGAGATGTTCTGATGATCCGGTTTCTCCATGTTCTCCTTCCAGGCCAGAATCGGCTCGATATCCGGGTCTTCCTTCTGAGCGTTCCGGATCTCATCTACGCTCCAGCCGGCGATAGGTTCGGCTATCAGTCTTTGGATGGAAACCAGCTCCCGTTCTTCCTGACGAGCACAGTGTTTACAATCCGTCCTGCATGGTCGCCGGGACAGTGCATCCGCATTAGAGTGGAGTTTTCACAATGAACGTTTCCCCGGGAGTGGGGTAAGCTAGTATCGGGGCATCGCATAGCCGTTGTTTAAGTGCCTTGAAGCTCTTCTCGCACTCAATTGACCATTTGAATTGTTTTCCCTTTTCCGTCAACTGGTGCAGGCTCTTTGCGATCCCGGCAAAATCCCCCACGAACCATCTGTAGTAGGTGGCTGGGCCCAGGAAGCTCCTTAGTTGGTGTTTATCTTTGGGGACTGGCCAGTTTTTCACCGCTTCGACCTTCTCTGGATCAGTTCTCACTCCTTTTGCTGAAATTATGTGCCCCAAGTACTTGACTTCCGCTCTAGACTTGGGGTTGAGCTTCAGGTGGGCACTTCGAAGCCTTTGAAACACATCCCTTAGATTGTCTCGGTGTTGCGCAAATGTTTTTCCTACGACGATGACATCATCCAAGTACACCAAACAGGTTTTCCATGTTAACCCTTGCAGGACACATTCCATCAAGCGCTCGAAAGTCGCCGGAGCATTGCACATCCCGAATGGAATGAAGGCGGTTTTTTCCCGGTCTTCTGGATGGATCTGTACCTGCCAGTAGCCACTATTCAAGTCGAGAGTGGAAAACCATTGGGCTCCTGATAGTGTGTCCAGCGTGTCGTCAATCCGTGGCAAAGGATAGCTGTCTTTCTGGGTGACGCAACTGAGCTGCCGATAGTCCACGCAGAACCGAGTGTTGCCATCTTTCTTCTTAACCAGTACAACTGGTGATGCATGCGGACTTTTGGAACTTCAATCAGACCTTCTTTCTCCATTGCCGACACCATCTCTGCAACTTTTGTCTGCTTTGCCAATGTAAGGCGCCTAGCAGACTGACGAATTGGTCTAGTATCACCAGTGTCTATTCGATGTTGTACCAGGTGTGTTCGGCCGTATTCTCCGTCCTGTGAAGCAAATACATCAGCGTACTCATTGATAAGATTCTCTGCCATAGTTCGCTGCTCCTGATTCAGCTCACTGGACTGGAAAATCGTATCTCTCGTTTCCGCTGTCCAAGGTGATGGGAGAGGTTTTTGAGCATCACGTTCAAAACTCTCACTGGAACCATGGTGTTCTTTGTTAAGACTAACGTCTTTCCCATGATGTAGTTTTGAGAATGCTTCTCTGGGTCTGGTTCTACTATGTAGAGTCGGTGGCTGCCAAGATCACCTTCCAGCTTGTCTCTGAAGACGGCGGCAAAACTTCGTCTTTGCTGATGACTGTCCTGAGAGTTACGGCATTCTCGTTTCCGTACACCATCGGAATCTCCACGTTTCGATACCTCAGTACTTGCATCCCGATGTCCAAGATTACTTCATTTGCTTTCATGAAGTCTATTCCGATGATGCACTCGTCGCATATATCTGCCACCAGAAACGCATGGGAGAACGTCAGTCCCGCCAGGCGAACTTCTTCAAACACCTTCGCCATTTCCCCTGTTGCAGTCTTCAGGCAGTAGCTGTTAGTGTTGTGCAGACATGAGCTTCTGACGATATCTCTTCTTACAATGGAGGCGGTGGCACCTGTGTCGATGGTGGCTACGCACTTCTTCTTGTTGATTAGTGCCTCCACTGTCAGGCTCTTGTTACCCCGTTTGGTTTGTGAAACTTGAATGGCGGTCCTGGGGGCCTCGATTCCAGTAACCAACTTCTGCCCCGCGAAGTTGGTCCTTACGCATTTCCCGACTGCTGGTTTTGGGAAGTCTGACCGACAGGATGGATGTTATCACCGCCGAATGCTTCCTCTCTGCTTCTCCTACTTCCGCAATGTGGACAATTTCCTCGTCTAGGTGCACTTCTGCACTGCCGTTGTAGGTGTCCGGTTTGGTTGCAATTCCAGCAACGGATTTGACTTCCGCGAGCTCTGTCTTCATCCATGACGGCTGTTCTCTGGCATGAGCATTCCACGACGGACATTTCCCTGACACGGTGTATTCCCTGGTATGCTTGGTCCGCAGCCTTCATTGACAAAGCGAATGCCAATGCCTCGGGGAGTGTTCGCTTTTCAGCCATCCTTACAGCCATTTGCAGTTGTCTGTCCTCTATGGCCTGAATAAAAGCTTCCACCGCCATTTCGTTGATAAGCTCCTCACCGGCTTTAGGGTATGAAAGATGGGCTAGTCGCTCTATATCCGCTTGCAACTGTTGGAGCGTTTCCCCCCTTTTTTGGACTCGACTACGCAGCTGAACCCTGTACACCTGCTGCATGTGTTCATCCCCAAACCGCATTTCGATAGCCTGAACCAGAGAGTCGTAGTTCTGCTGTTTATCTTCCGGGATGGTCTGCAAGAGCTCCGCAGCTGGACCCCTCAGTGCAAGTGTGAGTGCAATGGACTTCTCTTCATCGTCCCAGCTATTGGTCATTGCGGCCGCTTCGAATTGCCTTTTATAAATTGGCCATGATGTTTGACCATCGAAGATAGGAGGCTGCATCTCCTTTCTTCTCAGACCGTCGGTGGAATATTCCCGTGCTTTCTGTCTCTTCACGTTGCTGAGTTCCTTAGCAAGATTTTCGACTTGCTTTCCTACTCTCTCGAATTGCGTATCCACTTTTTCAAACTGAGTCTCTATCTTCCCGAACTGAGTTTCATGTTTCTCAAAGTTTTCATCGAATCTAGTTTCGACTTTTTCGAGTTGCGTCTCGACCTTCTCGATTTTCTCTTCGACCGCTTCGAATTTGGATTCCAAGTTCTTGTTCTGCTCATCAAGTTTGCTTTCCAGAGCATCTAGAGAATTCTTTTGTTCGTCCATTGCTTTCTTTTGTTCGTTCATTGCTTTCTTTTGTTCGTCCAGCTAAGTTCTAGATAATTCGTTTGTTCGCCCATTGCTTTCTTTTGTTCGTCCAGCTTAAGTTCTAGAGAATTCCTTTGGTCTTCTATTGCTTTCTTTTGTTCGTCCATGACTAACTTAAGTTGCAGGAGCAGACTCGTTATACCCGGGTCGGCTGCTGTACTTGCTGGTTCCTCTTCCACGTCAAACTCTACGTCGTGCGGATTTTCACCTTCCTGCGTTACTGCTTCTTCCAGACGAATCAGCAGGGCATCTTTTCCCCCAGTTGTGTCGAGGTTCCGCTTACTGAGTTCTGCCTTTAGTTGAATTATAGTTAGTTTTCCCGATTTGCGACCCATTTTGCGCAACTAATTAACTCAACACAGAAATGTTTTTTTTTTTTTTTTATTGTGCAATTTCACGCCACGGAAATAGTTATTCAGAGAATAAGTTTTATCCCACTTCTGACACCAATGTAATATGCGGGCTACGGCTCGAGTAGATAAAACGCTATTCTGTGAGATTAATTCTTTATTTTCTAGTCTATAGAACAATTCAAGTGCACACTATACTATTCTTCGCAAATTCCTTCCTTACAAGGTCTCTTTCTCCTTAAATCACTTTATCTCCTTTCAATTACTTAATTAACAAATCCAAACTAATTACTTCTTCTTGTTAACTCTCAACTTTCAATTTATCACAAAATTACAACTTCGGATATAATCACTTTTCCAATCTCTTCGTGCGGTTCAAAACCCAACTGCCTTGTTCTTATATAGTCGCATTTCTGATAGCCAGAAACTTCCAGCAAATTCTACGACCACTGGAACAAGAAAATTCTGATCTTCCAATAATCTCTCGCGGTTATAATTCTCTCTTAATTCTGCGACGTCGTCTTAGCCATAATCCGTACACGAGCCTCGAATGAAAAGACACTTAGGAATGTGTTGCATGCTTTTGGAGCGTAGTTATTATGCTACATTATTGTTGCATACTTTTGGAGCGTAGTTATTATGCTACATTATGTTACAATATTGTAATATGCGGGCTACGGCTCGAGTAGATAAAACAATATTCTGTGAAATTATTTCTTTATTTTCTAGTCTATAGAACAATTCAGGTTCACACTATACTATTCTTCGCAATTCTTTTCTTACAATGTCTTTTTCCTCTCTAATCACTTATCTCCTTTCTTCTACTTAATTCACAAATCCAAACTAATTACTTCTTCTTGTTAAATCTCAACTTTCAATTTATCACAAGATTACAACTTCGCCCATTATCACTTTTCTAATCTCTTCGCCACAGTTTAACAACTACTGCTGCTTTCTCAATCGCCATCTGTCCTTATATAGCAGAAGTTTCTGATAGCCAGAAACTTCTATCCAATTCTTCGACCACTGGAACAAGAGAAATAATTCTTGCAGTTTTAATTCCCTTTTATCGATGATATTATTCGTCTCTTTCGTTGACATGAGCTGTGGAGACTTCGTCCCAGACACGAACCTCGAATGAAAGGACAGTTCGAACCAAAATTCTGCCAGAATGGAAAGTCACTTCGGAATTTGCTGCATAGACATAGGAGCGTAGTTATTATTATGCTACAATATATAATGTAACTCACAGTAATCATTGAATTATTCTTTTTTTATCATTAAAATACTTCCAATTGTCATAGTCAGGCCCTTAAAGCAGAAGGGTTTACATTTTGTATTGATTGGCTGAATTTGTTTTAAATATGACTGCATTTCTTTTAAAAATGCAATATTTGCGTCATTTCGAATAAGTGCAGGTTTTCCCTTCAATAAATCAAATATTTTATTGATTTTATTTATAAATTCTGCTGTTGGTTGCGCAAACTGTGCAATTTTCTCTGGAAATTTATTCAAGCGCTGTAATGCATTAATTGCGCAAGCCACGGATCTGCTAAATACTTGTGCCGCTAGTTTCACATTCATTTTTTGAAATTCTGTGGGATCTATATGAGCATATTTTAGTTTTAAACACATTTTTGTGGTATTATTTCTTTCTGTATTATAGACATACTCAATTATTTTCCAGGTTACAACTCCATCCAGAGTTTGTAAGTCTGACTTTAAAGATTGTTTCTTACACTTTTGATTAAACGTGGCACATCATACATTCCATACACTTTTTTTTCTTTATAAAGAAGAGAACTGTTGTCCTCATCCAGCTTTAATTTATTGAAAAGGCTTCGATTCGTAGGGCCATGGTCACAGCAAATGCCTCTTACGTTTATTCCCAGATTTCTACATATGTCAATACAGTTGTATACTTCAATTTCGAGCTGCTTTGTTGGTATATTGCTTGGACAGGTCACATAATAAAGGACTTGACGAACACGCAAACTGATTCCGCACACAAATTTAATCTTTGATTTTCTCCATAATCAACGAAGCCCTCCATTATGTCTTTATATTTGTTGTATGTTAAATTCGCCTGGATACTCATCTCATCGAATATTAAAATTACTTCTTTGTCTTTTGGTTCCAATGTTAAACCATTTTTTTGTATTTCCTCAAAAACATTTTCGTTTAGACCAGGAGATAAACTTTTAAGTTTTATCCATCTATGCAATGAAGTTGGGTGTGGCAGGTGCAATTGCAGCTGATCGCGAAGAAAATTATATCCAGACGACTAGCGGAAAAATATACATTGGCAAATCCACCTTTCTTCTTGGGTAAATTGTCGTTTGCCTTGTGATAAAATGAGTTTGCAAAATGTTTTCGAATTTTTATTTATATCATGTAAGAAATCTATCTTTTCTTCTATTGTTTGCTTTTGATATTCTCTAAGCTGTGCTTTTTCTTTTTTTAGCCTGCGGACTTTAATTGCCAGGATATTTCTGCATTTTAGACTTTTTTAGCACTCTCTTTGAGGATTTTGTTAATTGTTTTTCAGTCTACTTATTTGTTGAATATAAAAAAAATTGCTTTTTTGTGTTCGCTTCGCATTTCTTGCATACAGATTCTATGGAATCTATAGATCTGTTGCAGTCTATAAGTGCTGAAACGTCATTTAGTTCATCAATGGATATATCGGTACTCGTTTGCACTTTTAATCTTTTGTGTTTAGAGTAGTTTATTTTGGCTTTCTTAGGATCAAAAGCAAGTTCATTGTCATTAGATTCCAAAAACATTTCACTCCTTTTCATAAAAAGTGTAGGAACAGCGTCGTGTTTTAATTTTTTTTCCCAAAAAATTTCAAATCGAAATGTTTACTACAAATGTATAGCCGTTTATGATTTTCAACATTATCACGGGATTCTTCTGCCTGTGCTAGCCAGTCATTATATTTCTTAGTTCCCTTTTTAGGAAGTCTAAGCATTTTCCTTTCTGGAAATTGGGCAGTTGTTGCATTGCAGCATACAATAGCGCACTTTATTCGCCACGACATTTCCTCTAAGTCGATTCTTTTTTCGCAACTTTTTGTACTTGTAAGTAAAGAGTAACAAACTTTTCTTTTTTTTTCCGTTTATTTATCAAGGTTCTACTTATACTATGATTTTTATACGAACTTAAGTCTATCTTATATAAATATTTTTTTTTATTCTTATGCAGGATTTACAATATTTTACTCTTTTTTCTATTTTAAAGGAAAATGTGGAAAAACCTTTTAGAAATATATATATGTATCATAAAAAAAAAAAACTAAACAAGGAAATGAAATAACTAAAACTAACTTACACTAACCTAACCTACTGTAAGTTTGGGCCCTGATATGCGATCTCCACACCGTCGATACGAATGTCCAGCAAATGGTGAGTACATTTACTTAACCACTGCATCGGCGAACCAGTCCTACTTAGCCTAAACGTTGGCTTCAACCCAGTCGAGTCACCAGTATTTGTCCCGATTAAACCTTTCAGCGTTAGTTATATCCCTTTCAGTTATGCTAACGCAGTGTCTTAGGTCAGCATTTCCATCACCAGACTCAATAGGTTCATAAAGGATGCGTTTATCTGTCGCCCTTCTAGCAAGATGATAAATAATTGGCACGCTCGTTGAGTCTGATAAGTACCCGTGTGCATCCAGATGTAAAAATGCCTCCGGTGGAATGTACCCACTCTCCGTAGTATTTCTGAAATACCCAGGATTAGGGTAAAACAAGCCCGACACAAGTTCGTTCTCCGTAACGTTTGCTGACCGCGCGAAATGATTCCTTACAAGATCCAGAATGACATTGTCGATTCTGGACACACCGGAAGAATCCAATAGCCTCTTATTAGAGACGTAATGCCGAAAGTCAGAATGTGCGCTTCTGTACATCCGCATGCATGCCCGAAGACATTTCCTCTCAAATAACCGAAGCTTCTCCATATACGATGGGCTTATGTTCCACCACACTGGACTCGCATAAGTCAAAATTGGACGGACGAAGGCTTGGTAGCATATGATCTTCACATCGGATCTTAGATAGTTGGAGTAAAAAAGACGTTTCAGCGACATAAATGCCGCCCTTGCTTTTTGTAACTATAAAAACTTGTCTAAATGGACACCTAAATAGTTCACAACCATCTTCGGCTCAATGCGAAGACCACTGGAGCTCGTTATTTGAAGATTTTTCCAATTACCGTTTTTTGTTTGCCCATCGTTTTTTGCTTATCGTAAAACATTTTTTTGTATGGGGATGCGACATCTGGGTAAGTTTATTATCTGTGGTATTAGTGTTTACTTTTTGCCCAGATGTCTCATTCATATCGGAAGAAGTGATATATTCAAACGAAATTCACTAAAAAAAGCTTTTTAAAAAGCTTAAACTTCTTACAAAAGGGAAAAAATCAGAACATTTGTTTTTTCTGCTCACATTTTAGTCCATCGTGTCACTCCCACATATCGTTGTTTACCTTCACTGCAAAAAGGAAACAAAATAAAATATTTTGTACGACTGCGGTCACGGAGTTCTGATGCCGACACGTTGGTAGAATGGATATGGAGTATACTCGTAGATCGTATATCGTCGGCTAAGGATGCAAACCTCATAAATACATTTTTGTAAATTGTGCAGGACAGTGATTTCTAATGTTCAATTAACTACCAATTGTATACATTTTACATTCTAACATTGTTTTTTATACCATTTGTTTATTTTTTGAGTTCTTTAGACCTATATAATAACAAAACTTTGAAAAACTGACTACTTACCATTCAAGGTTTTTTTCTTCAAAAAACAAAAGTTAGAAGGATTTAGGAGGTTTTCTTTCAAAAAAAAAGTTAGTTACTTTAATTGTATTCTTTTAAGTTTATTATTTTAAGAAATGACTTTAAAAGTTATTTTAAAGCTATTATTTAGTTTTATTTACATAAAATTAGGTCAGTTAAATAAGAAAAAGAAGTTAACTCAAAGATAAATTAGATGAAATAAGATTTGTAGTTAAATAGGTACATTATTAAAAGAAGAATAATTGAAGATGAAAAAATAAAACACAGCAGTAAATAAAAAAGTAATTAGTAATAATTTTTTTAATGATTAGCTTTTCTTGAAAAGAAAGAAGGTAAAGGTTATTTTTTCATGTCAGGTAAGAAAATATAAAATTATAAACCTTTAATGTGGTACAGAGTCATAAAAAGAATGGTAATCTTGCTTGAGAGATTTCATAAGCTCTTGAAGATGTTTGAATTTACCTTCGGATACTTTACGTTGAATTTCAAATAATTTCGGAATGTTGTCAAGTTGAATCGGATTAAAAGGTTTAATTCGTTGCGACAATATTTTGAAAGGATCAGAAAAATTTAATTTGTATTCAATGAAGCCTTCTTCTTTGTACTTTAAAGCGTGGATTTGATTCACAGTGGGATCACCACTTTTCTTTCCTGGTTTTATTGACGGTACAATTTTAAGTGAAGAGTACTTTTTAAAATATTCAAAATTCAAATAATTCACGATGTAGGGAAAAGGATTGGTACGAACCTTTTCGCAGACGTCAACGTAATCTGCTGGAACGTTAATGTTTCGGTTCCGTAGTTTTTTTTCTATTGTCGAGTGCATGAAATCAACTTCCATCTGGGTTTGTCCTTTCGCCAGTATTTTTTGAAAAAGTTTAACTTTGATTAAAAGAGTTAGGTTAAGCAGTGCACTTGCCAAGATGCTGTTTCTGTTTTGAGAAGCACATCATCACTGTAGAAAATAATGTCTTTACCAAAATTGCAGAAAATAGATGAAAACTCATCAGCGCTTACTCCACCTTCAGCTTCGTGCCATAAAAAACAAAAACCTTCATGTGTTGCCAAGTCATAAATGGTGAAGTTGTGAACTATAAGTTTTTGGCGGTAGTACAAAGAAGATACATTTGATTTGGGGGAAAGTAAGACCGACTGTAGATAGATAGATATGTAGATCTTTATTTATTTATTAAATATATGAATAAATAAGTAAATAAATAAATAAATATAAGTACAAACAATCAAGAACAGAGAAAAAAGAAGAAAATCGTAAATATAATATGGTATCAGCTACCATGTTGAACATGAATATCATGCAGGTTTGTCACTAGAGGATTTTCAGCAAAATTACAGCGATCTAAAAAGCGTTGACTTAATTTCTGTATTCTATTGAAGATCAATTCAACATTCGCCCTTTGGTGAATATCGCGTGTTGAATGATACCACGGTAAATTTAGCATCATTTTCAATAATTTATTCTGGGAAACCCGCAATTTCTTAATATGGTTTTTTGCGCAGTTACCCCATACTTGGCAACCATAGAGTAGAATTGCTTGGAAAATTACCTTGTGTATGATTATTTTGTTATCATTTGACAGCTTTGATCTACGATTTATAAATGGATATAACATCTTAATTGAAATTGCAATTTGTTTTAAGGTGTTCCTTATATGAGCATTAAAGATTAGTTTGGTATCCAGATAAATTCCAAGATATTTTACGGAAGGTTCCCAACTAATACTTGCCCCATTTATCTGGAGCTAGGAAGAAAGCAGGCTTTTATTTTTCTGGTGAAAAAGATAGCTTTAATCTTATCTTCTTTAAGTTTGATTTTCCATTTGTTCAGATATGTCTGGAATATACTCAACCCATAGCTAAGATTCCTCTCAATGTCGAGAGCGAATTCATGAGAAGAGAATATCGCCGTGTCGTTAGCAAATAGAGCTACTTCAAAATTGGGTACTGATGGGAAATCGAATGTGAACAGGTTATACAAGACGGGTGCAAGGACCGAACCTTGAGGAAAACCTGAACGAAAGTGGACAATGTTAGAGACATCATTATTGACGTACACTTTGAAACAACGATTGGACAAGAAACTGCGGATAATTTTACGGATATGCGGAGGAAAATCAGCGTTGATCATTTTGAAAATGAGACCGTCATGCCAAACTGAATCAAAGGCTTTTTCAAAGTCCAGTAGTATCATGCCCGTTGACTTATCTACTGCACGAGATGACTTAACGTGCTTGCAGATTCTTAGTACTTGATGGTACGTACTATGGTTGCGCCTGAAACCAAATTGTTCATTAGGAAATAAGTTGTTGTCAGCAATATGTTTGCAAATTTTCTCCTTTCAGACCTTCTCATAAATTTTGCCAAGAACACTTAGTAAACTAATTGGTCTGTAACTGGAAATTATATCAGGAGGCTTACCAGCTTTGTGTATAGGTACAGCCTTCGCGACTCTCCATATATTTGGAAAGTATTCCATTTTAAAGCAAGCGTTAATGTTAAACGCTTAAGACCAGATTTAGGCATTTGTTTAATATGAACATTTTTAATTCGATCAATTCCTTCAGCTTTACGTATATGCAGCTCATTGACCATGAATACGGTATCTTCTACGGTTATATAAGCACTTGAGGGTGGAGCAGTGATGTTGTTTAAAAGATTATGGATTACTCGGTTTACTGAATCAGTTGTTGGGGGGTCTCCAAGGTTCGAAGATATTTCATGGTTTTTGGAGAAGTTTAAAGCAAATGCGTTTGCTTTGTCAAGATCCGTACAGTACGTATTGCCAGAATTTTTAAGAAAGGGTAAATGTCTGTTTTTTTTCTTAACCACTTTGACAATGTTCCAAAATGGTTTCGAATTTACATCGAGGGAGTGTAATTTTGCATTCCATTTTTGATTGTTGTAATCAAAAATAAATCTGGAAATTAACCTGTTTAGGTGGGAAACTTGGTGATTGTAGTACGGCTGACGATATCTTTTCCAGTGCCTTCGGCAAGTATTTCTTTCTTTAATGAGTTCAAGTATATAAGCTGGAAGCCTTATCACAATTTTTTTTTAGGGAACTTAGAGATACTTAAGTCAATAGAGTCTAGTATTTGTTGACCAAAATCAGTGACGATAGAGTCAACATCTTCTGTGCACAAAATGCTGTCTAGATTGCTTGGAATATTTCGGAGTTTAGAATTTAATTCTGACCGGAAACGATTCCAATTTGCATTTTTGAGGTCTAGTACATATTGTTCCCTTTGTACACTTGATCTTAGGACCCGACAGAAGACGGGGTTATGATCTGAGCTGAGGTCGTTAATGGAAACAGGTTGGGAAAGATAACCAGGCAAATTTGACACAAATAAGTCAAGCACAGATGGACAACTATTATAACTGGCATTATAGGACGGACTAGAAGGGTATATTACAGTTATTGGAAGACCTAAACACAAAGAAAAAGAAGTTAACTCAAAGATACATTAGAGCGGCCATATGGCTGAAAATGCAACTTGATTGTGATGATGACATCAGGAAGACGGAAAAAAATACTGTGAATCATGAGCAATGACAAAAAGCAAAACAAACAAGCTCCCCAGTTATCTGGACGCTACCCTTGGAGTTTACAGAAAACTTAATACCATCTAAGTTTCAAACCACTACACTAAATCTTTTTTTCTCTCTCTCTCTCCTTCACAAACGCCCGTGTCCTGTAATAGTATAAGAGTATTTACATCCTCTTTGGCGCGCAAATTATAAAAAAAAACAAGCATTGCAATGGGCTATAATAATTAGTTCTTGGATCATTTTTCTTTTCCTTGGTGTTCTTCATGCTGAAACAGTATTTTTTATCCAAGGACGATCGTTTCTCCTCGGTGTCTGGTGATCTTTGCAACAGCATCTGTCACTGGTCGATGCAGCAGGGGGGGCAGAAGAGCTGGCCGCCCACGACCAGTATCTGGCAGGTGTGGAGGACGCCTTTTACGACGCCGCGGCGAAACTGCGACTTACATGCCATCCCGAACATTGGCAGAGGTGCAACCAGATCACGGGACATCCGGGACCTCATCAACGAGACCAGTCCCCACCTCACGTCATTGGGTCCTCTCGGGGTAGGCACGGCATCCTGGAATCCCAGGATCGTCAACATGCTGAGAGCACGTTTAGATCCCGAAACCAACCCAGCGTGGCAGATGGCAAGGGAAGAGGTGCGCAAGATCGCCACGTTCGAAGAATTTTTGAAATTCTTAGAAAAGCGAGTAAGCGCTTTGGACTCTACATTCCTCGACCGTGCCGAACATCCAATCAAGGAAGAGCAAAGGAAGACCAAGTCCATCAGCGCAACTGGAGGGAGCAGAGCGTCGATGTCCCCTGTGCAGGATAGAGCACGCGCTATACCGGTGTTAAAACTTTCTGGCGCTTTCGGTTCAGGGAAGATTTGGCAAAGTGCGTTAATGTAAGCTATGTGCCAATTGCCTGAAGAGCGGACATACCGCCCCCAACTGCCAAGCCGGCAGCTGTCGCAGGTGCAACAGGAAGCACAACAGTGCCTTGTGCCCAGAGACCATAGCCCCCCGAGCGAGCGTCGCAGCAACAGCTCTTCAGGAGCGCGAGCAGCTCGCCGTTCTCCAGGAGCAAACCGGTCAAGCAGATGCTGAGCAATTAATACCCAAACCAATAGCTACCCAGCACCCGAAGAACACCGAGGAAACTGGTGGCACTGTGCTGGAGGGAGCATTGCTGGCCACGGCACGAATTGACGTCAGCAGCGGAACCAGACGAACACCAGAGGCACGAGCGCGCTCGACAGTGGGAGCCAAATAAATTTGGTAACAGAGCAACTCATCCAAAGGATGGGTATCAAGACCCATAAGCCGGACTTTCAGGCATCAGGCATCGACGCGAGTGCCAATGTGCGGGTATCAGGGGTCGTCCATCTGTACATACGTTCCCAGGCGGAACCAACCTTTACATTGCGATTCAGATGTTACACAATAGAGCAGATAATATCTGATTTACCGGACAGCGACCTTATGCCAGACAAGATGGCAGATCTCAACGAGCTGAGCTTAGCAGATACGACCTTCAATAGGGTGTCCGGCATTGACATTCTGTTAGGGGTCCAGGTCTGGGCTAAAATCATCCTAAGCAGCATAATAAAATATAATTCCGGACTCACAGCGCAAAATACACACCTTGGATGGATCATCTTCGGACAGCCACAACCAGCAGAGCGTGCAGTAAGCTTGATGGTTGCAACCGAAGAACCATCAAGCAAGGAGCTGAGCGATCTCCTACGAAGATTCTGGGAGATCCGTGAGGAAGAAGGAGCAATTTCGATGTCTGCGGACGACCAGTGGACGGAGTACAACTTCCAGAGCACGCACCGCCGGGATACGACGGGAAGGTATGTAGTGAACATACCCACTGATTCAGAGCTTGGGCAATACGAGAGCGGCAGCTCTACAGCGATTGTTACAGCTGGAGAAAAGACTGCAAGCAAAGACAGAGCTAAGAACAAGATACGAACAATTCATGAGCGAGTACCGGGAGTTGGGCCACATGACTCCGGTCATACCAGAGCATAATCCAGAAGGACCTGTCTACCACATTCCACACCATTGCGTAACAAGGAAGTTTCGCGTGGTGTTCGATGATTCCTGCAAGAGCGACAGCGGAATTTCACTCAACGACGCCCAATTTGCGAACGCGAAACTCCAAACGGACCTATCTGACATAATCACGCGCTTCAGGTGCTTCAAGGTGTCAATTACGGCGGACGATAAAAAAATGTTCCGTCAAGTAAGAATAGATCCAGAGCAATGCGACCTTCAAAGGATTTTCTGGAGAGAGCACCCAGACGAGCAGCTGCAGGAATATTGGCTGACCGTCGTGACGTACGCCATGACGTCCAGCGGTTTCAACGCAATAAAAGCAATGCAAAAATGTGCGCATGACCACAAGGAGACGTACCCCAGAGCATATGAAGCCATACTCCGCAACTTCTATGTGGACGACATGCTTACCGGAGCAGAGAGCGAAGAGCAAGCCATATCGTTAGGCAGAGAAATCATCGCATCCCTCAAGGCGGGCGGCTTTGAGCTGGACAGATTTATGTCTTCGAGCAAGCGAGTGCGAGCAGAGCTATGCGGTCGAAAGAGCAGTCAGACCGAGGTCACTCTCTCCAAGGAGCATGAGACATCTATACTGGGCCTGGGCTGGGACGCAGTCACGGATGAGATCTTCTTCGAGGTGGATCACGAGCAGAGCAACCGCAAATTGACCAAGCGCGCCGTAGTCAGTCCCGCGGCGAAACTATACGATCCGAATGGATATCTCGCCCCAGTCATTATCCAAATCAAGCTGCTGATTTAGGACTTGTGGCGCGTTGGAGTTCAATGGGACGAGAAGATACCGTCCGACTTTGTGCCCATATGGTTTCCACGGGCAATTAACGCATCTAACTTCCATTCGAGTGCCGATATGGATAGGATATGAGAGCAGTGCAACGATGCAACTACATGGATTTTCGGACGCATCCAGCAGAGCATACGCAGCAGTGATCTATCTGCGATCAACACTTCTGAATGGAGAGACAAAGTGCGTCATAGTTGCATCGAAGACGAGGGTAGCGCCACTCAAAACAATCACCATTCCGAGGCCAGAGCTGTGCGCGGCGCATTTATTGTGCAAATTAATGAACCAGGTGGCAAGTGCTACAGAGCTACAAAATGTGCCCAGGACTTACCATACGGACTCAACGATCGTGCTGTATTGGCGCAAGAAGGCTCCGTCTGAGCTAAAAATATTCGTGGCAAACAGGGTGAGCGCCATCCAAGGGCTTTCAGGAGACCATCCTTGGAGGAACGTTGCTTCCGGGGATAACCCAGCGGACCTAGGATCACGAGGGGTTTCCGCAGCGCAGATTCGCGACTCATTTTTGTGGTGGCATGGACCGCGATGGCTAAGCGGACCGGAGGAGCAATGGCCAATCGAACAGCCTACCTTAAATTCAACGGGAAGGCTACGGGCAGGCACGGCCATGAAGTTGGCGACAGTCGCAAATGCGAGAATTTCAAGACCATGTGAGCTGCGCATAGACAACGTGAGCCTCCTTGAACGTAAATCGACACTTCAAAGCGTACTGCGAAACACCGCCTACGTCATCAAATTCCTTCGATTGGGCAAGAAGGGCGAGCAGAAGAGCAAACCTGGTTATACAACAGCGACGGAGCGTAAGGATGCGTTAGAATACTGGGCCAAGGCAACGCAATGAGCAGCATACGAGCAAGAGATATCGCGGGTAGTAGAGAAGCGACCAAGGGACAATTCAAGTAGTATCACCACCATGAATCCCTTTTTAGACTCGATTGGGGTACTCAGGGTCAATGGACGCTTACAACAATCATCGCTGGAATACGACAGCATGCATCCAATCATTCTACCGGCGAAGAGTAAATTAACCGAGCTTTTACTAAGAGAAGCGCACTTCCAAACGCTGCATGGTGGGGTACAACTCTGTATGCAATACATCAGGCAGAGATTCTGGATTCCATCGCTTCGACGCATATTAAAATCATACATTGCGAGATGCAGGGAGTGCTTCCATCACAGACAAGAAGTAGCAGAGCAGCTAATGGGCAATCTTCCGAGGGACCGTGTACGGCCAGCGAGAGCTTTTAAGCATAGCGGCGTAGATTATGCTGGTCCAGTACAGATAAAGGCTAGAGCAGGAAGATCCAGGATTATTGAAAAGGGCTATATTGCGGTTTTTGTGTGCATGGTGACGCGCGCAATACACCTGGAGCTCGTCACCAACCAGACCACAGGCGCCTTCCTGGCAGCATTCCAGAGGTTTACTGGAGGCGCGGCGCCTGTTCAGTCCTATGGAGCGATAATGCTACAACCTTCGTCGGCGCTGACAAAGAGCTGAAGGCATGGGCAGAGCAATGGAGAACGGGAGAATTCCCGGTTGAGCAAATCAGCGCGATGGGCACTGGATGGAAATTCATTGCCCCACGTGCACCACATACCGGCGGCATCTGGGAAGCTGGTGTAAAGTCAGTGAAGCACCATCTGCGCAGAATATTGGGAAGACAAATCTTCACGCTCGAAGCACTGGCTACCACTCTCATTCTAATCGAAGCCTGCCTAAATTCAAGACCACTAACTGCCTTGACAGATGACCAGGGCGACATGAGTGCTCTAACACCGGGACATTTTCTCATAGGCGAGCAAATTGTGCAGCCACTCACGGCAGACTTCAGCGATGTGCCAGAAAATCGGCTGAAGCTATGGAGCGCAATCTCCCAGATGCAACAGCATTTCTGGAAGAGATGGAGCAAGGAGTATGTTAACACCCTACAACAACGATTCAAGTGGAATCAAGAGCGCGAGAACATTAAAGTCGGGAGCTTGGTGCTCATCAAGCAAGAAAATTTACCACCCACGCTATGGCTTCTGGGGCCAGTGCGAAGCGCCGAGATAAAAACCGAGCATTCAGCACTGGTACGACCCATCCAGAAGCTTCGTGTTCTCCCCATAGATCAGAGCGATTCCGACAATTGAAGATCACTCTTAAATTTGGGGGGGGGGGGGAATGTTCAAAAACATAAGAGCAGGGCGGCAGGGCGGCAGGGCGACGCCACAACAACATATAGAGCAACAACGATGGAATGTCCATCGCCCGAGTAGCGGTGGTTGCGACCGATAACCAGTGCACAACGGCAAGCACCATCCGGAGGCAACAGCCAACAACTATAACACGAGCAGTAGACAACACATTATAGCGGCGAGGGTGTCCGTGGTGTAGTGGTAACATCATCGCTTACCACGCTGTTGATTCACGGTTCGAATCCTGATGTCAAGAATCATCTAATTATTTCGCATGAAATAAATAAAAAAGTCGATCTCTTGCGAAAGCTAAGTCAACTCTACTGTGAAGGCATAACATTTTTTCATTTTTTCATTTTTAATGCATTTTTATTATATAAATTCAATTAAACTTATAGCTAGACAAAAAACGCTTAAAACTAGCTTAACTAACTTAACTATTCTTATTCTAACTTACTGGCCCTATGCGGGCGCTCTAAGCTAAACCTAACACTTAAAAATATGTCTTTCGACGTAAAGTACTTGAAAATTTTATATTTATTTTATTTATTAATTTTAATTGTAACTAAGAAAATTGTACAAAAACTTAGTACATGAACTTATTTTTGAATGTTCTTACATGTAAAACTTACAAATCTACCTTAAAATAAATCCTAAACTACCTTACTCTAAATTAGCCTATCTTAATCTACCTTACGTATTTTGTACGTAAATTTTTTTTTGTTTTTTTTTTTTTAATTTTTTTTTTTGTTTTTTTTTATCGAGTGCTGTTTTTTTTTTTTTTTTTTCATCCAAGTGCTGTGGATAGTTTTTTTTTTTTTTTTTTTTATTTTTTTATTTATTACCTACAAATACCTAAACCTAAAAAACTACCTAAACCTAAACTATGTAAGTCGGCCATGGTCAAGAACAGCCAACTTTCAACATCAAACAGGCTACCCTGGATTAGGAGGAAACGACGAAGGAGTTTCCTCTCTTTCGGCCAGCCACCAGAAATGACCGTACTGACGTTGTACGTCATCAACATCGCGACCCGATACCGCCCTACTAAACCGGAGACGCTCCACACTGCCGTGTGCAACGTCTCTGTCGTAGTTGAGTCGCCTATCCACAACTGTCCGAGCAACGTGGAAGATTAGCGGCACCGCCAATCTGTCCTGGATCAGACCTTTCTCATCAAAATAGAGGAACGCCTCTGGGGGAACAAAGCCGTTAAGGCGCACTCTCTCATGATACTCGTAATTGGGGTAATAAGCCCCGGAGATCAGGTTGTTCGTCGAGCTCATTGCTCTTGCAATGTGCCTTCGAATCAGCTTGATAACGAAATTATCCACTCTTATTAGGTTAGCCCTGTTGTATAGGACCTCATTGGGATAGAATTGTATGTACTGGGACTCTGGTGTTCTGTACAAATGAAGGCAAGCCCTCTCAAACACCCGAATCTTTTCCAACAAGCTTGCTCCCACGTTGAACCACACGGGGCATCCATATACGAGCATGGGCCTAATGAGGGCCATGTAGCAGATTACCTTTACCCTTGCATCGAGTTGCTTGCTATAAAAAAGTCTCTTTGTAAGGGCAAAAGCACCTTTGGTTCTGGCCAGAGTAGCATCTATATGTTTGTTAAAATATAGATATTGGTCTAACCAGAGCCCCAGGTATCTGACTACATTTCGACCCGCAAGTGGCTGTCCGTGCGGTCCAACTATTGAGAACTTTCGCCAATTCTTTCTGGTATCCCTAGAGGCACCAGACAACGGCGTCCTAAAAAGAATGGTTTCCGATTTCTGGAAGTTGATCTTCAATTTCCAGTCATCGCAATATCGCTGAAACTTATCGAAGTCACGTTGCAAGAGAATTGCAATGACCTCGATTTTTGGTCCTGATCTGTACGTGATCAAGTCGTCTGCGTACGCTATGGCATGGTGAAGTGATCCTATGAGATCGCTCGTGTAAATGTTGAAAAGGATCGGTGAATTAACCGCACCTTGTTGCAGACCGTTTTTAATTAGAAATGTTCCAGCAGAAGTCACATTGCCATTTTTGACGATGAACTGTCTACTGGTGAGCGTGTTATGAAGTATGTACAGCAGTGGTTTGCTTATGCCCAGCCTGCTCAGCTTGTAGAAGAGTCCCTCTAACCATACGGTATCGAAGGCCTTCTCCAAGTCAATCAGGCAGGCACCCGTGCATTGGTTCTTGCTTTTGTTCCATTGGATATCCGATACCATGTATTGTATCATGCCCCGCCTTAAAACCGAATTGGTTATCCGGAATTATATTACTGTTCTCAGTCCACTTAAGCAGGCCCTATTGATCACTTTCTCGAATACCTTGCTGATGTTCGGACGGAGACTTATCGACCGGAGATTTGCCGGATTGGAGGTGTCCTTACCCCGTTTGGGGATGGGTTGTATCACTGCTGTTTTCCAATGCGCTGGATAATGTGCATTATTCTGCGCATTGTTAAACAGAGTGGTGTAAATGTCCACCGCTTCTAGAGGGAGATGTCGAAGCACAATGTTCGACACTCCATCGATTCCTACAGATTTCTTCCTCCTCAATGAGTCGAAGATCGCTTGGAGCTCCACCTTCGATATGTACGGGGGATGTACCCTTTCATCGGCTATGACATTATTTGCCATGTTATCGTCATTGAACTCGGTAAAACCTATGTTCTCGGATCGCCATTGCTCTATATCATTTCGAAGGTAGAAGTTGTGCACAAGGACGCGATTTTCCAGGTCGTGGTTCGGGCAAATGGTATCATTCACCTTGTACACTTCCTGGAAAGTCGCTCCTATAGCCTCTACCTTCTCCTGCGGATCTTCGATCACAAAGAAGTTGTCATCTTCTACTGCGTTATCTGGATCTATACCTGCTGTTATAAGTATTCGTCCATTGTTCGTCGTTCGGGGGATCTTAAGACACGGAACGTCGTTTTGATTATTCCTCCGAAATATTTTATTTATTTGCGGGAACATACTCGGGTTGTTGGATTTTACAGCCCGAATTTTGTTGCTTCAATGCAAATTTACAGAAAGTCTGTAATTTTCTCTAATTAATTTTTGGAGGTTTTTAATCAACGACTTCAGCGTCCTAACATGTGAAGGCATAACACTGGCAGTAGGGTGGTCATATGGCTAAAATGCAACTTGATCGTGATGATGACATCAGGAGGACGGAAAAAAATATTGCGAATCATAAGCAACGATAATAATAGCGAAAACAAACAAAAATACTCCCCAGTTATCTGGACAGCCACCCTTGGAGTTTACAGAAACTTAATACCACAGTTTCAAACTGCACCACTATGTCTTTCTCTCTCTCTTCCTCTTTCCACAAAACGCACGTGTTCTAAAAATTAGTATAAGGGTATTCAACACGTGCAAATTATAAAAAAAAAACCATAAAGTCGACAATCAACGGGCAGCTAGATGGTGTGTAATAATATCGACACCAAGAAAAACCCTTATCACTGGCGAGACAGTGCAACGGGACCTGCGACCGAAATCCGTGGAATATACAGGCACACGGCGGCCGTATACCACAGGAAAAAAACGATGAGCTCTCTCTCAATGTGCGTAGTCCGAGCTGAGCAGTGCCTTGAATCCCTTTATACAGTCCACTACCCTTTTTGTTGAGCGAAATAAATAATTCTTTCTTTTTTGTAAACAGTTTTTTTTTGTTTTCGATTCTTTAATAATCATACTATATAGGTATCTAAAAGCAATGAACTTAATGAATTTATTATTTATATTTTTAAAAGAAACAAATACAAGAATCGAAGTAAAAGATCCACTAATGATGGTATAAATTAACATCCTCAAATAGTACAATAATTTAAGATTTTAAATTTCTTTATATGAACTCGTTTCCGGTTCCTCTAGTCTAGTTGGTCACTATCTGAGTTGGTGATAAACATTGTGAACCGTAACGAAATACATTTTCTTTTCATCTCCCATTGTTTATCGCCAAATTTACATCGATATGATAGTTACAGAGTAAAAACAAGGGACTGAAGCCATTAAAAAAATCACAACAAATCAAAAATATCTATATTAGAAAAAATAAGAAAAGCTCGTAAATCCATTTTTGATATAAATTTCTTAAGAAAGAAAACCAACTATATGCATACAGTTGCTCATAAAAAACCTCTTTTACTCTAAGAATATTATCTTTACATTGATACGTTTAAAAGATTTCAATTAATTTCACTTAACTTCTTCGAATTAAACACAACCATTTCAATAAAAACAATTTTTTACCGATAAATAAGGCTTGTTAATTTCACTAGTCGTGCACAAACCACTTTTTCTACTAAAGCTGTGGATTTACGTGGTTTTCCCGATTTAGAATAGCATACTTGGATTTAAGATGTTTTCTTTTTTGTCTTTTTTACCATTTAATACATCACTTTTTCGAATCCAGACATAAATTTCAGGCCTACTTGATATATTTTCAAAAATCTAATTTTTGCCAAAAAGTGGAATTACGAGGTTTGCATCTTTAGCCGACGGTAGATATATGTATATGCAAATGGTTGGGCTTATATTGTGTGTTTGTTATTTTGTCTGTATGTATGTGTGTACCTTATTTTCAGCACTTGATTAAATAAATAAAAACTTTGTAAACTTTGTGGACACAAATTTGCTCTGAAAATGGATATGAATATGAGTTCTGCATACATACCCCTTTAAACTTCCTCACCTCGTTCTTTTGCATATCACAACATACGATGAGAAAAAGAACTTTTCCCACACTAGCGAACGGAGTGAGGAAAGAGAAAAATCTTTATTTGTTGTACTTATTCTGAAAACTCTTTGTCTGCCACGACAAAAAATATGCTTCATTTTGTTATATGGGCGTGCGACATCTGGGTAGTTTATTATCTGTGCTTTTTGTTATAAACGACTAGCACTTGTTGAAAGCTACTTCACACTTTGAACAGTGTTGCCACTTAAGTTAAGATTTATTTTTAAGGTAGCATTTGAGTTTTATATATAAGATACAAAATAAATAGTACGGATACTAAGTTTTTTTTTAAATAAAATATTGCTTAGTCATAATTCATTATCATCTTTAAATAAAATAGTAATCAGTAATAGATTAAGTCGACAGACATAGTTAAGGATTAAGTTTAGCTTAGAGCGCCCGCATGGGGCCAGTAAGTTAGAATAAAATAGTTAAGTTAGTTAAGATATTTTTTTAGCGTTTTTGTCTAGCATGTGTAAGTGTAAATGAATTAAAGTTAATAAAAAGCTATACAAAAAAAATAGAGACGGCGCTGTCTTCCGTGATCAGCATGAGGAAAGAAAGGGTATTGCTGTGCACTTCCTCAGCCTTGATGGCTTTCCAGTTATCCATGGGAACCGTTGGGCTGTGGAGTTTGAGCTTCTCACTATCAATAGCTATATTTGGGAGCCAAATGCGGATCGCACAAGAATACTGTGGTGGTTATTTCCGACTAGCACCCAAGTGGAGGGTTAGAATGAGGAACTGCCATAATATCCAAAGGCAAATAATAATTTTTACGACTGACTGCTTTACAGCGATAATTCAGTTTGCTGGAACTATTTGGATGTTTTAATTTGCTGGTTTACTCAGAATGATCCTTCGGTGGTGGAATTATAAAAGCAGTAGTGCATATACATAATGTTACAATTGGGGGGGGGGTAGTGACGGCAACCCCGGGCTAAAGCTAGAAAAATGGACAAAAAAGAAGAGTTAACCAAAAAAATCAGAGAAACCCTCAAGCCTCCCCCTCACGACTTTGTTAGACCTAACTCTCACGACTACTATTCGCACTTTCGTACCACACGCACTCCTTTTAAATGATTCCCACTATCCACCAAAATTTCCCTTGTCGAGTCTGTCCATCCTATCTCGTCGTCCCGCTTGCGCCTGGAAAGGTTACAAAAAAAACGTATGAAAATTCCAATTACCTTCCAGCTCTTAAGATTTTCCTCCAACATATTGGAACATTTTCTGTTCACATATCTACGCTTTCCCATCTTTTCCGTGCCCTCGTCATCCATTTCTCCGTATTGGCCGTCATTTTCTCTTTCTTTCGCCACTTTTCGTTGCTTCATTGCTCCATTAAAATGCGCTTCTGTGACTTCCATCTATTTTCCCTTTGTTCCTACGCCTAGGTCATCGAATTAATCCAACCCGCAATCTAGCCGAATGGGAGCGCCGCATCAGTCAGTGCACTAAACATACCCCGGATCTGAAATCAGCTGTCAAACGTCACAATTCCCTTTTCTTTATTGTTTTTTTTTGAATTTGTTTTCCACCGCGCGTGTATTTCGCTTTGTTTTATTTTTGTTTTCCGCGAGTTTTTTTTTATGAGTGAGTTTTTCGGTTCGGACGTGTGTGTGCCGTTTGTTGTTTGTCAGACAGACCCTACAGGGGAAACAATCCGACACTAAAGGCTGAATTATAATAGTCGGAAGCAATCTGAAGCTAATGTCATAATTCTACGTTAAGTTTCCTTCAGTACTGTCAATTGCTCAAGTAGCCCATAATAGGCGTATGTGTTCGGAAGCAAAAGTTCTCGTCCGATCACCGAAATCAAGCACCAATGGGGCGCTGTTAGTGCTTAGTGTATTCGCTCTGTTTCGGAAGTGGTCGTACGAAAGCATTCTACTATTATAGTTCAGCCTTAAGTCCCAAGAGAGTGCGTTTCCTCTTGATAGCAATTTCGCGCGGTGTTCCTCACCGGGTTCTAGTGTTTTTCGTGCTTGTAGCCATCGGATCCGGGTGTTTTTTTTTTTTTTTTTTCATGTGGGAATGACTGGTATGCCACATCTTACTGTCGGCTCTGTTTGGTATATCATCTACAACAGATGAGTTATTACTACATTTGTTTACCTTTTTTCTTAAAAAAAAAATTGTTGCCTTTCTCGAATGTGTATCTCGTGTTTGTATTCGGTCGCATTTTTCCGGTGAACAAGATTGAATTCCTCGGTGGACTATGCCATGGGGAAAGCTGACATCGTTGCTGTTATTCAAGGGATCTACGATCGTGCCAGCGTAGATGCAGCCGTGTACAATTACGCAGGTGATTCCGGTTTTTTTTTTTTTTTTGTAAGGTGAATCTTCTGCATAGATAGATACTACGGTTGAGTTTCTTTTCAGGCGACTGCGCTAAGACGAAGGTAAACCTTGGGGGAGAGAACAAGAGAGTACTGAGGTACGTGTTAAATTAATGCTTCAATGAATTTTCCTTCCGGTAGGTGACGGGCTAATGGAAATGGCGGAGGCGCTGGTAGTAGTCTGCTGGTTCGGCGCTGAGGGTTGGTGGTGTTATAAGCAAGGGCAAGCAGGATGACCCTCAAGAGATGGTGCGCCGGTCTTGGTGGCGTCGTTGCTAAAACCATCGGTAGGCGCCAAGGGTTGTAGGTAAAATTAATATGTACCTATATGATGATTTTATTTTAATCCGATGTCCTCTTAGGTAGTCAAGTTAAAGTGAGACGAGGAGTTTGCTTGGACAACGACGATGACAGCAGTTCTGAGAACTTTGATGGCATGTACGAATAAGTTCTTCTTTTCTTCGTAGTACCTAGTAGTAGTAGTAGTGGTAGTTTGACTCGGTCATGCCGCAGTTTCGTAACACTGCCCCGTATTGAAAACTCATAGCCCCGCCTGAGTTTCACCTCAGGTCGCGTAAGATGCTAGACATTTGAAGTGAACCACTCTCGTTTTTCGACTTCCTGTGGTCTGGGTGTGGTAGACTAAATCCAACAATCGTTCGACAATTTTTACTGGGTCAGTTGCTTTGCAACTTGGGGCATATACCCTTCCACCTCATTGGGTTATAGAACCATGCCTGTTGATCGGGTTGAAAGTTAGTTGAAATCGAAATTAGATCATACCTGGCTTTCATTGCATCTGCTGCTGTTTGATGATGTGTCTGACTTTCTGTAGCCTTTCGCGTAGTTCCAGCACATAGGTCGGTGCGTTCTGCGAGGTACCCAGGGGTATTCCGCATACTAGGAAAGTCAGCATGGAGGTGGTGAAACCAGTGGATTCGTTTTCCGCGCTGCGATATGCCAGTAACGTCGGTTGACGGTACCGATCCCAATCGGTCTGATTGCAGGCGATGAATTCTGCGTGGGAGTCTAGAAGTGTTCAGCTGAACCTTTCTACCATGCCAGTTGATTGGGGTCGTAAGAGTGTAGTCCTGGTCTTCTGGGTTCCAAGTGCCTCCATGTTTCGCTGAAGTATTTTGGATTCAAAATTCCAAAATGGTCCGAGTGAATGGCATGTGGTACGCCGAATCTGCAGAACACCTGGTCAATTAAAGGCATCAACACCACTTCCATTGTCTGGTTCGAGACGGCGAAACACTTGGGTCACTTGGTAAAATAATCCATAGTTACCACGATGTATCGGTTGCCAGTGGTTATGCATGATAAAGGCCTCAGGATATCTATTGTTATCCTTTAGAAGGGATTTTCCGACCGACTGGGTCGCAGAGTCCGTGAGGTCGTCTTCTTGACTCTCTTTTGTAGTGTAGAATGAACAGCTTAAGCAACAGTGCCTTACATCTGCGGTATCAATTTCTCACCTTCTGAAGCATCCTCTTTTGTCCCAAATGTCGAGACAGCACATCTGCATTGCCGTGTCTGCATGATCAGTACGAACCGTTTCCCAAAGAGGTACTGGGGAAATGATGCCATAACCACCGCTAACAACTCGCTTCGGATAGCACAGTAATTCCTCTCCACTCGGTTAAGTGTTCTACTGTAGTATTCCAGTACCACCTCGGAGTTTCCTTAACGTTGACTAAGTACGGCGCCATTTTCAACATTAGAGGAGTCCGTGTCCAAAATCAGTGAATTATCTGTGGTCGGGAATGATAGTACGGAAATGCTCGTGAGCTTCTTCTTGAGGTCGGTGAATGGTGTCACACACTGGATGCACCACGCGAATCTTCTTTTCTCATCCGTCAGCTCCGATAGTGGTTTGGCAATGGTTGGGAAGCTCTAAATTGACGATAATAGGCACATAGGCCTAAAAAGCTTCTTACCTGTCGCTTAGTTTTAGGTGTCAGCCATTCCTGCACGGCTCTAGTCTTCGCTTGGTCGGTCCTCAAGCCTTTATCTGACACTATGTGCTCGAGATACTGGACCTCCTTCTTCAGAAAATGGCACTTCCCTGGACTCAGTTTCAATTTCGAAGCCTGCAGTCGCTGAAAGGTGGCCTCTAAGTTAATTATAAGTTCTTCGTAGGTTTTCAGGAGCGTTGCATAATCCGAGGGCATCACGTTAAAACGTCACAGACCGGAACCGTTGGAAAACGCGGTTTTCTCTTTATCAACAGCCTTCTTCTCCACCAATACCCGCTTTGCAGACCCATAGTGGAAACAATTTAGCACCAGCTAAGTTGGAGAACAGGGGCCCTACTCTCTATTTCGTTCCGAAAGTCAATCCTATTCGAAATTGCTTTTCGTTTCGCTTTTCAATTGGTACTCTATAACACTTTCGAAATGTAAAATATACTACTAGACACTTTTTCCACTTAAGGATTTTTTTTTTTTTTTTTGTGTCGAGTCTCCATTTATTTCTTTTGAGATATGTCAAATAAACAAACCAGAACAAATACAAATACAAATATACATAGGTAGGTGAAAGTCGAAAAAGGAAAAATTGTGATTTCTAAAGAAAGAATTTAATATAAAAAAAAAAGAAATGGATTCTGTTGCACTTTGGATGGACAAAGAAACTAGTGAAGAACGGATTGAGCAGAATATTATACGGGACAAATCAAATATTATGGAAACAAGTGATAAAAGGTAAAACTCCATTTGTAGCAAGGATTCATATCACCGTTAACTATTATTTATTATTTTAGTTTTGTTCAGAACTTTCGTCTGTCGAAGTATGCTATTTTGTATGTTTTAAATTGCATACGAGATGAACTTGCTGCTACTTTGAGATCAACTGTAGTTCCTGTAATTTTAAAAGTAACTGTTTCTCTAAAGTTTTTAGCACAAGGCGGCTATTACCCCCTTCAGGTAGGGGTTAGAATATACCCGAGGTAGGCATGCCTGTCGTAAGAGGCGACTAAAATCCACAAAGCGTAGAAGAAAATTTCACAAAACTGGCAAATAAAAAAAAAAGATGTCCCGGTCCTCCTGGCAGGGTGTTTGTGTGTAGAAATTACTGTACTACCCAATAAAACTAATACGGTTGCAATACACATAGCAATGAACAAAACATATGATATAAATACCCCAGGTGGCAGACCAGGTAAACTGGAAAATCCACCCTCCTCGGAGGTCAGTCCCATGCATTCTGGGGGGGAGCCATTTATTGCTTCTAAACAAAACTCTAGAAGGAGTTCTCCACCGATAAAGCGATAGCGCCAAAAAGCCTTACGGCCGAAAACAGCGCTATAATTGTAAGTATTCCGAAAATACAAAAACAGAAATCTGGAATTGAAACCAGTATAGTTGAAAGTGAACCTAAAACAGATTCACAAGCGAGAACAAAATCAAATAACTATTATAACGAATGGCAAGCTGAACTGAAAGCAAGAAAAAATCTTGATGTAACAATTGTAAGTTTGCAAAACCAAATAGAAGAACTGAAAAGAATGGTCACCTTGTTAGACTGCTCTAACAAATGTCCTGCCCAACATGCCCAGCAAAATAGTGAACAAGAATACCTAACCAGAGAAAAAGAATACCTCACAGATGAAGAGGACTTCGCACTGGAAACAAACGGTCATCTAAAGAAAAACACAAGGCCTACGAAAAAAACGCAAGGCAGGAGAAAGTCCTGAGATGTCTGCAAGAAGATATGATACAAAACCAGCAAATTTACAAGGTAAGACAAAAAAGTCTTGGAAAAATAAACATTGGTTTGAAAAAAGCCATTACCACCACCAATAATGACCTCAGGAGTAGACTGATTTGGTGAGTTAAAAATAGTAATCGAACAAAAAAAAGGCTTGCAAATTCACATAGTATAATAACAATAAATGGAAAATAAATGTCGATGACAGTGACACTTATCGAGAAATCACTGACGAATTGACCAAAACAAAGTTGCAGTGGTACTCATTTGAAAATAAAGCTAGTTAGGGTAGTAGCCAAAGGACTTCCCTTCGCGTGTGATGAACACGATATCGACGAAGACTTGACGAATAAAAAATTTAGGATTTTGGAAGACATCAACTTAATTAAAAAATAAACCACACAAGGTAATGATGGGCAACCAATGACAAGAGACAGAAAATTATCTCTTTTTATGGTTTGTGTTGGTGATTCAACTCAATTTCATTAAAAATGTATTTAATTAAAATAGTATATTGGCAATTCTAATTATGTATAACGTAACGTAATGTAAAGGTCAAACCCATTATTATTAATTGACAGATATCGAATGTATATATATATATATAACCTGTAATTTCCCGCCAAATTATGGGTATAAAACCCAAAAGCAGAATTTTGTATGTGCAGTCGATATGTACAGTGAATAAATCAATTTTTATAACGTGTGAGATTCGGTTTTTTTTATTTAAGAGCAATCGAAAATTTTCAATCGTGAAGATCGGAATTCCCGCGTCGTGCAACTCAATTTTCACCGTCAACTCAAGGCATAACACGTAAGTCCTCATTTTTTTCATTTCCTTTTGTTCTTTTTCATTTATTGATAAGAAGAGGTCCTAGCATGTCGTTTGGAGAACTCCAAAAAATGCTTTTAGAGCAAATAGTGCGTGATCGCACTAATTTAAAAAAAACAGGCGAGCTTCGTCGTACATCCAATTATTTGGCAGCTCGTCTTTCGGTGTTGGAAGAAAATCTGGCATACTCTAGGCGATACCATGAGGAGATTATAAGTGCAGGCAAGTTGGAAACAGGGTTAAAAAAGAAGGATTTGGTTCAGGTATACGAAAAAATCAACGACAATTACCTGGAATATCGGACGGAATTGTTAGATGCCATCGATAATTATGCTCCGGGCCCGAAAACTCCTCAAGCTTCGCTTGTCGCTCCTTCAGTTGCTCCTGCAGCTGCGATGTGCACAGATCTTCGTCTTCCTAAGATACAGATCCCCGAGTTTGCTGGATCATACATCAAATGGCGGTCATTTCATGATATCTTTGTATCGTTGATCCACCATAACAAAGCACTTAGTGAGATTCAAAAGCTGCATTACCTTAAGTCAAGTCTCCTGCAACATTTGGCTTTAGATGCAGGAAACTACACCAAGGCCTGGGAACTGCTGAAAGCGAGATTTGACCATAAACGCGTGTTGGTTAATGCGCAGCTGAGACTCTTTTTCAATCAGTCTACCCTTATGAAAGAGTGTGCAGAGGGACTCTGGAATTGCCTGTTAAGCATTGGGACACAATAATTATTTATGTCATTTTTCGAAAGCTGTCCATACTTACTCAACAATTGTGGGAAGAAAGACTTGGCAGAACGAAGTAGCTACCTACCATGTCTGAATTTACAGATTTCTTGGAAACGCGGTTTCGAACACTGGGGGCCATCGGGCCGCAATCAACACTGAGGCCCAACGCCAAGCCAGGGTCAAGATCGGAGAGCATGCCGAAGGTGTTTCACGCTAAAACACAGGCGAAGCAGTTTCAATGTAAGGTGTGTCAGAAAGGACAACACTCTTTAAGAAAATGTCTCCTATTTTCGGGCATGGACGTGACGCAGAGACTTCAGATTGTGGCAACTGCCTCGCTTATAGCCACTTCCGCCGAGATTGTCCTAGTTCCAAAGACTGCTACTTCTGTCATAAGCGACACCACACACTTCTGCATACAACTCCACCCGCACACACTTCCTCACTTTACACACAGCCACGCGAGACAACGTCGTTATCCCACACTCACACATCAGCCCTACGGAGTCAACACCCTAATGGTAGCAGTCAACCGGAGCAGGTAGCCATGAACCCAAATGCGCCTGACTTCCATACGACAACTACCGAACAACCGAGCTCCAGTATACGCAACACTTATTTTGCATAGTCAAAGGTCAACGCGAGCATTTTGTTGGCCACAGCTGTGGTCGAAGTTAGGTCGGCTGACGGGAGATATGTCAATTTACGTGCCCTAATTGACTCCGGTTCTGAAGCAACATTTATCTCCGAATCAGCTGCCCAATTACTCCGCCTTAAAAAACACCGCACTTTGGTTAAAATATCAGGGCTGGGGAAGGTCAGCAACAGCACTAGTCAGAGCTACATCGACATTGCGTTCATGTCGAGCGATTCGAATCTTGAAAGCTCTGCCAGGGCCTACGTTTTCAAGTCGTTTACTGGGCTTCTTCCGGCCCAACCAATGATGCATGCCGATTGGCACTATAACTGGGTTACAGTTAGCCGATCCCGCCTTTCATTTACCTGCCACCGTCGATATTCTGTTCGGTACCGATGTTTACTCAGACATCATCCTCCCAGACATCATTCGAAATGCCGATGCCAACGCCCCTATTGCACAAAAGACGCAATTAGGTTGGATCATTTTGGGAAAGGTCGCCGAAAAGGTTCCAAGAACCCTTCAAAGTTTTGTGCATCTGGTAGATCTCGACACAGAGATGAGAAAGTTTTGGGAGATAGAAGAAGCACCGTTTCAACCCCAAGCAGCGGAAGAGGACACGGTATGCGAACAGCATTTTACTACACATACAAGACGACTTGCCGACGGAAGATATGAGGTAGCACTACCATTTAGAGGAGGGAAACCTCCTGCGTTAGGTTCAAGTAGGGAGGTTGCGGTTAAAAGACTGGCTTAACTAGAAAAACGTTTCCGGAACGACGAACGGCTACACGATGGATATAGCCAGTGTATTATGGAGTATCTGACACTGCAACAAATGGAGGAGGTCGATATGGACAGCGACGTCATTATCAAGTCACCCTTCCACTCTTTTCTCCCGCATCATGCCGTTCTAAAGGAAGCCAGCTCTACGACCAAGCTCAGGGTCGTGTTTGACGCTGCTTCAAAAAGCATGGATGGGACGTCATTGAATGATCATTTGATGGTGGGCCCCAAACTTCAGACCAACATCGTCGATATAATCCTAAGGTGGAGAAACTATCGATACACATTTACGGCGGATATCGAAAAAATGTGTCGTCAAATCTGGGTCAATGAGGGGGATAGCTACTATCAGCTTATTTTATGGAGGCCAAATAAAGGTCAGCCTGTCAAAGCCTTTAAGATGAAAACGGTCACCTTTGGCACGGCATCTGCGTCTTTCTTAGCTATTCGCGTTCTCCATCAAGTCGCCGAAGATGAAAAATAGAAGTATCCTATAGGGGCGACAGTCATCAAGAGCGATATGTACGTTGATAACCTCATTAGCGGAGCGGATACCATCGGAGAAGCACGGCAAAAGCGGGATGAAGTCCGGAAAATGCTCGCAACCGCTGGATTCAATCTCCGGAAATGGACCTCCAACGACAAAAGGTTGATAGACGACATTCCTGATCAGGATTGTGAAATTAACTTCGTGTTACCCTTCGGTTCTTCAGATCATGTGAAGACGTTAGGCATCAGGTGGTACCCCAAAACGGACTTATTTTCTTTTCAGAATTTCCAACCGGAGGTCGAAAAGGTCACCAAAAGGACAATTCTGTCCTTGCCAAATTGTTCGATCCCCTGGGATGGATATCACCCTGCACCATTAAAGCAAAAATTGTTATGCAGCAATTATGGCATCAAGGAACTGATTGGGACCAACCAATCCCATTGGAACTGAGGGAAGAATAGGAAGTATTTCGCCGGGAGCTTCCACTCGTTCAGCGGATCAAAATTCCCAGATGGATTCGAAAAAGAAAGCAAGTCGACAGAACTACATGGTTTCTCCGATGCATCTCTCGAAGCCTACGGCGCAGCGGTCTACCTACGAGTATTGGATGACGACAATAAAATACGCATGCACCTTATTCTTGCAAACACCAAAGGGGCTCCTTTAAAAACGGTAAGTCTTCCGCGACTAGAGCTGTATGGAGCAGTCATGCTAGCCCCACTGCTACATCACGTCAAAAGGGTCCTAGATTTATCGCACGTAAAGGTCTATGCATGGTCGGATTCTACGATCACCCTAGAATGGATTTCCGGACACCCTACAAAATGGATAACATTTGTCTGCAATAGAGTCTCGGAAATTCAGCGGCTCGCGAACCGCGACGAATGGAGACATGTACCAACTCAACATAACCCAGCTGATTTTGCATCGCGAGGCATCTCTCCTTCAGCCTTAGAAACCCAGGATATATGGTGGAGTCTACCAGTCTACCTGAGAGATCAGTGGGAATTCGAGGAACCCGACCAACTAGCAGTAATGGAAACCGAAGAAGAATTGCGGAAAGTCAAGGCTCTCCACGTTCGAACTTGCGACACCAACAATGAGATACGAAAACTCACCCAAAAATTCCCAAAGCTCTCTAAGGTGGTTAGAGTTTTTGCTTACTGTCGTCGTTTCTGCCAAAATTGCAGGGCAGGGTCTACCTCCACACAGCTTGGTATACTCGGACCAGAAGAACTTCAAGCAGCAACACAGGTGGCGGTTCGATCGGCTCAACTGGACATGTTCTCTAACGAATTAGATGACAATGTCACTATTCCGAAAAGTCTAAAATCACTAAATGCATTTAGGGACGGTCAGGGTATTATACGAGTTGGCAGTCGACTTCAAAATACAATACTGCCATATAGCCAACAAGACCCCGTAATTTTTCACCCTAGTCACCCCTTCACAATCCTGATAATCCACGACGCACACGAGCAAACCTTGCACGGTGGAATTCAACAAATGACAGCATTCATTGGTACTGCATACTGGGTGCTCAATATCAAAAGAAGCATCAAGAAGCATATCCACAAATGTGTCATTTGCTTTCGATTCAAGAAGCAACATATGCAGCAGTTGATGGGGAGTCTGCCAGCTTATCGAGTAAGAATGGCTCGACCATTCAGGAACACTGGGGTGGACTATGCAGGTCCAATAGAAATTAAGACCTGGAAAGGGCGAGGAGCGAAGATCTTAAAAGGCTACTTCGCAATTTTCATTTGCCTAGCTACTAAGGCAATACACCTAGAAATGGTTTCCGACCTTAGTACACAGGCGTTCTTGGCAGCCTTCCGCCGCTTCATGGCTCGGCGGGGTACCTGCTCTCAAGTATACAGCGACTGCGGTACTAACTTCGTCGGAGCGAAGGCAGAACTCAGACGTATGATGGAGCACGCTCAACACGATTGGAAGGAAATCGCGGACACGTTAGCTACTCAAGGTACGAAATGGAGTTTCATTCCCCCTGCTTCCCCGCACTTCGGTGGACTATGCTTCCCCGCACTTCGGTACCAAGTCATCGGTACCGGGATGAAGTTCAAGGATGCGCGCGAGCATCCACTGAGAGGGTGGTAAACGTTCATCCTTGAGTAGAACTAGGTCCCCTACTTTTGGTGTCTCGACCCACTTTGAACGCTGCTACAGACGTGAAAGGTATTCTCCACTCCACTTTCGCCAAAACGTGTCCACCGTGGTTTGAAGGTGCTTCCAACTCTCCAGGTAGTTGACCTTGTCCGATTTCAGACAACCCGGATGAGATGGAGGTCATAACCCCAGGACACTTCTTAATCGGCCAAGCGATCAACACTGTGCCCCAACGAGATGCCTCAACGGACAAGGTCAACTACCTGGAGAGTTGGAAGCACCTTCAAACCACGGTGGACACGTTTTGGCGAAAGTGGAGTGGAGAATACCTTTCACGTCTGTAGCAGCGTTCAAAGTGGGTCGAGACACCAAAAGTAGGGGACCTAGTTCTACTCAAGGATGAACGTTTACCACCCTCTCAGTGGATGCTCGCGCGCATCCTTGAACTTCATCCCGGTACCGATGACTTGGTACGAGTGGTAACTCTGAAAACGAAAAACGCAACAATCAAGAGGCCAATAACAAAACTTTGCTATTTACCATCGAACAAAACCAATGAAATCGACACACTAATCTAACAAATTAAACATAAATAACAAAATATGCTACACATTTAGTATACAGTCCACTAAAACTAAACTAATAAATTAAACAACTCAATTACGAGTACCTATTGCCAAAAAGCAATACATATCTCATATACAACACAACACAGAAACGCTAAACGACACTTTTAACAACACAATATACTTACTATTAAATAATATTTTCATGCAACATAATACAAAACTACACAATTTCGGCATTTTCTATAACTCTACACAACACAAAATTTACATCGATCTTTACGCTATTCTCACATGAAACAATCAACATGATCAGCAACAGCTGTTAACAAAAAAAAAAAAAACCCACTGATTCTCGCAGGTCATTACACGCAACGAAAAGCTCCAGTGCAATCCAAAAGCACTATATGCTAAACCAATACAAAAAACCGACGCGTATCACAAAACATTCGCTCGCCTTTACCCCCAAAACTATATCATGCATTACATGCACTCACACACATACATCTGATCACACAAAATCAAAAAAAAATTAAATCATCAAATAACACGATTAATATTACAATTATTATTACGATTAATAACGATCACTTTACTTATGAAAAAATTATCAAAACATAATAAACTACTCGACACCGAAGTAATACAATCAAATATACTACAAAACACTCATGTCAATTCATCTCATTAACACAAAACCAAAACAAAGCAACGCTAGGGCGAAAGGGAAAGCTGGACAACGACGAGTACATACGATGATAAAACCAAGAGAAGGACAGGAGATAATATTAACACCGATCGTCTCTTTGATAAAGCAAAGCCATCGACCAATAATGTGTTCGTCCCATCACTCCACATACTTCCATATATGTCGCATTGTGTTGTCTCTTTTATGTTCCGATTCACTAATCCCACTTCTCTTTACATGTAACCTTTACAAGATCGACATATATACAGTAAACTGACTCAGCAGCACAGGGCCACAGGGTGGTCCGAAATTAAAACTTGAAGACTGAAAATTGAAGAGGTCTATGGGCAGCAATTTGCGAACTCCGTTCACGGCCGGGGAAAATGTTGGTGATTCAACTCAATTTCATTAAAAATGCATTTAATTAAAATAGTATATTGGCAATTCTAATTATGTATAACGTAACGTAATGTAAAGGTCAAACCCATTATTATTAATTGACAGATATCGAATGTATTGTAATATGCGAGCTACGGCTCGAGTAGATAAAACAATTATTCTGTGAAATTATTTCTTTATTTTCTACTCTATAGAACAATTCAAGTTCACACTATACTATTCTTCGCAAATTCTTTTCTTACAAGGTCTCTTTCCTCTCAAATCACTTTATCTCCTTTCAATTACTTAATTCACAAATTCAAACTAATTACTTTTTCTTGTTTACTCTCAACTTTCAATTTATCACCAAATTACAACTTCGCCCATTATCACTTTTCCAATCTCTTCGCCACGGTTCTAAAACCAACTGTGTCTTTTTTTTGATCGCCATCTGTCCTTATATAGCAGAAGTTTCTGATAGCCAGAAACTTCTAGCAAATTCTTCGACCACTGGAACAAGAGAAATAATTCTTGCAGTTATAATTCCCTAATATTATCCCTAATATTATCCCTAATATTATTTGTCTCTTTCGTTGACATGAGCTGTGGAGACTTCGTCCCAGACACGAACCTCGAATGAAGGACAGTTTGAACCAAAATTCTGCCAGAATGGAAAGTCACTTCGGAATTTGCTGCATAGACATAGGCGCGTAGTTATTATTATGCTACACTGCCCCCCTCTTAGACGTGTTCGTCCCGAACAAGTGCATCCTCATTTCGGCCATTGTATCGACTCAGTCGGTCCACATGAACCACTTTCATTTTGGCCCTTGGTCCTCGCTGGATGCGGTAGACAACATCGTTGATGCGGGTTACTATTCTGTAGGGACCTTCCCAGTTCCGCTGTAACTTAGGTGATTTCCCCTTTTGGCGATGGGGATTATACAGCCACACCAGATCTCCTTCCTGGAATCCTGACGTTGTTGCCTTGGCATCATACCTGGTCTTCATGCGGTCGCTCGTCATCTTAATCTGGCTTCTGGTCCTTTGGTGTATGTCCCTAAGCCTTTCCCTAAGGTCCGCCACGTACTCTTCTTCATTTCTGGGCTCATTGGTAGGAGATCCAAATTTCACCTCACTGGGTAAACGAGCTATTCCACCAAATAAGATTTCGAACGGCGTATGTCGAGTAGTGCTATGCACGGCACTTCTATAGGCCATCAAAAACAAGGGAATCTGCCGGTCCCAATCCCGTTGGTAGTCACCTACGACCTTCGAGAGATGTTCGTCCAAAGTCCTATTGAAACGCTCCACCATACCGTCCGACTGTGGATGAAGCGGGGTTGTCCTTGTCTTTTTGATTCCGAGTAGTTGACACATCTCTTGGAAGATTCTTGACTCGAAGTTCCGCCCTTGGTCAGAATGCAATTCCAAGGGCACACCGAATCTGCTAACCCAATTGTAGACGATCTGCTCCGCCACGGTTCTGGCTTCCTGGTTAGGGATCGGAAACGCTTCCGGCCACTTACTGAAGTAGTCCATCACTACGAGTATATACCGATTACCATTGTCGGTTTCCGGAAAGGGCCCTGCGATGTCAATGGCGATTCGTTCGAAAGGTGCTCCCACGTTGTATTGGTGCATCTTACCTCGAGTTTTGATTCTCGGACCCTTGCTAGCTGCACACACGTCGCATTTTCTGCACCAGTCTTCGATATCTTCCTTCGCTTTTAACCAATAAAAACGTTCTCGTACCTTTTCTAGCGTCTTATTCACTCCCAAGTGGCCTCCGGTCGCCCCGCCATGCATTTCCTGTAACACCTCCTTGACCCTCGTCCGCGGTACGACAAGCTGCATTACAAACGATTTTCCGTCGGAGGATTCCCATTTTCTTCTCAGAACACCTTCTTGGACATGGAGGGAGTCCCACTGCGCAAAATATGCCTTTAAGGTCGGGCTTCTGTGAGAGATGTCCTGATGATCCGGTTTCTCCATGTTCTCCTTCCAGGCCAGAATCGGCTCGATATCGGGGTCTTCCTTCTGAGCGTTCCGGATCTCATCTACGCTCCAGCCGGCGATAGGTTCGGCTCTCATTCTTTGGATGGAAACCCGCTCCCGTTCTTCCTGACGCGCACAATGTTTACAATCCGTTCTGCATGGTCTCCGGGACAGTGCATCCGCATTAGAGTGGAGTTTTCCTTTACGATGCTGTATTTCGTAGTCGTAGATTTGCAGCCTTTCGATCCATCTTGCGACCTGACCCTCAGGACTCTTGAACTGTAATAGCCATTTTAATGCTGCATGGTCTGTGCGAAGAACGAACTTCCTCCCGTAGAGGTATTTGTGAAAATGCTTCGTAGCCAAGATCAAAGCTAGAAGTTCCCGCCTTGTCACGCAGTAGTTCCTTTCTGGCTTAGAGAGCACCTTGCTGAAGTACGCAACCACCTTCTCTTGGCCGTCATGCACCTGGGAGAGTACGGCTCCTACCCCGACATTACTAGCATCTGCATCCACAACGAACGTTTCCCCGGGAGTGGGGTAAGCCAGTATCGGGGCATCGCATAGCCGTTGTTTAAGTGCCTTGAAGCTCTTCTCGCACTCAATTGACCATTTGAATTGTTTTCCCTTTTCCGTCAACTGGTGCAGGTTCTTTGCGATCCCGGCAAAATCCTTCACGAACCGTCTGTAGTAGGTGGCTAGGCCCAGGAAGCTCCTTAGTTGGTGTTTGTCTTTGGGGACTGGCCAGTTTTTCACCGCTTCGACCTTCTCCGGATCGGTTCTCACTCCTTTCGCTGAAATTATGTGTCCCAGGTACTTGACTTCCGCTCTAAACAGGGCGCACTTCTTGGGGTTGAGCTTCAGGTGGGCACTTCGAAGCCTTTGAAACACATCCCTTAGATTGTCTCGGTGTTGCGCAAACGTTTTTCCTACGACGATGACATCATCCAAGTATACCAAACAGGTTTTCCATGTTAACCCTTGCAGGACACATTCCATCAATCGCTCGAAAGTCGCCGGAGCATTGCACAGCCCGAATGGCATTACCGTGAATTGCCATAGCCCATTTCCTGCGGTGAAGGCGGTTTTCTCCCGGTCTTCTGGATGGATCTGTACCTGCCAGTAGCCACTCTTCAAGTCGAGAGTGGAAAACCATCGGGCTCCTGATAGTGTGTCTAGCGTGTCGTCAATCCGTGGCAGAGGGTAGCTGTCTTTCTTGGTGACGTAATTGAGCTGCCGATAGTCCACGCAGAACCGCGTGCTGCCATCTTTCTTCTTAACCAGTACAACCGGTGATGCCCACGGACTTTTGGAACTTTCAATCACACCTTCTTTCTCCATTGCCGACACCATCTCTGCAACTTCTGTCTGCTTTGCCAATGGAAGGCGCCTAGCAGGCTGACGAATTGGTCTAGTATCACCAGTGTCTATTCGATGTTATACCAGGTGTGTTCGGCCGTATTCTCCGTCCTGTGCGGCAAATACATCAGCGTACTCATTGATAAGATTCTCTGCCATAGTTCGCTGCTCCTGATTCAGCTCACTGGACTGGAGAATCGTCTCTCTCGTTTCCGCTGTCCAAGGTGATGGGAGAGGTTTTGGAGCATCACGTTCAGATATTGTTGCGACGGCGGTAATCGGCGTGCATTTTCCAGTCACCTCCCCTCGCCTTAGTTTGACAGTGTGTGGTCTTGCGTTCAAAACTCTCACTGGAACCATGGTGTTCTTTGGTTCGACTAACGTCTTTCCCACGATGTAGTCTTGAGAATTCTTCTCTGGGTCTGGTTCTACTATGTAGAATCGGTGGCTCCCAAGATCACCTTCCAGCTTCGTCCAAATGATTGTCTCTGAAGACGGCGGCAAAACTTCGTCTTTGCTGATGACTGTCCTGAGAGTTACGGCATTCTCATTTCCGTACACCATCGGAATCTCCACATTTCGATACCTCAGTACTTGCATCCCGATGTCCAAGATTACTTCATTTGCTTTCATGAAGTCTATTCCGATGATGCACTCGTCGCATATGTCTGCCACCAGAAACGCATGGGCGAACGTCAGTCCTGCCAGAGTAATCGTAAGACGAACTTCTCCAAATACCTTCGCCATTTCCCCTGTTGCAGTCTTCAGGCAGTAGCTGTTGGTGTTGTGCAGCCAGGAGCCTTTGACGATATCTCTTCTTACAATGGAGGCGGTGGCACCTGTGTCGATGGTGGCTACGCACTTCTTCTTGTTGATTAGTGCCTCCACTGTCAGGCTCTTGTTACCCCGTTTGGTTTGCGAAACTTGAATGGTGGTCCTGGGGGCCTCGATTCCAGTAACCAACTTCTGCCCCGCGAAGTTGGTCCTTACGCATCCCCCGACTGCTGGTTTTGGGAAGTCTGACTGACAGGATGCTTCCTCTCTGCTTCTCCTACTTCCGCAATGTGAACAATTTCCTCGTCTAGGTGCACTCCTGCACTGCCGTTGTAGGTGTCCGGTTTGGTTGCAATTCCAGCAACGGATTTGACTTCCGCGAGCTCTGTCTTCATCCATGACGGCTGTTCTCTGGCATGAGCATTCCACGACGGACATTTCCCTGACACGGTGTATTCCCTGGTATGCTTGGTCCGCAGCCTTCATTGACAAAGCGAATGCCAATGCCTCGGGGAGTGTTCGCTTTTCAGCCATCCTTACAGCCATTTGCAGTTGTCTGTCCTCTATGGCCTGAATAAAAGCTTCCACCGCCATTTCGTTGATAAGCTCCTCACCGGCTTTAGGGTATGAAAGATGGGCTAGTCGCTCTATATCCGCTTGCAACTGTTGGAGCGTTTCCCCCCTTTTCTGGACTCGACTACGCAGCTGAACCCTGTACACCTGCTGCATGTGTTCATCCCCAAACCGCATCTCGATAGCCTGAACCAGAGAGTCGTAGTTCTGCTGTTTATCTTCCGGGATGGTCTGCAAGAGCTCCGCAGCTGGACCCCTCAGTGCAAGTGTGAGTGCAATGGACTTCTCTTCATCGTCCCAGCTATTGGTCATTGCGGCCGCTTCGAATTGCCTTTTATAAATTGGCCATGATGTTTGACCATCGAAGATAGGAGGCTGCATCTCCTTTCTTCTCAGACCGTCAGTGGAATATTCCCGTGCTTTCTGTCTCTTCACGTTGCTGAGCTCCTTAGCAAGATTTTCGACTTGCTTTCCTACTATCTCGAATTGCGTATCCACTTTTTCAAACTGAGTCTCTATCTTCCCGAACTGAGTTTCATGTTTCTCAAAATTTTCATCGAATCTAATTTCGACTTTTTCGAGTTGCGTCTCGACCTTCTCGATTTTCTCTTCGATCACTTCGAATTTGGATTCCAAGTTCTTGTTTTGCTCATCAAGTTTACTTTCCAGAGCATCTAGAGAATTCTTTTGTTCGTCCATTGCTTTCTTTTGTTCGTCCATTGCTTTCTTTTGTTCATCCAGCTTAAGTTCTAGAGAATTCCTTTGGTCGCCCATTGCTTTCTTTTGTTCGTCCATCGCTTTCTTTTGTTCATCCAGCTTAAGTTCTAGAGAATTCTTTTGTTCGTCCATTGCTTTCTTTTGTTCGTCCAGCTTAAGTTCTAGAGAATTCCTTTGGTCGCCCATTGCTTTCTTTTGTTCGTCCATCGCTTTCTTTTGTTCATCCAGCTTAAGTTCTAGAGAATTCTTTTGGTCATCGAGCTTATGACTTTGATCTTCTATTGCTTTCTTTTGTTCGTCCATGACTAACTTAAGTTGCAGGAGCAGACTTGTTATACCCGGGTCGGCTACTGTACTTGCTGGTTCCTCTTCCACGTCAAACTCTATGTCATGCGGATTTTCACCTTCCTGCGTTACTGCTTCTTCCAGACGAATCAGTAGGGCATCTTTTCCCCCAGTTGTGTCGAGGTTCCGCTTACTGAGTTCTGCCTTTAGTTGAGTTATAGTTAGTTTTCCCAATTTGCGACCCATTTTGCGCAACTAATTAACTCAACACAGAAATCGTTTTTTTTTTTTTTTTTTTTTTTTTTTTTTTTTTTTTTTTTTTTTTTTTTTTTTTTTTTTTGTGCAATTTCACACCACGGAAATAGTTATTCACAGAATAAGTTTTATCCCGCTTCTGACACCAATGTAATATGCGAGCTACGGCTCGAGTAGATAAAACAATTATTCTGTGAAATTATTTCTTTATTTTCTACTCTATAGAACAATTCAAGTTCACACTATACTATTCTTCGCAAATTCTTTTCTTACAAGGTCTCTTTCCTCTCAAATCACTTTATCTCCTTTCAATTACTTAATTCACAAATTCAAACTAATTACTTTTTCTTGTTTACTCTCAACTTTCAATTTATCACCAAATTACAACTTCGCCCATTATCACTTTTCCAATCTCTTCGCCACGGTTCTAAAACCAACTGTGTCTTTTTTTTTGATCGCCATCTGTCCTTATATAGCAGAAGTTTCTGATAGCCAGAAACTTCTAGCAAATTCTTCGACCACTGGAACAAGAGAAATAATTCTTGCAGTTATAATTCCCTAATATTATCCCTAATATTATCCCTAATATTATTTGTCTCTTTCGTTGACATGAGCTGTGGAGACTTCGTCCCAGACACGAACCTCGAATGAAGGACAGTTTGAACCAAAATTCTGCCAGAATGGAAAGTCACTTCGGAATTTGCTGCATAGACATAGGCGCGTAGTTATTATTATGCTACAGTATATATAAGTATATATAACCTGTAATTTCCCGCCAAATTATGGGTATAAAACCCAAAAGCAGAATTTTGTATGTACAGTCGATAGTGTGCAGTGAATAAATCAATTTTTATAAAGTGTGAGATTCGGTTTTTTTTTATTTAAGAGATTTTTTTCCAGTAATTCTCCGTATACTGCGCGTGTGCTAACACTTTGTTTTCATAATCAAGAAGAAGTCGAAAAGATATACAACATAAAAAAATAAATTTAAACTCAATACTCCAACGCAAACGATGCCTAGCATTCGGGCATACGCAAAGCTATTGCAAAAGAGATTCTGCTTGCGTTAAATGTGAAGGAAAACACCCCACAAAAAGTTGTCCGCTAAAGAAAGACGAGAAAGCAAAATGCATCAACTGTCATGGTGATCCAGCAAATTATAGATGTTGTCCGATGGCAAAAGAATATCAAGAAAGCAAGGCTACTAAAAATAAACAACAAAATCCATCCAATAATAAAAGCAAACAACAAGTAAACGTTGAAAACATGAAATTAGACAAAGTGCCAATTGCTGCTAAAACAAACATATCAACTGTAGATAGTAAATCGCATTCCCAAATTGTGAAAAATACACGTAAAGAAGAGGAAATATGGGTAAAGGATATGCTTATTACTATTATGAAACGATTGGATAATCAGGATAAAATAATTAAACTGCTTAGCACAGAAGCAGGAATAAAGCAACAAAATATTAATGATTAAAAATAATCTAAAAGTCGGAAGGTGGAATGTAAATGGTTTACTCCAACACATCCCTGAATTTCAGGTATTTCTATTTAACAGAGATACTGATGTTTGTCTGATTTCTGAAACTCATTTCAAACAGGGAACAAAGATTAGAATTCCCATGTATCTTTGTTACCACTCTCCCCATCCAGCTGACAGTGTACTAAAAAAGTATCACTGAATTCAAAAATGATTCTCTAGCTAAATACCTTTATAACCCCACGGCTGACAAAGTCACGGACTACTTCCTTTGGAAGGCTGCTAAATGTTTAAAGATACCTCAAGCGCAAGATCCCCCGTTGAAAACACCTGATGAGATATGGATCGACGCCAGCACCTTTCAAATGTTTTCAAGCCTTTTCCACCTAGCGTAGCAAATGAAAATCTTGCTTTCTATAACAGAGTAGATGAAAAGAAAATTCCTTATGCTTCATTAAGAGTGATCAAGACATGTATCACCCATCGGTATTTAATAAGTAAATCTTTAGATTGGCCAACCTGGTCTTTGAGGGATCCTCTTGATATTCCGGTACCAGATGTTCCAAACATACAGGCTGCTCTTCGGCGGTACAGGGCGGCTCTTCGCAGATTCAGCGGCCGCCATCCATCCGGTGATCTGGTCTCATGGTATGGTGACATCTTCGTGTGTTTGCCAGTACCACAAGCTGATTGCGGTCGGAATTATTCAGGCTTCGTTCCAGATGTATCCCTTCTGGTAGTTGGTTCTCTGCAAATGGCTCGTGCAGGATGTCAGTTCCTGTTACAATGCCCGGTGGAAGCAGCTCCAGTAGAGTCTCAGAATTTGCTGGGAGAGTTTATGGCGTACCGGTGGCTAGGAGACATCCATCCGTCTGCAACGACCTTACGTGGGACTCCTAGATGAGCGTTGTCTAAACCGATTAGTAGTTCCGGAGTGTCCACATGATATTCAGCTATAGGAAGTCCTTTGGTATGACGATACTACGTGTGTAGTTCGGCTACGTCAAGAGTTTGAGTGGGAAGTTGAAGATCTCTAACCGTCCTAACATTTTTTAACTAGAACATGTTGCTAGTTAGTTTAACACTAGACACTACCATATTCACTCGCCTGGACTGTTCCGTGATGGTGTTGCCTCCAAGGCATGGTAAGGCTTTCTCCGGGACCTTCCAAACCAAGACGATCGGAGAGACTCTTGTTCACCAAAGAGATCGCAGAGCCTTCGTTGATGAAAGCGTAGCACGTAATATCCTTTCCTTTTCCATACAGCCGCACGGGTAGGATTTTAAATAGTAGCTTCGTATTCACGGGCTGTAGAACTCACGGGCTAGCGAACACTTGTTGTCTCTGCTGGCTTGGGCCTTGTTGCCTCACATGGCGACCTGTGTAGGAGTTGGTGCAGCCTTTGTGTACATCTCTCTAGGTCACACTGGTAGCTCAGTTCGGTGGCCGCCTTCTAAAACAAAGTTTATTCTGGCGAGTGCAACGCCATCACAGTCCGCAGCTCATATCGAAGAAGCGTTGGCACCTCACAATTCTGGGCGACTCGCCGCACAACCTGCACCCCGTACTTTTGCTGCTGACGTCGTTCGCGAGAAAGAACTGTGTTCGTTTTCCACGTTTACTATCGTCTCTCTGTTATGATTCGCCAAGTCCGTGCATATCAGGTTCACCACGCTCGCCAACTCCTGTAACTACTCGCTAAACTGTACTATTGTTCCTGTCGGCTTAAGGCCTATGGCACACCGCGCCCATTCTAATCTCCTTTGCACTGACAGTTTCAGCAGTTTCGAGATTTGGGTTTTCACAAGCTGTTCCCGCCTTCCAAACTGCCTTCCAAGTGTATCGATTATTTGCGAATCATTATCCTTGGCTTTGCCCTTGGACGCCTTCTGAAGGCACGTCAAGCTCTGTCTATTGCTGTACGCCTACTCCTACATGGTGTTCTGATAGTATTCATTAAACATAGGCTAATCCTCTGCGCGTCCATCGAACTACGGAAGGTCGTATACTTTACTTCCTGCCAGTGGTCTGCCGTTAATCAGCACGCGGCTCAGCTCGCTTAAGAAGCCGCGCCGGCTAGTGTTGGTTCTGTTTCATCGGGGATACGTCCCGCTGCATTCGTGGACGGAATCGTAGTAAAAGTCGAGTTTCTCTGGTTCTCCTTGGCCATCTCGGCTCGCAGCTCACTCAGCTGTTTCGTGACGTCGGCTAACCTAGCCGCCATCGTCGTTGTTCGCTCCGCAATCGTCATTCCCTGCTCATAGGTGGCAATGTCAAACTCGTCCTGGCTGTCGCTTTCAGTCCGCTGATGTGGATCTCGTCTTAGGCATTTTTATTCGTGTATGTGAGGTTTCCAGCTTAGTTTCCTATCCAAAATAAGACCTAGATGTTTTGTCTCATTAGAGAAGGTTAAGTTTTTTCCATTAAGGGATATAGGGTCAATGGGTGGGATTTTGTATTTCCTTGAGAAGAGGACTAGTTCGGTTTTGTGAGGATTCACTCCAAGACAACACTGAAAAAACTAAAGTGTCGCCTTAGCAATTTGATTTCAATTTATTTCCATAAAAACATTTCCTATATTTTCAAAAAAGTTTTAAAGTTGGGCATAAACATTGTGGTTGTTGGCATAAATCATTTTATTTAAATATACTGAAAGATTTATAGTGAATTTCTAATTATAAATTTTCGGTATTCAACCCCGAGTTTCTGTGACTGATTTTTTGCGCGCCAAATACCTGTCAAAGATGTCTGAACCTCAAATTTCTCGTGAAACAAGATTTTCATTAAAAAATAGTAAACAGCCTATCTCACCCGCAATTACCAACAAAAATAAAAAATTTCATAGAGAATTTGAGTTGCGCCTCTCTAAACAAATCGAAGGCGTCAACAGTGAACTAAAATCGTTTATTCAGCAAACACACAACAACCTAGTCGGGAAACTAGATAAAATTGTCGCTGATTTCAATAGTCTCCCGAAGGTGATTTTTTGCACTAAGCAAAGGGAAGATAGAGAAAATTCTGCAATAAGAATTATATTCTACAAGAGGCGATGGTCCTACTGATAATCTGCGCGTACTGATAAATATTTTTTATTATTACGTTTATGTCACATTAATTCAAACAAAATTGATGAATTTAGAAATCTGTTTGTTGGTTCGGATGTTGATGTTGTATGTGTTTCTGAGACCTGGTTTGAAATTGAAAAACATATTAGTCATTACTCTTTAAGAGGATACAACATTTTTCGGGCCGACCGACATAGTAGAATGGGAGGCGGTATTGCTATTTACGACTATGTTCGGAATACCATTTCCACAAAGCTTCGTTTAATTTCACCTGCTGATAGCCCTATTGAGTATTGTTTCATTGATATTGCTGAAAAAAACAGAGATAAATATCTGCTTGGCGTTGTATATCGACCATGTAGTCATATTGATCTTTCACCTCTTTATAATGTGCTTGAAACTGTCTCACCATCTTTCGCAAAAACAATCATCTGTGGAGATTTTAATTGCAATATTTTAAACCGTGAATGCTCTGAATCGTTCGTCGATTCGGTGAATACTTTAGGTTTAAAAGTTGTTAACTCGACTATCCCAACGCATTTCGTCGGGAGTACAAGCACTCTCTTGGATTTGTTTTTAACCAGTAACTCTGAAACCGTATTTTACAGCCAAGCCTCTGCTTCGGTTTTCTCCAAGCATGATCTCATATTTCACACATTTCGCTTTGCCTGTAGTAGACAGCAAATCAAGTTTGAATATAGGGATTTTAAGAACATTAATGCTGAGCTTCTAGAGCAAGATCCCGTGGTGTAAATTGGCAACCGATTTACTCTGAAACCTCACCTGATAGACGGGTTAACTATCTGCAAAACACAATTTTGCACCTTTTTGATGTGCATGTACCTCTCAAAACTAAAGTTCTTAGATACTCATCTATTCGGTGGTTTTCTGATGAAATATATGAGTTGAAAAATAAACGTGATGCAGCCTATACAAAATAGAAACGTTGCAGGCTTTCTGAATTTTTCAACGTTTTTCGACAATTAAGAAATTTAGTGAATGCAAAAATAAGATTAGCCAAAAGACGTTATTATCCAAATCACTTTAATGTTAAGTTGCCTGCCAAATCGCTGTGGAAAAATTTGCGAGAGGTAGGTCTTGGACGGCTGATGAACAATGAAATGGATGATATTGATCCCAATCAGCTCAATCGCGTATTTGCAAGTGTACAATCATCATCTTATCAGTACACAGAACCCTCCAGAATTGCACATACTAGTAATATCTCGTTTGATTTCCAAACAGTTGAGCAAGCAGATGTGCTTAGAGCCATCCTTCAAATTAAATCCAAGGCTGTTGGTGTTGATGGAATTCATCCTATTTTTATAAAAATAACTCTACCTTACCTTCTCCCGACCTTCCATTTTTCCCAGTGCATGGGAAATATCAAAAATTGTTCCAATCCTGAAGAAGAAAACTTCAGCTCTTTCGCCAGCTGCATACACCATTGCTATTCTTCCTTTCTTATATATGGTTTTAGAAAAATTGATACACTGTCAAATCTCTGTTTTCCTCCAGTGCAAAAAGTTACTCTGCTCAAATCAATCTGGATTTAGACGGAGTCACAGTTGTACAACTGCTCTACTTAAAGTAACAGAAGATCTGCGAATTGCTTTGGACAATGACATGGCAACTTTTCTGGTGCTTCTAGGCTTTTCTAAGGCCTTTGATACGGTGAACCATGGTCGACTCATCTCTAAACTTAGAATGTTCTATTTCTTTTTATCCACTGCCTCTAATCAAATCTCTACTTATCTTCATGGACGCAAACAAGTAGTGGTAGTAAATAATGTAGCGCCCGAATTAATCGAAACATCTGCGGGTGTACCTCAAGGTTCTATACTCGGACCTTCGCTCTTTACCCTTTTTATTAATGATCTTCCTCGATTTATTAAAAACTCACATATACACATGCATGCAGATGACGTACAGTTATATATTAGTTGTAAGCTTGGACTTGTTGAAGATGCGACTTATAAGCTCAACGAGGATCTCCAAAATATTCAATGCTGGTCAGAAGAAAACTCTTTAATGGTTAACCCTTGTAAATCCAAATGCTTGATCATTAATAGAACGAAGTTAAATGTAAATTATTTTCCTACTATATACTATGGGAATTCACCTATTGAATTTGTAGAGAAGGCTAGAAACCTTGGTTTATGGTTTAACTGTACGTTGGAGTGGGATACGCAATTTTGTGCAGTAATTGGTAGGATATATAAGTAGTTCACTTAGAAATCTTTCTATGCCACAGCACTTTACACCTGCTAACACTAAGTTAATGCTAGTACTATCTCTACTTATCCCAACCATTACTTACGGCTGTGAAATTTTTCACTGCTACAATGCTAACATCAGAAGAAAATTAAATGTTGCATTTAACAACGTAACTCGTTATGCGAAAAATATCCTTGGGTGTACATTAGACATATATCTTGACTTTTGTACACTTAAGTTTCTACATAAAATTATCATCAGCAAACAACCAAATTATTTATTTGACAAAATTTATTTCTCACAATCAAATCGCTCCTTAAGTTTGATTCCCCCGCGTGTTTCATACCAAGTTTCTGAGCGACAGTTTTTCGTCAAAGCCATCCGCCTCTGGAATTCACTCCCTTTCAAAATCAAAAGGCTTTATGATAGGAATGATTTTTGTGATATTTTATTTAAACATTTGTTAGGTAACTCGAGCTCTTAAATATGCATGTCCTTGGAAATCATTACTTCTTTTATTTTATTTGTGCAAATTTATATTTTCTCTCTCACAACAATCTTAAATTGTCATTATGAATGAATAATTGTTCTTTTCTTTTTCACTTCTAAGGCACATTTTTAATCGTTTTCCTTTTACTTTTATTTTTTTTGTATATGTTATTCACATTTATAGAACAAAGATAATGTAATATCTACTCGTATTATAAATGATGTTAAATTGAATAAATAAATACTAAAATACTAAAATAGCTTGTTTAAAGTGTTTTGTTAGAGCTCTTAAGGTAATGAGGTATCTACCAGGGATCGCTATAGCAATGTCGTCCGCATAGGCGATAATTTCACAACCCTCAGCCTAAAGGATTATCAATAGTTCATTAACCACCAAATTCCAAATAAGTGGGTATAGGACGCCCCCTTGTGGGGTTCCACTACTGACATATCTTCTAACAGATGTTCAACAGATGTATTAAGCAGTAATTTAATCAATTCGCCAAGTGAGCTATCTACCTTCAGATTTGACAGAGCTTTCATTATCGCAGATGAATAGACGTTGCTAAAAGTACCTTATATATCCAGGAAAGCTACCATAGTGTACTCCTTATAATACAAAGAGTACTCGATCTTATTAACTAACGTATGTACAACATGTTGAGCCGCGGACAACAGTTGTGTGTCAGTGCTGTCACGTAAATGGATATCAATCAGTCGTTCTAGTATTTTTAGAACGAATGATGATAGACTAATAGGTCTGAGGTCTTTTGGGCTAGCGTGTGAATATTTTCAAGCTTTGGGTATGAAAACCACATTGACTTCTCTCCATAGTTGTGGAATATAGACCAGATAAAGACAGCTCTAAAATATGAAAATTATAGTTGGCAGATGACATTTGTAATTCAGCAGGAGTTATACCATGTGGTCCAGCGGATTTGTATGGATTGAAGCTATGTAGAGCCCAAAGGAGTTGGTCCTACACAATCAGCCTTGAGAGGTTGGTTTTTGAACATTTGACTTGTTAGGGTTAATATTGTTGGCAGTTAGGGAGTTACTTAGGAGGTGTGTATCAATTGTTAAATTTATCGTATCTACACTGGTTGTCCTTTGTTTTTAATAAACAGCTGGGCAAAAGAGTCTCCAAGAATTACGTTTGGCTTTCAATTCAATTCTTTTTTAAATGTTTTTAGGGATTCTTTGTACGAGTCTCAGTCAGTTGCATTTTTTGTGCTTTCGCCTTTGATGAAAAGTTTCCCACAATTATTTCTGAGTGGTCCTAGATCTGAGATGCACCAGTGTGGTTTTCTCTTACCCCTAACCTTAACCAAAAGACAAGAAGAAGACATCGCTTTCTTGAGGGCCAAGGTAAGTTTCTTGACCATATAATCAAGCTCTTGTGGATTGCTCGGGGACTTTAGAGTATAAGAGGTAACCAATTTTTTCTAAAGTTTCCCTGTATTGGAAGTAATTAGTTTTACTGATATTTCTGTACCCCAATGGACTTGGGGAATCACCATTAAGACTAAATTGAAGGTATCGGTGGTCAGAAAAAGAGTGTTCACCAGATGCCATCCAGTTCTTGACAATTTGATTAATATTGTCGGAGACAAGGGTTATATCTAGAACCTCCTGTCGGTTTCTAGATATAAATGTAGATTACCGATGTTGCACAAAATGACATTGGTTTTTAAAATATAGTCAAAAAGCAACTCACCCCTTTCGTTGATGTCAGAGCTACCCCAAGCGGAATGGTAAGCGTTAGCATTACAGCCAACTATGAGTCCAATTTTTGCATCTTGAGTCCAAATTTTGCATCTTTCAGCGTCTGCGACCAGTCTTACCATATTGGGTCCAGGAAGAGGGTCTGTGATGTCATGGGCAACATAAGCCGATGCTAGGTAGTAGGAATACTTGTTAGTTTCTAGCAACACTAGGATTATATCCTGATCACTGTAATTAGGAAGTAAAATTACCTTAGGGATACTTTTTACAAATATGCACGATCTAGGTTTACCTTTATCCTTGGCATGTAGGGATTAGTATCCGGGAGTCTTGAGTCCACAAACCAGGTTGTTAACAACACAATATTCTTGGACCAATGCCTTCACTAGCCTTTGAGAAAAGGAGAAGAAGGCCGGCCCGAAGCCGTACAATCAGGCAGAGAAATCTCCACCACGGTATTGTTCAAGCCTTCCGAGTCTGAGGACAAACAAAGAAGATCATCCTCACACAAAGGTGCTTTGTCTGTAATGTAGCCCATCTCCATGTCTGATAGCAAACCGTCATCGACTAAAGATGGTTGTATGGTCGACACCTGAGAGGCACCATCTTCCAAGGAAGGGGAGGATATTGATGCCTCAGGGTCTTTATTTTCTACAGTGAGGTCCAAATAATGGGGATGCAGTTTGCCTACCTCCAACTCGTCCTTTTTATATAACTTCCGAGTAATAGCATCGAACGCATAGCTTAACACGCCTTCAGTCTTCGCCTTATTGATCACAATAAGCTCGCATTATTGATCACAATAATCTCGCATCTATAAAGGCCCCTCTGCTCCTCCAGCTTAGCAACTTTCCAGTTGTGAGTCGGAAACAATGGATTGCTGATTTCGAGGATCTGGAGAATTCTTTCCGTGTTGGAGGGTTCGGCTGGGATCCAGGTGCGAGTTCTCACCTCCCCTAATTTACCAATCGCTAGCTTATAGAGATCACAAGATCTCTTCAGCCAAAACCTTTGAAGTATCACCAGTAGACAGCTTAATCCGTTTTTAAAGGAGAACCGGTCTCAACAAAATTTATTTTTTTTTTTTGTTATTTTAAGTTTATTCATAGAGTCCCACGAGCCGGTATGGTAAATGTCCATCGCAACAACTGTAAATACTGTAACATAATATAATATGCGACCTACGGCTCGAGTAGATAAAACGTTATTCTGCGGGATTATTTCTTTATTTTCTAGTGTATAGAACAACTCAAGTTCACACTATACTGTTCTTCGCAAATTCTTTCCTTACAAGGTCTCTGTTTTGAGGAGAATCTCTTTTGATTCCCCTATAGAGTAATAGAAAGATTCGTCAAGGCAGTATCACCCTGGCGATTTGTTGATGTTGAAGCGGCACTTGTTACCACTTCAACCTTTAGTTCCTAATTTGCTCCTTACCTCGGGTGAAGGGTAGCAAATAATGAAGACGACTCTCTTTTCGAACGACAAAAACAAAGTAACTTTATTTAGTGCACTTACAAACTATTTATACATGATTTACAGGTGATTTCATCAAATGTTCTCGCGGATAATTCTGATGAGTAGGCATCATCATAGTGCGCCTGGACGCAATGTGACACCACCTGAAGTTTAGTGGGAAAATTCTATACTGAGTGTGAGAACATTTGATGTGAACATTTCTAAGGTGAATCGACTATGTGCATTACGATATCTTATGTTCTATATGGGAGCGTGTGGGATGAGGTGAATGGACAGTGTGTATAATGATATCTTACGTTCTATGTGGGAGCGTGTAGGATAAGGTGAATGGACAGTGTGTATAATGATATCTTACGTTAAGATAGGTTAGGGATTAGTGGAACAGCTGCAGGTGTGATCTGATTCCTAACATTCTCCCCCGCGTTGAATGTGCAACATTCAACCAGAGTGATGGTCGATGGTGATCTCAAAGTCCGCTCCCGCTGGTTGATTCTTGTGCTTGTCATCAGAAAGTGCCCCTTTGAGTGCAGAAGACCGAGGAACTGGTTCAATAGAATCCTTGGATTGGTTGTTGGTAGTACTGCATCTCTTCCAAATTAGGTAACAAACTACGGCAATTATCACGAGGAGAATGAAGCTTGTCACACTATAGTGATGAATGTCATGATTATTAAGTGCTGACGGAAGCTTAGTTTTCATCTTCATGAGTCTGTGTCTGATATCATCTAATTCTGCTAGATGAGTCTCATAATGGTGCTACTGATAAATTGTCGATCTGGTATGGTCAGGAACTAATGCCTCGCTGATATTGGTTGCCGGTGTATAGGAAAGTCTTATTGTAGTGGAACGTATATCATGTGCTTGGATAGTGAATAGTTGTTGCTTGATGACACATCCTGGTTGCAATTTCAACAGTCCTGAATTTTCGATAATGAGTTGTTTAACAGTGCTACCGCAGACCACGTTTAATGATGTTCTTTCCGCCAACGAGTAAATCCATTGATTCGCAGCATGCAATTGTATCCAGTGTGGGCCGCCTTCAATTTTTGCTATGCGACGTGCAGAGGATTGTTTGCCTTGGTTCATAAAATGTATCTCACAGGCACTGACTAGTGATCCATTTCTGTACATGGGACGACGCTGTTTGCAAATAATTTTTTCTTCCTTAAGATAAATGCAGGAGCTCAACTCTTGTTCAGTCATCGGATAATATTGGTCTCGAAACAAGTTCACCAGCATATACGGAAAAGAAGGTTGTATGGCGATAAAGGTGGTTCTGGTCTTCACTGGAACAGGTATGACGTGAAACAATTCTAGGTTGTCTGCAGCTAGGATCGGTAGAGTGATCTTGAATATGATGTAGGTTAAGCTTGGTCTTCCTTCAATGTGCATTAGATTGTAGAAACTTAGAATGTCATCCGGTTGAGCCGGAAGCTTCATTGAAGGTGGGAGATGTGATTTTATTTTGCTTATTTCTTCAAGAAGCTGCGCTGGTGGTAGCAGTTGGGGGCTCATTCTTCCATGCTGTGAGTCCATCATTACATCAATGATTGCGCGTTGAATCCGGCAGACGTTGGACATCAGTAATATTGATTGAATAGTTATGGAAGCGAACAATTGTGACAATTGCACCTGGTAGATATCTTGTTGAGTTTGGTTAGTGGCTGATATGACTTGACTTAACTGGTGTTCTAGTTGATTAAAATGTTGGCTGGTGGTGTCTTGACTCTTCTTCATAACGTTAATTGTAGCATCTATCACCGAGGTCTGATTTTTGAGTAGTTCAGACAGGTGCATTTCGTTTTGTTCAACTTTACGTATTGTGGATGTCATTTTGTCGGCATATTCAGAGTCGAGTACCCCAAACAATGTATTCGCGATGTTGCCTATAACGTTAATGGCCCCTCTTCTGGCTCTTCCTTTCCTTTGCCTTATTAGGACTTCATTACTCTGCATTAACTCTTTAATAAGATGTTCAAATTGGTCGTTTATTTGGTGACAGTCGTTAGGTTTGAGCATTAGATTACAGACCTTCACTAATCGATTAACGTACCTATTTAAATTATCGAACTCCTTCCAATAAGAATCCATATTGTAGTAGGCAATCAAAGTCCATCCGCTACTAATTATTCCCGATGGTCCGAGATTTTCAAAGAAAATTCCCGGCTGGTTTATGAAGGAGGTCGTTTCGATGGGTGTGGCAATGGTACCCGGAGTAATAAAACATGCAATAAGTAATGTAACGATAGTGGACCCCAAAGTCATCTTCATCTTCTTTTTGGGCTGCGAGTTACTGTGACTGCCATTATTCTCCTTGTGTACTCGTTGTTTCATGATCAGCATTAATATCTTCAGTTGGGAGTGGTGCCAGCTTATGAATGGAACGGCGTAGCACTCCTGTCGAAGTGCGAACATCAGCTACCCGTATCAGTCCATCGTCTCCTGGGTAAGTTTTTTCGATACGTCCTAATTTCCATCGTAATGGGGGTATATTGTCCTCCTTCATTATTACCATTGTTCCCAGTTTTACGTTTGGAACCCGCTGTTTCCACTTCGACCGATACTATAGTTGGTTTAGATACTCCAGGTGCCATCGTCGCCAAAATTCATTTTTTAAGTGGGTCACTAGCTGCCATCGCTTAACTGAATTTAATTTTAATGGGTCTGCATGGGAGTCCACTGATGAGTTTAGTGGTTCTCCAATGAGGAAGTGTCCCGGTGTTAAAAACATTAAATCGTTAGGATCTGCTGACATTGGCGTTATTGGTCTTGAATTTAGTATTGCCTCTACTTCAGTGACAACCGTTTCCATTTCTTCATACGTTAATGCTGCCGCTTCTAATGTTGATTGTAGCAAGTGTTTGGCCGACTTAACAGCAGCTTCCCAAAGACCGCCGAAGTGTGGTGCTCGTGGAGGTATGAGATGGAAATCTGTTCCCTTCGAGCTGCATAATGATGTGATCTTGTTTAAGGCATACTGGGATTCAATAAATTCCTTCACTTCATGCAGCTGATTTTTTGCACCTATGAAGTTTGTTCCGTTGTCACAATAAATGTGTCGACAGGTTCCTCTTCTTGCAGTAAATCTTTTCAACGCCCCAATGAAGCCTTCAGCGGAAAGATCGGTGACCAGCTCTAAATGTATTGCCTTTGTAGCGAAACAGCAAAAAACTGCAATGTAGGACTTTCGACCTTTGTACCTTAAAATGAGTCCATACGGGTCCGCAGAAATCTACACCCGAATTTACAAACGGTCGCGCGGGTTGAATCCTCGCTGCATTAACTGATTTAGTGTCTTGGGTCGAGCCCTTGCACAGAAGACACAATGCTGGACCACAGATCTAGCTAACATCTTTCCCTTTATGGGCCAATAATTTTGCCTTGTAATTCCCAATAGCGCCTGAGGGCCAACGTGCCGATTCTTCAAATGAATTTCTGTGAGTATCACCTTTGTCAATGGGTGATTGTAAGAAAGTAAGATGGGGTGCTTTGCGTCATAGGATAAATTTGATGCTTCTAGTCTGCCACCAACTCTTATGATACCTTGATTATCAATGAACGGCGTAAGTCCAGAGAGAGGACTGGCTTTTGCTACTTCACCGTACCTTTTTAGTTGCGCCGAGTCTGTCGCAAACTCCTGATTCTGTACAGTTTTTAAAATGAGAATTCGTGCATCCTCTAATTCCCCAGCTTGAAGCTCCAGTGAATGAGCTCTGTTTCTTCGATTTGCATTGACAAACCGTGTCATGTAAGCTACAATACGCTGCAGCCTTTTAAATGAGTTCCTGTGATTTATGGCCTCAATCACGGAAACTTGCCTTACTGGTACCGTAGTTGTAGCTAGTGCCGATTTTTTCCGCTCCAAATCACAATTACTGGTTTTTATGTAAGACGGAGGCCAAATCTTTTCCTCGCCATGTAGAAACGGTGGTCCGTAGAACCACAAGTTACAGGTCCTTAATTTTTCCGCGGGTATACCCCTTGATAGTGGGTCTGCTGGATTTTCTTTGGATCTAACTTGGCGGTTACAACTACTGGTGCAAAAACTCCAAGTGGATCGAATAGTCGGGTTATTTCGGATGCCACAGTTCTTTTGGTTATTTTCTTATATATCGGAGGACTGATCTTTAAGCAGAAGTTATCAGATTTGGGCATCCATATTAAACCGAGAGTTGTGATGGATGAATCACCTCCATCTGAGAAGTTTAATTGTAATGCTTGATCTTCTGGTGCAATATTGCGTAGTAGTTGAGGATGATTTGCACACCATTTGTGTAGTTTGAAGCCTGCCATGTTGAGTAATGATGTTAACTGTGATTGCTTATCCCGAGCTGTAATTATGCTGTCAGCTCCTGCCATAACATCATCTACATAACAATTGCGTTGTAGTACTTCAGCCCCTTACGGTAACTTGGTGCTCTCCTCTTGGGCCAGACGTTGTAAACATTTTATGGCTAAATATGGAGCGGAAGATGTTCCATACGTTACAGTGTTAAGCTGATAGCAGCGGATCATTTCGCCACCAAATTAGTTGATAATTTTTATCCTCGTCCTTTACGTAGATTTGTCTGTACATTTTTTGTATGTCGACAGTGAATACGTATCGAGGAAGCCGAAATTGTAATAACACACTGAACAACTCTTCTTGTAGTACAGGCCCTGTATGTAAAATATCGTTGAGTGAGATATTTGTTGATGTTTTTGCTGATGCATCGAACACTACCCTCAACTTCGTAGTGCTGCTATCGAGCTTTAGAACGCAATGATGTGGAAGGAAGTAGTGCGGTGACGGAATAGATTCCGTAGCCAGTTCTTTCATATGGCCTAGCTGCTCATATTCTTTCATGAAGGCTCTGTATTGATGCCGCAGCTCGGGATTTTTTTCCAGCTTTCTTTCTACTGCCATGAAACGACGAAGAGCTACCTCCTTAGATTGTCCTAAGGTTTGTGGATCATCAGAGAACGGCAGGCTTACCACAAATCGGTTATTGTCATCCCTACTAACAGTTTGATTGAAATGTGTCTCGCATCGCCTTTCTCCTATCGTTAACTGCTTTCCCTGTGTTTTCTCTGGATCTTCTGTATTCGAAAATTTTTGAATTGCTTCTTCCACGCTCTGGTCATTGGTGCAAATTCCGCAGCTTACCGTGGTGGAAGGAATCCTCCTAATTCTGCCCGCTACTATCCACCCGAAAACAGTATTCTGCAGGATTGGCAGCTCTTCGGATAGTTTTATTTGTCCTATTGCAAGAAATTCATGGTAAAATTCTGCTCCAAGCAGAAGATCTATGTGATCAGACTGGTAAAATGTTGGATCAGCTAACTTAATATTTTGTGGGATGACCCATCCGGATATGTCTATCGTTTGACTAGGCTGTGGTGAAATGATTCTTGGAAGCGCAAAGGCTTCGATTCTCGCAGAATATCCGCTTAATCTTGAATGCATTAAGACACTAACTCTTCTTGGAGCCCTTTGAGTTGCTCTACCAACACCTTCAACGACCATTGAACTTTGCGTTGTTATCAATCCGAGTTTCTTGATCATTCTGTCGGTGATTATGTTTATTTGTGAGCCTGAATCGAATATTGCACTGCAATCGATTTTATCTCCTGCTTTAGTTTGTAGCTGAACTATTACTGTGCTTAGTAGGACGTTTGTACCTTCTTGCTTCGAATTTGCTTTTAGAGTAACGGATTTTGCGGTGAGATTACCTAATCCCTCCATGTTGTTGGGAGACGGCTTTGTATTTCTTATAGCCGTAGAGTCCGAAAATTCTCCCTTTGATGCTTCTTCCAAATGAAGAAGTGTGTTATGTTTCTTTTGGCATTTCATACAGCACCTGAAACTGCAATCACTTGCGTTATGACCTGGACGCAAACAGTTTCTGCAATACCTTGCCTTCTGCACAACGTTTAAGCGATTCCTTGGGCTTAAGTTCAAAAACTTCGGGCAACTATATAATTGATGATCACCCCTGCATGATGTGCATGCTAGCCCTGCTGTTGCAATCGTCGGTAATGCTCATGACATTCCTTGTCGTTTATGTTGCTTTTCTTGATACGTCTTGTATGCTCTCGGTCCTAATGCTTCTAAAGACTGGAATCGGGTTTCCAGAAATGCCAAGAAGTCTTTTACTGATGGCAGTGATTTCAGTTCCTTAAGCGACTGTTCCCATAACGAATGAGTGGCTCGATCCAATCTTTTGACAAGCATATGCATTAGTAGTGGGTCCCAATTTGTTGTATCAACACCTAGGTTCTTCAGACTAAGAAGACATTCTTGCGTTGTATCATGTAGGCCCTTGATCATTGATGCACTTTCATTTTGGATTGTTGCTTGCATCATTAACTTGTTGAGGAGCGCTGTGACCAATAAACGGGTGTTCTCGTAGCGATCTGTAATGACCTTCCACGGCGCGCTATAATTGGCCTCAGATGTTGTAAAGTGCCGAATCAGTTTCTCGGCTTCGCCTGTGAGGGTGGTTTTGAGGTACCACATTTTCTGGCAATGAGGAATCGGCTGGTTATGCACCAATTCCGTGTAGAGATCGCGAAACTGTCTCCATTTTAAATAGTCTCCATCGAATCTGGGCAGCACTATTTTCGGTAATTTTGAAATTTGGTTAGTCAATGCGTGAGGATTCTGATGAGCAGTCATTGAGAGTTTTGAGGCTGATTGTTCATGCAATTTGATAACTGCATTCTGAACCTCTTCTTCGATCAGAAAATACGTATCTACGTCGTAGATGGAGATATTTGGTTCCTCCATCATATTCCAAATTTTGCTTTGTAGCGTTTCTACAACTGACCAGTGCTGTTCAATAGCTTTGACCTTTAGAGTGTAGAACTCTGCTGTATGCTGCTCCTTATCCTCTGCCAATTGTGTTAATGTCTTCTTTATCACATTAATCACTGTCTTTTGTTTTTGAATTAGCCCAGAAATATGAGTTCTGGGTTTGGCGATAGGACCGAATTTATCGCCCATCTCCAGCAGACCTAAATCTTGCTTTGGGTTTAAGCCGAACTGATTTGCCCCTTGTGCTGCGGCTGCAGCGCCATGATCTCCCCAATCCACCAGTTGCTTTTCCTGCCCTTGGGATTTACCTGGTTCTTCCCTGACAGAAAATGGTTGATACGCTGGGATCTTTAATGCTTCGATCTTGAGCATGATACCGCTGTAGTAATCCTTGGCAAAGTAGTGGTGGTCCAATGCGGTGCTATACTTGTTTCGAATCTCCGAGTCGACCTTCTCGAAGTTCTCCCACAGAGTCTCCAACTGCAGCAGCCTTTTTTGCAGATTGTCGGAGGTCCATCCTTCCGATAATTTGCGATGACTTGCTGAATCTCCCCTCCCGTCGACTCTTGAATTGATGCTAGCTCCTCCAGACTCATCTCGTTGCCTGTGAACCAGTGTTATAGCCCTGGTTACGCGTTTTAAATTAATTCTCCTTTACCAGTGTATGCCCTGGTAACGCTGTGCGCGATTTAATGGACGCAGCTACCAGTGTTTTAGCCCTGGTAACGCTATTCAATTTTACCAGTGTATGCCCTGGTAACGCTGTTCAAATGATGTGAGAGTTCTCAATACTTGCCCCTTACCTCTGGTGGGGGGTAGCAAATATTGTGGTTGTGAAACAAGCAATGTACTTGATCACGTCGGGGTCACCAATGTTTTGAGGAAAATCTCTTTTGATTCCCCTATAGAGTAATAGAAAGATTCGTCAAGGCAGTATCACCCTGGCGATTTGTTGATGTTGAAGCGGCACTTGTTACCACTTCAACCTTTAGTTCCTAATTTGCTCCTTACCTCGGGTGGGCGGTAGCAAATAATGAAGACGACTCTCTTTTCGAACGACAAAAACAAAGTAACTTTATTTAGTGCACTTACAAACTATTTATATATGATTTACAGGTGATTTCATCAAATGTTCTCACGGATAATTCTGATGAGTAGGCATCATCATAGTGCGCCTGGACGCAATGTGACACCACCTGAAGTTTAGTGGGAAAATTCTATACTGAGTGTGAGAACATTTGATGTGAACATTTCTAAGGTGAATCGACTATGTGCATTACGATATCTTATGTTCTATATGGGAGCGTGTGGGATGAGGTGAATGGACATTGTGTATAATGATATCTTACGTTCTATGTGGGAGCGTGTAGGATAAGGTGAATGGACAGTGTGTAAAAATCTTACGTTAAGATAGGTTAGGGATTAGTGGAACAGCTGCAGGTGTGATCTGATTCCTAACAGTCTCTTTCTTCTCAAATCACTTTATCTCATTTCAATTACTTAATTCACAAATCCAAACTAATTACTTCTTCTTGTTAACTCTCTACTTTCAATTTATCACAAAATTACAACTTCTCCTATTATCACTTTTCCAATCTATTCGTGCGGTTCGAAACCCAACTGCCTTGCCTCGATCGCCATCTGTCCTTATATAGTCGCATTTCTGATAGCCAGAAACTTCTAGCAAATTCTTCGACCACTGGAACAAGAAAATTCTTATGTAATAATTCCAAGATGACAGCCGCAGATAATAATCTCTTGCGGTAACAGAAGTTGGTTACTGGAATCGAGGACCCCAGGACCACCATTCAAGTTTCGCAAACCAAATGGGGTAACAAGAGCCTGACAGTGGAGGCACTAATCAACAAGAAGAAGTGCATAGCCACCATCGACACAGGTGCCATCGCCTCCATTGTAAGAAGAGATATCGTCAGACGCTCATGGCTGCACAACACCAACAGCTACTGCCTGAAGACTGCAACAGGGGAAATGGCGAAGGTGTTTGGAGAAGTTCGTCTTACGATTACTCTGGCGGGACTGACGTTCTCCCATGCGCTTCGGGTGGCAGATATATGCGACGAGTGCATCATCGGAATAGACTACATGAAAGCAAATGAAGTAATCTTGGACATCAGGATGCAAGTACTGAGGTATCGAAACGTGGAGATTCCGATGGTGTACGGAAACGAGAATGCCGTAACTCTCTGGACAGTCATCAGCAAAGACGAAGTTTTGCCGCCGTCTTCATAGACAATCATTTGGACGAAGCTGGAAGGTGATCTTGGGAGCCACCGATTCTACATAGTAGAACCAGACCCAGAGACAGCGGAAACGAGAGAGACGATTCTCCAGTCCAGTGACCTGAATCAGGAGCAGCGAACTATGGCAGAGAATCTTATCAATGAGTACGCTGATGTATTTGCCTCACAGGACGGAGAGTACGGTCGAACACACCTGGTACAACATCGAATAGACACTGGTGATACTAGACCAATTCGTCAGCCTGCTAGGCGCCTTCCATTGGCAAAGCAGACAGAAGTTGCAGAGATGGTGTCGGAAATGGAGAAAGAAGGTCTGATTGAAAGTTCCAAAGTACGTGGGCACCGGTTGTACTGGTTAAGAAGAAAGATGGCAGCACGCGGTTCTACATGGACTATAGTCAGCTCAATTACGTCACCAAGAAAGACAGCTATCCTCTACCACAGATTGACGACACGCTGGACACACTATCGGGAGCCCAATGGTTTTCCACTCTCGACTTGAAGAGTGGCCACTGGCAGGTACAGATCCATCCAGAAGACCGGAAGAAAACCGCCTTCACCGCAGGAAATGGGCTATGGCAATTCACGGTAATGCCATTCGGGCTGTGCAATGCTCCGGCGACTTTCGAGCCATTGATGGAATATGTCCTGCAAGGGTTAACATGGAAAACCTGTTTGGTATACTTGGATGATGTCATCGTCGTAGGAAAAACGTTTGCGCAACACCGAGACAATCTAAGGGATGTGTTTCAAAGGCTTCGAAGTGCCCACCTGAAGCTCAACCCCAAGAAGTGCGCCCTGTTTAGAGCGGAAGTCAAGTACTTGGAGCACATAATTTCAGCGAAAGGAGTGAGAACCGACCCAGAGAAGGTCGAAGCGGTGAAAAACTGGCCAGTCCGCAAAGATAAACACCAACTAAGGAGCTTCCTGGGCCTAGCCACCTACTCAAACGGTTCGTGAAGGATTTTGCCTGGATCGCAAAGAGCCTGCACCAGTTGACGGAAAAGGGAAAACAATTCAAATGGTCAATTGAGTGCGAGAAGAGCTTCAAGGCACTTAAACAACGGTTATGCGATGCCCGGATACTATTTTACCCCACTCCCGGGGAAACGTTCATTGTGGATACAGATGCTAGTAATGTCGGGGAACTTCTAGCTTTGATCTTGGCTACGAAGCATTTTCACAAATACCTCTATGGGAGGAAGTTCGTTCTTCGCACAGACCATGCAGCCTTAAAATGGCTATTACAGTTTAAGAGTCCTGATGGTCAGGTCGCAAGATGGATCGAAAGGCTGCAAATCTACGACTATGAAATACAGCATCGTAAAGGAAAACTCCACTCTAATGCGGATGCACTGGCCCGGAGACTATGCAGAACGGATTGTAAACATTGTGCGCGTCAGGAAGAACGGGAGCTGGTTTCCATCCAAAGAATGAGAGCCGAACCTATCGCCGGCTGGAGCATAGATGAGATCCGGAACGCTCAGAAGGAAGACCCGGATATCGAGCCGGTTCTGGCCTGGAAGGAGAACATGGAGAAACCGGATCATCAGAACATCTCTCACAGAAGCCCGACCTTAAAGGCATATTTTGCGCAGTGGGACCATGTCCAAGAAGGTGTTCTGAGAAGAAAATGGGTATCCTCCGACGGAAAGTCGTTTGTAATGCAGCTTGTCGTGCCGCGGACGAGGGTCAAGGAGGTGTTACAGGAAATGCATGGCGGGGCGTCCGGAGGCCACTTGGGAGTGAGTAAGATGCTAGAAAATTTACGAGAACGTTTTTATTGGTTAAAAGCGAAGGAGGATGTCGAAGACTGGTGCAGAAAACGCGACGTGTGTGCAGCTAGCAAGGGTCCGAAAATCAAAACTCGAGGTAAGATGCACCAATACAACGTGGGAGCACCTTTCGGACGAATCGTCATTGACATCGCAGGGCCCTTTCCGGAAACCGACAATGGTAAACGGTATATACTCGTAGTAATGGACTACTTCAGTAAGTGTCCGGAAGCGTTTCCGATCCCTAACCAGGAGGCCAGAACCGTGGCGGAGCAGATCGTCTATATTGGGTAAGCAGATTCGGTGTGCCCTCGGAATTGCATTCTGACCAAGGGCGGAACTTCGAGTCAAGAATCTTCCAAGAGATGTGTCAACTACTCGGAATCAAAAAGACACGGACAACCCCGCTTCATCCACAGTCGGACGGTATGGTGGAGCGTTTCAATAGGACTTTGGACGAACATCTCTCGACGGTCGTAATTGACTACCAACGGGATTGGGACCGGCAGATTCCCTTGTTTTTGATGGCCTATAGAAGTGCCGTGCATAGCACTACTCGACATACGCCGTTCGAAATCTTGTTTGGTGGAATAACTCGGTTACCCAGTGAGGTGGAATTTGGAGCTCCTACCAATGAGCCCAGAAATGAAAAAGAGTACGTGGCGGACCTTAGGGAAAGGCTTAGGGACATACACCAAAGGACCAGAAGCCAGATTAAGATAACGAGCGACCGCATGAAGACCAGGTATGATGCCAAGGCAACAACGTCAGGATTCCAGGAGGGAGATCTAGTGTGGCTGTATAATCCCCATCGCCAAAAGGGGAAATCACCTAAGTTGCAGCAGAACTGGGAGGGTCCCTACAGAATAATAACCCGCATCAGCGATGAACCAACGGTGGTTCATGTGGACCGACTGAGTCGATACAATGGCCAAAATGAGGACGCACTTGTTCGGGACGAACAAGTCTAAGAGGGGGGCAGTGTAACATAATGTAGCATAATAACTCCGCCCTCAAACAGGCAACAAATTCCGAAGTGTCTTTTCATTCTGGTATAATTTTGTTCCGAAGTGTCTTTTCATTCGAGGTTCGTGTCTGCAGTTAGTGTCCACAGTTCGTGTCCACGATAAGAGACGGATAATATCTAAGACAACGTCACGGAATTTTGAGAGAATTATAACCGCAAGAAATTATTGTCATCTTGGAATTATTACATCAGAATTTTCTTGTTCCAGTGGTCGAAGAATTTGCTAGAAGTTTCTGGCTATCAGAAATGCTGCTATATAAAGACAGATGGTGATCGAGGCAAGGCAGTTGGTTTTGAACCGCACGAGGAGATTGGAAAAGTGATAACAGCCGAAGTTGTAATTTTGTGATAAATTGAAAGTTGAGAGTTAACAAGTAAAAGTAATTAGTTTGGATTTGTGAATTAAGTAATTGAAAGGAGATAAAGTGATTTGAGAAGAAAGAGAAATTGTAAGGAAGGAGTTTACGAAGAATAGTATAGTGTGAACTTGAATTGTTCTATAGACTAGAAAATAAAGAAATAATTTCACAGAATATCGTTTTATCTACTCGAGCCGTAGCTCGCATATTACAATACATATTATATATGTATATATATATTGTTAGCACCATCTATGCAGAAGTAGGCGAATCAAACTTGTATCGCCACCATAAGGGCGTGAATATACCCAGCCGGGATTCTAGACCACACACTAGATATAACCTAGTTATATCATGCCTTTTTCTTTTTCACTTTGGCGCCGACGCGGTTGGTCATATCTTAACCTATTTAATAAATTACGATACTTATACGATACGTATATATAATATTTGACTTCATATACTTTGTTCACTAAGGTAAATAATTCTTGTAAAACATTAATCATGTACAACTATTTACATTAAGTCAATAAAATTGCATAATTTTTAAGCCAATCAACAAACAAAAAAAAAAAGTATTTGGCTTTAAAGCGCTTAGTGCAAACAATCTTAAAAAATTCATCTACATCGATGCCGAAGAAAAATAAAAAAACAGAATACAACTGTAAGCTGTGCCAGGAAGCTGACACGCCGGAGATGGTTGCTTGCGACAAGTGTGACGGCTGGTTTAACTACGACTGTGTCCAAGTCGACGCAACAGTGGCAGATGTAAATTGGTGCTGTCATATATGTGTCGAAAAGGAAGGGCGAACCTCGGCGCAAGTATCAGCACAAGTCCTAGCTCAAATATCAGCAAACATTTCACCGCAGATCTCAGCGCAGGCCTTAGCGCCATTGTCTAAGTCCAACGACCCACCAAAATTCGTAGCTATCTCGTCGGCATCGAAGATATCAAGGAGACAAAGCAACTTCGAATTCAACAGCTGGAAGAGGAAAAGCAGCTCCGGGAGAGAAGCGACCAAATATACCTGCAAAAGAAGTACCAAATGTTAGCAGACGCAACTGACTCCGAGGATGAGGAAAATATCTCAGGTAAGTCGGTATTAATAGATCGCAGCCAATTTATAAATAAATGGGTAGAGAAAACAAATTCCGTCACTGCAACTAATGCTGTGGTAACTAAACAGCCGAATCAAATGCAAATTGTACCCCACAACCAAGCTCAATATGTACCCCCGCAACCCCAGGCACCTGCAACACGAGCGACATCTTCCCCACAAGCCTGAACGGCATACCGTCACCCCGCAAATGTGCACATGACACTGCGTTTAGCTTCGTAAGGGAAATCAATGATCTCTCTGCCACTGTTCGGCTATGAACGTTTAATTTCAGTAAGAATAATGGACTGTAATCTACTGTAATTAATCTACTGTAAATGAATTTAGCGTAAGACCGAATTAAAACACCGCTTCTTTAAACGTTATAAACTGGAATGTATTTCTTTTCATAAAATTCTTTTTTTTATATACAAATTTATATATGATTTGTACATGGTTTGCTTGACGTTTGTGGGGGCGTTGTTGACCTCACAAGGTGTGTCCCATGTGAGGGCCTTTTGCCTGATGACGTCACAGTGTCTGGAACATTCTCCCCCCGTGAACGAAGTTCACAAGTAGCGCCGGTCCTCATCGACATCATAATTCTTCAGTAATTTAGTTGTTTGCTATCGTAATCTGCGATAAAGAAAGTTGGCAACCCTCTTCTAACTGACCGCTCGTCATTTGTCCATGCAAAGAGAAAACGTATTGATAAATTTCTACAACATGCATTGTACACAACAACAAAACATAAAACGAACGAGAATAACAGAGGACAATGAACGTAGCAGCTATTCTACGCACGATCCCGATATCCATGAGTGCGCGCTCTCTTCTCTTCCGCCGACTGTGGTTCATTGTTTACCACCGGAGCAGTCGATCGTCGGTTGATGATTCGGTTGTGCGGTATTTATTCGTAGTGTAAAGTTAATTTTGTACAATTTTAATGTGTAGATTTAATCCAGGTGAGTAGTGTTTATTAATTATAAATTCATTAAATTTCATTTATTGTGTATTGAATTTTAGTATTTGTTTGTTTATTTGGCTTGTGGGTGTGTGTGTGTATGAATGGAATCGAGCATGAGACACGAGAATGAGTGTCAACTGATTTGAGCAACGTGTGTTTTTTTTTTTTTTGGATTGCGCCAGGGATGTGTAATCTTCATAGATACTAGTAGCCCGAGTGCTACTAGCATGCACGATTCGCAAACCTGAGTACTCGATGCCAGGAATACGCCTACGTACTAAACACACACCCTACACACTTCAACCACTCTCCCCGCGGGACTGCCGTTAGGTATTACTTCGCGGGGCTGGTTAGCAATTCATGCTATGCTTCTTGTATTGCTGCTTCTGATGCTTCTGTTGCTTCTGCTGCTCTTCTTAGCTTTTCTATTCTCCGCAACTCTTTTTGTAGAGTTGTTACGAAAGAACATATTGCCATCCAATTTTCTTCCAACCGTAACATATGGTCGAGGAGTAATGACGGACTTGGCAGAGTAATTCTCCATGCCGTGAAACGTGTGCAGTAAAACACTGCGTGCTCCGTATCCTCATCTTCACCTGGGCATTCCGGGCAGGATGGTGAGTTGTCGTGTCCGAATCGGTGTAGATATTTGCGGTAGCCACCGTGGCCAGACAGGAACTGCGTTAGATGGTAGTTGCAGTCTCCATGCTTTCGACTTATCCAATCTTGGATTGTCGGTATAAGTTTGTATGTCCATCTGCCTTTTGTTGTATTAGCCCAACGAGCTTGCCCCATAGCTGCTGACGCTGCCCTTTCTTCAATTTTTATCACCTTGATACCAGTGGCGTCGTGATGACTCAATGCTCTTCTGTTATATATCCTCAGCATTTCATCTGCGAGAATATCGATGGGGACCATTCCAGCTATGACAAATGCAGCTTCATCAGAGATGGTTCGAAAGCCGCTGATTGTTCGTAGCGCACAGAGTCTGTATGATGACGATAGTTTCCTTTTGGTCTCCTTCGTCCTCAGTGCCTCCGCCCAGACTGGGGCGGCATATAACAGAACTGAGGTGATAAATCTAGAGAGTAGAATCCTTCTAGCGTATCCAGGTCCACCGATGTTAGGCATGATACGCGAGAGAGCTCCCTGCATTTGCGATGCTTTTTTGGTAACAAAATCAACATGCGTTTTAAACCGTAGCCTGTTGTCCAGCATTACTCCAAGGTATTTAACTGCCTCTTTCGACCTGATGGTTTGGTTACCAACCTGAAAGTTGGCAAATTCGACAGTTTTCCGGCTGGTTATAAGAACAGCTTCTGTTTTATGGTCAGCTAGTTCTAGTCCGGCGGATACTAGCCAATCTTTTATCCGGGCAATTGCTTCATTTGTAGCTGATTCTACTGCACGGATCTGTTTAGCTACTGTCACGACTGCAATGTCATCGGCGAATCCAATTATCGTTACTCCCCCAGGTAACGCTAATCGTAGTACTCCGTCGTACATGATGTTCCACAATAGTGGCCCTAAAACCGATCCCTGTGGAACTCCCGCAGTTACGTTGTAGTATTTTACGCCTTCATCGGTATTGTACCTCAGCTTTCTGTTGTTGAAGTAGTTCGTCACTATCCGTAGCAGGTAATATGGCGTATCCATCCTGGCAAGTGACCTTCTAATAAACGACCAGTTCGCAGAGTTAAATGCGTTTTTAATGTCCAGCGTTACTACTGCACAATACTCCTTTGTGCCGTAGAGCCATCTTTCTCCTTCGATGGCACCTTTGGCGATATCGACTACCGCTCTTATGGCATCAACAGTAGATCGTGCTCTTCTGAAGCCAAATTGGTGATCTGAGAGGGCTCCTTTCTCTTCTACTACTGCGAGTAATCTATTATAGATTATCTTCTCGAGGATCTTTCCTATGGTGTCTAATAGGCATATTGGGCGATAGGATGATGGTTCTCCTGGGGGCTTCTTTCCTTTTGGCAGTAGGACCAAATGCTGCGGTTTCCATTTTTCGGGAAAGGTTCCTTCTTCAAGGCACTGCTTCATTGTTGTTATGAAGAGGTCTGGTCTTTTTGTTACAGCTGCCTTTACTGCCTTGTTCGGGATGCCGTCGGGTCCCGGAGCCTTGTTGTCACCTATCTTGCTGCATGCCCTTAGCAGTTCCTCGTGAGTAATTACAGGAATATCTTCTGGATTGACTTCTCGTATAATATTGCACATAGCAGCGGGCCTTTGAGGGAAGAGGTACTCTACTATGGATCTCAGCATTATCGGACATGTTATTTGAGGAGTCCTATAGCCCTTTAATTTTGTCATCACCATTCTGTATGCCGAGCCCCATGGGTTGATGTCGGCTTCTTGACAGAGACGTTTAAAGCATGCAGTTTTGCTTTCCTTAATGGCTCTATTTAAGCTACGTCTCGCCAGTCTAAGGGTGTCCAGGCATTGTTGGAAATCCGCCCTCCTTCTTGATCGTTGGACTTTACGCCGGGCTTGCAGACATTTTGCCCGGAGTTCGAATATTTCCTCGTTCCACCAGTAACACGGTGATGTGTTCCTGGTGTTTGCTCTCCTAGGCATTGATGCGTCGCACGCTGTGGTGATGGTGCCTGTGAGGTGGTGAGCGAGGGTCTCCGCTGTTCCGCTTGGAGCTTGATCACCGTTCAACATCTCTTCGAATGCATCCTTATCGAAAGATCTGTCATTCCATTTTGGGCCAGTAAGTTTTGGGAGCTGGACTGGTTTTTTCCCTTTTATTTCAAGTATTATCACCTGATGGTCGCTGTGTGAATATTCCTCACTGACCCTCCACTTTATGGTTTTCAGGATGGAGTTGCTCGCAAAGGTGATGTCAATAATGGACCCTACTCCAGCCTTCCGGTAAGTATTTGTCCGGCCCTTATTAGCAATGCCTATCGCTAGGGGAGCGAATGTCTCCAATAAGACCTGTCCTCTGGTGTTGGTGAGCCTGCTGCCCCATTCTGTTGCCCACGCGTTGAAGTCTCCTCCTATAACCACTGGGGCTCTCTGGAGCGCATCCGTGGTTAGATTATCCAGCATTAGTTGGTACTCGCTGGCCGTCAAACTGGGTCGGGCATAGCAGCTATAAAAATGGATCCCATTTATTTTCGCCCGCACGAAGCCGACTGTTTGGTCGTTTGTTTCTTGAAAGGCATAGCGTCCACACATCCATATCGCCGCCTGTTTTGCCTTATCGCAGATCCAATTGTTGTTCTCTTCGGGACATTTATATGGTTCACTGATCATAATAACGTCAGCGCTTTCGTCCTTGGCCGTTTGTGCTAGGATGTCCTGTGCTATTCTACAGTGATTAAGATTTATCTGTAGAATCTTCATGGTATTTTGCTTGTAATAGCTCTCCGAAATACTGGGCATTTGCTACTGCCGGCTACATGCTGCGCGGCGTCCGGGTGGTCTTTCTTGCAGAACATGCAGGATGGATCCTTGTTGCAATTCTTCGCTATGTGGCCTTCTCCTCCACATCTCCTACATAGCTTGGAGCGGTCTTCCTCGCTTTTGCATTGCCAGGCAAGATGACCAAACTCTAAACATTTGAAGCACTTTTTAAGGAGGGTTCGTTCGCGCATGCGACAGTTAACCCAGCCGATTTTAATCCTTCCTGCTTCTAACAGCTTTCTTACGTCTACTGCGGGAAAGCTGATCGTTGCTGTTTGTGTTCCTCCGTACGCCCTCCGCAGGGACAAAATATCTGCCGGTGAAACTTTCACTCCAAACTGGGCTTCGATTGCATTGATTACGTCGTCTATAGTCGTGACCTCATCGATGTCTTTGATCTCAATGGTAGTGCGATGCGTAATCGAACTTACATTCGCTTGCTCCGCTAGAGCTTCACTAATGACGCCTTTAAATTCGTTTGTCTTATTTCCCGTCTCCTTGAATTGTATAAGGAGGTCGCCCTTCTGTGTCCTCCTGATTTTAGTTACCGCCTTTCCCACTGTTTCCAGTTTGGGGTCTGCCTTCGCCTTGCGTAGTATCTCCGCGTATGAGAGGGACCCCGTCGCTTTAATGACGATAGCGTCAGGTCTAGGTCTTTTGACCTCTTGTTGCTTCTTTTTGGCGATCTTCTTTTTGGTGGTATTTACCCATTCTTCTTCTCCTGCCGCTTGCTTCTTGTTTGTGGCTGTAACTTTTTTCTTATGTCTGACCACTGGGGTCTCTACGCCGGTGGTCTCATCCTTCTCCTTGGTGTTTATCAATGCAGTTTGTTTTTGTTTACGCTTTGGCTCCGAGCGCTTTTTGCCTGCAACATCGTTTGATGTATTTTTCTGCGTCTGTTTTGGCTTCGGTGGTTCGTTGTCTGCCGCGCCACTCGGTGGCTGTTGCTGTTTTCGTTTTGGCTCCGGGGGTTCGTCGTCTGCAACTTGCCTTCTCTTGGGTTCAGATGTTGTTTTTAGCCATGGCGAAGTTTGCGACGAGTTGTTCCGGCGAATCACTTGCTTTGCTTCCTCATCGTGTAGCTGAATCGCCGAGAGCTCGTAGAGAGCTCTGATGCTTTCAATAGCATCTCGCATCGCTTGGTGGATTGAACGCCTTTTGCCATCTTCCAGCATTTCTACCAGACCTCTAATTTGCTCACCTAACTTGTGGAAATCAGTTTTATGGGTTGGTGGTTCGACCGTCACCTTTCGTATTGCGGGTGACTCGCGTCGTTCCGCACTTCTTTGTGATGCTGCTACTTGGTCAATTGGTGACCTCAGCATCCTTGATCCCCTCTGGAAGGGGTTCTCCTCATTCTCCTCTACTTCAATTTCTCCGGTGTTTTTGTTTGTTTTTGTTGTAATCATTTCTAGTGGATCCCCACTCAAAGCCGCTATCAATGTTCGAATGTGTAGTCACCTAAGGATCCCATGGTTGTCTTTGCAAGCAGTGAGGCCATGCGAGGGTTGACACAAGCCCTTATGGGGTTTTGTGCCAGAGCCGGATCGGTGCTAACCAGGAATGTTACATCTGGACCTACACCACCAACTTAATGGTGACGAAACATTGAACGTACTTTTAGGCCTGCCAATGTTTTAACGGGATGGAGGCGCTTGTAGCATTAGCCTGAAAGCCATTTCTGCAAGATTCCACTCTTGCTTACTCAGGTAACAGAATACTACAAACGTCAGCCCTCATAGCTGTCATTCCAATTCGTTTTCCAGTATGCCATAATTAAGACCTAACTGGGCTCAGTCTTAATGTTTTAGGGTAGTGGTTATGGTTATTTATATATATATATATATATATACCTATGTATATACATATATATATGTATGTATATATGCAGCATCCCTTTCGGGCAAAGAAGCTGCGCATTTTACAATGTGGCGGGTTTGTCCGGATCTCGCCATTTTCTCCTTTCTGTATCCCTCGTAGCCACCTTGAGGTGGAAAGCACATATATGGAAGACGGTGCTTACTCGTCTTGTCGCAGAGAGTTCATAGGGGTTCCTTTAACCTTTTCAGCCAAGCCCTCCTTCTCTGTCGCTCTTGGTCGGGGACTGCTTATTGGGTATTCGCAGTTAGCCTCCATTTCTGCAGGCCGTTCACTATCCGCCACCTGTGACCCCCACAGTCGCCTGAGCTTAGCATCACCAGCCCGCCCGGCTTGGTGCTGTGTGAGCAACGTGTTTTTTTTTTTTTTTTTTTTTTTTGGATTGCGCCAGGGATGTGTAATCTTCATAGATACTAGTAGCCCGAGTGCTACTAGCATGCACGATTCGCAAACCTGAGTACTCGATGCCAGGAATACGCCTACGTACTAAACACACACCCTACACACTTCAACCACTCTCCCCGCGGGACTGCCGTTAGGTATTACTTCGCGGGGCTGGTTAGCAATTCATGCTATGCTTCTTGTATTGCTGCTTCTGATGCTTCTGTTGCTTCTGCTGCTCTTCTTAGCTTTTCTATTCTCCGCAGCTCTTTTTGTAGAGTTGTTACGAAAGAACATATTGCCATCCAATTTTCTTCCAACCGTAACATATGGTCGAGGAGTAATGACGGACTTGGCAGAGTAATTCTCCATGCCGTGAAACGTGTGCAGTAAAACACTGCGTGCTCCGTATCCTCATCTTCACCTGGGCATTCCGGGCAGGATGGTGAGTTGTCGTGTCCGAATCGGTGTAGATATTTGCGGTAGCCACCGTGGCCAGACAGGAACTGCGTTAGATGGTAGTTGCAGTCTCCATGCTTTCGACTTATCCAATCTTGGATTGTCGGTATAAGTTTGTATGTCCATCTGCCTTTTGTTGTATTAGCCCAACGAGCTTGCCACATAGCTGCTGACGCTGCCCTTTCTTCAATTTTTATCACCTTGATACCAGTGGCGTCGTGATGACTCAATGCTCTTCTGTTATATATCCTCAGCATTTCATCTGCGAGAATATCGATGGGGACCATTCCAGCTATGACAAATGCAGCTTCGTCAGAGATGGTTCGAAAGCCGCTGATTGTCCGTAGCGCACAGAGTCTGTATGATGACGATAGTTTCCTTTTGGTCTCCTTCGTCCTCAGTGCCTCCGCCCAGACTGGGGCGGCATATAACAGAACTGAGGTGATAACTCTAGAGAGTAGAATCCTTCTAGCATATCCAGGTCCACCGATGTTAGGCATGATACGCGAGAGAGCTCCCTGCATTTGCGATGCTTTTTTGGTAACAAAATCAACATGCGTTTTAAACCGTAGCCTGTTGTCCAGCATTACTCCAAGGTATTTAATTGCCTCTTTCGACCTGATGGTTTGGTTACCAACCTGAAAGTTGGCAAATTCGACAGTTTTCCGGCTGGTTATAAGAACAGCTTCTGTTTTATGGTCAGCTAGTTCTAGTCCGGCGGATACTAGCCAATCTTTTATCCGGGCAATTGCTTCATTTGTAGCTGATTCTACTGCACGGATCTGTTTAGCTACTGTCACGACTGCAATGTCATCGGCGAATCCAATTATCGTTACTCCCCCAGGTAACGCTAATCGTAGTACTCCGTCGTACATGATGTTCCACAATAGTGGCCCTAAAACCGATCCCTGTGGAACTCCCGCAGTTACGTTGTAGTATTTTACGCCTTCATCGGTATTGTACCTCAGCTTTCTGTTGTTGAAGTAGTTCGTCACTATCCGTAGCAGGTAATATGGCGTATCCATCCTGGCAAGTGACCTTCTAATAAACGACCAGTTCGCAGAGTTAAATGCGTTTTTAATGTCCAGCGTTACTACTGCACAATACTCCTTTGTGCCGTAGAGCCATCTTTCTCCTTCGATGGCACCTTTGGCGATATCGACTACCGCTCTTATGGCATCAACAGTAGATCGTGCTCTTCTGAAGCCAAATTGGTGATCTGAGAGGGCTCCTTTCTCTTCTACTACTGCGAGTAATCTATTATAGATTATCTTCTCGAGGATCTTTCCCATGGTGTCTAATAGGCATATTGGGCGATAGGATGATGGTTCTCCTGGGGGCTTCTTTCCTTTTGGCAGTAGGACCAAATGCTGCGTTTTCCATTTTTCGGGAAAGGTTCCTTCTTCAAGGCACTGCTTCATTGTTGTTATGAAGAGGTCTGGTCTTTTTGTTACAGCTGCCTTTACTGCCTTGTTCGGGATGCCGTCGGGTCCCGGAGCCTTGTTGTCACCTATCTTGCTGCATGCCCTTAGCAGTTCCTCGTGAGTAATTAAAGGAATATCTTCTGGATTGACTTCTCGTATAATATTGCACATAGCAGCAGGCCTTTGAGGGAAGAGGTACTCTACTATGGATCTCAGCATTATCGGACATGTTATTTGAGGAGTCCTATAGCCCTTTAATTTTGTCATCACCATTCTGTATGCCGAGCCCCATGGGTTGATGTCGGCTTCTTGACAGAGACGTTTAAAGCATGCAGTTTTGCTTTCCTTAATGGCTCTATTTAAGCTACGTCTCGCCAGTCTAAGGGTGTCCAGGCATTGTTGGAAATCCGCCCTCCTTCTTGATCGTTGGACTTTACGCCGGGCTTGCAGACATTTTGCCCGGAGTTCGAATATTTCCTCGTTCCACCAGTAACACGGTGATGTGTTCCTGGTGTTTGCTCTCCTAGGCATTGATGCGTCGCACGCTGTGGTGATGGTGCCTGTGAGGTGGTGAGCGAGGGTCTCCGCTGTTCCGCTTGGAGCTTGATCACCGTTCAACATCTCTTCGAATGCATCCTTATCGAAAGATCTGTCATTCCATTTTGGGCCAGTAAGTTTTGGGAGCTGGACTGGTTTTTTCCCTTTTATTTCCAGTATTATCACCTGATGGTCGCTGTGTGAATATTCCTCACTGACCCTCCACTTTATGGTTTTCAGGATGGAGTTGCTCGCAAAGGTGATGTCAATAATGGACCCTGCTCCAGCCTTCCGGTAAGTATTTGTCCGGCCCTTATTAGCAATGCCTATCGCTAGGGGAGCGAATGTCTCCAATAAGACCTGTCCTCTGGTGTTGGTGAGCCTGCTGCCCCATTCTGTTGCCCACGCGTTGAAGTCTCCTCCTATAACCACTGGGGCTCTCTGGAGCGCATCCGTGGTTAGATTATCCAGCATTAGTTGGTACTCGCTGGCCGTCAAACTGGGTCGGGCATAGCAGATATAAAAATGGATCCCATTTATTTTCGCCCGCACGAAGCCGACTGTTTGGTCGTTTGTTTCTTGAAAGGCATAGCGTCCACACATCCATATCGCCGCCTGTTTTGCCTTATCGCAGATCCAATTGTTGTTCTCTTCGGGACATTTATATGGTTCACTGATCATAATAACGTCAGCGCTTTCGTCCTTGGCCGTTTGTGCTAGGATGTCCTGTGCTATTCTACAGTGATTAAGATTTATCTGTAGAATCTTCATGGTATTTTGCTTGTAATAGCTCTCCGAAATACTGGGCATTTGCTACTGCCGGCTACATGCTGCGCGGCGTCCGGGTGGTCTTTCTTGCAGAACATGCAGGATGGATCCTTGTTGCAATTCTTCGCTATGTGGCCTTCTCCTCCACATCTCCTACATAGCTTGGAGCGGTCTTCCTCGCTTTTGCATTGCCAGGCAAGATGACCAAACTCTAAACATTTGAAGCACTTTTTAAGGAGGGTTCGTTCGCGCATGCGACAGTTAACCCAGCCGATTTTAATCCTTCCTGCTTCTAACAGCTTTCTTACGTCTACTGCGGGAAAGCTGATCGTTGCTGTTTGTGTTCCTCCGTACGCCCACCGCAGGGACAAAATATCTGACGGTGAAACTTTCACTCCAAACTGGGCTTCGATTGCATTGATTACGTCGTCTATAGTCGTGACCTCATCGATGTCTTTGATCTCAAGGGTAGTGCGATGCGTAATCGAACTTACATTCGCTTGCTCTGCTAGAGCTTCACTAATGACGCCTTTAAATTCGTTTGTCTTATTTCCCGTCTCCTTGAATTGTATAAGGAGGTCTACCTTCTGTGTCCTCCTGATTTTAGTTACCGCCTTTCCCACTGTTTCCAGTTTGGGGTCTGCCTTCACCTTGCGTAGTATCTCCGCGTATGAGAGGGACCCCGTCGCTTTAATGACGATAGCGTCAGGTCTAGGTCTTTTGACCTCTTGTTGCTTCTTTTTGGCGATCTTCTTTTTGGTGGTATTTACCCATTCTTCTTCTCCTGCCGCTTGCTTCTTGTTTGTGGCTGTAACTTTTTTCTTAGGTCTGACCACTGGGGTCTCTACGCCGGTGGTCTCATCCTTCTCCTTGGTGTTTATCAATGCAGTTTGTTTTTGTTTACGCTTTGGCTCCGAGCGCTTTTTGCCTGCAACATCGTTTGATGTATTTTTCTGCGTCTGTTTTGGCTTCGGTGGTTCGTTGTCTGCCGCGCCACTCGGTGGCTGTTGCTGTTTTCGTTTTGGCTCCGGGGGTTCGTCGTCTGCAACTTGCCTTCTCTTGGGTTCAGATGTTGTTTTTAGCCATGGCGAAGTTTGCGACGAGTTGTTCCGGCGAATCACTTGCTTTGCTTCCTCATCGTGTAGCTGAATCGCCGAGAGCTCATAGAGAGCTCTGATGCTTTCAATAGCATCTCGCATCGCTTGGTGGATTGAACGCCTTTTGCCATCTTCCAGCATTTCTACCAGACCTCTAATTTGCTCACCTAACTTGTGGAAGTCAGTTTTATGGGTTGGTGGTTCGACCGTCACCTTTCGTATTGCGGGTGACTCGCGTCGTTCCGCACTTCTTTGTGATGCTGCTACTTGGTCAATTGGTGACCTCAGCATCCTTGATCCCCTCTGGAAGGGGTTCTCCTCATTCTCCTCTACTTCAATTTCTCCGGTGTTTTTGTTTTGAGCAACGTGTGTGTGTGTGTGTGCATGTATGATAATGAATCGCGAGCGAGAGACGATAAGTGCCATTGATTTACGCGAAGTGTGTGTGCGTGTGTGTATGAAAGAATTAATTGTGTGTTTTCTTGAGTGTGGTATTGGACGATTGAGTAATTGAGTGAATGCAATTGAGTGATTGCTCTCACTTAGTGTACGGTACGTTGAGTTTTGTAGTGAATGGTGTTGCCGTGTAGCATTTCGCGGTGTGTTGATTTTAAATTCATTAGGTATTTTAAGTATTAAATTTAAATTTGTTTTAAATTGATTGGTTGGGTTATTTGTTTGTGTCGCCTTCGTTGATTGATTCGCTTTCGTTGATCGGTAGTGGGCATTGTTGCATTCTTACCTTGACGACGCGTATTATGTCATCCTTGCCGGGGTAGCTCTCTGTGATGCGTCCTAAGCTCCACCTTGCCGGAGGTAGCCGATCATTCTTGATTAGTACCAAATCGCCTATTTTGAGTTGCGGTTGAGGTTTCAACCATTTCGGTCGCTGTTGTAAGCGGGCCAGATATTCCTGGTGCCAATGTTTCCAGAATGTCTGAAGATGCATTTGGATGGTCTTCCACCGATCGATGTAACCTTACTTGCCTGTGGTCAGATCTGGTTCTGGAACGGTGAATATTGCTTCGCCTATTAAGAAGTGAGCTGGGGTGAGTGCTTGGAAGTCGTCTGGATTTTCTCCTACTCTGTTCCGGACGAACGTTTCCCACTTGGATGGTGATGCAGATATCCAGCAGAGGGCAATGGTGGAATCCGTCCATGCGTACATCTTGACGTCGTCTCGTTTTAGGATTCGACCGACATAGTGTAGAAGTTTCGCTGCAAGAACAGACCCACATAGCTCTAACCTTGGCAGACTCACTGGGTTTACCGGTGCCACCTTGGACTTGGAAATTAGCAAGTGCATATGGACCTTGTGATCCTTGTCCACAACCCTGAGATATACGGCTGCTCCATAAGCCTTTTCCGAAGCGTCGCTGAAACCATGGAGTTCTATGCACTGTGACCTACCAATTGTGTGTACCCACCTTGGCAGACCTAAATTATTAATATTTTGTAAATCTTTATAAAAAGTGTCCCATTCTTCTAAAATAGCGGGTTCGACGGGCTCGTCCCAAGACATCTTTCGGATCCAAAGAAGCTTCATAAAACATTTCGCTTTAGTTATGCATGGCGAAATCCAACCTAACGGGTCGAAGAGGCGTGCAATTGCCGAAAGTACGAATCTCTTCGTTGGTAGTGGATTGCTTGAAGGAATATACTGAAAGCGGAAGACGTCGGTAGCGTTTTGACTTGATCCGAACCTTCTGTAGGTACTGCAAACGAAGATTCACAATCCTTTTCTGGAATGCCTTGAAGAAGTTCCTTCCTGTTGGATGTCCACTTCCGTAAGTTAAATCCCGCTGATTGGAGAGTTGCTCTAACTTCCTTTATTTTAATTTTGGCTTCTTCCAAGGTGTCTGCGCCGGAGATAAGGTCGTCGACATACATTTCGCCATCTATCATTTGAGCTGCTAACGGGTGTCGATGACGGGACTCTTCTGCTAGCTCCTTCAATGTTCGAATGGCCAGATACGGGGCCGAAGCCGTTCCAAAGGTCACAGTCTTAAGGCGGTAGATCTTGAGTTCTTCTGATGGATTCTTACGCCAGATGACCAGTTGAAAATAGGAATCCTGATCGCTGACCCAGATTTGACGGTACATCTTTTCGATGTCAGCCGTAAAGGTGTGCTGGTAGAGTCTCCACCGGAGGATAATGTCAGTCACATTGTGTTGAAGTGAGGGTCCTATCATCAGCTGGTCGTTCAATGAGACTCCATTCGACGTTCTGAAGGATGCATCGAACACAACTCTGAGTCGTGTTGTAGAACTAGCCTCCTTAATGACTGCGTGGTGGGGTAGGAAGTAATGATCTAATTTGGGTATGTCTTCTTGTTTTACCTCGCTCATATGTTCTAAGTCTCTGTATTCTTTCAGGCACGCGGAATATTGCTCATGTAGCTGGGGATTGGCGCTGAGACGTTTCTCCAAACTCCTGAAGCGTTGTAAAGCACCTTCCGGTGATCTGCCCAAGACTGGATAGGCAGCTCCCTTAAAGGGTAGAGCCACCTGGTATCGCCCATCTACAGTACGCCTCACATGTTTGACGAAATGTTCCTCACAAGCGACATTCTCGGAAGTTTCGTACCATTCAAATGGAGCTTCTTCCTGTTCCCAAAACTTGCGAAGCTACGAATGGTTTGAGCCTGAACTGGAGCCTTTCCAAATAAAATCCAGCCTAATCTGTTTTTTTGCGCTACTGGCTGGTCCTCCTGCTTTGGTCTTCTCAGCTCGGGTAGCAAAATCTCGGCAAGAACATCGCTTCCCAAAAGAAGATCAACCTTTGCTGATTTGTTGAAAGATGGGTCTGCTAAAACCAGATCAGCGAGGTGTTCCCAATGAGCAACGGGGAGAGTCCGGGCCGGAAGATGGCCAGACAGCGACCTTGTTGACATCAAGGTGTGTCCCATGTGAGGCCCTTTTGCCTGATGACGTCACAGTGTCTGGAACAGCCACTCAGCTAGCGACCAGACAGGCAATTCCCAAAGAGTTGCCCTTTGTTCAACGGTTCTCCAGAAGAGTGACCTGTTTTTATTTTTTGCTTTGAGCAAAGCACTCTGCTTGCAGGTTTTTCGGACGCGGAAAATTTGATACGGCTACAGAAATGTCTTCGTGGCCGAGCCTTGGATGCAGTGAATAACCGCCTTTTACTTCCAACGATGGTTCCTGACGTCATCAAGACTCTCCGTATGCTGTTTGGGCGACCAAAACATATTCTTCACGCGATGATTGCCAAGGCTAAAAACCAGCCACCTCCAAAGGCCGAACGGTTGGAAACTCTTATTGAATACGCATTGGCGATCAACAATGTGTGTGCGACAATGGAGGCGTCGAACATGACCGCCCATCTCAACAACCCAATTCTTCTCAAGGAATTTGTCGACAAACTCACTCCTCACCTTCTGCTGAACTGGGCAATATATTCGAAGAAATTGCAACTAGCTACTTTATGAGATTTTGCGAGTTGGCTGTACGAAATAGCAGAGGTAGTCTGCGCTGTTACAACTCTACCAGTAATCAGTTCTTCCGAAAAGCGAGCAAACCGACGAAGTGGTCAGCTGTGCACACACTCCGAAACTACTGCAGTTATTCAAAACAACTCTCGCACAAATAAAATCTCCAAAAAGTGTTTTGTATGCCAGGGCAATCATTTAGTGAATATGTGTGATATATTTGAGAAAGTATCTCGTTCAGAAAGGTGGAACTTAATTCGGCAAAACAATCTGTGTCACATTTGCTTGGGAAAGCACCTACACTCTGCTTGTAATAAGTCCACGCTGTGCGGCGTAGATGGATGCCCACTGAAACACAATCCACTTTTGCATAAATACGGCAATCCAAGAACCGGTTCAGAGAGTCAACCTAGCACAAATGCCGCTCTTACTTTTGTCAATCGGTGAATTAATAACAGATTTGATCGAAAAATGCCCCCTAAGCTTAAAGGAAGACTATACACCGCAGTTGTACGTCCGGCGCTCACATACGGTTCACAATGCTGGACAATGTACAAAAAGAGTGAAGGCAAATTGACGGCAGCTGAGATGAAGATGCTTCGCATGACAGCAGGAGTAACGAAGATTGATAGATTAAGAAGTTCAAAGATTCGAGGAAGCCTTCATGTAAAAGAACCCATCAAAAGCAAGATAGAGCACGACCGGCTCAGTTGGTATTGTCATGTTTAAAGGAGAGATCCTTCGAACCCCGTCAAAAAGGTAATATCAATCAACGTTCCTACGCAATTGCGCAAAAAAGGCAGACCAAAAAACAACTGGATCACACAAATGCAAAAACACCATCATTTGATTTTCCTAAGTGACGAAGTGATCCGAAACCGCAAGCCACAAGCGGACCAGTAGGGATGCAGTAAAGTGGGAAGGTTGTGATCCTTCTATTCCGGATCATAACTTCGCCGTAAGAAGAAGAATAATAATAGATTTGATTCCACATTGGGGTGTCATGCTTATCAAACCCATTCCAATTCCGCTCTTTCAAACGTGTTGTTCAGCATTGTGCCGGTAACTCTATATGGCAACAACAAATCCATTGACACTTTCGCATTCCTTGATAGTGGGATTACTCGATGACGATCTTGCATGCGAACTTGACTTGTCCGGTAGAGTTCAAGAGCTTTGTTTACGATGGACCTCGGATACAACCAGAGTTAAGAATAACTCGAGAGTGGTCTCGTTGAATATTGCGGGGCAATCTTAAAGCTCTCAAAGATTTAGGCTACGGAATGTTCGAACAGTAAGTAGCTTAGAATTACCAAGGCAATCCGTATGCAGCAAGATGTTGAAGAATCGATATCCGTACCTAGTAGGCTTGCCCATCCCGTCGTATCGAGACGCGCAGCCAAAAATCTTGATTGGCATGGATAATTGGAAGTTAGGATCGCCGCTGAAAGTTTTCGAAGGTAATTGGTTTGACTCGATGGCTACTAAAACGCGATTAGGCTGGTTGATACATGGGCCAGAGAGAGTGAGCAGCGGCAATTCCGGCATCCAGAATCTCGTTCTTCATATTTGTAAAACCAGCTATGATGAAAATCTTCACCAGCTAGTTCAAAAGTTTTTTTCCATCGAAAATATGGGCGTTCGCATTCCAACTCATTAAATGGTCTCAGCAGAAGAAAAAAGAGCGATCAACATTCTGGAAAGAACATGCACGCATGTAGAAGGACGTTTTGAGGTTGGACTTCTGTGGAAGTTCGATGAATTTGACTTACCCAACAGTTATCCAATGGCACTTCGGCGATTCCACCACCTGGAAGGAAGAATAGGAAAAGACGAGCAGCTCCGAAACATCTTGGATTAGCAGATATGAAATTTAGTGAAAAAGGGGTATGCGAAAATTGTCTCTCCTGACGAGATGAATACGCAAGAAAATCGTGTGTGGTATCTCCCAATTTTTATTGTGAGGAACCCAAATAAGCCTTCAAAGGTCAGGCTGGTCTGGGAAGCGGCTGCTAAGTCTAATGGTGCCTCTCTTAAGGACTTTCTCTTAAAAGGTCCGGATCGGTTAATACCACTTACACAGTATGGATTCCGTCGTGGAAAGGTGGCTATTTGTGGTGACATCGCCGAAATGTTCCACCAAGTGCGAGTCAGTGAAAAGGACAGACAGGCTCAGCGATTTTTATGGTGAGATAGGTATATTTCAACTACCCCAGGAGTTTTCGAGATGCGGGTTTTGACATTTGGAGCGACGTGCTCTCCCTCGATTGCTCACTTTGTCAAAAATCAAAATGCTATGAATTTTATTGGTAGCAAGCCACGAGCTGTTGAGGTAATACTTAATCACCGTTATGTCGATGACTTTATCGATAGCATAGATACAGTGCAGGAGGCCATCCAACTTGCAAAAGACGTGAAGCATATTCATCGAAGTGTTGGTTTTCATATTAGAAATTGGATGTCCAATTCAACAGCAGTCTTATCGGACCTGGAAGAAAATGCCGATCGATCCTTTGATGCCACTTATTCCGAGCTCTTAAGTCAACCAGCAGTTTGCGTACATGTACATACCTTTGTTGACGCAAGTGAAAACGCCTACGCAGCGGTTTCCTATTTTCGCATCGAATGCCGTAACAAAATTGATACTACAATAGCAAGTGCAAAAACAAAGGTAGCACTCCGGCGTCCACGCTGCCGTGCTTGGCGTACGGCTAATGAACTTCATTTGCAGCGCACTGACTGTGGACTGACTCGAAAACGATACTGTCATGGCTTCGAACCGACCCTCGTAAATTTCAGCAATTTGTCATATACAGAGTAGGAGAGATACTAGAAACATCTAATATTTCAGAGTGGAGGTGGGTTCCTTCAAAGCAAAATGTTACTGACAAATCAACTAAATGGGCAGCGCAACCATGCTGGGATGGAATGGACGAATGGTTAAGAGGGCCTCCATTTTTTCTCAAGGCCTCAACAGAGTGGCCACAGATGCCTGCAGATAGAAGATAGATAGACTTTGGTGAGTTTCGACCGCATCTTTTGCACTTCTCTGAAATCAATATGAGCTGTAAACTTATCGATGAAAGCCGCTTTCAGACTTGGAGAACATTGTTCAAGGCCTTAGCGTACGTCTTCGTGTTTGTGGAAGAGTTACGGAATAGGATGAGAACACGGACTAAGGCAAGGGATATCTTTGACAGTAGAATCAATTAAGAAGTCACAGATGCAACTCTATCGACAAGCTCAGAATACGCGGATGAGACAGTTTGTTTAAGAAGGAATGAGCCGGACAAACTACTCTCCAACAGCAGCCCTCTTGCAAAGCTGTCCCCATTCCTGGATGAGCATGGAGTATTGAGGATGCAGGGCCGATTTGCTTTCGCTGACTATCTGGGCAAGGACTGCAAAACACCAATTATCCTTCCCAAGTCGCAGCGCATAACCTTTTTAATTATGGACTTTTACCATCGCAAATATCATCATTGCAATCACGAAACCGTATTAAATGAAGTTCGACAAGGATTTTACATTTTCAAACTGAGGATTCTGTTGAAGTTGATGAGAAAATGCTGTCAGGTGTGCAAAAATCAAAGCGCCCGTCCTAGAGTTCCGGAGATGGCTAATTTGCCTCGTGCAAGACTAAGTGCTTTTGTTAAACCTTTTTCCTTTGTAGGAGTAGATTTGTTTGGTCCAATTCTGTTCACTGTTGGGCGGCCGAACGAAAAAAGATGGGGTGCCATTTTTACATGCCTCACTATCCGTGCGGTCCATATCGAAATATCACATAGCTTGACCACTGATTCCTTCATTATGTGCCTAAGAAATTTCATGGCCCGTCGTGGGACTACAATGGAAATATATAGTGACAACGGGACGAATTTTCGGGGTGCAGAACGAGAGTTGCGGGTAGAGCTGAAAAAGGTTAACGTGGGGCAAGTTGCGAACGAGTTTTTATCTGCAGATCTAAAGTGGAAATTTAATCCTCCGAGTGCCCCTCACATGGGTGGTGCGTGGGAGAGGCTGGTGCGATCTATTAAGACCATCTTAAATCAGATTCTTTCTTCGAATAGGGTTAGTGATGAGACATTGCGTAGCGCGCTTATCGAAGTAGAAAATGTACTAAATTCAAGACCGTTGACCTACGTGTCGTTAGAAACAGCAGACGATGAATCACTCACACCGAATCATTTTCTCCTTGGGAACTCTAATGGATCTAAGCCGCCCTGCTGCCCAGAGAGAATATGTATTAGAAGTGGTTGGAAGCAATCCCAGTTACTTGCTGACATGTTCTGGAAAAGGTGAATCAAGGCTTATTTACCAACCTTAAATAAAAGAGGCAAATGGTTCCAAAAGGTGAAGCCTATTAAAAAGGGCGATTTGGTCGTAATCGTGGACGGTGCCTTGCCAAGGAACTGCTGGCCCAGAGGATTCGTTGTTGACACCATTGTTGCAAAAGATGGTCAGGTACGCAGGGCAACTGTACAAACATCTACCGGCTTGTTAGAGCGGCCTTCCGTTAAATTGGCAGTACTGGATGTAGGAGGAGATGGCGAATCTTGAAGTAAGACAGAGGAGGATTCCAGTCAGCTTACTGGGGGCGGAATATTAGTTCCATCTATGCACAAATAGGCGAATCAAACTTGTATCGCCTCCATAAGGGCGTGAATATAGCCAGCCGGGATTCTAGACCACACACTAGATATAACCTAATTAAATCTTGCCTTTTTCTTTTTCATTTTGGCGCCGACGCGGTTGGCCATATCTTAACCTATTTAATAAATTACTATACTTATACGATATGTATATATAATATTTGACTTCATATACTTTGTTCACTAAGGTAAATAATTCTTGTAAAACATTAATCATGTACAACTATTTACATTAAGTCAATAAAATTGCAGAATTTTTTAAGCCAATCAACAAACAAAAAAAAAAGGTATTTGGCTTTAAAACGCTTAGTGCGAACATATATAATATATATATATTTCAAATGTAGTGAGATTCTTATATATGTATGTATGTATGTAGAAATATTTTTACTTTTCAAATACCAACTTAGATACATAATTTAAAACAATAGAATCATTAATTAATTAAATAGTAATACATAATAGATCATAAATATCTTTATAATTTAGGTCTAAAACCCATAGTTTAACTTTTTTAAGAAAAATTGATTCAATTCTTATACTTCTAATGCTATAAGGTAAGCTATTAAACAGTCTCGAAGCAATTGACGTACAAAAAAAAATACAGATTGTAATGGGGTGCTAAAACAAGAATTTGTTTGTTTGTTCTAAGGCTATAGCTAGAAGAGCACCTCAATAGATAACCAGATCTAGCGAAAAATATTTTTAAAATTTTATAAAAATATAAGTGAGAGGTAGAACTTTAAAGTTCCTTAAAGTATTAAATTACTACTTCTGCAACTTTTATTATAAATAAGACGAATAACGTGTTTTTTCAGATATTTTGTTGTGTATTTTGTTATTGTGTGTACCATCCCAGGAAACTATGCCATATTCAAGCTTAGAATGCACTACACCATAATAAGCCCGTGAGCAATACGATACTTCTTAAGTGCCATAAGATACTTCTTAAGTGCATCGGTATGTGCAGACCAACTCATTTTCCAGTCAAGCAAATGTCCAAGATACTTAAATGACTTGACACTCTCAATATTAAAGCATTTATCAGAGCATGTACGCGACTGAAAAAATGTCTGCTAGACATCTTCCGAATTGCAAATATGCTTACTGTGCAACTATCTAACACCACTTTAGTACCGATAGAGGCAAAATAATCATTGAAGTTATCAGCCAAATCCTTGGGATTGGTGATGATACCATCATTAACTTTTAAGCTTTGAATTTGTACGTTTTGAGTTGATTTCTTCAGTATTTCTTTAACCAAATTCCATTCTTTTTTCGACTTGTTATTACACAACAAAACATATTGAGAAATATCCTTACATAATTGTTTATAGGAAGTACATACTCATATTCTTATATTATTCGGATATTTGACTTTTTTCTTGTAAAGTTTATTCTTCTCTTTAGTTTTATTGATTAACTCAACTTTTTTTTTCTTACTTTTCACTACTACTCTCGAACATTGGTTGACATACGGTACAATAGACATCACATACCCTAATGAACAGTCATGTCTACAACATCAAATAGAAGACGGCTAAAAAGAAAAAGACCTATAAATCTTGTCAACTAATCTAGTCAATTTAGTTAAGTACGGTAATTTTGTAACTTTTAATGTTCAATGTATCTAGTCCATGACAACCACTTATGTAACTAACTAGAAAATGAAAAATAGTTTAATATATATGTAGTTATAATAACGATTTTTGGTGGCACTGGTCACAAATCAGTTTTACGTAAACCCACTTCATGTTTTTGTAAAATATGTACTTAGTGTTGAACAGACAGATGTACAAAATGCTTGGGAAATAAATAAACGACTCAGACAACATCCGTGATCGCTACCTTTGCTAACGACACCATTCTCCTCTATTCTAACAAATGCTTACGCACAGCAACTACAAAATTACTACACAGCAAAAAATGATCGAAGATACTGTCAAATGGTTTGATGAATGACACATTAAAATAAATGAAGACAAAACAGTACAGGTAATATTCATGACAAAAAAAAAGAAACTATACACCTGAACCATCAAAAAAAGACGAAAACATATGTATTGACACTATAACTAAATACATAGGAATGTATTTAGACAGGAAGCTATTACAGAAACATCACCTGCAGCAAAAGCGAAACCAAATAAAAAACAAATACAAACAGCTATACTTGCCACTATGGAAAGACTCCCCGCTATCAACAAACAACAAAATATTATTATACAAAGCTATTATTAGGCTAATCTGGGAATATGGAGCTCAACTTTGGGGCACAGTCCGGAAATCAAACATAAACATAATTCAAAGACAACAATCAAAGATTTTATGAACAATAGTAAATGGTGACTGGTGTACAACAAATAGTGACATATAAGTAAATATAAATGAAACACTTGGTTTATTTTTTACTTTAATCTTTATTTAATTTATTTTCTTTTATTACTCTATGAGGAAGCTTTCTTTGCTCGTAGGTCCGCGCACTATCGAGTTCTCTTATCAACTGACTTATGAATTTACCGGACCAGAATACTATGCTAACGCTAACCTTCAACTTAAAGTAGGCGACTCTCTCGCCATGCTGTACATACATATGTTGGTACTCAGCATCAGTGAGAGCTTGATGTTTATCACAGTGCCGTTGGTGATGCCATTCTAATGCTGTTGCTAGGCCAAATTACCGAACAGCAGGTATAATGCGTGTCGCTGTATTAGTGCACTTATTGATAAAGCGTTGTTTTTTTATTTGTATCATTATTCCCCCCTTTTAGCGAAGTCGTCCCCGGCTTTACTTAGATTAGAAGTACAGTTGATTAAATTTAGAATCCAAATATTCTTATCTTATTACACACATCTTCGTACTATAATACAATAGAATATTTTAATACAAATTTAATATTTTAATGCATTATTAGAAAACAAATTAAAAGTCATACCTCAAGTTTTCAATTTTGTAATATAAATACACAATATCACTTATGATTATATTAACGAAAAAGTTAACTTCCTTTAAATTACTGTGCGATTAATATTACTCAGTGAATTATTTGAATTATTTGAATTAAAACTGGGTTCAAGTAGGCTTTCAGAATTAAACTTCGTTCCTTTCATAGCCCTTATAATTTTTTTTTTTTTTTAACCGTCTTCATTAGTTCGTATCTTTTAGCTTGCTAGTCAGTGTGAGAGTGTTGGGAAACTGAGAAAAAAAAGTATCTGAGATTACCTTTATGTATCCTTTTGTTGTCAATAAGCACTGTATTTCCTAAGTCTTTTTGAACTGTTTTTACGATAAAAAGTTTAGTGAATTTGTTACCAATTCGTCTGTTTGTCCGCACAAAAACTTTATCACCTGGTCGGAATGTCCGAGTTTTTCTAATTTTGTTGTGATAGTCTAGATCCGTTCTTTGAGTTTCGGTTATCTTTTTCTTGATTTCTTCTGCTAATGCAGTTGGTATTGAGTGAATTACGTCAATTGGTCTATAGTTTGTAACTGAGTGAATCGTCCTGTTGTACTTGGCAGTGGCAAGTAAAAGGAGCTCAGCAGTGTCACTAATGTTCTGTTCCAATTTAGTACACCTCGCTATTTCCGATAAAGTGCTATGGAATCTTTCTACCTGTCCCTTTGTTGTACTGTGAAAGGGTGGAGTATTGAAAATGAGTTAAATGATTTTTCATTGTCACAGACTTTCACCCGGATGACATGGTATGGGGGTTTCTCCTATTTCGGGTTTCGATGGGTGTCTCTGGTACTTCGGTTCATGACATATCCTACAATTAGAAACTATTTCTTTCAAACTTTTCCTAATTTTAGGGAAGTAGTAATCATTCAAGACTTGTTGGGCATTTTCGTTCATAGATCTATGGGCTCGATTGTGCTCAGTTACAAGAATTTCCATTTGATCAGTTGGATTGAAAATATCAGTTACCATTTTTTCGGTGTGGAGGAACTTTACTGAAGGAAATGAAACAATTAGTTTATCTTGAATTTGGGCTAATGTAGGCAATTTGCGAATTTGGGTCGCACGAAAACGCGTTTACAACGTTGAGGTTAATGGTTTCTTTAAACATTTGAAAAAGGTTATTTGGGTCTTAAAAATTATTTTAGTTATTTTTCTCAGCTCCAGTCCCTTATTAAGAATTAATTGGTTTCTGAAGCAATTTACAGGATTCTGGACACTGCGTATTGTTTGAGTAAAGGACTCTTCACTATGAGCTGTTGCAGAGTTTGAGTCTGTAGACTGTTCCAGAACATTTAAATGCTGCCTAGACAAAGCGTCAGCAACATAATTTTTCCTCCCCGGCTTGTAAAAAAACGTTGGTGAGAATTCCTCAACAAAAGCTCTCCACATTTTGATCTTTGCATTAGGGTTTTTGTCAGAAATCGCAAAGGTCAGCGGCTGGTGGTCTGTATAGATATTTAGTCGTTTCACTCCATACAGGTAATTTCGGAGTTTTTGCAATGACCACACTATTGCTAGCAGCTCCCGTTCATTTGTAGCATAGTTTTCTTCGGTAGAAGACAATGTTCGAGAAATCATCGTAATTGGTCTACCGCTTTGAGAGAGGACAGCACCGAGCGCATGGGATGAGGCATCCGTTGTTAAGTCAAAGGGCTTCTCATAATCAGGATTTAGAAGCAACACGTCTTCCGAAGCCAGGATTTCCTTAATTCTTTCGAAAGCCTGCAGCGCTTCGATGTCTAATTCGATGGCAATATTCTTTGAGTACTTGGTACCTACGTTCCCATTCTCACCCCGCAAGTATTTAGTAAGAGGATTTTCTATCTGAGCATAATCCCTTATGAAACGTCTGTAGTATCCCGACAACTCAAGGAAGGATCGCAGACTGCGAAGTGTCTTTGGAGTCTCGTAGCCTACAATGTCCCTTACCTTCTCTTGGCAAGTTCTTATTCCTCTATTGGATACTACAAATCCCAGGAATTCGACCTCTTCTTTGAAAAATTTAGACTTTTCTGGGGCATCTCGCATATTGACCTCAAAAAGCTTTATTAGGATTCGTTCTACGTCCTCAAGATGTTCCCTTTCCGTTTTTGAAAAGATAATAACGTCATCATATACACATGGCAAGTTTTACCTATCTCTTCTCTGAGCCTATTGCCCTTTGGAAAATACTGGGTGCGTTTTTCAACCCGAATGGAAGTCTACAAATTGTATACTTTCCATTATTAATGGAAAAGGCAGTTTTCTCTCTATCTCGCTCAGATAGCCTAATCTGGTGAAACCCTGACTTCAAATCTAGCGTAGAGAAAAATGAAGCCTTCCCAAGGTTAGCAAGGATAACTGCAGTGTCCGGAATCGGATATTTGTCGCTTATGGTCTTATTATTTCATTTTCGAAAGTCTATGACTAGACTCATCTTTCGTTTTCCCACCTCATCAATTCCCTTTTTGTCGACAACCCATATGGGATTGTTATATGGAGATCTTGATGGTCTTATAATGCCATTCCGGAGTAAGTCTGCTATTTCACTGTTAACAAATTCGGCTGCGGCCATCGGATACGGATAGGCCTTCGAATAAACCGGGTCATTGTCGGATGTCCTAATAACCCCAACAACTTTCGTATTAAATGGCAATGATTCGTTGGAATCAGCAAAAACTCTCGCCTGGCGCTTTATCATTAAGGAAAATTCTTCATTGCGCACATTTTCGTTTCGTAAGGAGATACTGTTCACATCTCTATAGTAGAAATACAGCAATTTCTCTTCACCCCCACTGTAGGTCAAAATTCCTCTCACTAAATTTAATTGTGCACTAATTTGTCTTAAAAAATCAAACCCAATGATACCATCGAATGTTTGAAGTGTTGGAAGGAGAAAAAAAGTAGCATTCCTATTAAAAATATTTATAACGCATTTAGATGTAATTTTGTTAGTTCCGTGTATAGATTTGACAGAAAAGGGTTTGCTAACTGGCTTGACAGCCTTAAGGGCGCTGAAATTCCTAATGTAGTTCTTGGCAGCACCAATATCCACTAGGAGCTTTATTTCCTTTCCTGCCAGTGTCCGGCCGACATATGGCAGGAGAGACCTCCCCCTAAAAAAATAAATCTCATCGGATATTTCTAGGGTTTCATTCGACTCAGTGTTCTCATGCTGAATCTCATGACATTCGTCATGCAAGTATTGCCCTTCCCTACCATAAGTGCTGTTGCTTGTATCATAACATTCCTCCGGGCAGCATTGGTCGTTAACGCTAGTGTGTGGTATGAATTGTCCCTGATTCAGATGGTTAATCCTTTGAAGCTTAGGAATCGGTTGCCGGTCAGACTGGTAATGCCGTTTAGGTGGTCTACTCTACTGATGGTTGTTATTGGAAAGTCTTTGAAAATTATTAGGATTTTGAAAAGGTCTTTGAAAATTTTGATTGGGGTTCTGCACTGCAGGTGCTTGTAAATTATTCGAATTTCTATGACGAGAAAGGGTTGGATCTACCTCCATTGGGTATGACTTAAGTCCTGCTTGGTTAGCGGTGACTTGTTTATAATGGGGTGAATGATATAGACCGTATTGATCATAATTATAGGTCTGTCTAGATGCTAAGTGAATTGGATGTTCGCCTCTAGTGTAAAAGCAATTCGCAAAAGCATAACGTGCCTGGTTTGCCTCTAGTTCCTGCGCAAGGGCTAATGCGCCTGGCATATCTGTGGGTCGCGACGAAAACAAAATGTCACCCATGGGTTTCTGTAAACCAGAAATAAAAATCCTTAAAGCGTCCTGTCGATATTTTTGACTCAGAGTACCAATAAGCGTTTTATTACCTTGGTGTTGCATTAGTGTCTTATTAATAATCAACGTCAATTTTGTCTCTACCTCGTCATAGAATTCAACTATCGACATTTTACCTTAGCGTAAAGTCGACATTTCCTGCTCTATCAGATAAATAGGTCGCTTATCAGCATATGTAAAATCCAATCGTGCGATTATTGCCTTAAAATTGAGAACCGTATTGAAGGATGACAAAACCTGATCTGCAGATCCAACGATTTTGTTTCGCATAATGGCTACAGCTTGGTAGTGTCTCGAGCTTCGCTCGTGTGCTTCGAAAGCGGCGAAGGCAGCTTGGCGCCAAGAAATGTATCGAACTTGTTCGCCACCAAACTCAGGCAGGGACTTAACCAAATCCAGCGACTCCTCGCAGATCTTATTAGCCTCAATGGCAACTGGGACATATTCCTCAACAAGCGTAGGAGCTTCTAATGCCCTAAGTCGAGTCGTTAGTTCGTCGAGCGTCACTTCAAAAGCTTGTCTAGTTCGTTCTGTTGCCACCTGAACCGCAGCGGTAACTATAGCTTCTAACTGCTCCGCGTTCATTGCTCAGTAATTTCAAGGATAGAGAGAGAAGAAAAAAAAAATAGTAACACCAATGTAATAGAAAAACTCACTAACACTAATTCATAAATTTAGTTTCAGGAATTAAATACGCTTAAACACTACTACTATAAAGAGAAACAATACTATTGTATGATTTATAGTTTGAATAGTTTTAGTTTCGGAAGATTGAAGAGAAAAAAATGAAAATAAAAATATGCTTATCTAATAACGGTTTAGTCTGTTACTCAAAGTAATAAATAGTAATTAATTAATATACCTATATATGTATATGTAATTGTAAGAAAATAATAAATAAATTTAAATAAATTAGAATCACTTCTGCTTACGAGAATATTATTTTGTTATCCTAAATGTATTCCGCTCCTTTTCAATTAAACGTTTACTGCTTCGACTGATGATGTCTACAAATGTTCCAGTTGCCTTTAAGCGTGGAAGCGGCTTAGCCTTCATTCGTATTTGGGAATAGTTATAATTTCTTTTAAAGACACCTTTTTTTAATTTCCAACTATTAGAATTCTATTTACTTGTCTATTTTCCTTTTCACCTTATCGATAAGGTTACTTGCATGTAGCACCGGCCAGAATTTCGGATTTAATGCGAGTCTGTACTACTTGAGCAATGCGAATTATAATCCTTTATAAGGAATAGTTTATTATTCGAGTTAAGCCCCACGTTGGGCGCCAGTAAATATAAATGAAACGGTGCCGTGACATTGTGCCAAGCGACATTATGGCAAAAATGAAAATTTGGCATAATGACGCTTTTGAAAGGGACATTGAGCCGAATATTAACATTTGGCATAATGTCGCTTAGCTAAAGTGTCATGAGGCCAAACTAGTTTGTGACATTAGGCCAAATTTGGCCCTATGACGCTTTGTAGAAGTGACATACAGCCAAATGGCACTAATAAGTTAGCCCGAGACTGTACACACTTTGCTTGCTAGCCAAATCTGTTTTTTTAATCATCTGTTTTTACAGTAAGACTCTTAGGCATATTTGCTTAATGACATTTAACAGACTCCCACGCTTGTTATTCGTAGTGCACCGGCCGCTTCAAACGCAACGTGGTAAAATGGCGAATTCTAGTGATTTGATATATAGTTTCGAGTTTTGTGAAGGTTTGATTAGAGGAAGTAAACTTCTTTACATTCCAGAGACTAAATATTTGTATAGATTCAAAAGTAATTCTAAAATGTGTAAGCGATACGTTTGTTATAGTAAATTATGTCGCGCAAGTGCAGTTATCGATATGGAAAACACAACTTTAGCGCGAATTCCAAAATCTAGTCCCGCGCATAACCATCCAACTAACGAAGACATTCGGGAAAAATTGAAAGTAGTTAGTGAAATTAAGAACAGGTGTGAAAATGTTTCACTTAAAGGAAGTGGAATACGTGAAGTATTTGATGAAGTTTCTGCCCAGAACAAAGTAGGGGCTCAACAAGTAAGATGACCTCTTATGTACTTTGTGTATGATCGTTTTCGTCGTCGTCTTTTATGTACAGTGTGACCCAACATTTCTTGGAGCTTCCCAAGTATAAATTATTTTACATTTTTCGTTTGCGCTGTAAAAGTCTGTTAATCTAATTTGCAGGTACCATTTGGAAAAGTACGTAGACAACTTATGAGAATTCGAAACAAGGCGTTTCCAAAAGCTCCCGGTAATGCAAAAGACGTGTTGGAATTGTTTAGGAATGAGAGTGTAATGAAAACTTTTGGAATGTCCCGTTACGAAAATAGTGTGCCATTTTATAGGAGCACAATAATCGAGGATAACTTCAGTTACTCTGTATTTTTATCCCCAACTATTGCAACGGCAATACAAAATTTACAAGTAAGATGACCTCTCATGTACTTTGTGTATGATCGTTTTCGTCGTCGTCTTTTATGTACAGTGTGACCCAACATTTCTTGGAGCTTCCCAAGTATAAATTATTTTACATTTTTCGTTTGCGCTGTAAAAGTCTGTTAATCTAATTTGCAGGTACCATTTGGAAAAGTACGTAGACAACTTATGAGAATTCGAAACAAGGCGTTTCCAAAAGCTCCCGGTAATGCAAAAGACGTGTTGGAATTGTTTAGGAATGAGAGTGTAATGAAAACTTTTGGAATGTCCCGTTACGAAAATAGTGTGCCATTTTATAGGAGCACAATAATCGAGGATAACTTCAGTTACTCTGTATTTTTATCCCCAACTATTGCAACGGCAATACAAAATTTACAAGTAAGATGACCTCTTATGTACTTTGTGTATGATCGTTTTCGTCGTCGTCTTTTATGTACAGTGTGACCCAACATTTCTTGGAGCTTCCCAAGTATAAATTATTTTACATTTTTCGTTTGCGCTGTAAAAGTCTGTTAATCTAATTTGCAGGTACCATTTGGAAAAGTACGTAGACAACTTATGAGAATTCGAAACAAGGCGTTTCCAAAAGCTCCCGGTAATGCAAAAGACGTGTTGGAATTGTTTAGGAATGAGAGTGTAATGAAAACTTTTGGAATGTCCCGTTACGAAAATAGTGTGCCATTTTATAAGAGCACAATAATCGAGGATAACTTCAGTTACTCTGTATTTTTATCCCCAACTATTGCAACGGCAATACAAAATTTACCTGAGGCATCTGATAGAAAGTATCTTTTAGATGGCACTTTCAATGTTGTGCCATCTTGCGGCTACAAACAGTTGTTGATTGTTCACATTTCCCATAACGACCATGTAAGTAAACGAATGTTTAACTACTACTTTATCTTATGCTTTCAAACTAAAGATTAGATTTAAAAATTGGATAATTGATTTTTGAGCATTACATAAAGTAATAGTGAAAAATTCGCTCGAATTATTCACTATTACTTTATGTAATGCTCAAAAATCAATTATCCAATTTTTAAATCTAATCTTTAGTTTTTAAGCATTTTTGAGCATAAGATTAAGTAATAGTGAATAATTCGCGTATTCGTAATAGTGAATAATTCGCGCGAATAATTTTTTTGTTTGAATTGAATTTTTTTTTGAACTGAAATACTTTTTGAATTAATTTTTTTTTATTTGAATTATTTATGAATGGAGTTTTTTTTTTTTGAATTGATCTTTTATACTTTTTTAATTTCCCCCTTTCTGTTCAACCTATGAATGGTTAAAGTAAAGTAACGTTAAGAGTGAATTTTGGTACTTCTGCCCTTAATTTAGAAGTTGAACTAAGTGTAATTTTAAGAAGGGTGTTAAATTTAAGCAAGCCCAACGTCGTCTTTCCTTGTGCTGCCGGCAGAACGACGGGGGACCAGAAAAACAGTGAGTAATAGTTTTAAGACATTGAAATATATATATATATACCCTAAACTAAGAGCAGAACAGCAGATAAATTAAAATAGTTATAAAATAGATGTTAAGAAATTGAATTACAATATCCTTGCTATCATAAAATTCAATATATAATATTTAATTAAAGTATGATTACAAGTGAATATAACAAATCAGTCTTGTGAATAAAAACTGGTAATGCCCATGTTAAATTCAACTAGCGTTAAATTTTGATTTAATATGGAATAGATACTCCGCTTGTTTTGGTGTGTGGAGAAATGGGATAGGCCGTCCTTCAGTAGATCAACGATGACATGACAGGACGAAATACGAACGTTGACGACATGAAGTGACGACTATACATCACGTCCACTACATGACATGACTTAGATTGTGACTGGGGGGAATTATTCACTATTACTTAATCTTATGCTCAAAAATGCTTAAAAACTAAAGATTAGATTTAAAAATTGGATAATTGATTTGTGAGCATTACATAAAGTAATAGTGAATAATTTTTAATTTGTTTAAGCATAATATAAAGAATTATAATAGTAAGATATTCGCGTAAATTTCTAACTATTACTTTATCTTCTGAAAATATTAATACATACATAAATGTACAATGAAAAATTATTAGATTTATTTTAGTAAACAATCTGTGTATGTTTCTTTCAGATTTATCCGTTTATTTACGTTTTAACGACTCACAAATCTGAACAAATGTATCTACATTTATTTCATTACATTGAAGCAAATTTGTTTCAATTCAAATCAAGTTCTTTTGTAACGGATTTTGAAAAGGCTTTAAGGAACAACTTACATATAGTGTTTCCAAAGGCAAAATATACAACGTGTTGGTTTCACTATTGCCAAGCTGTAAGGAGAAAAGCGTCAAAAATAGAAACATTAGTTAGTTTCTTAAACAAAAACAAGGAAACGAAGAGGCTTTTCCGAAAGTTTCTTGTACTCCCGCTCTTGAGACCTGAAGATATCAATTCAGCTTTTGAAATTTTGTATACCGAAGCAACTGCCGCACTGTATTATAAAAATGGCCAAAGTGCGTTTAAGGAATTTTTGACATACTTTAAAAATCAATGGATGGATAAGGTAAGAGTGAACACATTTGCTTTAAAAGAATATAATAAAAAGAGGAAAACTATTATAACTACAGGAAACCCCTTCAGCTTTTTCCGTTTTCAATACCCAAATGAGGACAACAAGGGCTCTTGAAGGTTACAACAGCCGACCAAGCCGCAAGCTCACAAAAGATGGCAGCTTTTTTAAGTTTCTGGATTGCTTGTTGGATGAAGATCGGATAAAATCCAGAGAGTTTACTATGTCCTTAGATGGAACGTTCGATATATTTGAACCCCAAAAAAAAAAATTTATGGACAAAAGCCGCCAAATCGAGTTAGCTCTACAAAAATTGGACAAAAAAATCATTTCACTTCATGACTTCCTTAACCAGATGACAAACGAACAAAATAATGTAGTTACTGAAGAGGCTGCAAATTTAAAAGATCTTGGGTATGAAGATGAAGAAGAAGATGAGCACCAAGACAATGGAGACATTTTTAATGCAGACGAAGTGCCAATCCTCTGTGTCATTTGTAGTGAAAATACACGGACTATTCTCCTGCAGCCGTGCAACCATTTCAAACTTTGTTTGAATTGTTATACACAGCTGGCGGAGAAATATACAGCAAACAATAATCCGATTCTGTGCCCAATTTGTAGACAAATTGTTAAAAACAGCACACGAATTTATTGTTAAAATTTATGTTACAAATTATTTTCCACATTTGTGCAAATATACGTAGGTATATAATGTGTACATAATATGTAAATTTCAATAAAATGATTGAAAACATTAAATTTGTGTCAAACTTTTGTTAACTTTAAACTTTCTGATTGCCAAAAAAGCGTAAATACTATGATGGTAAGAAAAATCACAAAACCCAAAGTGACATAGTGCCGAATTGGCCATATGACGCTTTATCTAAACGACATTATGCCAAATGTTAATATTCGGCTCAATGTCCCTTTCAAAAGCGTCATTATGCCAAATTTTCATTTTTGGCATGATGTCGCTTGGCACAATGTCACGGCACCAATGAAACACTTGGTTATTATTACTTTAATCTTTATTTAATTTATTTTCTTTTATTCCTCTATGAGGAAGCTTTCTTTGCTCGTAGGTCCGCGCACTATCGAGTTCTCTTATCAACTGACTTATGAATTTACCGGAACAGAATACTATGCTAATGCTAACCTTCAACTTAAAGTAGGCGACTCTCTCGCCATGCTGTACATACATATGTTGGTACTCAACATCAGTGAGAGCTTGATGTTTATCACAGTGCCGTTGGTGATGCCATTCTAATGCTGTTGCTAGGCCAAATTACCGAACAGCAGGTATAATGCATGTCGCTGTATTAGTGCACTTATTGATAAAGCATTGTTTTTTTATTTGTATCATTATTCTCTATGTATTCCGTAACTTATATTCGTAGCATGCCACGATCTAAACATTTCTACAGTTGACGAAGAAATATCCAAAACAAGCAAAGCGCACCCAACAAGAGTAATATTGTAACATCGTCTAAAAGTATGCAACAATAATGTAGAATAATAACTACGCTCCTACAGCCCATTCCAAACTGTACTTTCATTCGAGGTTCGCAATAGCTGACAACGTCACGGATAAAGAGAGAATTATAACTGGAAGAAATGATTGTCATCTTGGAATTATTTCCAGTGGTCGAAGAATTTGCTAGAAGTTTCTGGCTATCTGAAACTTCTGCTATATAAGGACAGATGGCGATCAATAGGAAAGACAGTGATTTTTAAACTGTGGCGAAGAGATTAGAAAAGTGATAATAGGCGAAGTTGTAATTTTGTGATAAATTGAAAGTTGAGAGTGAACTAGAAAAAGTAATTAGTTTGGATTTGTAAATTAAGTAATTGAAAGGAGATAAAGTGATTTGAGAGGAAAGAGACCTTGTAAGAAAAGAATTTGCGAAGAATAGTATAGTGTGAACTTGAATTGTTCTATAGAGTAGAAAATAAAGAAATAAATTTCACAGAATATCGTTTTATCTACTCGAGCCGTAGCCTGCATATTACATTGGTGTCAGAAGCTGGGATAAAACTTATTCTGTGAATAACTATTTCCGTGGTGTGAAATTGCACAAGAAAAAAAAAAAAAAAAACGATTTCTGCGTTGAGTTAATTAGTTGCGCAAAAATGGGTCGCAAGTTGGGAAAACTAACTATAATTCAACTAAAGGCAGAACTCAGTAAGCGGAATCTCGACACAACTGGGGGAAAAGATGCCCTACTGATTCGTCTGGAAGAAGCAGTAACGCAGGAAGGTGAAAATCCGCATGACATAGAGTTTGACGTGGAAGAGGAACCAGCAAGTACAGTAGCCGACCCGGGTATAACAAGTCTGCTCCTGCAACTTAAGTTAGTCATGGACGAACAAAAGAAAGCAATAGAAGATCAAAGTCATAAGCTCGATGACCAAAGGAATTCTCTAGAACTTAAGTTGGATGAACAAAAGAAAGCAATGGATGAACAAAAGAAAGCAATGGACGAACAAAAGAAAGCAATGGACGAACAAAAGAAAGCAATGGACGAACAAAAGAATTCTCTAGAATTTAAGATGGACGAACAAAAGAATTCTCTAGATGCTCTGGAAAGTAAACTTGATGAGCAAAACAAGAACTTGGAATCCAAATTCGAAGTGATCGAAGAGAAAATCGAGAAGGTAGAGACGCAACTCGAAAAAGTCGAAACTAGATTCGATGAAAACTTTGAGAAGCATGAAACTCAGTTCGGGAAAATAGAGACTCAGTTCGAAAAAGTAGAAAAACAAGTCGAAAATCTTACTAAGGAACTCAGCAACGTGAAGAGACAGAAAGCACGGGAATATTCCACCGACGGTCTGAGAAGAAAGGAGATGCAGCCTCCTATCTTCGATGGTCAAACATCATGGCCAATTTATAAAAGGCAATTCGAAGCGGCCGCAATGACCAATAGCTGGGACGATGAAGAGAAGTCCATTGCACTCACACTTGCACTGAGGGGTCCAGCTGCGGAGCTCTTGCAGACCATCCCGGAAGATAAACAGCAGAACTACGACTCTCTGGTTCAGGCTATCGAAATGCGGTTTGGGGATGAACACATGCAGCAGGTGTACAGGGTTCAGCTGCGTAGTCGAGTCCAAAAAAGGGGGGAAACGCTCCAACAGTTGCAAGCGGATATAGAGCGACTAGCCCATCTTTCATACCCTAAAGCCGGTGAGGAGCTTATCAACGAAATGGCGGTGGAAGCTTTTATTCAGGCCATAGAGGACAGACAACTGCAAATGGCTGTAAGGATGGCTGAAAAGCGAACACTCCCCGAGGCATTGGCATTCGCTTTGTCAATGAAGGCTGCGGACCAAGCATACCAGGGAATACACCGTGTCAGGGAAATGTCCGTCGTGGAATGCTCATGCCAGAGAACAGCCGTCATGGATGAAGACAGAGCTCGCGGAAGTCAAATCCGTTGCTGGAATTGCAACCAAACCGGACACCTACAACGGCAGTGCAGAAGTGCACCTAGACGAGGAAATTGTCCACATTGCGGAAGTAGGAGAAGCAGAGAGGAAGCATCTGGAGGTGATAACATCCATCCTGTCAGTCAGACTTCCCAAAACCAGCAGTCGGGAAATGCGTAAGGACCAACTTCGCGGGGCAGAAGTTGGTTACTGGAATCGAGGCCCCCAGGACCACCATTCAAGTTTCGCAAACCAAACGGGATAACAAGAGCCTGACAGTGGAGGCACTAATCAACAAGAAGAAGTGCGTAGCCACCATCGACACAGGTGCCACTGCCTCCATTGTAAGAAGAGATATCGTCTAAAGCTCCTGGCTGCACAACACCAACAGCTACTGCCTGAAGACTGCAATAGGGGAAATGGCGAAGGTATTTGGAGAAGTTCGTCTTACGCTTACTCTGGCAGGACTGACGTTCTCCCATGCGTTTCTGGTGGCAGACATATGCGACGAGTGCATCATCGGAATAGACTTCATGAAAGCAAATGAAGTAATCTTGGACATCGGGATGCAAGTACTGAGGTATCGAAATGTGGAGATTCCGATGGTGTACGGAAACGAGAATGCCGTAACTCTCAGGACAGTCATCAGCAAAGACGAAGTTTTGCCGCCGTCTTCAGAGACAATCATTTGGACGAAACTGGAAGGTGATCTTGGGAGCCACCGATTCTACATAGTAGAACCAGACCCGGAGAAGAATTCTCAAGACTACATCGTGGGAAAGACGTTAGTCGAACCAAAGAACACCATGGTTCCAGTGAGAGTTTTGAACGCAAGACCACACACTGTCAAACTAAGGCGAGGGGAGGTGACTGGAAAATGCACGCCGATTACCGCCGTCGCAACAATATCTGAACGTGGTCCTCCAAAACCTCTCCCATCACCTTGGACAGCGGAAACGAGAGAGACGATTCTCCAGTCCAGTGAGCTGAATCAGGAGCAGCGAACTATGGCAGAGAATCTTATCAATGAGTACGCTGATGTATTTGCCTCACAGGACGGAGAATACGGCCGAACACACCTGGTACAACATCGAATAGACACTGGTGATACTAGACCAATTCGTCAGCCTGCTAGGCGCCTTCCATTGGCAAAGCAGACAGAAGTTGCAGAGATGGTGTCGGCAATGGAGAAAGAAGGTGTGATTGAAAGTTCCAAAAGTCCGTGGGCATCACCGGTTGTACTGGTTAAGAAGAAAGATGGCAGCACGCGGTTCTGCGTGGACTATCGGCAGCTCAATTACGTCACCAAGAAAGACAGCTACCCTCTGCCACGGATTGACGACACGCTAGACACACTATCAGGAGCCCGATGGTTTTCCACTCTCGACTTGAAGAGTGGCTACTGGCAGGTACAGATCCATCCAGAAGACCGGGAGAAAACCGCCTTCACCGCAGGAAATGGGCTATGGCAATTCACGGTAATGCCATTCGGGCTGTGCAATGCTCCGGCGACTTTCGAGCGATTGATGGAATGTGTAATGCAAGGGTTAACATGGAAAACCTGTTTGGTATACTTGGATGATGTCATCGTCGTAGGAAAATCATTTGCGCAACACCGAGACAATCTAAGGGATGTGTTTCAAAGGCTTCGAAGTTCCCACCTGAAGCTCAACCCCAAGAAGTGCGCCCTGTTTAGAGCGGAAGTCAAGTACTTGGGGCACATAATTTCAGCGAAAGGAGTGAGAACCGATCCAGAGAAGGTCGAAGCGGTGAAAAACTGGCCAGTCCCCAAGGATAAACACCAACTAAGGAGCTTCCTGGGCCTAGCCACCTACTACAGACGGTTCGTGAAGGATTTTGCCGGGATCGCAAAGAACCTGCACCAGTTGACGGAAAAGGGAAAACAATTCAAATGGACAATTGAGTGCGAGAAGAGCTTCAAGGCACTTAAACAACGGCTATGCGATGCCCCGATACTGGCTTACCCCACTCCCGGGGAAACGTTCATTGTGGATGCAGATGCTAGTAATGTTGGGGTAGGAGCCGTACTCTCCCAGGTGCATGACGGCCAAGAGAAGGTGGTTGCGTACTTCAGCAAGGTGCTCTCTAAGCCAGAAAGGAACTACTGCGTGACAAGGAGAGAACTTCTAGCTTTGATCTTGGCTACGAAGCATTTTCACAAATACCTCTACGGGAGGAAGTTCGTTCTTCGCACAGACCATGCAGCCTTAAAATGGCTATTACAGTTCAAGAGTCCTGAGGGTCAGGTCGCAAGATGGATCGAAAGGCTGCAAATCTACGACTACGAAATACAGCATCGTAAAGGGAAACTCCACTCTAATGCGGATGCACTGTCCCGGAGACCATGCAGAACGGATTGTAAACATTGTGCGCGTCAGGAAGAACGGGAGCTGGTTTCCATCCAAAGAATGAGAGCCGAACCTATCGCCGGCTGGAGCGTAGATGAGATCCGGAACGCTCAGAAGGAAGACCCGGATATCGAGCCGATTCTGGCCTGGAAGGAGAACATGGAGAAACCGGATCATCAGGACATCTCTCACAGAAGCCCGACCTTAAAGGCATATTTTGCGCAGTGGGACTCCCTCCATGTCCAAGAAGGTGTTCTGAGAAGAAAATGGGAATCCTCCGACGGAAAGTCGTTTGTAATGCAGCTTGTAGTACCGCGGACGAGGGTCAAGGAGGTGTTACAGGAAATGCATGGCGGGGCGTCCGGAGGCCACTTGGGAGTGAATAAGACGCTAGAAAAGGTACGAGAACGTTTTTATTGGTTAAAAGCGAAGGAAGATACCGAAGACTGGTGCAGAGAATGCGACGTGTGTGCAGCTAGTAAGGGTCCGAGAACCAAAACTTGAGGTAAGATGCACCAATACAACGTGGGAGCACCTTTCGAACGAATCGCCATTGACATCGCAGGGCCCTTTCCGGAAACCGACAATGGTAATCGGTATATACTCGTAGTGATGGACTACTTCAGTAAGTGGCCGGAAGCGTTTCCGATCCCTAACCAGGAAGCCAGAACCGTGGCGGAGCAGATCGTCTACAATTGGGTTAGCAGATTCGGTGTGCCCTTGGAATTGCATTCTGACCAAGGGAGGAACTTCGAGTCAAGAATCTTCCAAGAGATGTGTCAACTACTCGGAATCAAAAAGACAAGGACAACCCCGCTTCATCCACAGTCGGACGGTATGGTGGAGCGTTTCAATAGGACTTTGGACGAACATCTCTCGAAGGTCGTAGGTGACTACCAACGGGATTGGGACCGGCAGATTCCCTTGTTTTTGATGGCCTATAGAAGTGCCGTGCATAGCACTACTCGACATACGCCGTTCGAAATCTTATTTGGTGGAATAGCTCGTTTACCCAGTGAGGTGAAATTTGGATCTCCTACCAATGAGCCCAGAAATGAAGAAGAGTACGTGGCGGACCTTAGGGAAAGGCTTAGGGACATACACCAAAGGACCAGAAGCCAGATTAAGATAACGAGCGACCGCATGAAGACCAGGTATGATGCCAAGGCAACAACGTCAGGATTCCAGGAAGGAGATCTAGTGTGGCTGTATAATCCCCATCGCCAAAAGGGGAAATCACCTAAATTGCAGCGGAACTGGGAGGGTCCATACAGAATAGTAACCCGCATCAACGATGTTGTCTACCGCATCCAGCGAGGACCAAGGGCCAAAATGAAAGTGGTTCATGTGGACCGACTGAGTCGATACAATGGTCGAAGTGAGGACGCACTTGTTCGGGACGAACAAGTCTAAGAGGGGGGCAGTGTAACATCGTCTAAAAGTATGCAACAATAATGTAGAATAATAACTACGCTCCTACAGCCCATTCCAAACTGTACTTTCATTCGAGGTTCGCAATAGCTGACAACGTCACGGATAAAGAGAGAATTATAACTGGAAGAAATGATTGTCATCTTGGAATTATTTCCAGTGGTCGAAGAATTTGCTAGAAGTTTCTGGCTATCTGAAACTTCTGCTATATAAGGACAGATGGCGATCAATAGGAAAGACAGTGATTTTTAAACTGTGGCGAAGAGATTAGAAAAGTGATAATAGGCGAAGTTGTAATTTTGTGATAAATTGAAAGTTGAGAGTGAACAAGAAAAAGTAATTAGTTTGGATTTGTAAATTAAGTAATTGAAAGGAGATAAAGTGATTTGAGAGGAAAGAGACCTTGTAAGAAAAGAATTTGCGAAGAATAGTATAGTGTGAACTTGAATTGTTCTATAGAGTAGAAAATAAAGAAATAAATTTCACAGAATATCGTTTTATCTACTCGAGCCGTAGCCTGCATATTACAATATCTTACACCAACCATGATGTTAACATCCGACTATGTCAAGAAACATCAAATAGACGGCGGCTAAAAAGGAAAAGACCTATAGATCTTGTCAACTAATCTAGTCAATTTAATTATCATAAGTATGGTAATTTCGTAACTTTTAATGTTGAGTATCTAGTCCATGACAACTACTTATGTAACTAACTACGAAATGAAAATACCTTAATTGCTCTAAATAGTTACGAGTATAATAATGATTTTTGGTGGCACTGGTCACTTCCTGTTTGCTTTAAAATATGTACTTAATGTCGCATAGACAGATGTACAAAATGCTTGGGAATTAAAAAAATATAATAGAAGCGGCAACAACAACAAGGGAAGAAAAACGAAAAAACATTGGGTGTGGGTGAATGATACGGGAATTAAAGCAGGCTTGCTGAGAAAGGGACAGGTTATACAGAAGACACAAAAACAATAGACGAAACCAAGAATATGAAAGGATTACAAAACTTTTCGAAACGTCTTAAACAAAAAGGTCAATGCCACAAAATTACAAGATAAAATTTCAAATTGCAAAAGCAAATCCTAAAGAAACATGGCAGCTTGTTAATCAGATATTAGGAAGAATACCCCTCAATCTTGATTACACCTTATCCAAAAACTTTCCCAGCGAATCGAATATAGGAGGCCTTGCGAACAAGTTTGGGAATCAGCTATCACTGGGGGTTAGCAATATAGTGCACCAGTGTAGTCAGCAAACTTTTATATATGTATATAGAGGGAGTATGTGAGAGAAGTGCAAGATATACTCTGTACACTAAGTGACAACAACATCCTCTTCGATTACTTACCTTGTCGTGGTGGGGATGCCCAGTAGGATCTAGTGATTCTGGACAGCAATTTCAGTAGGGTTACCGAAGCTCTAAGATCTCCAGATGAAGGTCCGAAGCGAAAGAGTAATCAAACTAATTCCAGCGACGGTGTGAGTAAATAGTAAACCGTACCCAAGGATGCAAGGCTGAGCTTAAAATCAGGCGCTAACGAGTTCCTTTAGGTGCCCTGGCAAGGGCCTGTCGTAATTTGCCTTATCGTAGTAGAACCGGCTATGCTGCGATGGACATATCTCAACCGGCTTACTCGTGGGACTTAATTTGAATAATAATACCAATTTAAACAAAACTAAAGGGATAAATATAGTTGAGACCGGTTCTCCTTTAAAACTGGACGGCAGCAGGGTGATTAAGCTGTCTACCGGGAATACTCCAAAGGTATTGACTAACAAAAGGTTTGTGGATTCACATGGTCCATCTATTGCCTAAAACCGCACCGAGCCTAGTAGGGGATCTTTACAGTCCAATAAGGACTCTTTGGGATCGGGTTGTAGCTCCGGCACACGACACGTCGCTCCCTCCAAACAGACATGCAAAGATCGTCGCTCTGCTGGCCGTAATCTCCAAAAATTTGGCAATATTCTGAAGAACAAAATAAATAATAGGGTCAAATCCCTATTCGTTTTGGGCTAAAATGATTGTCAGTACCGAACCCAGTAAGACTACCAGAGTCTTCACCTCTAACAGACAAGGATCATTGGAAGAATCCGGGTCGGATTCTAAGAGACCTAAGGTGCACAACACCAGCACCTCCTCCAGGCCATTAAACGTTACTTCTAAATCGTACAGCGATGTCCCCAAAGATAGATTTTTACTGGCAGCCATCGATAAAAATGACATCGATGGGACAATCACCCGCCTCCTAACTGTCGTGACGGCGGTTGACATCAAGACCATGTCAACCTGATCGCTTGTGCTGACAAGAGATCTTGTCATCTCTATAAGCTTGCGATCGGTAAATTAGGAGAGGTTTGGCCTGGTGCTAAGCTCGAGGTTGTACCTACCATAGGTAACAAAAACCCTGAGACATCAATCTCATTTCCTTCCTTCGAAGATGATGACTCTCAGCGGACCATACAACCAACTTTAGTCGATGATCGTTCCCTATCAGATATGGAGATGGGCGATATTACAGACAAAGCACCTTTGAGTGAAGATTACCTCCTTGGCTTATCCTGAGACTCGGAGGGCTTGAATGAAACTGTGGTGGAGGTTTCTTTGCCTGATTGTAGCAACAATGCTACAGATAGTTCAGATTAACATCCATCACTCCAAAACGGCTTCGGCCGGCCTTCTTCTCCGTCTCTCAAAGGATACGGAAGACGTTATCTTGGTCCAAGAACATTGGGTTGTTAACAACGTGGTTTGTGGACTCAAGACTCCCGGATACTATTCCCTACATGTCAAGGATAAAGGTAAACTTAAATCGTGCATATTGGTAAACATATCCCTAAGGTAATTTTACTTCCTCATTACAGTGATCGGGATATAACCGTAGCGTTGCTAGAAACAACCAAGCGCTCCTACTTTCTAGCATCGGCTTATATCGTCCATGATATCATAGACCCTCTTCCTGCCCCAGTGTGGAAAGCACAGACGCTGAAAGATGTGAAACTAGAATCATAGTTGGTTGTGATGCTAATGCGTATGAAGATGAAGAAGAAGATGAGCACCAAGACAATGGAGACATTTTTAATGCAGACGAAGTGCCAATCCTCTGTGTCATTTGTAGTGAAAATACACGGACTATTCTCCTGCAGCCGTGCAACCATTTCAAACTTTGTTTGAATTGTTATACACAGCTGGCGGAGAAATATACAGCAAACAATAATCCGATTCTGTGCCCAATTTGTAGACAAATTGTTAAAAACAGCACACGAATTTATTGTTGCTAGAAACAACCAAGCGCTCCTACTTTCTAGCATCGGCTTATATCGTCCATGATATCATAGACCCTCTTCCTGGATCCAGTGTGGAAAGCACAGACGCTGAAAGATGTGAAACTAGAATCATAGTTGGTTGTGATGCTAATGCTCACGACTCCGCTTGAGGTAGCTCTGGCATCAACGAAAGGGGTGAGTTGCTTTTTGACTATATTCTAAAAACTAACCCCATTTTGTGTAACATCGGTAAAGAACCTACATTTACAACTAGAAACCGACCGGAAGTTCTAGATATAAGGCTTGTCTTCGATAATATTATTCAAATGTTCAAGAACTGGAAGGTATCTGGTGAACACTCTTTTTGTGACCACCAATATCTTCAATTTAGTATTGACGATGATCCTCCAGGCCCATTGGTTTACAGAAATATCCGTAATACTAACTGGCTCAAATATAGGGACACTTTAAAGAATTGGTTGCCTCTCACACTTTAAAGTCCCCGAGCAATCTTCAAGAGCTTGATTGTATGGTTAAGGACCTTACCTTGGCCTTCAATAAAGCGTTGTCTTCCTCTAGACCTTTGGTTAAGGTTAGGGGCAGACTCTTTTATGTAAAATAGAAGAATCTTCTGAGGCGTCTAGGCTGCGAAAAATCCTCTCGACGAATACTTCAATGACGAATACTTCAATGTTTATTAAAAACAGATGGGTCTGGATGGATAACTTCTTGTGTCGATACTTTACATTTACTTATGATACACACTTATGATACACACTCAAATAATTCCCTAACTGCCAACAATATTGACCCTTGCAATTCAATTACTCAAAAAAAAAAATACTTCGCAAGTCTGATTGCGCAGGGCAAACTTCTTTGAGCGCTACATAGCTTTAAACCATACAAATCCGCTGAACCAAATGGCATAACGCCTGCTGAACTACAAACGTCATCTGACGTTATCCTGTCAGTTCTGAAAAATAGATTTCAAAGTTGCCTGGATTTGGTTCATATTCCGCATATATGGAGAGAAGCCAATGTGGTTTTCATACCCAAAGCTGGTAAATATTCACACGCTAGTCGAAAAGTCCTCAGGCCTATTAGTCTATCATCATTCCTTCTAAAAACACTAGAACGACTGATTGATATCCATTTACGTGACAGTATTGACACACAACTACTGTCCACGGCTCAACATGCATACTGTAAGGGCAAGCTAGTAGAAACAGCATTGCATACGTTAGCCAATAATATCGAATACTCTATGTATCATAAGGAGTACACTATGGTAGCTTTCCTAGATATAGAAGGCGCTTTTAACAACGTCTACTCATCTGCGATAACGACAGCACTGTCAAATCTGAAGATAAATAGCTCACTTGGCGAGCAGTTTAATTTACTTCTTAATAGTCGGATTATCAACTCAAAGTTGGGTGGAACATCTGTTAGAAAATATCTCGGCAAAGGTAGCCTCAAGGGGGCGTTAATACAAGGATGCCCCCAAAATTATAAACAAAATATCTGGGTCTTATTTTGGATAGAAAACTAAGCTGGAAACCTAATATAAAAGAAAGAGTAAAGAAAGCCACTGTCGCATTCTTCTCTTGCAAAAAAAGCCATTGGGAACAAATGGGGCTTACAACTAAGATTAGCTCACTGGCTCTTTGGGGTCACGCTTATTCACGGTTCAAATCCTGATGTCAACAATCATCTATTTATTTCGTCTGAAATAAATAAAAAAGTTGATCAATTGCGAAACCTAAGTCAACTCTACTGCGAAGGCATAGCACTGGCAGTAGAGCGGTCATATGGCTGAAAATGCAACTTGATCGTGATGATGACATCAGGAGGATGAAAAAAAATACTGTGAATCATGAGCAACAACAAAAGCAAAACAAACAAGCTCCCCAGTTATCTGGACGCTACCCTTGGAGTTTACAGAAACTTAATACCATCTAAGTTTCAAACCACTACACTAAAACCTTTCTTTCTCTCTCTCTCTTCTTCACAAACGCCCGTGTCCTGTAATAGTATAAGAGTATTCATATCCTCTTTGCCGCGCGCAAATTATAAAAAAAAAAATATGTCGGTCATCAGACCTACATCCTTATGTACGGGGTAGTTGTCTGGTGGATTGCCTTGGATAAGGCGATAAACCAGAAATTATTAAGCAAAGTCCAACTTTCAACTTGCCTGTGCATTAGCGAGGCACTGGGAACGAGACTTTGCGCAGAAATGGACACTGTCTTTCATCTAACAACCCTCGACATTCTTGGTACGCAAGTGGCAGCTAACCCAGCTATTCGCCTTAAAGCTACTTTACAGTGGTCTAAAATGGTATTTGGCCACGCCTCCATCTTAAACAAGTTTAATATCTTCCCTGGAGACATTGACTATAATGCACCCAAGTTAGATTTTGAAAAAAACTTCCAAGTTATCATCCCTTCCAGAGCATTCTGGGAAGAAGATGGTTTCACGGAAGATAAGTCGTTACATTTTTATACCGACACACGGTTCAAAAACTAATGACGGGGTGGGTGGTGTCTTTTCTGATAGGCTTCACTTAAACCTCTCTTTTCGTCTCCCAAACCACTGTAGCGTGTCCCTGGCGGAGATAATGGCAATAAGGGAAGCCTTGTCTTGGCTAAAGAAAAACGTGATATCGACCGTTGATATCCGCATCTTTTCAGACAGCCAAGCAGCAATCAAATCCTTGAAGTCATCCTTAACAAATTCTATAACTGGTCTAGACTGTCGATCGTCTCTTATATATGTAGATGGCGGAACAGTTTAATATTCATCTAATTTGGGTACCGGGGCATAGGGACATTCTAGGAATTTGTAATTTTGACGAACTTGCCAGACATGGAACAAAAATACCCATCCTCCCAGACAAACGTTCACTGGGTATGCCTATCGCTACATGCAAACCTAAACGAATTGATTGTTGAATGCTACTGAAAAGACAAATTCTAGGTGGACAAGTGGTACAACTTATCTAGCGACAAAACAGATTTGGCGTAAGCTGGATAGAAACGCTCTAAGAATTTGATTCCTCTCAATAGAATGCATATCAGCGCTGTTATTTATTACTTGATACTGTCTAATAGGCAAGAATGCAACAAAGCTTGGCGTCTTCGCAAATTATTTCTACAGAAGCTGTATGGACGAGGAGGAGGAGGAGACTACTCTTCATCTTCTTTGCACCTGCCCAGCTCCCTCCCAAAGAAGGAAACTCCACTTAGGATCCCTCTGTTTCAACGACCTAAATGATCTAAATAAAATAGACGTTAGGGACTTTCTACGTTTCATCAGAAGCTCCAAGTGGTCCAATGAGTAGGCTAGAGGCCGCTTCCCAAACCCATGTGGGAGTACCTAAAACATCGTAGCTTTAGAGGTAAAATTAAAGAACATTATAGCGATCCGGGAAATACAAAATATGGAGTACCGTAAGGATCAAAAATCGGGCCATTACTTTTCAATATATTCTTCTTCTGTTCTTCGTCAAAATAAGGGTTACGCATATGCATATGATACAGCGATAGTTGTTAATCATAGATGTGCGGAAATGACAATAAAAATAATGCAAGAAGAATTCAATACAGTTATTTTCTTTTTTTATTTTGAGTGCATTTTATTAATTCTCAATTCATTATAACTTACTAGTACTTGCTGGACAAAAAACGCTTAAATCTAGCTTAACTAACTTATCTATGTTATTCTAACTTATTGGCCCTATGCGGGCGCTCTAAGCTAAAAAAAACGACGTAACCTAACTTGAGTTTTTTATTTATTTCTTTTAATTTTTTTAACTGTAATAATTACTAAGAAAAAATGTTTTTTTTGTATTATACCTATAGGTATTTTTTTTTTAAATTTTTTTTTTAAGTATGCACGCGCCGAAGGGGATATGAATAAACTTAAACTGTTACAGGGCACGGGCGTTTATGAAAAGGAAGAAGAGGAATAGAGGAGGAGCCTGTGCACGTTGGCTTTAAATGTTTGAAGGTTGTACTGATGGGGAAATACAGAGCCTGGAAGATCATTCCACATTCGTGTCGTTCGGCTTATAAACGAATCCCTATATTTGACAGTATGACCGAAGTTGGGCTTAAGGGTGAACTAATGTGCATTCGAAGCATAACGCGTATTGCGGGTGAAATATTCAACAAAAAAAAACGATCAAATAGGGAGAGACATGAGTCATTTCTCCGATGTTCAAGTGAATTATGGAATTCTCAATATCGCTATCACCTATAAGTTTTAGCGCGATTCTGTACCCTATCAAGAATGTGTAGAACGGTCTTGGGTGCACCAGACCAGATATGGGCGTTATATTCCAGTTTAGGGTGGATAAATGCCTTATAAATTGAGGCCAGATCAGACGGGGTAAAATATTGTTTGCACTGTTTAAGGAATCCTAGATATTTTGGAGTATTTTTGGCGACCTTCCCCTTCGGGATAGGGGCTAGAATATACCCGAGGTAACGAATGCCTGTCGTAAAAAGCGACTAAAATCCAAACCGTTTAAACGTTAAAAGTTAAAAATATGCTGTGAACAAAACAGAAGATTTTAATACCCCAGGTGGTACGCCATTCAAAATGGTAAATCCACCCTCTTCGGAGGTCGGTCCCAGGAATCTGGGGGGACCATTTATTGCTCGCCGTAAACCCTTTTGGAAAATGTAAGAGGGTAAAGATAACACCCCCATCACATACAATAGATGTACACCAAGCTCTGAAGGCTAAATACTCAAAAGCCTGCGAAAAAAGATATGGGTTTAAGCAACTAAACGAGACATTAATTCAGGAAGTTAATAATTTAAAGCAAGAGTTGCAAGCGTTGAAACAACAGATCAACAGCCAAAATAGAGAAAAGTATAAAATTAAAGTCGTTGAGTTCTCAACTGATGAGGAAGAACTACTGAAAGAAACCGAAGTAAAGCCCAAAAACGGGAACAAAAATAAAAAAACGGAAAGTGAGTAGATCTCCAAAGATCTCATCTCCGAAAGAAAGCTACCAAATTACGGAGCATGTCCCAAAAACAGAAAATATAATTCAAAAGCCATCCAAACCTCCACCAATTATTGCACTGCAAATAATAAAGTATGAAAGCTTAGTTAAGTTTTTGGAGGAAAATAAAATTAATAAATAGTAATGATATTAAAATTAATGTAGCTGAAGAAGATTCTTTAGAAAACTTACCAAAATACTCAATCAAAAAAAAGGTGCAATGGTACTTTTATGAGAACAAACAAGACCAATAAACGTTGTTGTAAAGAAACTACACTTTTCATGCTCACCAGAGAGTATAGTTTCAGATCTAAGAAGGAAAAACTTAAAGATATTGGAAGCTGTTAATATGCTAAAATTTAAAAGAAAAGTACCGTTTCCAATGTTTATGTTTACTTTTGAGCACGACGAAAATATCAAAAAGATATACGAAATTAAATATATCCTTAGAATGAAGGTAGAGATCAATGCCACAAGGAAATCAAAACTAGTCCCACAGTGCAAGGACTTCCAAAAGTATGGCCTTACACATAAATACTGCAGCTCTAACCTAAGATGCGTTAAGTATGCAGGAAATCGCCATACTAAAGATTGTATGAAGAAAAAAAGACGAACCAGCACAATGTGCCAATTGCAGCGAAAAACATCCAGCCAAGTAACGAGGCTGCTTAGTTGCTAAACAGATTCAACTGACAAAAGACAAAAAGCATAAACAAACTAAACCTAATTCAGAAAAGAAGTCACCTAAAGTCACAAAGGGCTTGCAACCGAGAACGCCAAAAGAAATACCCAAAGTCCAAAAAAATATCAACAAAGTCATAAGACCAAAAACAGGAGCGGGTACAGAATTGACACATGCACAGGATGCATCAAAAAAATTAGAAAAACCAATAGCTACAACAAAAACAAAATCAAATGCTAGTATGGAAACCTTCATGTAAACAATTCTAAATAGAATGGAAAGCTTGGAAAAAAGCAATAAAGCTATACTAGAAAGAATCTCCTTCCTTGAGAGAAAAAGCAGCAATAAAAAGGCTGCACAAAAGTGAAAAACATGATGGATAATATAAAAATCCTGGAGTGGAATGCTAATGGTATCGAGAATCGTAAAGAAGAAATTCAAGTAGTTCTCGAGACGCACTTTAAATTCAAAGCAAACTACAGACTGCGAGGGTACGAACTATATCACACCCCCATAATTCAGCAAAATGCGGAGCTGCAGTTATAGTAAAGTATACGATCGATCACTACTCGTATATAGAAGCCAAATTCCAATTATATGCGATACAAGGAATATCAATAAGTACAAAAACGAAAAGTGGACAAGTGGACAAGTTGCATCAATTTACTGTTCTCCCAGCTATAGCCTTAAGAAAAATAACTTTTTAGGCCTCTTCCGCATATTTTGCAATAGATTTATCGTAGATGGAGATTTTAATGCCAAAAACAAGTATTGGGGATCTAGATTGACAAATACGAGAGAAAAAGGATTATATGAAGTAATAAAAAAATTAACGGCAAATATCACTCACTCAGGAAAACCTACGTATTGACCAACAGATAGGAAGAAAACTCCAGACCTTGTCGACTTTTTCGTTACAAAGAATATCTCGTCAAATACTATAAAAGTAGAAGAAAGCCCAAACTAACTAATAAGATGACTGATTGGAACTACTTCAGACAGAGTCTAGGGGATAGTATTCAGCTCTCAGAAACAATTGAAACAGAAGACCAATTAGAAAAGCTGCATGGGCTGCAACACCTACAACTAAAACTAAAATCCAACAAAACTCATATCCAAAAGAAATATGTGATATAATTGCGGAAAAGAGAAGAGCTAAAAAATATTGGCAACAATCAAGGGCGCCCAACGACAAAACAATACTGAATAATTTAAAAATGAGTCTCTTGAAAGCTACCCCTTTTTTCTGCCATGGGGACGGTGGAAAACGCTAATGCTCACGAGAAACAGTCCCGCTCTGTTTCAAGTAATGTGGAACTTACTCTTACGCCACTAAAAAACAACACATTTTTCATTTATCTCCTGTTGCGGGTTTATTCATTCTTGCCTGTGTGGCTTTCATCATTTTTTACATAAATAATATGAGGGTGCGTTTTCGTCTTCCTCTCTCTTCTTTGTTTTGAGTACCTTTTCTATAAATGAGTGTACTCGATCCCAGTTTTGGTCACTGGATGACATTTTTGCCGCTATGTTGTCCGGGCCGATAACTCCGATTTGCGATTCCAACGCACTCCTTTCGGCTTCCCATCTGCTGCATTCAAAGAACGTATGGTTTGTGTCGTCCACCTGTGAGTTATCGTAGTGGCAAGCTGAGCTCCTTGTTTTTCCTATCTTGTGGAGGTAGGCTTTGAAATACCCATGTCCGGTAAGAAACTGGGTGAAGTAGTAATTTACTTCGCCGTGTTTCCGTTCCTTCCTTTCGGCAACGTTCTTGATGATCCTCGCGGTCCATCCTCCTCTGCTTTCTATGCTCCATCTCTCCTGCCATTGCTGTTTGGTGAGCTCCTTCGCTTCCTCGGTTGCCGCTTCCACTCCACTTTCCGCCTTTTTGTCGTAGACGTTCTTCCTCTCTGCCGCCAGAAGATCAATTGGTGTCACTCCCGCGACTACGAGGACGGCTGGTTCCGACACCGTTCGATACGAACTTACAACCCGTAGTGCTGCGCGCCTCTGTACTGCGGCCATCTGAATTCTGTATTTCTCCTGTTTGAGTGCGTTGGCCCAGATCTCACATCCATACAGGAGAATGGCGTGTGTAATCGACATAAGCAGTCTCCGTTTGTTTGACGTTGGGCCGCCTATGTTCGCCATCAACCTACATAATAGTGCTGTTGTCTTTGCAGCTCTATCGGCCGCCGACGAGTGTTATTCCGAGGTACTTCAATGCTTTCCTTGTTGTTGCCATCTGCGACCCCATTTGAAAATCAATTATCGTGGGAATCTGTCTTCTGGTTAGCAGAACTATTTCCGTTTTTTCCCGTCGTTAGGCTAAGTCCATGGTCTTCCATCCAGGAGTACACGCGTCTCGTAACTTGATTCAGTCGTCTCTTGGCGTCCTCGGTGTCCCATGCGGTAATCACTGCTGCAATGTCGTCTGCATAGCCGACCAAGAAAGTATTTTCGGTCATCTACATATGGAGGATGCCATCATAGGATATGTTCCATAGATCAGGACCAAGTATTGATCCCTGCGCTGCTCCAGAAGTTATTTGCTTCCTACGTGGTCCTTCCGGGGTGTCATAGGTGAGTTCTCTATCCCTGAGATACTCTTTTATCATACGCAGTAAATATTGCGGTATTCTGAAAGTATCTTTAACGCCTCCAGCATGTTGGACCATCGGGCAGAGTTGAAAGCATTTCTTACGTCCAAATTCACTAGCATGATTATCCTACTACGCCTTTTCTAAAGCCATGGTGTCGTTCTGATAGGTCGTCTCTCTTCTGGATAGCTGCTGAGAGTTGTGGCTTCAACATCCTTTCGAAAAGTTTGCCTGTTGTGTCGAGCATACATAGAGATCTGTACGCTAATGCATCGTCTGCGTTTCCCTTTCCCTTGCTAATCAGTACAAGGCGTTGTGTTTTCCATTTCTTGGGGAAAACCCCGTTCCTTAAACAGCTATTATATATGTCGAGTAATAGACGGGGGCAAGTTCGGGCAACAGTCTTCAGCGCTTCGGCTGGTATACCATCAGGCCCCGGAGCCTTCTTATTCTTCATAGCACTTGCCGCCTCGACCAGATCCTCCTCGATAGATAAGGGAATCTCCTCTATTTGTTCAAGAGACACCTCTGGAACTCTAACTGGGTGTGTTGGAAAGAGTGTGATCACTATTGATTCCAGTTTTTCTGCGTTTAGTACTGGGCTGGTCGCTTCCGCCCCCAGCTTGCGCATAACCACCTTGTAGCCTAGACCCCAGCGGTCGTTATTTACATCGCGTCGTAGATCTTCCCATTTCTGTTTTTTGCTTTTGTTTATGGATCTTTTTAGCTCCAGCCTTGCAAGTTTGTATTCCGCTACCACTTCTTCCGTAGCTTCGACATCTCTCCTCCTTCCTCTTGTGACTTTGCGCCTGAGGTGTAGGCACCTCCTTCAGAGTCCAGCAATTTCTTCTGTCCACCAGTAGATGAGTTTGCTGAATCTATTATAATTTTTTATACGAGGCATTGCTGTATCACACGCCTGGTGTATGAGTCGCATGGTAGCTTCTACTTTTTCTTCGGTGGTGCCCACCATTTCCGGGATAGCATCTTTTCCTCTGTTTATCGATGTGAGGAGCGCTTCGTTGAGTTTTGCCACATTTCATCTTAATCTCCGTCTCCAATTCCCATTTTGGGTACGTCGCTGCCTTTGCAGGTCGTAAACTATATACTGGTGATCACTACCAGTATAGTCTTCTATGACTTTCCAGTTTTCTACTTCAGCTGCTATGGTCTCCGACGCAAAGGTAACGTCCGGTATTATCTCGCCGTAGCCGGGACGCCTTAAAGTCGTTGTGTCTTCTACGTTCATCACATCTGTCTTCCCCTTGAGTCTGTTGTGTTCAATCGCCACTCTACTGCTTTTACGTTGAAGTCACCAGCGAGCAGAGTCGCTCCCTCAAATTCCCGCACGGTATCTTCTAGATCGTTTAGTTTCTCTCGGAAGTCACTTATGTTTTCGTTCGGCGTGAAATAGCAGCTCACTATTGTGACCTGGTCACTTTTCATCCAAACATATCCTTTTCCAGTCCCGTGGTTCTTAATAGACTGTTTTCGTGTTCGGTATCCAAATAGCGGCTTTGCCAAGTTCGCCCGTGAGCCAGCCGGGTCTATCCCTACTTCTGTACTGTTCGCTGATGATTACTACGTCGACTTTATGGTCCAGTCTAAGCTGCGTAAGTAAGTTATCAGCTGTTCTGCTTCTGTGTAGATTCCCTTGCAGGATTCTCATCATTGGTGAACATTTTTCTTCACTCTGTCTAGTGCTTCTCTAAACACTTGACAATTTCTTGAGCCCGGGATGTGGGCCAATTGCTCTGGTTCTAGTTTGAGCTCTACACACAGGCAGCACATTGCAATAGCTTTGCATTCCTTTTTCCTATGGCCGTTTTCTCTGCATTTAATGCATGTTCCTAGGCTCTTTCTATCTGGTCCTCTGTAGGTAGTTTGTTGGTGTCCGTAGCCGAAGCACTTGTAGCATCTTGTGACCTCCGACCTTCGACGTATTCTGCAACTCACCCATCCGATTTTTATTCGAGCAGTTTCCAATAGTTCGTTTGCAGCTCTTGTGTTCAACTGAACTATGGCCATTTTTTGTGTTCTGCTGTTGGCTTTTGTAATGGAGATCTTCAGTTCTCCGCCGAGTTGTTTCACCTTTCCTCGGATAGCCTCTTCCACTTCTTCTGCTATTGTAAAGTCATCCGTATTCCTGATTTCCAGTGTTTCTCTGGGTTCCAGGTTACGGACGGTTGTCATCTCCCCTAGGGTCATTTTCAAAATTGCGCTGAAGTCTTCTTTATTTGCTGTTTTTGTTCCGAGCTCGAGGAGGACACTTCCCATTTCTGTTTGGCGTGCCGTCTTGATGTCCGTTCCCGTGTCCTCTGGTTTTGCTTTGCTTCGGATTTCTCGCAGAATCTCAGCGTACGTTTGGCCATATCTAAGTTTTATGAGGATTGCCTCTGGTCTATGCTTGGATTGCCTATTTCTCCGCTTTTTATGACGAGGATAGCTATTTTCACCAACTTCCGGTTAATTTCCGGGTTTTTTTATCACTTTGTGCTCTCTCCGTGATATTTCTTGTGGTGTTGCACTCGCTATACTTCTCCTGGCCTTCTTTGTATTCCCTGCTACTTTTCCGGTCGGTGTTGGAGGTGGTTTCTTCCTGAAATCTGTGCCGTCCGTAGTGGCTCTGTTTGTGTCCCCAGATGGAGATCCGTGTCTGCTGATCTTTTCCTCATTACGCTGCTGCAATGGTCTAACATAGGGCTAGAGGCTACCCTCTTTTTGGGCTCCAGATCGACTGTTGGTGTTTTGTCCCTGCTCTCTGGTAGTACTCTCCCCTTTTTTGTAACTGTGACTCATTCTAGAATTTTGTTTGTTTTGAGTGTTTGCAGCTGGAGCTTCTGCGGACCAGTCTTCCACGCTTTTTTCAAGAAACCTATCATATCGATCGATTCCTCCAGCTCAGCAAGGCTGTTCCTGATACTCTTGCCGACGTTCTTTTGTTTTTCGGTAACCTTTTTCATAGCTCTAATAGTTGCTCTGCATTTCTCCAGTTCGATCTCCATCTTTCCGCTGGCTATCTCCATCTCATTTACTGGGGTTGAGTCTTGATGATTTGCCGTAGCAATCTCAATTTTTTTTTTGACAAAGAACTACTTCCCTCGTATTTCGGGCCTTTGCTTCTGTTGTAGTTTGTGATCTCATTTGCCTTCTTATTTTTTTCTTGGGCTTCCTCTCCTTCGGTTCCCGATGGCTTTGGGATACTCCTGCTATCCGTGTGCTGTTCTACCACAGCTTCGCAACTAATTTTTATAGGCGGCGAGCGTAGTACGATGGACCTTCTTCGGAAAGGGTTATCTACGGCCTCCTGCTGCATAAGTATGTTTTCATTTTTTTTTAAATATTTTGTTCGATATTTTTTTTTAGTTTCTTGTTTTTTTTTTGTTCCATTTTATTTAATTTGGATTCCACGAGTACGGGGGAATATTATATCGGCCACGTCATAGCCCCCGGTAACGTGGTAAGGCATTTATTTTCTATTTTTTAAATACCTTACCAATCTTACCAATGATGCTAATACCGAATACTCACTCTGGAAGGCAAAGATAATGAAAAGGCCAATTGAACACATTTCACCAATTAAAAACAGAAAAGGTAACTGTAACTGTATCTCTAAGGCGTCTTCCAACCATATGAAGGTAAAGACTGTTAAGAAACGGAAAAATTGTGCGAAGAGGAGAGACATATTCAACCGGTAACGGCGAAATAAATTGCCAAAGAAATACAAGAAGGCATCAATACTAAGAAAACCCCAGGATTTGACTTGATATCAGGGAAAATCCTAAAGCAACTCCCAAAAAAAGGTTTAAAGAAACTAGCACAGATTATAAATGCTGCATTCAGGATAAGGTATGTACCTAGCATGTGGAAAGTCGCCGAGGTAATTATGATACCAAAATCAGGGAAATCACCTAGTGAAGTCACCTCCTACCGCCCCATATCGATTCTGCCTATGTTGTCCAAACTATTTGAAAAGATTAAACGTCTGCATAAAATAATTGAAGAAAAATTTATAATCCCAAACCATCAATTTGGTTTTAGAAATAAGCACTCCACGATTGATCAGGTGCATAGAATAACTGATAAAATCGAAAAAGCATTTGATGAAAAAAAGATATGCTCTACTATATTTCTTGATATAGCTCACACTTTCGATAACGTATGACACAAAGGACTGATACACAAATTGCAAAATCATCTACCAAAGGAATACTCAGAAATCCTAGAGTCTTATATATTACAGCGATTTTTTAGAATCAAACAAGGAGATGACTACTCCAAATTGAGAAAAATAGAAGCTGGTGTACCACAAGGCAGTGTGCTAGGCCCTGTATTATATCTCTTATTTACTAGTGACTTGCCATTTAGTGATGAAACAACTGTGGGGACATTTGCAGATGATACTGCTATCCTTGCTGTGGGAGAAACTGTCGAAATAGCGACGAAAAAGCTACAGAAGGCAGTGAATAATATATCAAAATCGACCAATAAATGGCAGATTAAATTAAATGACCTAAAGTCGGTCCATGTCATCTTTACAAATAAAAATGTTCCGCACATCCCAGTAATAATAAATGACAATGAAATAGAATACGGAAACACAGCCAAATATCCAGGCATGACACTAGATGCAAAACTGCGCTGGAAAGCGCATGTAAAGAAGAAAAGAGAAAAACTGGACATGCGCTACGGTAAAATGTATTGGCTTATAGGGAAATATACTTCTTTGTCGAATTGCAATAAACTACTGCTTTATAAGCAAATTCTAAAACCAGTATGGACCTACAGGCTTTAGCTATTGGCATGCACATGCAAAACCAATTTACACAAAATACAAGGGAACTACAGATACGACGGCGAAAATCTACAACGCCGACTGTGCGGGGAACGAAATCAGTCGATTGGGCTCCTAAGTCGATAGAGGGCGTTGCTAAGCAAACTGAGCGGGCTCGTAAGCCAGTTCTACAGACTCCTAAGCCGGCTGAAAGGACACTCGAATCAGCAGTGCAGACTCTTGAACCAGTCAATCAGTCCTCTAAGCTGATTAAAAGTACGTCGAAGTCGTCCACTAAAAAGACTGAACGAAAAATAACCTCGGATAAGCCAACGAATCCCAGTTGTCTGACGTATTCTCATTCTGCAGTCAAAGCAACCAGACGTAACGACAGGCCACCCTCTGATCCGTTGAAAGAAATTATGAACTGCATTTACACTAAGTTCGAGGAACAATGTGAAACGAAGAAACGAATTCTCGAACGTCTCAGTAACGTCGAAAGCTTTTGTACGGCTAACCTTATATCTCAATCTAAGTAGATATGGAGTCTTTGCATAAAATTATAACATGGAATGCAAACGGACTCTTACAAAAATCTAACGAATTAGAAATTTTTCTAATGAGAGAAAATATCAACATATGTTTGATCTCCGAAACCCATCTAACAAGGGAATCGCAAATAAAGATAAGAGGCTACGCTGGTTATCACGCCTATCATCCTTCTGATAGAGCGCGGGGCGGTTCGTCCTTATTCATTAAAACTAACATCGAACACTCGGTCGATATAAACACAGAGCTAGAAAAACTTCAGTTGTGCGCGGTAAGGGTTAAAAATAAACACTTGAGCTACAACTTAGCGTCTGTTTACTGTCCGCCGCGATGTTCGCTTGAAAAAGACGGCTACTTTCGTGTCTTCAATGCCCTTGATTCAAATTTCCTTATTGGTGGAGATTTCAACGCGAAGCACACCTTCTGGGGTTCAAGATGTACATCTTCTAAAGGAAAAATTCTCTACGAAGTGGCAAATGAATTCTGTTGTTGTTTTTATTCGACAGGAAAACCCACCTATTGGCCAACCGATTCAGAAAAAATTTCCGATCTTATCGATTTTTTCGTTTCAAAAGGTATTTACGATAAATTTATTACAGTCGAAGAAAGTTTTGATCTCTCTTCTGACCACTCTCCGGTAATTTTATTACTTGGTGAAGCGTTGATCAGGAAAGAAGGACCTCCAAGGCTATAAGATTAACCGCAACGAAAAGTATCCAAGTGAAATCATTGAACTGGCGAGGGAGAAAAGAAAAGCACGAAAGAAATGGCAAATCACTCACGCTCCGCAGCATAAAAAGGTCCTCAACCGACTATCCAATCGCCTTAGAGATAGTGTTCGGGAATTTAAAAGCAATAAGATAGTGACCTAACTTGAAAATCTCTCCACTGGAAGAGAATCAAATATTCACTTTGGAAAGCGCTAAAGGCATCCGGAAACCTCAAATGCAAGCGCCACCAATTCGGAAAACCGATAGAACTTGGGCCAAGAGCGACAAAGAAAAGGCAGAACTTTTTGCTTTGCACTTAGAAGAAACGTTTAAGCCATTCGACGGCCCTTTGATAACGCCCGACTCCCCAGTCACGACATCTGACAACTTTAAAGTAAAAAAAGTTGCATTGATTGAACTGAGGGAAGTGATTAAAAATCTAAAGACGAAAAAAGCACCGGGTTACGATTTGATAACCGCGCAGGTGGTCAAGGAATCACCTAATAAAGCTCTTATCAAACTGCTATATTTGATTAACGCTTCGTTCAGATTACTCTACGTTCCGAGACAATGGAAAGTCGCCGAGATTATAATGGTCCCGAAACCAGGCAAACCTCTGAATGAAAAGAAATCATATCGGCCTATTTCCCTATTGCCGGTTATCTCCAAAATATTCGAAAAATTACTCTCTAAACGACTACAACCCGTAATCGACGAAAGACGTCTGATTCCTGACCATCAGTTTGGATTTAGAATCAAACATTCTACAATCGATCAAGTCCACAAAATAACTGACGTGATTGGGAAAACTCTCGAAAAAAAAAAGATTTGTTGTGGTGTATTTCTTGACGTCTCACAAGCTTTCGACAAGGTTTGTCACGAGGGCTTGGAGTATAAATTGCAACGACTACTGTCATGGCAATTCTTTCTAATCTTACGATCGTATCTCACCGAAAAACTTTTTCGTGTTGAGCACGGAAATGATTAGCCCGAGTTAAAGGAGATTGCGGCCGGAGTTCCACAAGGAAGTGTCCTTGGCCCGCTTCTATATGTACTCTACACGCGTGATTTCCCATAGGAAAGAAACTGCGTCGTCGCCACGTTTGCGGACGATATGGCGATATTGACAACGGGCGATACAATTGAAGCAGCAACTGAAAAGCTGCAACATGCTGTTAATAAAATTCACGATTGGACGAATTCTTGGCGTATTGTACTGAACGAAAGCAAATCTACCCACGTAAACTTTACCTACAAAAAAAGTGGATAGATCACCCATATATTTAAATTCGGTTCAAATACCGTATGCGAACGAAGAAAAATATATAGGAATGACTCTAGATGCTAAGCTTAAATGGAAATCGCACGTAAAAAAGAAACGCGACGAGCTCGAAAACAAATACCGACAAATGTACTGGCTACTCGGAAAACATTCGAGGCTGAGCCTACAAAACAAACTGCTTATCTATAAGCAAGTGCTAAAGCCAGTGTGGACGTATGGTCTACAACTATGGGGTTGTACCAGGAAAAGCAATAGAAACATCCTACAAACTTTTGAAAATAAAGTTCTTAGAACGATCGTTAGCGCACCATGGTATGTACGTAACGGAGATATTCATCGGCTCCTGGGAATTCCTAGCGCCGTCGAAGAGATAACAAATTTTGCTCGTAAACACTAAGATCGTGTTCACGGCCATTGTAACAGAACCGTCATTCAACTACTTGACGCGAACAATTCAATTCGTCGTCTGCAAAGGACAAAACCCTTTGACCTCGCGTCATAATATATGCCGGTCGTGAAAATAGCAGGAACTTTCATTGGAATTTAACCTGTCTAAAGCGCTACATTCTTTTTATATTACATACGAACATCTTTTTCCAGAAATCACGAGTCCCGTAAGCGAAAATGAAACTGCTGGATAAGCGTCGGCTTAGTTGTAATATTGATATTGAAGAGTGGTGATTTTAGTGAGTAAAAATCTCACATTACCATAAGCACGCGCGGTCGGGCCTTATGGTGTCTTTAGAAGATTTTCACCCTTTCGGCAAAAAAAAAATAAAAAATACTGTAATATGCGAGCTACGGCTCGAGTAGATAAAACGTTATTCTGTGAAATTATTTCTTTATTTTCTAGTCTACAGAACAACTCAAGTTCACACTATACTGTTCTTCGCAAATTCGTTCCTTACAAGGTCCCTTTATTCTCAAATCACTTTCTCTCATTTCAATTACTTAATTCACAAATCCAAACTAATCACTTCTTCTTGTTAACTGTCAACTTTCAATTTATCACAAAATTACAACCTCGCCTATTACCACTTTTAAAATCTCTTCGTGCGGTTCGAAGCCCCTGCTTCGATCGCCATCTGTTCTTATATAGTCGCATTTCTGATAGCCAGAAACTTCTAGCAAATTCTTCGACCACTGGAACGAGAAAATTCTGATGTAATAATTACAAGATGAGAGCTGCAGCCAATAATCTCTTGTGGTTATAATTCTCTCTTAATTCCGCGACGTCGTCTTAGACATAATCCTTCTAAATCCGCGAACACTAACCTCGAATGTGTTCCGAAAAGACACTTCGGAATGTGTTGCTTACTTTTGTTGCTTAGTTATTATGCTACATTATGTTACACTAACCCCCTCTCAGACTTGTTCGTCCCGAACAAGTGCGTCCTCACTTCGGCCATTGTGTCGACTCAGTCGGTCCACACGAACCACATTCATTTTGGCCCTTGGTCCTCGCTGGATGCGGTAGACAACATCGTTGATGCGGGTTACTATTCTGTAGGGACAATCCCAGTTCTGCTGCAATTTAGGTGATTTCCTCTTTTGGCGAAGGGGATTATACAGCCACACTAGTTCTCCTTCCTGCAATACTGACGTTGTTGCCTTGGCATCATACCTGGTCTTCATGCGGTCGCTCGTTATCTTAATCTGGCTTCTGGTTCTTTGGTGTATGTCCCCAAGATTTTCCCTAAGGTCCGCCACGGTTCTGGCTTCCTGGTTAGGGATCGGAAACGCTTCCGGCCACTTACTGAAGTAGTCCATTACTACGAGTATATACCGATTACCATTGTCAGTTTCCGGAAAGGGCCCTGCGATGTCAATGGCGATTCGTTCGAAAGGTGCTCCCACGTTGTATTGGTGCATCTTACCTCGAGTTTTGATTCTCGGACCCTTGCTAGCTGCACACATGTCGCATTTTCGGCACCAGTCTTCGAAATCTTCCTTCGCTTTTAACCAATAAAAACGTTCTCGTACCTTTTCTAGCATCTTATTCACTCCCAAGTGGAATCCGGACGCCCCGCAATGCATTTCCTTTAATACCTCCTTGACCCTCGTCCGCGGCACGACAAGCTGCATTACAAATGACTTTTCGTCGGAGGATTCCCATTTTCTTCTCAGAATACCTTCTTAGACATGGAGGGAGTCCCACTGCGCAAAATATGCCTTTAAGGTCGGGCTTCTGTGAGAGATGTTCTGATGATCCGGTTTCTCCATGTTCTCCTTCCAGGCCAGAATCGGCTCGATATCCGGGTCCTCCTTCTGAGCGTTCCGGATCTCATCTACGCTCCAACAGGCGATAGGTCCGGCTCTCAGACTTTGGATGGAAACCAGCTCCCGTTCTTCCTGACGAGCACAATGTTCACAATCCGTTCTGCATGGTCGCCGGGACAGTGCATCCGCATTAGAGTGGAGTTCTCCTTTACGATGCTGTATTTCGTAGTCGTAGATTTGCAGCCTTTCGATCCATCTTGCGTTCCTTTACGGCTTAGAGAGCACCTTGCTGAAGTACGCAACCACCTTCTCTTGGCCATCATGCACCTGGGAGAGTATGGCTCCTACCCCGACATTACTAGCATCTGCATCCACAATGAACGTTTCCCCGGGAGTGGGGTAAGCTAGTATCGGGGCATCGCATAACCGTTGTTTAAGTAATGAATTGTTTTCCCTTTTCCGTCAACTGGTGGAGGCTATTTGCGATCCCGGCAAAATCCTTCACGAACCATCTGTAGTAGGTGGCTAGGCCCAGGAAGCTCCTTAGTTGGTGTTTATCTTTGGGGACTGGCCAGTTTTTCACCGCTTCGACCTTCTCTGGATCGGTTCTCACTCCTTTTGCTGAAATTATGTGCCCCAAGTACTTGACTTCCGCTCTAAACAGGGCGCACTTCTTGGGGTTGAGCTTCAGGTGAACACTTCGAAGCCTTTGAAACACATATCTTAGATTATCTCGGTGTTGGGCAAACGTTTTTCCTACGACGATGATATCATCCAAGTATACCAAACAGGTTTTCCATGTTAACCCTTGTAGGACACATTCCATCAAGTGCTCGAAAGTCGCCGGAACATTGAACAGCCCGAATGGAATGAAGGCGGTTTTCTCCCGGTCTTCTGGATGGATCTGCACCTGCCAGTAGCCACTCTTCAAGTCGAGAATGGAAAACCATTGGGCTCCTGATAGTGTGTCCAGCGTGTCGTCAATCCGTGGCAGAGGATAGCTATCTTTCCTGGTGACGTAATTGAGCTGCCGATAGTCCACGCAGAACCGAGTGTTGCCATCTTTCTTCTTAACCAGTATAACCGGTGATGCCCACTGACTTTTGGAACTTTCAATCAGACCTTCTTCCTCCATTGCCGACACCATCTCTGCAACTTCTGTCTGCTTTGCCAATGGAAGGCGCCTAGCAGGCTGACGGATTGGTCTAGTATCACCAGTGTGTATTCGATGTTGTACCAGGTATGTTCGGCCGTATTCTCCGTCCTGTGAGAAAAATACATCAGTGTACTCATTGATAAGATTCTCTGCCATAGTTCGCTGCTCCTGATTCAGCTCACTGGACTGGAGAACCGTCTCTCTCGTTTCCACTGTCCAAGGTGATGGGATAGGTTTTGGAGCATCACGTTCAGATATTGTTGCGACGGCGGTAATCGGCGTGCATTTTCCAGTCACCTCCCCTCGCCTTAGTTTGATAGTGTGTGGTCTCGCGTTCAAAACTCTCACTGGAACCATGGTGTTCTTTGGTAAGACTAACGTTTTTCCCACGATGTAGTTTTGAGAATGCTTCTCTGGGTCTGGTTCTACTATGTAGAATCGGTGGCTCCCAAGATCACCTTCCTCACCGCCGGATGCTTCCTCTCTGCTTCTCCTACTTCCGCAATGTGGACAATATCCTCGTCTAGGTGCACTTCTGCACTGCCGTTGTAGGTGTCCGGTTTGGTTGCAATTCCAGCAACGGATTTGACTTCCGCGACCTTTGTCTTCATCCATGACGGCTGTTCTCTGGCATGAGCATTCCACGAGGGACATTTCCCTGACACGGTGTATTCCCTGGTATACTTGGTCCGCAGCCTTCATTGACAAAGCGAATGCCAATGCCTCGGGGAGTGTTCGCTTTTCAGCCATCCTTACAGCCATTTGCAGTTGTCTGTCCTCTAAGGCCTGAATAAAAGCTTCCACCGCCATTTCGTTGATAAGTTCCTCACCGGCTTTAGGATATGAAAGATGGGCTCGTCGCTCTATATCCGCTTGCAACTGTTGGAGCGTTTCCCCCCTTTTCTGGACTCGACTACGCAGCTGAACCCTGTACACCTGCTGCATGTGTTCATCCCCAAACTGCATCTCGATAGCCTGAACCAGAGAGTCGTAGTTCTGCTGTTTATCTTCCGGGATGGTCTGCAAGAGCTCCGCAGCTGGCCCCTCAGTGCAAGCGTGAATTCAATAGACTTCTCTTCATCGTCCCAGCTATTGGTCATTGCGGCCGCTTCGAATTGCCTCTTATAAATTGGCCATGATGTTTGACCATCGAAGATAGGAGGCTGCATCTCCTTTCTTCTCAGACCGTCAGTGGAATATTCCCGTGCTTTCTGTACCTTCACGTTGCTAAGTTCCTTAGCAAGATTTTCGACTTGCTTTCCTACTCTCTCGAATTGCGTATCCACTTTTTCAAACTGAGTCTCTATCTTCCCGAACTGAGTTTCATGTTTCTCAAAGTTTTCATCGAATTTAGTTTCGACTTTTTCGAGTTGCGTCTCGATCTTCTCGATTTTCTCTTCGATCGCTTCGAATTTGGATTCCAAGTTCTTGTTTTGCTCATCAAGTTTGCTTTCCAGAGCATCTAGAGAATTCTTTGGTTCGTCCATTGCTTTCTTTTGTTCGTCCAGCTTAAGTTCTAGAGAATTCTTTTGGTCATCGAGATTAAGTTCCAGGGGCTTCTTTTGGTCTTCAATCACTTTCCTTTGTTCGTCCATGACTGACTTAAGTTGCAGGAGCAGACTTGTTATACCCGGGTCGGCTACTGTACTTGCTGGTTCCTCTTTCACGTCCAACTCTACGTCATGCGGATTTTCACCTTCCTGCTTTATTGCTTCTTCCAGACGAATCAGTAGGGCATCTTTTCCCCCAGTTTTGTCGAGATTCCGCTTACTGAGTTCTGCCTTTAGTTGAATTATAGTTAGATTTCTCAATTTGCGACCCATTTTGCGATTTTTTTTTTTTTTTTTTTTATTGTGCAATTTCACACCACGGAAATAGTTGTTCACAGAATAAGTTTTATCCCACTTCTGACACCAATGTAATGCGAGCTACGGCTCGAGTAGATAAAACGTTATTCTGTGAGATTATTTCTTTATTTTCTAGTCTATAGAACAACTCAAGTTCGCACTATACTGTTCTTCGCAAATTCTTTCCTTACAAGGTCTCCTTCTTCTCAAATCACTTTATCTCATTTCAATTACTTAATTCACAAATCCAAACTAATTACTTCTTCTTGTTAACTCTCAACTTTCAATTTATCACAAAATTACAACTTCGTCTATTACCACTTTTCCAATCTCTTCGTGCGGTTCGAAACCCAACTGCCCCTGCCTCGATCGCCATCTGGTCTTATATAGTCACATTTCTGATAGCTAGAAACTTTTAGCAAATTCTTCGACCACTGGAACGAGAAAATTCTGATGTAATAATTCCAAGATGAGAACTGCAGCCAATAACCTCTTGTGGTTATAATTCTCTCTTAATTCCGCGACGTCGTCTTAGACATAATCCTTCTCTATCCGCGAACACGAACCTCGAATGTGTTCCGAAAAGACACTTCGGAATGTGTTGCTTACTTTTGTTGCTTAGTTATTATGCTACATTATGTTACAATACAAACATTTCAAAACAAAGTACTACGGAATATAATAAATGCACCATGTACATAAGAAACATCTGCATAGAGATCTAGAAATTGAAATGATGGAGGATGGAGTCAAAAAAGTAGCTAATAGACACAAACTTAGACTTCGCAATCACATAAACTCAGAAATGTCGGAAATATTAAATACTAGCAATCTGACTAGGAGATTAAGAAGAGAAACAAATACAAAAAGCTAAAGCAATATTTAATCATCCACAGATGAATACTTATCATAAACACCTTAAGATATAAAAGAAAAATTGCTGATTGGTCTAACGACTAGGTTCAATAAGTGGAAGGCTCACTACTCCCCGCCCTGGAATGAAATGCCAAACCGGCGGTACCGTAGGGATAACAAGAAGAAGGGAGAAGGGGTTAGTGGGTAAAAGTTCCACACTGTTACTGAGTCCCGGCTCAGTTTCGTCTTTTGAAGATTACCACCTCCCAGCGTAGGTTAGGTTAGGTTGAAGTGGCAAGGGAAGATGTTAAAGTTATTTAAGATGGAGGCGTGGCCATACATTTTTTTAGACCACTATGAAGTAGCTTTAAGACGAATAGCTGAGTTAGCTGCCACTTATCTGCCATAAATATCACTTGGTGTCAAATGAAAAAGAATGTCCATAGCTGCGGAAGGCGTCGTCCGCAGTGCTCCACTAATGCACAGACAAGCTAAACGTTGGACTTTGCTTAATAACTTCCGGTTTAATGCCTTATCCAAGGCAGTCCACCAGGCAACTACCCCGTACATGAGGATCAGCCTGATGACCGAGATATAGAGTCAGTAAGTTGTAAGCCCCATTTGCACCCGCTGGCTTTTTTGCAAGAGAAGAATGCGACAGTGGCTTTCTTAACTCTTTTCTGTATATTAGTTTTCGGGCTTAGTTTCCTATCCAAAATAAGACCCAGATATTTTGCTTCGTTGGAGAAAATTAAGCTTGTTCCATTAAGGGATGGAGGGTCAATAGGTGGGATTTTGTATTTCCTTGAGAAAAGGACTAGTTCGGTTTTGTGGGGGTTTACTCCTAGACCGCACCGAACTGTCCATCTAGATAGCTTATTCAAAGCATTTTGTAATAGCTCTTTTAAGGTTGTGAGGTGTTTATCGGAGACTGCTTTAGCAACATCGTCCGCATAAGCGATAACTTCGCAACCCTCAGCTTCCAGGAGTAACAGTAGTTCATTGACCACCAAATTAAAAGGAAGTGGGGATAGGACGCCCCCTTGGGGGGTACCCCTACTGACATATCTTCCGACAGATGACCCACCCAGCTTTGAGTTGATAATCCAACCAATAAGCAGTAAATTAATCAGCTCGCCAAGTGAACTATCTATCTTCAGATTTGACAGTGCTTTGATTATCACAGATGAGTAGATGTTATTAAAAGCCCCTTCAATATCTAGAAAAGCTACCATAGTGTACTCCTTATGATACATGGAGTATTCGTTTTTATTGACTAACGTATGCAATGCTGTTTCGACTGATTTGCCCTTACAGTATTCATGTTGAGCCGTGGGCAGTAGTCGTGTGTCAATACTTTCACGTGGATATCAGTCGTTCTAGTGTTTTTAGAAGAAAAGATGATAGTCTAATAGGTCTGAGGTCTTTTGGACTGACATGTGAATATTTACCAGCTTTGGGTATGAATACCACATTGTCTTCTCTCCATATATGCGGAATATGGACCAGATTCAAACAGCTCTGAAAAATATTTTTTAGAACTGGCAGGATAATGTCAGATGACATTGTAGTTCAGCACGTTCAGCAGCACAATCAGACTTGAAAAGTTGGTTTCTTGAGCATTTGATTTGATAAAGTCAATATTGTTGGCAGTCAGGGAATTACTTGGGAAGTATGTATCAATAAGTAAGTTTAATTTGTCTGCACTAGAAGTTGTCCACAGATGGGCATCTGTTTTTAGTAAACAGTTGGGCACTGAAGGATTTGTCGAGAGGATTTTTCTCAGCCTAGACGCCTCAAAAGATTCTTCTATTTTACCACAAAAGACTCTCCAAGAATTGCGTTTGGTTTTCCTCAATTCTTTTTTATATGTTTTTAGGGATTCTTTGTACGAGTCCAAGTCAGATGCATCAGGGTGGCCGTGGTGTAGTGGTAACATCAACGCTTGTCACGCTCTTGGTTCATGGTTCAAATCCTGATCTCAACAGTCATCTATTTATTTCGTCTGAAATAAATAAAAAAGTCGATCAATTGCAAAGGCATAACACTGGCAGTAGGGTGGTCATATGGCTTAAATGCAACTTGATGGAGTGAAAAAAATACTTTGAATCATGAGCAACGACAAAAAGCAAAACAAACAAGCTCCCCAGTTATCTGGACGCCACCCTTGGAGTTTACTAAAACTTAATACCACCTAAGTTTGAAACCCACTACACCAATCTTTCGTTCTCTCTCTCTCTCAATTTCTACAAACGCCCGTGCCCTGAAATAATTTAATGGTCTTCATATTCCATTTGGCTCGCGCAAATTATAAAAAAAAAAAAAAAACAAGATCACTGGAGTATGATAAATCATAATTACTTTCAACTTTATTATGATTTCGTTTAATAATTTTTGCTACGAAAACGTAAATAAGCTCCAGTATTTTGTTAGAAGGCCAGTATGTAGACGATCAAGAGGAAAAGAATTCACAGTAGTTCCGGCCTGCTAGATAAAGCCATTTTTTTTTTTTTTTTTGTTGTTAACCTAGATCCCTAGTGGGTATGTTTGGCATTGAAGTCATCGCCAACAAGAAACTTATGTCAAAGCAAATTTAGGAGTTCTGTTCTTCAGTTGGGGAACACCTAGGTAGGGAGTAATATTGCCTCGTACCTAAAGCTCATTATTTTTTTTAAGCTAATACTTATTGTTATTACTTGCATATTCTCATTAGTGAAATTGGCTTCTTCATATTGTTTAAAGTTCTTTCTAATAAGTATAGCCGATCCTCCTCTAACTTTGTCAGCTGGATGTGGAGCGTGATAACACGTGTAGTTTGGTATTTTAATATCAAGACAAGATTGTATCATAGGGAAAAGTGTTTTGGAAACCAGGCTATATGTCTATATTTTCAATGGTTAGAAAGATGTTTAATTCAAATGTGTACTGTAAAAGACATTTTGCATTCCTTGTTGCGATTTTTAGTGTTCTGCCCATCATTGATTTTTGAGAGCGACTTCTTCGCTTAACTGTTTTATTGTTAAATCCTGTTCATTTATTCTTTTTAGGATAAGTGGCCAGCATTTCTTTTATGGAAGTTTTCTCATTCTTTCTCACATTTTTAACAATTTCGGGATAGGATTTGCTGTTTTCCACGCATTTGTTTTGAACAATTTCTTTGGCCTGTTGGTTTTTAGGTTTATTTCCAACCGTTGATTTTTTGTTTGCTACATTTTGGGGATTAGTTATATTAGAAGTACCTTTACTTTTAATTTCTTGGAACTGAACATCCTCTATAGTTTCCAGGATGATTGCAAACTATAGATAATAGAGAGAGGCAGAGGTCTCTTTTTTATCAGTTGTACCATTTTTTATTAAATTGTTGGCTTTCAGAGCTTTAAATCTTTTTTGGACCGTCGCGTGAGAAATAAAGACCTCTGACTACTACTTTTATGGGCCTTGTAGCTTTATTTTCATGCGAGCGCTACTGTATTTTATTTTTACTTAATTCCTCAGCGGCAGATCTATATGCAGCAGCGTCATCTTCATCGACATCAACATCGACAATTGTCCTTGTTGTACCGATGTACGCTGCCGTCCATAAGTTTCCGGACAAACCATTTTTTCCACAATTATATGTATCTATTTGAGCAGGACTCAAATGAACAAAATTCTTTCGATCGTCGATAGTAGACTCACCATAAAACGGAAATAATTTGATTTTTTTTACAAAATGTTCCTAGCAACTCTAACTCTACACGAACAACTGAACTCGTGTAAAGGCACATCGCAACACTCGGTTCTGCGTGGACAATCGGCAGCTCAATTACGTCACCAAGAAAGATAGCTATCCTCTGCCACGGATTGACGACACGCTGGACACACTATCAGGAGCCCAATGGTTTTCCATTCTCGACTTGAAGAGTGGCTACTGGCAGGTACAGATCCATCCAGAAGACCGGGAGAAAACCGCCTTCATTCCATTCGGGCTGTTCAATGCTCCGGCGACTTTCGAGCACTTGATGGAATGTGTCCTGCAAGTGTTAACATGGAAAACCTGTTTGGTATACTTGGATGATATCATCGTCGTAGGAAAAACGTTTGCCCAACACCGAGATAATCTAAGATATGTGTTTCAAAGGCTTCGAAGTGTTCACCTGAAGCTCAACCCCAAGAAGTGCGCCCTGTTTAGAGCGGAAGTCAAGTACTTGGGGCACATAATTTCAGCAAAAGGAGTGAGAACCGATCCAGAGAAGGTCAAAGCGGTGAAAAACTGGCCAGTCCCCAAAGATAAACACCAACTAAGGAGCTTCCTGGGCCTAGCCACCTACTACAGACGGTTCGTGAAGGATTTTGCCGGGATCGCAAATAGCCTCCACCAGTTGACGGAAAAGGGAAAACAATTCAAATGGTCAATTGAGTGCGAGAAGAGCTTCAAGGCACTTAAACAACGGTTATGCGATGCCCCGATACTAGCTTACCCCACTCCCGGGGAAACGTTCATTGTGGATGCAGATGCTAGTAATGTCGGGGTAGGAGCCGTACTCTCCCAGGTGCATGATGGCCAAGAGAAGGTGGTTGCGTACTTCAGCAAGGTGCTCTCTAAGCCAGAAAGGAACTACTGCGTGACAAGGCGGGAACTTCTAGCTTTGATCTTGGCTACGAAGCATTTTCACAAATACCTCTATGGGAGGAAGTTCGTTCTTCGCACAGACCATGCAGCCTTAAAATGGCTATTACAGTTCAAGAGTCCTGAGGGTCAATCTGCAAATATACGACTACGAAATACAGCATCGTAAATTAAAACTCCACTCTAATGCGGATGCACTGTCCCAGAGACCATGCAGAACGGATTGTAAACATTGTGCGCGTCAGGAAGAACGGGAGCTGGTTTCCATCCAAAGAATGAGAGCCGAACCTATCGCCGGCTGGAGCGTAGATGAGATCCGGAACGCTCAGAAGGAAGACCCGGATATCGAGTCGATTCTGGCCTGGAAGGAGAACATGGAGAAACCAGATCATCAGAACATCTCTCACAGAAGCCCGACCTTAAAGGCATATTTTGCGCAGTGGGATTCCCTCCATGTCCAAGAAGGTGTTCTGAGAAGAAATGGGAATCCTCCGACAGAAAGTCACTTGTAATGCAGCTTGTCGTGCCGCGGACGAGGGTCAAGGAGGTGTTACAGGAAATGCACGTCTAGAGGCCACTTGGGAGTGAATAAGACGCTAGAAAAGGTACGAGAACGTTTTTATTGGTTAAAAGCGAAGGAAGATGTCGAAGACTGGCGCAGAAAATGCGACGTGTGTGCGGCTAGCAAGGGTCCGAAAATCAAAACTCGAGGTAAGATGCACCAATACAACGTGGGAGCACCTTTCGAACGAATCGCCATTGACATCGCAGGGCCCTTTCCGGAAACCGACAATGGTAATCGGTATATACTCGTAGTAATGGACTACTTTAGTAAGTGGCCGGAAGCGTTTCCGATCCCTAACCAGGAAGACAGAACCGTGGCGGAGCAGATCGTCTACAATTGGGTGAGCAGATTCGGTGTGAGATGTGTCAACTACTCGGAATCAAAAAGACACGGACAACCCCGCTTCATCCACAGTCGGACGGTATGGTGGAGCGTTTCAATAGGACTTTGGACGAACATCTTTCGAAGGTCGTAGGTGACTACCAACGGGATTGGGACCGGCAGATTCCCTTATTTTTGATGGCCTATAGAAGTGCCGTGCATAGAGAGTTTGGATTTGTGAATTAAGTAATTGAAATGAGATAAAGTGAATTGGATTTGTGAATTAAGTAATTGAAATAAGATAAAGTGAATTGAGAAGAAAGAGACCTTGTAAGGAAAGAATTTGCGAAGAACAGTATAGTGTGAACTTGAGTTGTTCTATAGACTAGAAAATAAAGAAATAATCTCACAGAATAGCGTAAAATTTTTTTTTACATTTTTTTAGAACTTCAGTTCGAAAATTTTCAGAAATGAAGGGGCTTATTTCCACCGAGTTTTTGATTTTTACATAGGGATCCCCCCTTCCCCGCACGTTAAACAAAATAAAGTATTTTTTTTCTCTCTGACTAATATGGTAACTATGTAAAGTGATTTTTGATCTAAAATTAAAAATGCGGCAATTGTACTTCATTTCTGTAAACAAATAATTAATATTTATCCAAGAAAACTTATAAAAATTATCAGTGCGAAGTGGCCTTTCGCTTTTCCAGCGGCTGAATTATGAAAGTCTTTTCCGACTTGTCGAGAAGGAGCTTTACGAATTCGGTTTAGTGGAAAATGTATGAAATAAAATTCGAAACATTCTCTCTCGACAAGTCGGGAAAACCTTAAAAAATCAAGCCGCAAATTTTATTCCATAAGTTATAATTATAAGCGACAAGAGTTTTTAAAAAATATCTTTATTATCTGTTCATGCGCCTCCTTTAAATTAAAATTCTCCTTTATTTTCTTTTTCTATTTCTTTACTTTTTTCTTCTATTTTGCTTTTATTATTTTCTTTAATATTTTTTATTGAAATGATAAGTTTTTTATGCTTTCGTAAAAGGTTGAAAAATATGATGATTAATGTTAATGAAAAAATAACTGTTGTTGAGCCTATGACATATTGTACATTTTTATGAAATCTAAGTAGTTTTATTGGTTTAAGGTTAACAATGCTTTTAAGGATAACTTCCTCAAAGTTTAATTCCTTAGTAAAATTATAGTTCTGGGTTTCATCATAACAAAATCTTTCTGTAAAATACATATTTTCATTAGATATTGTCTCCTTAAATATATGAATAGTACAATTGCTATTGTCATCACATTTATTTACAATATTTTCATTCTTAATATTTTTATATATTACTAGCTGACCCGACGAACTTCGTTCCGCATAAAATTGATTAAATTTTAAATGCCCCTTTCGAAAGTCGAGCCTGAAAGAATGATACTCTTTTGGAATTAAATTTAAATTTAATGCATTTTATTCACACGGAAAATGGATTTCACACATTTCAGCAACGCTTTGTAATAAGCAACGTTGTTTGTGTGTTGTCCGGTGCGTAAACAAACAATGCAGATGGCTTTCCGACACGCGAACACGCCACGTACAATTGTCCGTGGGGAAAGCAAGGAAATTCGAGATTAAGGCCACACACTTGCAACGATTGGCATTGCGATTTGTTGATTGTCGAATTCAAAAATTTTGTTTTCGATCAACCGATTTGAACAAATGCAATGTGGCTGCGATTTGATTTTCAATAATGCAATTCAAATCATCGACGTCCTTATTCTTCGCAGCTAGTATCGCGCGTTCACTCAGCCAATCTTGGTTCAAATAATTGCGACCGATGTTCAGGAACCCTTTGCTGATGAGTTCTTCCTTTGATGGTGGGAATTCACAAAAATTCGGCGGGAACGTAATCAGGCCAGTTGCAATTATCGGCTGATGGATCGTTCTGCAACGCAACTCACATGTTCGTCGTCAACTGCAGCTTCTTTACTTATCGCCAGAAATACGATAATTTCAAGCAAGTGTTGAGTTCATCTGCAGCCGTTTATCGTGGGATGACCGGTAAAGTTTGACGGAAATCGCCGGCCAGCAGTATTATTGCGCCTCCAAAGCGTCTCACATTGTTTCGCAAATCTTTCATTGTTCGATAAATCTCGCTTCGAGATGCTCGCTTGTGTGCCATTGTACATTCATCCCAGACGATAATTTTGCAAGTTTTCAACATCTGTGCCATCGCAGAGTTTCTTGAAATGTGGCATGTTGGTTCGTCATTCATCTGAAGATTCCGTCGTCAATCGCCTTCATCAATGTGCCTTACACGTTCTTTTGCTGGGGATTCAGCAGTGGGACATTTGTTTCTGTCAAAGCGTCTCGATCGAAATCTCGCTCGCGCTGCAATTCTCGATTAAATGCATCGTGCATCGTACGATTGGGGGCTGCCAATAGACTGCCGCACATGGGCAGACACATGTCTTCGATCAATATCAGCGCCTCGTTGCGGATCTTATCGTTCATTTGAAGTTCGGGATTCGATGTCGTCAGCCATCTTCGAACTCGATATCGTCAGCCATGTAGTCCTTGTATTTGTCCCACAAATTGAGTGCGTTCAATGGAAAGCATGTCGAGATTATGATGGCGAACAATGTACGAATTTGAGTCGCAGACGCAGAAACTGTAGCATCGGCGAGTGTTGCGTGCCAATGATTGTCGTTGGCAAGCAAATTCATCCGCTGACAGGCTTCTCGAAATGTGGCGCACAGTACACCATCAACACTCCGCAGGTTCTCGAATCAAGTTGACCCACGTAAATTGACCAAAAGCAATCGCAAATATCATAGAAGCAGTCGTAATTTTTCGGATGAACAGTATATATGAGACGAAGCGCATCAGTTGTATACACATCCGTATATGAGGCAACAACTTGTCCTTGGTTTTGGCGTTGGAATTTTTTGAGGGACGCATTTCAAATGTAATAGCGAGGCATTTCCGAGTAGAGCAGCATTCTGCCGAAAGGGTCGCTTGCGCAGGTGGAGAAGAAACTCGTTAACGTTGTTGTCGGTGGCCGTTCGGCTCGGTGAGCTGCATTCTCTTCCGTGAAATATAAGTATACATGTTGACCATTCTCAATGTAGAACAGTCGGATGACGTTCGTGTATCGGAAAGTAAAAGATTCTCCAAATCGCCTCATTGCAACTCACATAACGGCCCAATTGATAGCACGACACTTCGTCATTCTTATCTGGACGCTCAATGCCAAAAATCGACAAATCGCTTTCTTTGTTGACGTACTTGCAAACGTATTTCATGGACTTCACCGAATTGCAGTATTCAACGCTGATGTGCGTTTTGAATACTTTGGAGAGAAGAGGACAATATGGAACAATCCAAGTGTTGTCCACATCTTTCCCTTTCACTTTCATTGCGACTGTTCTGCCATTGTCATCTGGTGATCGCCGCCGATACAATGGGTATCCATCATTGCCAGTGATTGTCTCTGCTAGGAGTGAATGTGGATATCACTTAGAATATTTAGTTCCAACCATGCATAGCGAATCTGAATTGTGATTTCCGCAGGGCCCATGAATCATCTGCGTAGGTACAACTTCATACAATTCCGGGTCGGCTCCTTGATCGGGTATTTCGGCGTTAATGATTGAATCGATGATGCGGGCAATCCTCGTTTCTGCCATTCGACCGAGTACATCCAGCAACGCGGTTGTCCAAAAACATTGTGCTTAACGTTGAAGTCCATGATTGTTTTGAGTTTTTGTTTGAAAGCTTGTGCGATGATGTCATGGCGATCGCTCGAAGTTTGCCCGGGAAGGAAGAGCTGCGTAATTTGTGGCCATTTCGGATTGCAGGTGAGCGTGATGAATAAGTCGGGGCGTCCGTAATGCCGCACATATGTCATTGCATCCTGCGCATATTCATGCATATGCGTCGAGCTTCCAACATATGTTGATGGGAGAATTGTCAAACCGGCTGCTGCTGCATCTCCATACAAATTGATGGAATCTCGCAAGTGGATGTACTCTACCGAACGCAATTTAGTTTGATTGAATCGTATGAAATTGAGGCGTTCTGTTTCTATCTCAGCGTACATACATGTCGACACAATACTATTGAAACAATCGGCGATATCTTAACAGATGATTGTTGATATCCTGGCGAATCATTAAGCGATATGCATAGAAGTTCATGCTGCTTACCTTCTTACTTGTTTCATGGCCTGAAAGATAATCTTATTGTTATTTGGTGATAAAGATATTTCAGAAAACTCAGCAACTAACTGGTGAATGGGGTTATCTTATTAATTTGAAAATGGTAGCCATCGTCGCCTTCCCAAACCATTAGCGGATATTGTAATGCGTCGTGTGACCGGTGGGTGTCCATGACGCGTTGAAACTGTGCGTTATCACATCGCTTGAGGACTATGTCGCATGATTCCACATTTTCGCCAACAATCACCCCTGCAACTTCGTCAATTGTGGGAGCATTGAATTGTCGTGCATGGGCACTACCTGGTCCTTTGTCTGCGTTGATGATGATTTTGTAATGATCCGAAGACATCGCTTCCCATGCAGTTTTGAACACTTTAACCTACGCATTGCGTTCGTGTAGGAGTTGTTGCAGTTGTTCGATGATCTCACTTTTCATCGCACGAAAAATCGCACAACGCTGATTGAGTTCATTATTTGAATTTCAAAGGAAATAAATCTGATTTTCAAAAGAAACAACGCTGATTGAGGTCATCATTTGAATTTCAAAGGAAATAAATCTGGAGGAACTTATGATCTTTATTGAATTGCGGCAACAGAGCTCCTGCATGGTGGATTTGTCCTCGGATCTGAATAGTGGAAGGGGAATGGGACAATTGATCCATATTCGACATATGGGAAAGTTCGTCTGACGACATAACATTAAAGGTAGGATTAGAACCGCCTTTTTAGGATAACAGTGCCTCCAAATGACGTTATTTGGAAGCAGCCGTTATATTGTTGGGTGTGTGCGAGGAAATGGCGTGATTGCAGTGTATCTTCATACAGATGCACAACCCAGGCGTTTCCGTTGAGAACTTCAATACATTGCAGTGGTGAAAGACGATCGTTTAGTGAATAATTTTTGTTTGTATGCAATTATTTACAGGTACTAAATCTCTTTCATATTGAATATCATTTGAATAGTGAATACATTGTGTTGTTTATTTCAATGAAAAAATATTCTCCTAGCTAAGGTTCTAAGTTACATTTATTTGGAATATGGGTTATAAATTTGAGATCGACTTGTTTGTAACTGTCAGGTATTTCTATTGCTAGAACTAATGTATTAGTGTTATATTTGAGGGCTCCTACTTTAATATTTTTAATTTCTAAGACGTCGATTTTCGTATCTATGATTTCTGTTGCTGTCAGTAAACTAGAGTGTATAAGTCCATATTTTGCTAAAGCTACGTTGTCTATAACTTGGTTAATTTTATCTTCGAGTTAAGTTTAAGAATTTGATCTAGACTGATTTGTTTTAACATATACCGTTTTTCGTTTTCCGTTAGTTCCGTAAAGGCTCTTCTTAGTTCTGTCCTGTCAGATTTTATTATGCTTTTGAGGTGGCTAAAACTTTCGTTAAAATTCTAATTGATTTCTGTTTGTCTGTTTACTGTATTTACTGCGTTTTCATTATTTGTTTCTAATAAACTAAGGTGTTCGGTTATGTCTTTTCTATCTTCGTCATCCATTGTACCAAAAAGGAATTTATTTGCCTGTCCAATAACGTTAGGCATAGAAGAGGGTTACTTCTATGCCTAACACTTTTCGGTGGTTCTATTGTTGTTAATTTAGCTTTTAATGTTTCCTTGTGCTTTCTAATCACTGGGTCGTTACTTAATTGTTAACTTTGTATATTTCTTTTGAGTGCGTTAATAGTAAGTCTTATTTCCTGAGTGTTGATAACATGAAGTATTGTGTTGGTGTCCTGAATTATTTCCGTTTGTCCCATATTATTAGTAGAGTACCCATTCCCTGTCGTGATTCTGTCAATTGTCAAAGCCGACGTCACTTATGTTATTCGTGTTTCCAGTTGTTGGGGTCTGAAGGTAGGGCCCCTGCTGGTTCTCGTTGATTCGGATGGGAGGAAAAGCGGTGGAAGAAAAGACGAAATGTTGCTTCCTTATGTGGGAGACAAACTGCTGGTATTGATACCATGGTATAGCAATACTACGTTCTATACCACATGTCTGTCACTTTTACGTAAAAGCTGGAATACCATGAAACATACTTGGTATTGAGATTCGCAAATTTTTCCTGGTATACCACCATCTTACTGATTGCAGCGCCAATTTCTATCTATTGGCTAGTCTTCGAAGCTTTTTTGACAATTCTTAGGCATGCACTTTCGCTTTTAAGTATTTGAATTTTCTATATATTCATCATTTGGCACAAAAGTGAATCATTTTTATTCATCTTGTCTTGAATTTTCTATTTTTATTTGTTATGACAGACAACACAAACGTCAAAGTATACTACTTAACGCCAAAGTTATCGAATACTACGAAATGCAGTGTGTCAGGGGTCGTAGTATTCACTACACCATGGTATTCGTACCATGGTATCAATACCAGCAGTCTGTCTCCACTATTATACACGTCTTTAATCATCTCTTGAGGAAGAGGTCTTACCTCGTTGAAGGTTGCTGCAAGAAGACTTTGTGAAAGTTAACAAAATGGCTGAGTGGGTTCCGCTTTAACAAATTTTTGTAGGTACAGAAGAACCCTCTAGCTTCTGAATATGCAAATAACTACTAGAAAATAGCAACTAGATATTAAGCTACATTTACACCTAAACATTGCCGGCCGCCTTGCAGCATTGGCTGTAAAATGTTAGAAATCTAATATTCAGATACGTTACACACAATTTCAGATTAAGCTACTTAATTCCGGAAACACTACTTCAGCTTCAATGATACATTAACAAATTAAATTTAAAAAATCATACAATAGATACTTAAATAATAAGCGAGAAATACTTTAAAGAACAGTGCAATAAATAGATCTTATTTATACTTATCGGTTTAGAACTTAGGACACGTTAAAAAAGTTATCGAGAATTTACTAGAAATTTAACAGTGAGACAATATGCAAAGTTTAACTATTGGTCGCGTTATGACGCCATTCTGTGTCCTAATATCTACGACGCGAACTCTGTTATCAATACCCGGATGGATTTTGATAACACGGCCTAAACGCCATTCATTTGGGGGTAGGTTCTCCTCCTTTAAGATTACCAAATCGTCAAGTGCGATATCTTTCTGGGGATGTTTCCATTTGTATCGTTTGTTTAATTCCTTCAGATACTCCTCTTTCCACCGGCGACAAAATTGATGAGGTAAAATCTTGACCCTTTCCCACCTTTTAACGCAACTTATAGATTTTTCATCAACAGCTGGTTCTAGTGGTACGAGCAAAGGTCCACCTCGGAGGAAGTGACCAGGAGTCAGTGGAGGAATCTCTGTAGAATTTACAGACATGGGAGAAATCGGCCGGGAATTAAGACAAGCTTCAATTTTGGAGAGAAGAGTAGAAAACTCTTCGAAAGTAAACTTATTAGTACCCGCAATTTTTCGGAAATGCTGTTTAAAACTCTTCACCCCAGCTTCCCATAATCCACCCATATAGGGTGCGCCGGGTGGAATAAATTTCCACTCCAGGTTCTGGTCTTTGTATCTCTCAGATACATCACTGGATAAAGTTTTTAGAAATTGCTGGAAATCCTTTGATATTACTTTACTAGCGCCTACCAAGTTAGTACCGTTATCACAAAACAGTTTTTTAGGCATGCCTCTTCGTGCAATCAAACTGCTTAAAGCAGCTAAACACGATTGTGTTGTCAAATCACTGGTTCGACACTGGTTTTGAGGTTCGACAATTTCGTCCGGAAAAGCTTCTTATGACAAATGGACCAGCGAAGTCTAGACCTGTATTAGTAAATGGTGAAGAAATAAAGGTTCGTTCTAGGGGCAGGGCCGCCATAAGTTGAGTTTGTACTTTTTTTTGTGTATTGCGCATATTTTACACAACCGAATACATTTCTTCACTAAATTCTTCACTTTAGGTATCCAAAACTCGCACCGAATCCAACGGATTACCAATTGGTTTCCACCATAAAGTGTGACATCATGTGCAAACTTGACAAGAAGAGTAGATATATAAGCTCGATAGGGTAGTATTATTGGATACTTTTCGTTAAATGAAAGAGTAGAAGATGTAAGTCTTCCGTTAGAACGAATGATTTGATCGGAGTCCACCATTGGATTTAAAGTCAACAAAGAGTTTTTTTTTTGGGAGAGGCTCATTTTTGGAAAGGAGTAGATATTCACTGGAGAAATGCAGAGATTGAGTCATACGAATAATTAACAGTTTAGTGTCAGATACTTCTTTGTGAGTTAAGAGATGAGATGAATAAGAAAATTGATTTCTAAAACGAAAATGTGTTTTGTGGAAAAAACGCATTAGGTAACAAATTACATGTAACGTTTTCGACCATGACGAAAATCTCTTTATCTCTCTATTTACTGTGGTATGATTAGCCTTAATAGGTCTCCGTTCTATGTCAGTTTCATCATATTGTTGCAAAAATGCTTGAGGCCATGCCGACTCGTCTTGACAAAGCCAGGATGGACCATTCCACCACAAACTGTTTGATTGAAGATCTATTGGTAGCAGACCCCTCGTGGCTAAATCGGCTGGATTGTCTGCGGATCGAAAATGTCTCCACTTCGAATTGGGCACATAGGTTTGTATCTTAGAAACGCGGTTCCTACGAAAGTTTTCCACATGTATGGCGGTTTGTCTAACCAAGCCAAAACTACGGAACTATCAGTCCAAAGAAAGAGTCCTTGGTTCGAACATGGGAGCTGTTTGATGACTTTATTAAACAGCACCACAAAGTTCAAGTCTCGATAAAGGAAGTACTTTAACAGGAGTAACCGTACTTTGGCACATAAAAGATGAGATGACCAAGTATTGTCTTTGTGCTAGACACGCAAGTAGAAAGTAGCTGCATAGGCTCTTTCAGATGCGTCGAAAAACCCATGAATTTGGATGGAGTGACGCGGGTTATATCGAACCCATCGACGAACTTGAAGCTTTTGAATATCTGGAAGGGTAGCAAAGAAAGATTTCCAGCGGTGACACGTTAGGGGCTCAATTGGTCTGTCCCAAGACGTCCCAACACGCCAGATTTGCTGCATTATGATGTTTGCTGTAATAAATACAGGTGCCAACCAACCTGCAGGATCGAATAATTGCGAGATGATCGATAAGACAGCTCTCTTTGTAACTGCGGCATCTCCTTCTGGAGTTTTAAAAAAGAAGTAAAAGGAATCTTGCTTCGCATTCCACTGAATACCAAGTGTTTTTGAGATACTTCTGTCTACCAACTTTAAGAAATCTTGATCATAGAGTTGTGAGGAAGGGAATCCCTTAATGAGATCGAAACAATTCGACGTCCACTTTCGCAAAGAAAACCCTGCTGAGCTTAAGGCTTTATTTAATTCATGTTGAGCGTGTAATGCCGTTTTAAGATCATGGGCTCCAGAAAGGACATCATCGACGTAGAAGTCGTTTTTTAGTATTGCAGAAGCGAAGGGAAATGTGTATTGTACATCATCTGCTAATTGCAATAGGGTACGTATAGCCAGATATGGTGCACAATTGACGCCAAACGTAACCGTCTTTAGTTCATAATCTTGATAATCACTGTTTTCGAGTTTGCGAAACATTGTTCTTTGATAGGGTACATCCTCGTGATGAACCAAGATTTGACGGTATATTTTTTCTATATCAGCATTAAACACGAATCGATAAAAACGCCATTTTAAAATCAAAGTCATTAAGTCAGTTTGTAAAACAAGACCTGTGTATAATACGTCATTTAAGCTGACTCCATTACTTGATGGATTAGATGCATTGAAAACCACTAGGGTTTTGGTTGTGAGACTATCAGGCTTTGTGACCGCATGGTGAGGTAGATAGTACGATAGTGTCGGATTAATTCCTTAGGTAAGACTACCTCCATGTGGCCAAGGGCAGAATATTCTTCTAGTACTTGATTATACTTTGAATGTAACTCAGGATCTCGTTGTAAAGATCTTTCTAAGCGGCTGTATTGCTTGAGTGCTATATTCCTTGAATAACCCAGTGCGGGTATAGGGGTTTTGACTGGAAGACGTACAACATAGCGACCATTGGAGTCTTGTGATGTTGTTTTTTGGTAAAGCCCTTCACAAATTCTATCTGCATCCGAAAGCGGCTTGGGTTCTAAAATCTTCTTAATTTCCCAAAATTTAGCAATTTGTTGATCCAGTGAAGCCTCGCTGAAGTACGACAGGAAAGTTGAAAAAGAGCTAACACTTGCTTGTGGCAGAGCAGCGGATAGTATCCAGCCAAATACTGTATTCTGAGCCACCAGTGAACCGTAGACATTAGATTTGACTCCTTCCTTAATAATTGAAGGGTATAAATCGGAACCGATAACGAGATCTATTTTTGAGCTTTCATGAAAATAGGGATCGGCTAGCTCAAAATCTATCGGTTGTGAAATTTCTTCCTGATATATAGTGCATGATGGCAAATCACTTGTAAGGTGCTTTAAAACAATTGCGTTAGCTACAATGGAGAATGTTGGAATATATTTAGAGCCTAGGCGAAGAGTACATAGTTTTGAGGCTGTTGCTGTTACTACCGAGCTCGTAACAGATATCTGAGCATGTATTGGTTTCACTGGAAGACCCAATTTTCTTTGCAAAATTTCCGAAATGAAGGTAACTTCCGATCCAGGGTCTAATAATGCTCGCAATGTAAAAATATTTCCTTGGTGATGAACATCTATCAAGGCCTTAGCTAAAAGGACTCGCTTGTTATTTCGAGAACAATATGATTGAACTTAAAGAAGATTTGGATTTTCAGTGGACAGTATGTTTTGATCGTTTTGAGAGTGTGAGTTTGGAATGAATTGAGAAACGTTTTGCCTTGGAATATAAGGAGCATTGCGAGTTTCAGGACTATCAGACGTATGTAATAGCGTATGATGTCTCTGTTTACATTGCATGCAAGTATGGGCACTTTGGCAATCTGACGTTAAATGAGTAGAAGATATGCAATTCGTACAATATTTTAGAGAACGCACCTTCGAAATTCTATCTTGGATAGACATTTGGGCAAATTTTGGACAAAGTCGGAGAGGGTGGTAACTTTTGCAAAGTTTACAACTGAAGTTACTGGTTTTTGTATGGAAAGCTCTATGTTGGTTTTCTCTTTTAGAGCTGTGAATTTGATTTTTGGGTGATTGACCCTTTGGTCTGGAAGAATATCTTATGTCAGACACAGTTTCTAGCACTCTGTATCTGTTGGTTAAGAACAGATTCATTTCTGTCCAGGATGGAATATCGCGAGGCTTTTAATTGATTGTTCCCATAAAGAGAGAGTCCGTTCTGGTAGTCGATTGGAACATAAGTAGACACGAATAGGATCCCAAGTATTGGTATCCACATTATGCGCCTTTAGAATTGACAAGCAGTCATTGACCTCCCTTTGGAGTTCTTTAATATTTTTTCCGGACTCAAATAAAATAGACGGTAGGTTAAAAATATTCTTTAATTGGTTATTTACTAAAATTCTCTTGTTCTCGTATTGATCTGATAATGCTTTCCATGCTAACTCGAAATGCTCAGCAGTAAGGGCAAACTATATTGTTAGCTTCTCCCTTCGTTTTCGCACGCAGATGAAACAACTTTTGCACGGAACACAATTTCGGATGGTTTATATAAACTGCTGTGAACATATCTCGAAATGACGGCCATGTCGCCATAAAAAGTTTCCGTGTCACATGGCGGAACCTTTATGTATGGAGCAGAGCTAGGAATATCAGCCAAAATGGTCTGAGTAGCATCTGATATATGCATCGAGCCCTTTGGTGGTCCCAGGGGGCTAGGAGTGTCAGCCGAATTATTCGGAATATTGTCTGACTCTTGCTCTGTAACAGATTGTGGCAGAGCACGGTGAAAAATCCGCACGTAAACAAAGAAAATAGCACCTTTTAATATCTTTTACTTCTATTTTTGATGCTTCCAATGAACTTGTAGTTTGCTCAACTATAGGAATTTCTTGGAAATGTGTATAAAAATCTATCAGCTGATCGGCAGCGATAATAAAATAGTCTAACGCACTCATTTTGATAATAGAAAATGAATAGACTCACCCCAAAGGAAATTAACTAGGCACTTGCAAGATAAACCCGTATATACTTGTACGTACTAATTACTATCCAAATCACTGAACTTTGCAATAGTAAAATCGCTTTCGAAAATAATATAATATATGTAATGTATGTTTTATTATATATATACGTATATCTACTGAATAATAATGGACTGATCTTAAAGTTATGCACGCACCTGCTAAGCAATTGAAACTGAATTGCTAAGCTTCTGTTGTGGATGATCGTTAATCTTCGTAGGGTATCGGTACTTCAGCTTCTTGTGTTTCGAATGTGATGACAAAATGATGCTGAATGTTCTTCGCTGATAATGCTGATAATTATGATGATGATGATGATGATGTTGGATGATGATCTGCCTCGTACCGAAGTAGCGGTGTGGTGATCTTGATGAATACGAAATGTATGTATATTATTTATTTATTTAGTATCAGTTACTATTACAATTCATTTGGTATATCTTAATTTGTATAACAATATTTAATTTTACTTTTAAGTTACTGTATTTCGTATATGTGATATTAACAAATTTTTAAATCTTCTTAAAACAGTTTCTTTATTTAATTAGGTATTTCGTTAAATAATTTTAATCCACGATATAAGAGCATATTCTGTGTTCTAGAATCCCTATACAACTGTAGTCTGAAATCGTAGTTGGATCTTAAGTTATATGGTTGAGCGTCCCTTGTATATATTAACTTTGTGGTCAAGCATTGTGGCACCAAATTTTTTTTTTGAATTTCATCTTAAATACAAATGTTAGTGCATTGAAGATGATACGCTGCTTGATGTTTAGCCATTTCAAACAAGATAGCATCCATCTACTCGAGGTATAATAGCTACATCGAAGAATTGTTCTCATCGCTTTATTCTGCAGCACCTGCAGTTGATCTACGTGTTCATTATTCCCCATAAACAAAATAGTAGAGCAGAACTCAAAGTGTGGTTTAATTATAGTATTACATATGTTAATTGCACAAATGGTTGTTATATTTTTTCTTATTCTTGCAAGAAAGGGCACTTTTTTGGTATAGTTCCTTGCGGTACACCGAAACATGTATTTTTGGCACTAGACATTGCACAGTTTACACTAGTTTTTTGAGTACGATCAAACAAATAAGACTTAGACCACATAAGCTCGTTACCTTTGACACCATATTTTGACAGCTTTTGTATTAATATATCTCTACCAATTGTTTCAAATGCTCTCTGAAATTCTAAAAATAATGCTATAATTTTGTTACCACTGTGTCTTCGTTCTTTAAAGGTCGTCACTAACTAATTTAGGGATGTTTCACAGGAGTGACCATGACGAAAGCCCGATTGGTTGTCGATCAATAATTTATTATCACACACATATTTATAAAATTGTTGATGAGCACACTTTTCCACTATTTTCTCTAGAATAGGCATCATGATAATGGGCCTAAATTTGTCACACATTTTTGTACCGGACTCCTTGGAAATGCAGGAACTTCGGGATGATCTTCGGTGATCGGTGGGGCAAGACTTAATAATCTTGGTGATGCGATCTAATTAATGATCGTGGATGATCTTTGGGCTCAATGATTAGATAATCTGTTAGAAAAAAGACTTTTTTTTCGTAAATATTATCTGGCTCGTGTGAACCAAATGTTGGTGTCTGAAGGTAGGGCCCCTGCTGGTTCTCGTTGATTCGGATGGGAGGAAAAGCGGTGGAAGAAAAAACGAAATGTTGCTTCCTTATACACGTCTTTATTTATCTCTTGAGGAAGAGGTCTTACCTCGTTGAAAGTTGCAGCAAGAAGACTTTGTGAAAGTTAACAAAATGGCTGAGTGGGTTCCGCTTTAACAAATTTATGTAGGTACAGAAGAGACCTCTAGCTTCTGAATATGCAAATAACTACTAGAAAATAGCAACTAGATATTAAGCTACGTTTACACCTAAACACCAGTAATTACGCTAAGGTTATCATCTGCAAGCAAACGAGGTTGTTTTATATTTATTGGATGTTCCCTGTCTAAAGCTGAATTATAATAAATGTTCTTTCAATGTCTCTATTTTCTTTGTCCAATTTCGATTAGATAGATAATATGCATATGCTATTTTTGTAAGTTTGTCTATTAAAGTTAGGAATGGGTGTTTCATAAAGTAATAAATGTCCATGTGAAAATTTCGTTTGGTGTACCGAGTGATTTACTTATTTCATACATCTTTTTAATAGGGTTCCGTTCGTACTTTGTTTGTAGACATGTATTAAAATTATTAATTATCTTCGATTATAATGGATAGTATATTTTAATTTAAAAGCTATGGTAGGTTTCTGCAATACCACTGTGCATACTTTCTTGTATATGGTATAATGAAATTTGTTTGTGAAGTTCTCCTAATGTTCTTATTTCTCGGGCTCTCATAGTGGTTTTTATAAATCTTAATTCTTTATTACTGCTGAACAGTTCTATTAAAAGTTGCTGAGTTTTGTTGAATTCTGAATAAGAAAGTTCCGTGTAAATGCCTGTCAAGTAATTGAGTTATCTGAATCCTCTGACATCATTATTTTCGGCGACTTTAACCTGCCTCAACTACATTGGGATTTATCTGATGATGAATCGTTTTTCACTGCTTCAAATCCCAACTCAACTAAAGAATGTCTCTTCATTGATCGACTAACCGACTCAAGTCTATGCCAAGTTAGCGGCATCTCTAATTATATGGGTAGGCAGTTAGACCTAATCTTCACTACTGACCCACTTAACTCCTCTGTCTCACTCTCCCCTCTTCTTCTATCAACTATTGACAACCTTCACCCCCCACTTCTTCTTTCTTTTTTTCACGACCCTCCACTACAGCCCACACCCCCCGCTGGCCTCCCTTGTTATGATTTTCATAAAGCCAATTTCCGAAAAATAAATGAACACCTCAGCAAAGTCTCATTTGAGTTTGCCAATCTCCCTGTAAATGATGCCATCTCCTTGTTTTACAGAGAACTATTTGCTTCTATCTCCCTTTTTGTCCCTATTTCTCGGCCAAAACCCTTCTCTACATCCCCTCCATGGTACAATCGAAGACTCCGATCGTTACGCAACAAGAGAAACAAATTATGGTCAGTTTTCCTTCGAAACAAGTCTTTTTCTGACTATTCCAACTATCTCGGCTCATACCTTCAATTCACTCAGGCTTATAACTCCCTCTATCAACGATATGTTGACAATGCGCAAGTCAACCTTATAAACGACCCTAAATCTTTTTTCCGATTCGTTAACTACAAGAAAAAATCTGACGGTTACCCTCCATCCCTCTCTTACGAAAACATATCTTCAAGTGATCCACACACCATTGCTAATTTTTATGCCACCTTTTTTAAACAATCTTTTGCCGACAACGCCTTTGTTGCAGATCCCTTTTATTTCAACTACCTACCTGACTACTCCATTGGTCCCTTTCTCTCTCAAACTTTCGAACCTACTGTAATTGAAAATAAATTACAAAAACTTAATGATGAATACTCACCAGGCCCAGATGGTATACCCGCTATTTTTCTTAAGAAGTGCTCCCTCGTGCTCTCCTACCCCCTTTCGCACCTCTTTAAACTCTCGCTATCACAAGGCGACTTTCCTCATATATGGAAGTCCTCCTTCATAACGCCAATTCATAAAAAGGGATTAAAGAGCGAAGTTACCAATTATCGCCCGATAGCCAAACTTTCGCATATACCCAAACTCCTGGAAAGTATTTTGTACGAATCCTTAAGCTTTCAATGCAAGTCTTTAATTTCTCAAAACCAACATGGCTTTCTAAAAGGTAGATCAACCACCACAAACCTCGTTGAATTCACGTCCTCTGCGCTGTCGGCCTTAGAAAGTGGTAAAGAAGTCGATGTTGTTGCAACCGATTTTAGTAAAGCTTTCGATAAGATATCCCACAAATTAATCCTTTTCAAATTGTCTGCCCTTGGTTTTGAACCAATACTGCTGAAATGGATATCCTCTTATCTGGAAAACCGTTTCTATAGCGTTCGCTTCAGGTCCGTCCTATCTGCCCCATTTCTGGCCACCTCTGGTGTACCACAAGGCAGTCATCTAGGTCCCCTTCTCTTCATCTTAACTATAAACGATTTGGAAAGGGTTATTAAACACTCCTCTATCTCTCTCTATGCCGACGACACCAAATTTTATAAACACATATCTTCATCACAAGACCCCTGCTTGCTTCAACAAGATCTAGATTCTTTTTCTATTTGGTGTCTCAAAAACTGCCTAGAGCTAAATGTTGCGAAATGCCAATCCATCACCTTATCACGTAAGTACAACAAGTCCCCTCCCCGTCTTTACCTTCTTAATGATCAACCTATACCCATCGTACAGTCTCTTCGTGACCTTGGCATATTGTACGACCGGGAACTTAATTTCCGTTCGCATATTGACGAGATAATTCGTAAAGCCAATTCATCCCTTGGGTTTATTAAACGGTGGTCAAAGGGATTCTCTGATCCCTACGTAACCAGATCTCTCTACATCACTTTCGTCCGCCCCCTCCTCGAATACGCCAGCCAAGCATGGTCACCCTATCAGCAAGTTCATGTAGCCAGAATCGAAAGCATACAACGACGTTTTCTTCGATTTGCCCTCCGCGGTCTTTCTTGGAACGATCCCCTAATTCTGCCTCCCTATCATGATCGCCTCAAACTCATTAACCTGAATAGCCTTGAGGACCGGAGAGATGCTGCAGACATTCTCTTCATTCATCGCCTCCTCTCAGGCTCTATCGATTGCCCGTCTCTTTACAACTCCATCTTCTTAAATACTAACCCTCGTAATTTAAGACACCCCCGTCTCTTCTATCTGCCAACCCACCGCACGTCCTACGGCTCCAACGGACCAATTTCCCGTATGCTACGGAAAGTAAACTCAAACATTTCCATTTTTGATTTCAACCGTAGCTCTTCCTCCATTAAACTTAGCCTCCTTCTACATAAGCCCTAGCTTTAACTCCTAGTTATAAGTCTTAGTTTTTAGTTCTAGTATTGTAAGTATTGTATTGTATTTTTTTTTTTCTAGCTTGTATTAAGCCAAATAAATGGGACATTTTGCCCCACCAAAATTAAAATTAAACCTGGTTTTATGAAACGTATAAGTAAGTCTCTCCAGTAAAGAAAGTAAAAGAGGCTTCAAGAAGCTCACCAGGGCTGCTAAAAGGGAATCATGGAAAACTTTCTGCACCAACATATGCGATAATAATGGAGCAGCGCGATTAAAGAAGATCCTGTCCAAGGAACCACCAAGTTATCAACTTCTACAGGCGGGCAATAACTTGGCAACCGCAGCTGATACCTTGGAGACGCTGATGTGTGTACACTTCCCAAACTGTTTCAGCGAGGCAGCTACACCTTCCAAGCGTGGGGTCACTCGAACTGATACAAAATGGGAAGACACTGAGAACCTAGTTGATGCAGATAAAGTGACCTGGGCTATTAACTCATTTGCGCCATACAAATCACCGGGCTTGGACGGAATACTTCCCATCTTCTTGCAAAAAGGGATAGAATTAGACACCCTAAAGAAAACCCTGGTCAATATCTTCAGGGGATGTCTATATCATGGATACACACCAACACAATGGCAAGAGGTGAGGGTGGTGTTCCTACCGAAACCCGGGAAAGATTTGTCGACAGCAAAGGGCTACAGACCTATTAGCCTAACGTCCTTTTTACTAAAATCAATGGAGAGAATCTGTGATAACTACATCAGAACACAGATTACAATTCCGCGGCTGTGTCCTAATCAACATGCATATCTCAAAGGAAAATCAGTTGAGACGGCACTACACCAGGTTGTATCCACAATAGAAGATGCTTTTGAAACCAAGGAATCAGTCGCAGGCGTTTTTCTAGATATCGAAGGGGCATTTAACAATGTGAAAACTCAAAAAATTGTGGAGGCACTCTCGATATACTGTAATAACCAAACAATAAACAATTGGCTAGAACACATGCTTACAAACCGCATTATCACAGCTTCACTGGGAGACGAAACAAGAAGGGGAACAGTCCGTACGGGAACACCACAGGGGGGATAATATCTCCTTTTCTGTGGGTGCTCACAATGGACAACCTTTTAAAAGCACTGGATGGAACCTGTGCGAAATGTGTAGCGTACGCAGATGACCTAGCCGTTCTGAAAAGAGGTAAGCACCTGAACATCATAGGAGAGCTTATGCAAAACACCCTTCGAATCATAAAAGAATGGGCGGAGGAGAGTGGATTAGAAATAAATCCAAATAAAACGGAAATGGTTCTCTCTACAAAGAAAACCAAAACTAGTGACTTTCACATTCCACAACTCGGAGGAGTATCACTACAACTCCGCGACAGCGTCAAGTATCTGGGCATTATATTAGACAGGAAACTGACCTGGAGAAAGAACCTGGAAGAAAGAGTCACCAAAGCAAAGAGAGCATATTGGGTATGCAGGAGGGCCATCGGGAAGTCATGGGGCTTGAAACCGAAACAGGTCCACTGGATATACGAATGCGTAATAAAACCCATCATTAGAGACTTGCTTACTAAGGTGCAGCGTATGGTCTACCTGGGTATTACAGGAGCACAATCCTCAACACCAACCGCGGCCATGGAAGCGATACTTAACATTCTACCAGTGCACCTCGAAGTGAAGAAGATTGCCGATATTTCAGCCTCACGGCTTAAAACTATCGGCCATTTCACCGGTGGTGCAAATACGGGACATCGAAAAATCACCGAAATGATAAGAGTAATGACACCACTCATCGATTGCCCCAGTGATGTTGTTGGAAAATCGTATAAGTTGTCCATCAACTTCGAAACAATTTTCCCCGCAAGAGAATATTGGACGTATGAAAGAACGACAAGAAACTCCAATGGGATATCGGTTTATACAGATGGCTCTAACATATCAGAGGAATCAGGGGCTGGCATCTTTAGTGCTAACCCACCGATTGAACTTGCTATTCACCTAGAACCATTTGTATCGGTGTACCAAGCAGAAGTCTATGCAATTATGAAGGCAACCGAAATACTCGCAGAAGACACCAGCGAAGAAAGGCAAATTGACATCTGCTCGGACAGCAAAGGAGCAATTAGCGCGATCACAAACCCCATGTCGAATCACTACTAGTAAGGGAGTGCAAAACTAAATTGAACTTACTTGCCAGACGCAATAGAGTCCGTCTCACATGGGTACCGGGGCACGAGGGTGTACCGGGCAACGAAAAGGCAGACGAACTAGCAAGGAAAGGAGCAGGCAATACAGAACTGAACCTGGATAGTACAATAGGGGTCCCTCTGACAACTATTAAAACAATAATCAATGATAAGATACGATATGAGTTCAATAACTACTGGACGAATCTAGACACGTGCAAAGTGGCTAGATCTGTAATAACCAAACCGAGTAACAACACAGCAAAAAGAGCTCTTAACTCAAGCAGAACACAATTGAGATTGATGGTGGGACTTTTAACAGGGCACATCAATCTCAACAAACATTCGTTCAGACTCGGGATAGCTGATACAGCAATCTGTGCCAACTGTGAAGAGGAGGAGGAAGATATAGAACACTTCCTCTGTCACTGCCCCGCTACAGCGAGGCTAAGGCTGAAAATTCTGGGATCTCCAAGGATTCCGGATATTACACACCTCAATAAGAAAGGAATCGGGGATATACTGGAGTTCGCCAGACGAACACTACGATTCCCCGATCACTATACGATATAGTTGATACTACCCATGATCCCTAGACCTAAATCCTCTCAATACATAATTCCCAAAACACATCACTATTCCTTACAGTTACGCAGATGAGGGGAACACAACGGGCCCAATGGAGGCCTAAGTGAACAGCATAAGCTCACCCTCTCAAACCAACCAACCAACCAAGTCTCTCCAGTATTCACTATTTTTGGTCATATCTACGTACATAGATAATTCTCTTCTTGTTTAAAATTTCTATTTCTTGGTCGACATCATTCGCTAAAATTAACTGAGTTTTGTATTTGTTTATTATTGTTTCTTTAATTGGTATATGGTCAAGAAGCTGTTTTTCTTGTGAGTGTACAGTTGCACTATCTGAAACGTTATTGAATGACTTGACTTCTAGTTCGCTTTTTTCTAAATCTTGTTCTAGTATTCTACTTAAAAAGTCAGCAATCTTGTTTTCCTTACCTTTCGAATTGATATTCTTGAAGTTTCAATAGTCAGCGTTGAGTTCCTTGACTGAACTTTTTACCTGTGTATTTTTTGTTGAGATATTTAATAGGTAAATGGTCTGTGTCTAAAATATGACACAGCCCATACAATTGCCACAAATTCTTTGTCTGTAATCGAATAGTTTTTTTCATGATCGTTTAGCGATCATGAAGAGTAAAATACAGGTTGGCACTCTTGCGTCAACACTGCTCCAATCGCATAATTGCTCGCGTCAGTAAATAAATGGAATGTTCTATTAAAATCAGGGAATTTAAGAATTGGGTGTTTAATAATATTGCGTTTTAATGTTTCGAATGCCTCTATGTATTCGGGATCTTTTGGATTGATTTTCTTTCCTTTCTTTAAATATTTCACCATAAGATTGACAATTTTAGCATAGTCCCTACGAATTTTCTGTAGTAAGCAGTTACTCCCAAAAAACCCTTAAGCTGCTTTTCTGTTTTGGGAAGAACAAAGTCTTCAATGCATTTAATTTTGTTAGGGTTGGTTTTCATGCCTTCTGAAGTTAGTACATGTCCGCGTTCTTTCTCATGAAAGATCATTTATCGAACTGTATTGTTAGGTGTGTTCGGCTAATTTTTTAAAAATTAATTTTAGGGAATTTAAATGTTCTTTAAGACTCGTCGAGAAGATACGACATACTGCGTCTAGATAGATAACACAGATTTTATTGATATAGTCTCAAAGAATGTCGTTCATCAACCTTTGAAAGGTTGCTAGAGCATTCTTAAGAACGAAAGGCATCCTTAAAAATTCGTAGAAACCCATAGGTGTGATAAATGCTGTTTTGTGAGTGTCATTAGGATTCGCTAAAGGGGTCTAACGACTATTAGATTTCCTTATAATACCCTAAGTTACCATCTCTTCAATTTGCCGCCTGACTTCTTTTCCATGCTTAGGTGGCAGCCTGAATAATTTAGAATTTATTTGTTGGTCCGTCTTTGTTCGATAAACACTTCTTTGGTTTACATTAAATATCTTTAATATCTCTAGACAGGTTTCCTATCGTTAGTCGCTTTATTCTATTTACTATTAATATATAAAATGTGTCTTTAGCTTCTTTTTGATTATATTTATAGGTATGTAGCAAATGAGTTTACATTTTGTATTAATTCTTCTATCTTAACATTAAGATTTGGTATAGAAATTACTTTGAGATATGTAATTCTTCTTGATATGTCCTTGCAGTTGATCGGTGGTCTAAAACGTTGTTTTCGGAGGTCCCTGGCTTGCTCAGGCGTAGTTGGTCGGATGTGTAATAGTGGTTCTTCCGCTCTTCCCGTCATTTTTACATTATAGATAGCCTGCCACAACTCTGGTCTTTCTGCTTCCTTTACCGCACTGATGTGGTTTCCGATCACATTTATAAACTGTGTCAGCGTTGCACTATCACCTTCAAATTCGCGAATGTATGTGATTTCTTTTAATATTTGCACTGTACGGCTCTGTGCTTGCATTGGTTGTTGGTTTCGTGCCGCTAAAGCAAGTACCATGTCTGGAATCTTTGGCCAAAATTTTAGGGTTTTGTCCTTAATCTGAATGGTGAACGATTTAAGTTGATATTGTAATATGCGAGCTACGGCTCGAGTAGATAAAACGATATTCTGTGAAATTATTTCATTATTTTCTAGTCTATAGAACAATTCAAGTTCACGTGAGTGCAATAGACTTCTCTTCATCGCCCCAGCTATTGGTCATTGCGGCCGCTTCGAATTGCCTCTTATAAATTGGCCATGATGTTTGACCATCGAAGATAGGAGGCTGCATCTTCTTTCTACTCAGACCGTCAGTGGAATATTCCCGTGCTTTCTGTCTCTTCACGTTGCTAAGTTCCTTAGCAAGATTTTCGACTTGCATTCCTACTTTTTCAAACTGAGTCTCTATCTTCCCGAACTGAGCTTCATGTTTCTCAAAGTTTTCATCGAATCTAGTTTCGACTTTTTCGAGTTGCGTCTCGACCTTCTCGATTTTCTCTTCGATCGCTTCGAATTTGGATTCCAAGTTCTTGTTTTGCTCATCAAGTTTGCTTTCCAGAGCATCTAGAGAATTCTTTGGTTCGTCCATTGCTTTCTTTTGTTCGTCCAGCTTAAGTTCTACAGAATTCTTTTGGTCATCGAGCTTAAATTCCAGAGACTTCTTTTGGTCTTCTATTGCTTTCTTTTGTTCGTCCATGACTAACTTAAGTTGCAGGAGCAGACTTGTTATATCCGGGTCGGCTACTATACTCGCTGGTTCCTCTTCCACGCATGCGGATTTTCACCTTCCTGCTTTACTGCTTCTTCCAGACGAATCAGTAGGGCATCTTTTTCCCCAGTTGTGTCGAGATTCCGCTTACTGAGTTCTGCCTTTAGTTGAATTATAGTTAGTTTTCCCAATTTGCCATTTTGCGCAACTAATTAACTCAACACAGAAATGGTTTTTTTTTATTGTGTAATTTCACACCACGAAAATAGTTATTTACAGAATAAGTTTCATCCCACTTCTGACACCAATGTAATATGCGAGCTACGGCTCGAGTAGATAAAACGATGTTCTGTGAAATTATTTCTTTATTTTCTAGTCTATAGAACAATTCAAGTTCACACTATACTATTCTTCGCAAACTCCTTCCTTACAAGGTCTCTTTCTTCTCAAATCACTTTATCTCCTTTCAATTACTTAATTTACAAACCCAAACTAATTACTTCTTCTTGTTAACTCTCAACTTTCAATTTCTAACAAAATTACAACTTCGCCCATTATCACTTTTCCAATCTCTTCGTGCGGTTCAAAACCAACTGCCTTGATTCGATCGCCATCTGTCCTTATATAGCAGCATTTCTGATAACCAGAAACTTCTAGCAAATTCTTCGACCACTGGAACAAGAAAATTCTGATGAAATAATTCCAAGATGACAATAATTTCTTGCGGTTATAATTCTCTCTTATCCGTGATGTCGTCTTAGACATCATCCGTCTCTTATCGTGGACACGAACTGTGGACACTAACTGCAGACACGAACCTCGAATGAAAAGACACTTCGGAACAAAATTATGCCAGAATGAAAAGACACTTCGGAACAAAATTATGCCAGAATGAAAAGACACTTCGGAATTTGTTGCATTATGCTACATTATGTTACAATATTTTGATGTCCGAAAACTTCACTTTCCTTTGATGCGTTACCTTTTGGCGACCAAAAAATTTTCTTTCCGACTTTGATTGAGTGTACTTGTTGTTGACCGAAAATTTCACTATTCGACTTTCAACACGGTTCTTAAGTTCGTTTACAAATTGTATGTCATTAGCTCAACTTCTCATACCATTTCGGTTCTCACGGCGCAGATCGCTCGTGCAGGAAATGCAAGCCATTTGATCTGTGAGAATGTGTCTTATCGAAATCCATGTTGCATTTATTCTAGGTAAAGTAGCTCAGGTAACGTATCCTGTCTATGCTTTGGGAAATTATGAGTTAAGAGTAGATAGGCTCTAATAACGAACATGTGCTGCTATCGGATATGTAACCTATACATACGAGTACATTCACTACCAAATTGAATTCGGAATGTTCCTCTTCGACAAATCGGAAAAGCCGTACAAAATCAAACGGCAAAAAAAGATGGCCAATGTTGTGGGATACCAAAGGCGCTATTCAGGTAAACCTTTCGGGCAAAAGAAATCAATGAGAACAACTTATTATATTGAAGTTTCACGAAAACTGAAAGCTGCAATTGATAACAAACGACCGACTACAGGGGACAAATACGAAGCTTACCGAGTAACGATGCAAAGATAATTTGGGGTGCGAGATAGAGACCCTAGTCAAAATATTTGAAAGCGGATGATTATCACTTACTAATCCGAAAATCGGATTGCTATATTTGAGAATCGAACAACTATTTTTTGCGGGCAACAATTCAGTTTTCTTTCGGAAAATTAACACTTTGTAATTCGAAAGCTAGTGTTAAAGTCACTCGAATTTCGGATATTTAATTTGTTAAGTATTTATGTATGTTGCAGATTGAATCTTATTTCTTTGAAAGTGAAAGATTTTTCTATGCAAAACGAAAACAGGTTATTTGAAAGATCAGTCAGTTGGGAAGATATATCACAAATTCGCATTTTATTGATTTTTTTTCCATTTTCGCCAAAAAGTGCTTCATTTTCTGCGGGTTCAAGAACTATGAAACTATGTCAAATTTGTATACTGAAGGCGCTCCAATGAATGATGAAAATTAACGTTGACTGCGCAGGAGCTGCTAAACATTTTGTTAAATTGAACACAATCACGCAGTCACCGACTAGCTTTCGTGCCATACGGACCTATAGTCAACTCAGCTGCTTTCGCCGCGCTTTGTTCGAATCTCCCTATTTCCCGTTTAAGTCAAAACAAACAACTTTTCTCTCTCCCTTTCTCGCACACATTGAGCACAAACCGCTAATCCATGGCGTGTGTAGTGTTTTTTCTTCAATACCACATGGCCCCAGGGCCAAAAATGAAACCTGGGAACCGTTTTGACAGACTCTCTGAAGTCTCGATATCGGGTCCAAGTGAAAAAAAAACAAAACTAATATACCATTCGATGATTTCCTTTTACTCCCAAGTAAAACCCTCTCTAAAAATCCACGATTCATCGTCATTTCCCCCAAAAGTGCAAATCAACCACTTACGTCAATAAGCATCTTTGCCCTCAGAAAAATCATAGACGCGATAAGCACTGAATACAAACAAATTTCCCAACTTAGAGATGGGAAAATCCTTATCCTTGAAAAAAATCAAAAAATTTCAGATAAATTCGTGTCTAAAAAAAAATCTTTCGGGGTTATGCCCTGTTGTAATCACATTGCATAATCAGCTCAACGCTTCTAAAGGTATAGTATACGCACCATGTCTCATAAATGTGCCCGAATCAGAGATCGTATCCGAAATGAAATCCCAGAACGTAACAGAGGTATACAAGTTTACTAAAACTGTCGATTCCAACCCCAAACCAACTGGATTGATACTCTTTACCTTCGATTCATTCCAACCTCTTGAGACAGTAGAAATAGGTTGTGTTGCTGAACACGAAAAAAGGAAGTTCGAAAATAACTCCACGTTTTATTTCTAAAGAAAATTAGTTTTAACAAATTGTAATATACTAAAATTAAAATCTTACCACAGTTAACACTTCAGAATCGCTTCGAGTTTCAGCACAAAATAGAAACCAAATTAAAATGCGCGATAATAAATGCCGAGTGCAAACTGAGGTTAGAGTGGGATAAATATACATTCTAGTTCTTTCTACAAAACGAAAATGAATTTACCCATAGAGGGCTCTCTGGTGGCAAAGATAAGTTCTGTTTATTTGAGGATTCGATAAAGTGGTCGGTAAGTGGGCGTTCTGTTACAGGTTGGTACAAGGCCAAAGTGTCTGAATACTTCCCAAATCCTATGCGGTGTCGGAACTGCCAAATTCTAGGCCATATAAAAAAAAAATGCACAAACCCCACTCCAGTATGCAACTTATGCAACTTACCCCTATATACGGATTCCGCTTGTACCAGACAAATATGTGCCAATTGCCTCTCCCCCCACCCATCTGATTCTAAAGATTGTCCTAAATATATTCAAATGAAGGAAATATTAAAAATTAAAACAAAGAAAAAGTAAACCATGGCTGACGCCAGACGTTTGTACAAAGAACTCAACCCCATTCAGTCAAACTTCAATCAAAACTCTTTTGCAAATGTAGCTAGCGCTAATTTAACCAAATCACCTCGTACGAGTAATAGCCCAAACCTTCCCAAACCTTCACAAAGCAATAGCACTATAATCACTCCCATTCCTACAACCTCCAACATCATTAACAACAAAACCCCTTCACAACCTGAATCTGAATCAATTCCATCAATAACACTTCCTGCATCCAGCATAATCAATAATGTAATCTATTTAAATTCAAATAAACAGCACTGCCAACTAAAACAGCACCCCTCAAGTACTATTCAAAACACCAATCTAAACCACCATACCTCACATCTCAATACACAATCAGATACGCCAATAACCTCTATAAACTCTAATACCATCTCAACCATCTCACCTATCTCGCAAACTACACACCATCTTCTCCAAACTCACAACTATTTTATACCCAACACCGAAAGTGATGATGATGAATCTATATAAAAAACACAACTGTAACCTCAGCCCTGTTTCTGCTGTCTCGAGGTTGAATCACTCAAGCTCCTCAAGGAGCCTCGGTGCTTCAACGTCTGGACAGCGGAATCACGCAACCTACCACCCTCAAATAACAAACAACAAAACTTTAGTAGCTCCAAACTATTTTAAAGCTCTCCAGTGGAATATGCAAGGATATATTAACAACTTGGACGAGCTCAACTTGCTAATAAAAGAAAATTTGCAATGTGCTTTATCTCTCCAAGAGACACATTGTACGTTTCAATCTACTCCAATTATTCTTAAATCTTATTCGGGTTATTTTTGTAACTCTCCTCAAAACTTAACCGGGAAACAGGACATAGCACTCCTTATTAAAAAGAACATACCCCATGTGCAAGTTAATATTAACTCAACCATCCTAACTCTTGCCGTACAAGTAAATTTAACAATTAAATTCACTATCATCTCTATTTACATTTTGCCCAAACAAACATTTTCCCGTTCTGATCTTGAAAACATCATAAATCATATACATACACCTATATTATTGTGTGGTGATGTAAACTCGTGGAGCGTCCTATGGGGATCACCCGTTTCTAACCACCGTGGTATTGTAATCGAAGATTTCTTTCAGAACTCCGACCTGATGCTTTAAACGACGGCTCCCCAACACATTTCTCAACACACAACACTCTCACCCATATCGATATATCATGCTGTTCACCCACCCTCTATCCCCTAACCTCCTGGAATACATTAGAAGACCTTCATAATAGTGAAACAAGCACAAAATCTTTCCTAGTACAAAATTTAAAACCGACTTGGCTGATTGGGATCGTTACCAAATTACAACGATAAATTACTTAGATGTTAAAACCCCATCTTCCAACACAAACAAAGAAGCAGCCATTCTACAAAAATCGATTCGATACGCACCCAACATTTCGATTCCTCAAAGTTCTCCCACCCCCACTACGAGAACAGTTCCCTGGTGGAACCCTGTGTTCATGAAGTTGAGAAACGAAAAAATGGAACTTCGGAGAAACTTTAAAAAGCACCTCATGCTTTCTAATCTTTTAGCTTACAAAAAATCAAATGCTCTTTTTAGGAGAAAAATGAAAATAAGCAAAGCTAAATCTCTAGCTGTATTTACCTCATCGATGAATCCAAATTCTTCCACCGCCAAAATCTGGCACAATATCCGTTGCCTCACTGGTAACCACATCCCTTGTACAATAAAATGTCTAGAAACACCTACGGGTCCAATCTCTTCCCCGTTAGACATAGGTAACTTTTTCGCTTCTTCTTGGTCCAACCTCTCAAAAGACAACAACTTCTCAACATATTTCAAGGACTTAAAAGACAATAGCCTTTCCAATACGCCACCTCTAGCTCCTGGCAACACACCAGCGGAAAAAATTGAAGTTTCTGTAACATACGCAGAATTGGAGTGTTGTTTAAATGTTTTAAAAGGTAAAACCCCAAGTAGAGACCGCATCCCCTATCCTATGATTAAAAACCTACCCCCTAATGGTAAATCTAGGCATCTTACATTATACAATGAAATTCTAAAAAACCGGCATCATCCCACATTCTTGGAAAATTGCTAATATCATCCCCTTATCAAAACCAAACAAGCCTAAAGACTCTATAGACGGATACCGTCCAATTTCCCTCATTCCATGTATGTCCAAAGTTTTGGAAAAAAATTGTTGCTAAACGGCTTTACTGGTTCCTAGCAACAAAAAAATTAATCAGCACAAACCAAGTTGCCTTCAAACCAAAAAAGGGTGTTCGGACGCCTTACTACATATCGATCATATAGTATCAAATGCTTTGTCTTCGCAGAATCATGTATCGATACTCTCATTAGATTTCATGAAAGCTTTCGACAGAATAGGGATTCATTTAATATTGAACAAACTCCTTAACTGGGGTGCTATTTTTAATTGCCTTTAACGACATCAGTGGTATTATTGATAAATACAATCGTCTTGACCATTGCATTTATGCTGATAATGTTTACATCATATGCAAATTCAAAAATTTAGAGTCTACAAAAAGTACCTTTTTAAGAGTTATACAAGATATTATTGATTGGTGTAATAACTATGGTGCTAAGCTTTCTCTCAACAAATGTAAACTATTACACATATGCCGTAAATTATCGTGTCCTGAACTTGAATTAGCCATCAACAATGTAAATATAGAAAGCGTAAAAAACTTGGATATTTTAGGATTAAGATCTTCATACCACCAGTCAGCAAGAAGAAGCATCAACGCCTACCGTACTACCAGAATTGACAACATCATGGCAGAAGCAGGCCTTCCTACTTTGGAACAGCGGCAATCCGAAAGTATTCTGAAAATCATCGCACTTATTTTTTCCAAAGACTCTGTCATTGACAGTGACATCGATTCAACGAGCAACTTAAAAAAGTATAAGCGTCTTCCATCCACAATCATCAAGGCTTTATCAAAAGCGAATGAAATGAGCTTACCCTTCAAACGCGTTAAAGGACACTCTCCAACACTCCCTCCCTGGAACATAACCCGCAAATCTTTTGAATTAAAGCTTACATTGTACAATAAAGACAACACCAATAGAAGAGTCTATCACTCTGCTTTTGTAGAAACAATGGAAACTCTCAAGCTTAAAGGTTGGACTCCTCTGTTTACAGATGGCTCAAAATCTGCTTACAAAACCTACTATGCGGTAACCGAAGAAAATGGTACTTTGCTTAAGGTAGGCATTTTATTGGAGTTCACATCAGTTTTTACTGCTAGCGCATCCTGGAAGCTGCTAAAATGGCTCCACAGTTCACCTCTAAAATAGTGATATGCACCGACAGCTTTTCAGTCCTCCAAGCCGTCTCTAACCCTAACCACAATAGCAGGTTGATTAACAAGGTACGTGACCTTCTAATAAGGAACCCCAACAAACTTAAACTTATGTGGGTGCCAAGCCACATTGGTATATCAGGCAACGAACACGCCGACGAAGCCGCAAAATCTTGCATTAAATCACCCTGAAAACGGGTGATGACATATTCTCGAAGAAAGATCTTCAAAGATACATCGACCAAATTATTAAAAAGAACAAAATTCTAAAGTGGAGCGGCTACTTAAACCACTACTCTAAAATAAACAGTGATCTGCGCACTACTATCTACCCACCATGTATATCCAGAGCGGCGGTATCAAACTTTATCCGACTTCGTCTTGGGCAACTACCTTAACCCACCAACACATTTTAAGGAAGAACCCACCACTGCGTCCAGTCTGTAACAGTACGGTTAACATTTCACACTTACTTGGCCTCTTAACGTGCAGTATCTCCCAGGAAATCAACACCATCTTACCTCCTAATCAGAATATTTTTTCATTCTTAAACACTATCAATAGCGAAAATATATTAAAGATCCAAAAATATCTTAACATTAACAAACTAATTGTCTAAGCCAATACATTTATCTTTCGAGTGGAAAGCTTCTGCAGCTATTGCTCTTTAATATTAGCATATAAATTTTGTATTTTTTATGTTAATAAATTATAATAATAATAATAATAATAATGAACACAATCAATTCAAATATGTATGTAACACACTCTCCTCATCTACGTTGACGTTGGCGACTGACGCTTTCAGAACGCGAGACTCGAGTCGTGGGAAGATGTTTAGCAGCATACCGCATTCGTTTTAAAAGGGTTAGAGTGTCAATTCAAATTAGAATCGAAAAGCACTTTCGAATAGATTTTAAATTCGAAACGGAATATAATGTTCAGAGTAAGGCTCCAGGATCCTTCCAGGATTTGCATATTAATCAGAAATAACATCAACTATGTCTTCCAGAGTTCATGACGTGGGACTTAAACGCCACACAGGTCCAGATCAGCAGAGGCCGTCACCGCACCATAATAGTAGTTGCAGTCTACTTCGCTGGAGGCGGGACAATAAACGGGCAGCAAAGATAACAATGATAGAGGTAAGTACCTTCTTGAGTATATTTTTAAAGAAAACTTTGTACTCGTATTTCTACTAATTTTTGTTCTTCTCTTCCAATAGTTTCTTTTTTATTACGATTTTCTTGTTTTTAATACCTCGGTCAACTTAGCAGAGTGCAGTCATTAAACGCAAAGTTAAAATGCCTCCGAATTATGTGCTATTTATGTTTTAAGTACTCGGAAAAATAATTTCGAAGTGTTTTTGTCAATACGAAAATAATTTGCTTCGATTTTAACAAATTAGAAATAATATATTTTAACGATTTTGATACTATTAAATAGTGAAAAAAAGACAATTAAAACCCTATACCCTACCTTTGGGGTATTCCAATTATTATTATTAAAGGAAAGAAAAATAAGAACAAATAAAAAAGTGATCCGTGTCAAAATGACATCCCCTGAAAGGGGAGCGGGTGCGATGGATACGGCTGAAATTACACGCGAACAATTTATGGAAATATTCCAATTAGCAAAAAATATGAACAAGAAGTATTATTACTAAAACAAAAAATAAAAGAAATGCAGGAAAGTGACAGTGACTCCTCATTTAAAAAAAACGTTACAAAAAAAATAAAAACACCAAAAATTGTGACATCGTGCAGTGATCGCGAAAATCAAGACGTAGATACGTCAGAACAAAATAATAATACAGGAACTACACAAGACGCACCCACAACTTCGACCACGCTCATTTCAATGATGAAATCAAGGAATGAAGCGAAAAGAAGACAACAAAAAGAGACTGTGAAAAATAACGGCTCAAGAGAACACAAAACAATATCAGACAGTGTGGGTGAAAAAACATCGGATAAAACAACTGCACCAGTGGTAACAAAAAAAAAGACACCACCTCCAATTAAAATATACAAAGCAGACAGCAAAACATTGTATAAATTACTTAAGGAAGAAATAGGTAAAGATAGTTTTTATATAAAAAATATAAATAGTAAAATTACTTTAACTGTTAAAGATAAGAATGACTGTAATAAAGTGAAAGAATTGCTTGACGAAGCAGGAACGGAATATTTTTCGTACACAAATAAGGAAGACAAGTTACAGTCATTCTTGTTAAAAAGTCTTAGTGTTGGCTTCAACTCAGATGAAATCTTGGAAGAGTTAAAAGCGCTAAAAATAGAAAACCTAAATTTTGTTGGGGCATTCAGGTATGCTACGGCGAACTCTAAGCGAGAAAATAGAGTCCTGCCTATTATAGCGGTACAGCTATCTTCGGATAGCAAAGTACAGAACCTGAGAACTATCAGGTACCTAGAGGGGCATTTAGTGTCCTTCGAAAGAATTCGGAGGAACGGTGTCCTTCAATGTCATCGATGCCAGAGATTCGGGCATGCTTCTCCGAATTGTAAGATGATTAGGAGGTGCGTCAAGTGCCAAAATTCGCATGATCATGGTGAGTGCCAGGTGCAAAAAGATGAGAGCAAGGAACAGCTATTTTGCGTTCTTTGTCAGAAGTCCGGTCACCCTTCCTCCTGGCGGGGTTGCGAAAGCTACAAGAGACTGGCAGATCGGCTTCAAGCACAGAAAAGGGAAACACAGCAAAAGGTTGCACAGAAAATCACAATGATTGACAATCATGTTCGGGGTGGCGTTTCCTTTACCGACATAGTAGGGAATAGTGTTGGCACAAAAGCAGTCAGCCCCAATGCATAGCGCTCCAATACTGTTGGCTCCAACATTGTTGGGTCCAAAAGTATTGTGCGCCCTGCAAACGATAGTTTGCAAATACAAATTGACGGTCTAACCAAGACTGTTGCAGATCTGTCGGCGAAGGTAGATGCCCTTCTCAACATTTTTACTCGTCAAAATGACTAGGCCAAATTTTGCAACCCTCAAAATAGCTGCTCTCAATGTCAACTCTATTATCTCCCTTAGTAGGCGCGGTGACCTATTGCGATTTGTAGTGGATCATAGACCCGACGTACTCTTTATGAGTGAAACAAAATTAAATGACAGGAATTACTTGGAATTCAAAAACTACGACGTAATACGGACAGATAGACGCGACTCAACAAGAGGTGGCGGTACGGCAATACTCGTTCAAAAACCACTACGCTTCACAACGGCTGAACGGAGTGCAATTAGAAACTTTAGTTGTCTTGAGACAACCATTATCGCGCTGCCTCTCAGGAATAATGGTTGTCTGTATCTAATATCGGCGTATGCTGCGTCAGGAACCGTTACTCAATTTAAAGCCGAAATCGAAAAATTGTTCGAAGATCTAGGACTAGTTTAAACAACTTTTTCGTCTCAGCGGGAGATCTAAACGCGAAACACCCGGGCTGGATGAACTCAAGGGTATATATACCCAAATCGGGTATAAATTCAAGTTTGATAGCCCAGTTACACCAAGTTTTCCTTCTGGAAACTCTTATCTTGACCTTTGCATAGCGGACGCGCGACTGCAAATACAGACGGTCCACGGTAATAAACTTTCAATACTGCCATATGATAGCGACCACAATGCTATAGTTATGCCGGTGACATTTGCTGGCGACTCCACGTTTAGCTTCGTAACGCAGCACGAAGTCCCTAAGTTGAATTTTAGGCAGACCGATTGGTGCAAATTCCAGCGTTGTGCCATCAGGAAAAATAGGAATTGTATTTTCTCTTGTAGTATTCCTTGTAATAGAAATCTTACTAATGAAGAATGCGATTTTTATATCGGGAATCTAAATACGGTGGTATTACAAGCTATGGAATCGTCAGTTCCGAAAATAAAATCAAAAAATGGCATCGAATGTTATCTAAATCGTGACATACAAACTCTACAAACCTACAAAAGTTTTTTAATCACTCAAATAAATCGAATACGTCGTCAGTTCCAAGAAGAATCGTCCAACATGGTGCTGCAAAGGTTGAAATCTCCTGAGAAATGTGAGGACACTGCTAAGCCAGCAGTTTCAGAATAGTGTCAACGATTACTGACGGCAACGTGCCGAGAACATTTTGAAGTCTGACTCCAGGAATATGTTTCCTAAAATTAACCAAGCCTTCAAGCCTCGTAACACTGTCAAAATACCGAAACTGAAAGTACCACTGTCTTCTCAGTCGCTTCTGTCCCAGGCAGAGATTAATAGCCAACACTGCCAACACTGCATAAGCTAAATCTGACCGGCTCTCATTTTGAGGCAATCCATGCTAGCGAACTCCCTAGCTGCAGAACTGGCGAAGTAAATGACGAATTGTTCAGATTTCACAATAACGAAACAGGAACCCTTTTGAAATTTTCTGAGAGATTAAAAACTGACCAACTCACAGCTGAACAGACTGACAACTACTTTACAACCTTAGGCGAACTTACATACATATTCAGTCGACTGAATAATAAAAAGTCAAGTGGTTTAGACAACATTCCCAATATTGTCCTAAAGCATATACCGGACGAAATCATACGGCAATACTGCGTTTTATTTAATAATTTATTAAACAACTGCTACTTCCCGAGTTACTGGAAAACATCGAAGGTTTTTCCAATAATAAAAAAGAAGAAGGATCCTTCTGATCCTTCCAACTATAGGCCAATCAGTCTCCTGCCTATTATTGGGAAGGTCTTTGAAGTAGTTATTAGTAAGTCCATTTTGTTCGCGTGCGAAAGAAAGGAGATTGTACCGCGGAACCAATTTGGGTTCAAAAGAAATCATTCGGCGGTGCATGCTGTAACAAAACTGATTTCAGATGTTAATTGGAATCTAAATGCCAAAAGAAGTACAGCTGCCTGCCTGGTGGATATCGAAAAAGCCTTCGACACGGTTTGGATCGACGGGTTATTATACAAACTATTACGATATGAATTTCCGAATCATCTTGTGAAGATGATTGCATCTATGGTGTACGAGAAGAAATTTGTTGTAACAGATAGACGATACACGACGACTAAAGTTTTTAATGTTACTAATGGCCTCCCACAAGGTACAGTCACAGCACCGCTCTTATTTAATATCTACGTTTCTGAAATGCTCAGGGGCTTGGGTAATTCGCTAGCGTTTGCTGACGACGTTATTCTGTATGCAAGCGGTTCGAAAATACAAAACATCCCAAGTGAACTCCAAAACAACTTTGATAAGCTTGAAGTATTCTGCTCAGAATGGAAGCTGAAGATAAACGAGGCTAAATGTGAAACCATACTGTTCCGCACCCCCGTAAGACGCGGTAATTCAGATTTGAGACCTAATTGGAAAAATCTGCAAATAACGAGCTCCAGTGGTCTTCGCATTGAGTCGAAGATGGATGTGAAGTATTTAGGTTTCCATTTAGACAAGTTTTTGTACTGCAATGAGCACGTAAATATACAGTTACAAAAAGCAAGGCGGCATTTATGTCGCTCAAACGTCTTTTTTACTCCAACTATGATAAGATCATATGCTAAAGGCTTCGTCCGTCCAATTTTGACTTATGCGAGTCCAGTTTGGTGGAACATAAGCCCATCGTATATGGAGAAGCTTCGGTTATTTGAGAGGAAATGTCTTCGGTCATGCATGCGGATGTACAGAAGCGCACATTCTGACTTTCGGCATTACGTCTCTAATAAGAGGCTATTGGATTCTTCCGGTGTGTCCAGAATCGACAATGTCATTCTGGATCTTGTAAGGAATCATTTCGCGCGGTCAGCAAACGTTACGTAGAACGAACTTGTGTCGGGCTTGTTTTACCCTAATCCTGGGTATTTCAGAAATACTATGGAGAGTGGATACATTCCACCGGAGGCATTTTTACATCTGGATGCACACGGGTACTTATCAGATTCAACGAACGTGCCAATTATTTATCATCTTGCTAGAACGGCGACAGATAAACGCATCCTTTATGAACCTATTGAGTCTGGTGTTGGAAATGCTGACCTAAGATACTGCGTTAGCATACCTGAAAGGGATATAACTAACGCTGAAAGGTTTAATCGGGACAAATACTGGTGACTCGACTGGGTTGAAGCCAACGTTTAGGCTAAGTAGGACTGGTTCGCCGATGAAGTGGTTAAGTAAATGTACTCACCATTTGCTGGACATTCGTATCGACGATGTGGAGATCGCATATCAAACCAAACTTACAGTAGGTTAGGTTAGTGTAAGTTAGTTTTAGTTATTTCACTTCCTTGTTTAGTTTTTTTTTTTATTATATATATATTTCTAAAAGGTTTTTCCCCATTTTCCTTTAAAATAGAAAAAAGAGTAAAATATTGTAAATCCTGCATAAGGATAAAAAAAATATTTATATAAGATAGACTTAAGTTCGTATAAAAATCATAGTATAAGTATTGAGAACCTTGAAGGTCAGTTACTATAAATCATAAATATTGTTGTAGTTTTTAAGTTTATTTAAACCATGATGTACATTTTAACGTTTCAGTGGATAAATAAACAGAAAAAAAAACAAAAATATTTTAAGTTTTAAATATTTGTGTTTTACCCTAGCAGAGACCATTATAATCTGGTTAGCAATCGAAAACAAAATTATGCCAGATTATGTGATCATTTTGTGCTTAGTTTTTAATTTCTGTGCTAACCCATTTAGCAGATAATAGCACTAGAGATGTCTGGCTCAATTTTTTTGTTTGATTACTTACAAAATTAGTAATGGTCTCTTTTAGGTTTACGCAACCTAACAGAGATATCTTCTAATACTGTTATCTGCTAAGCGTGTTTAGCACACACATTTGAAACTTTACACATAATCAGCACATAGTTGAGGAATATTTTTTTCCCAATTACTTAGGGAAATTGGAATGGTAGACAAAAATTCTAAGTACTAAGTTTATTTCTCTTACTTTTTGTATTTGTATAGTCTATATGTATGTAACTATAAATAAAGTATTTCGTATTTTCTTATTTATTTTATTTATTCAACATGCGGCAAAAAGAAAACTATCTCAGTAAATTTCGATCATTTTTTTGCTTTTATTATATCGAATAAAGGTGTCAATTTGTGTTTTAATAAATTACTTTTAAAATTAAAGTTAGCTGAATTTTATTAATTCGATATTCTTGAAAATAGGTTAATTCCTTACAGCCCTGCTAACATAATTCGGGGATCTTCCACAGCCGCTTTAATTTTGCGCAAGAACATAACTGCCTCACGTCCATCAATCAAACGATGATCATATGTAAGAGCAACATACATCATTGGACGAATCACTACCTTTTTATGGAAATATTTCTTTATAAGAATTCAAAATATATGAGCTCTAATCATACTTGTCCTTTAACAGCAACCGGTCGCTCGAATATTCCATGCATTCCTAATATAGAGCTCTGTGGTGGATTAATAATGGGTGTACCCATTAATGAACCAAACACACCACCATTGCTTATTGTGAAAGTACCACCATCCATGTCTTCCACAGCGATTGCACCTTTTTTAGCCTTATCGCCCAGGGCGGCCATAGCGATTTCAACATCAGCGTAATTCATACTTTCCACGTTACGAATAACTGGGACCACCAATCCTTTGGGAGTTGCAACGGCAACGGAGATATCAACAAAGTCCCTGTAAACGATTTCCTGTAAAACAAATTGTATTTGATTATTTTGTTTGCATCAATATAAAATTCAAATAACACTGCTCTTATTTATAACTAAAAAGGACCGGTTTAAAGACCCATACAAGTTACAAAACCATTTTTTACAATAATATTCGATACACTAGTTAGGTGACATGGTTATAGTTATAGGTAATAAATACGTGAAATCAATCGAACTTCCTCAAGGCTTGCAGAATATATGGGTAATTTTGTAAAAGTCGAACTACAGCCTTGGCCATAAATTATTTTTGATGAATTATAGGACCTTGGTCCCTATAAAATTCGATTTATAAAAAACTACTACAGGTAGGTAAATATTTTTAACTTCTCAGGATTGTTTACCCATTAATGACTAAATTGTGGGGAATTCCCGCCTTTTTTAACTCTGAATTTTTTGTGTGTGGTAAAATTGGTGTAATTGGTATCATTTGGAAAATAGTAGTGAAAATGTGCACATCAGTTATTTGCGGATATCTTATCATTCATTATTCATAGTTTTTTGTGTTTACATAATAAAAGTAATCAACCTAAAGAAGACTAAGCCAAAAAGACTTAAGTGAAGCTGAAAGAGCCCAATTTGTCCTTTTAGCCTCTGAAGGCGTGCCCCACCAACAAATTTCAAAAACTCTTAATCATTCGCGTGCAGCCGTTCAATATGCCTTAAGGTTATACGGCTCGTGAAGATCGGGTTCTTGCCCGGGAGTCTTTAAAAAATCGTCACAAGATCTCTTCTGAATTAGCTGCCTCACTTTAGGTACGCCAAAATGTTACGCTACCTCCGAGAATGGTTAGAAGAAGGCTAACAGAAGGCAGAAAAAAAAACCTGGCTTTCTGAGGAGAACAAGAAACGACGTCTTGAATGGGCCAAATTCCATAAGGATTGGAGCCATAAGAATTGGAGCAATGTGGTGTGGTCAAACGGTAAATTGCATACTTCTAAAAACAAAATTAAAAGCGGATTTGCGAAAACATTGGACATTTTTTAAATAAAAGTGGGTCCGAACTGAACACTAAATCAGAATGTGTCTTTACCGATTTCCGGGAGTCTTGCCGCAGTCTACGTTCGAGGGAGGGACGGAGAAGAGTACCATACCGATTAAGTGGTACTCAGTCAAGTTTGGTGGTGTTCGTTGCATAGTGTGCGGCTGCATGGCGGCAGAAGGCATAAGAGTCACGTGCGAGGGAAGAATGAATAGCGACAGCTATATTGATGTTTTAGGGACCTCCTAGGAGCGGCCAGCTCAATCTCCAGATCTGAACCCGATTGAAGACCTATGGGCACTTCTAAAAAAGAGGATAAAGAACTATAATCCGACATCTTTAGTAGGCCTGAAGAGTGCTATACGGCGAGAATGGGAAAAAAAATCAGCTCGGAAGAATGTTTTAATTTAGTAGCCAGCATGCCTCGTAGGGTTCTTGCAGTGATAAAGGCAAATGGAGGGCCAACTATAAACAGTCACCGACTAGCTCTCGCAGCGGTAACATTATGTTGACTTTCCCTAGTGCTAGTGTTTTGGCTAACAGTTTTCTCCGATAGACTGTATATCTACGAGGGCAAGGTGAAAAGTTCTCGGCCTGACAATGAAAGACCGCGACTTTAAGTTAAAAAGTGATTTTATTTTTCTACTTATTCTCCCTTGAATGCAACACACTTGGTCCAGCGTTTCTCCAACATCAGTATTCCTTCTCGGAAGTGAGAGTCTGGAAGGCTGTGAAAATATTCATCTACGGCCCTCTCATTTACGTATTACCAATCTAGCAAACCCTGTTTAATAAACATCAAAAAAGGGGAAATCATATCTGAGATGAAATCCCAACGTGTCACTGACGTTTACAAATTCACAAAACACATGGACGGCAACATTCGCCCCACAGGTTTGATGCTATTTACGTTTGATCTCCATCATTTCCCGGTTTCGGTTGAAATTGGATGGTATAAAGCAGGAATATTTCCCCAATCTCTCCAAACTCCTCGGTCAACATAATTTCATATTCAGAACAAGCCCAAAAAGCCACACAAAATATAAATATGAAAACCATCGTGAACCCCTCTACGTAATCAAACTCCAGTGACACTGTCACCCCAGTCTCTCAATTGAAATCTGTCATCAAGGACAAAATTACTTTCCAAAATACCCTCGTAACCACCACAACCACACAAAGTCAAAATAACTCAAAAAGTTCAGAATCCCCTACCATCTCAAACACTTCACTTCTACACAGACCGGTTTCCAACCCACCATCAACAAGTATCACTAAAATCCAAGTTCAAAATTCACCATTACTTCACTCACAAAAAAAAAGTTAAATATTTTTTTTTTTTATAATCTGCGCGCGCTGAAGGGGATATGAATACCCTTAAACTGTTTCAGGGCACAGGCGTCGGGGAAAAAGGGGAAGAGGAACAGAGGAGGAGCCTATGCACGTTGGCTTTGAATGTTTGAAGGTGTTGTGGACATCACAAGCAAACAGATCTACTGGTTTTTCATCGGTGATCTGTCAGCTGCCATAAGCCATGTGGGTTGTGATATGAATTCGACATTATTCGTGTGCAAACCGGTTTTTCTAATAAAGTAAAAGCATTACATCTTATTTCTTGAGTTTAATGTTGTATAAATACACAACATATTGTGGCGACGAGGATAATTTCTTATTAACGACGTTTAAGAACACCTAGTGTGCAATGGACAACATCCAATTTGCAGCTTTCATGGAAAATCAGCAACAGCTTTTGAAGCAGCAGCAAGAGTTCATTAAAACGTTTATGGATACTTCTCTTAGCAACTGCTCCATTGCAGCGTCTACAACGATTAAACCTTCTTCCGAGAAGATAATGGAGACGCTGGCGAATGGTATTAGCATGTTCGTGTATGACCCCGAAATTGGATTAACATTTACGGAGTGGTATAGTCGATATGAGGACGTCTTCGAAGTGGATGGTAAAGAATTAGACGACCCGTCGAAGGTAAGGTTGCTGCTCCGAAAATTAGATGAAACCACATACAATCGTTACGCTAACCTCATTCTTCCCAAAAATACACGGGATCTGAAATTCACGGAAACGGTGACAAAACTAAAAGAAATATTTTCCCGTAAGACCTCATTATTCGCAGACCGCTATAACTGTCTGAAACTGGAAAAGAGAGCAAGCGATGATTTTCAAACGTACGCAGGTACGTACTTCAATCACTGCGGATGTATTTAAATGCCTCATGTTCGTCAGCGGTCTAACAAGTGCCGCAGATTTAGACATAAGAACCCGATTACTGGCAAAATTAGAAGCCGACGAACGAGGAAAAAAACTAACCCTCACGGAATTGGAAAACGAATGCGAACGGTTAATCATGCTGAAGCATGATGTGGCGCTGGTTGAAGGACGAGTTGCGGACAATGAGGTGAAAATGGTACGCCAACCCAAATCGAAGTATTCGCGGGCACCGAAAAACCCCTGTTGGTTCTGTGGCGCAATGCACTATGCTGATAAATGCTGGTATAAAACGTATATATGCACTGATTGTGGTCGCACGGGACATAAGGAAGGATTTTGTGAGAGCGTTAATAAAAAAAATGAAAAAAGGGAAACTTTTAAAAACAACTTTCACAACCGTTCAAAAACAAACGCTAATGTTGAGTCAAAAAGTATATTTTCAGTTTCTAAAGTGGCCAATGCAGAGCGACGCAGGTACATTTGCGTGGAAATGAACGGACACCCGGTTCAACTCCAGATCGACATCGCTTCAGATATCACTATAATTTCCGAACACACTTGGAAGAGTATAGGAAAACCAGATAGCACCCCAACAACTCACTCTGCTAGAAATGCTAGTGGGCAGCCACTCGTTTTATATGCCGAGTTCCTGTGTCATATCGCATTTCGGGGCAAGCAAATTGCTAGAATTTGTTACATAACGAACATTCCTCAATTAAATATCTTGGGAATTGACAGCATAGAGGCGTTGAATCTTTTCGACATTCCTATAAACGCCATTTGCTTAAAGGTAGAACAGGAATGTCAAGACTCGTCCCTCAAAGTTCAACAAGAGGTTGCAGAACTAAGATTCAAATATGCATATTTGCCCGAAAGCGTTCCTACGTTTAAGCCAAGGCGGACAGTGCCATACGCGTCAATGCAAATGATCGATGAAGAAATTGGACGGCTAGAACAAATGGGCGTTATTAAAAGGGTGGATTCCTCGCAATGGGCAGCCCCGATTGTTGCGGTTCGTAAGGCTAAAGGCGGTGTAAGACTCTGCGGGGACTTTACAACTGGATTGAATAACGCGCTCGAAGCTAACCACCATCCGTTGCCGCTGCCCGATGACATATTTGTGACACTCGCTGGAGGTATATTTTTTTCTACACTTGATATGTCTGATACTTATTTACAGATCAAGGTGAGCGAGGACTCTCAGCCTTTATTAACAGTGAACACTCACCAAGGATTACTACAGTACCAACGTCTACCATTTGGTGTAAAATCAGCGCCAGGGATTTTTCAACAAATCATGAGTACGATATTGTCAGGTCTACCTGGTGTAGTATGTTTTCTGGACGACATATGCGTTGTCGGGAAAACCCGACAAGAGCACAGGCGAAATCTGGAAATGGCTCTGCAGCGTATAAAGGATTGGGGATTTCACCTAAAGTATGAAAAGTGCGCCTTTTTCCAGCCCAGTGTTAAGTTCCTGGGGTTCATTGTAGATCAACATGGCCGCAAACCTGACCCAAAAAGAACCACGGCAATCGCATATATGCCGGAACCCAGGAACACTACTGAAGTTCGTGCTTTTTTAGGTATGCTTAATTTTTACTCCCAATTTATTTCAAACATGCGCGAAATTCGCGCCCCTTTGGACAAGCTCTTATTGAAGGACGTACAATTTGAGTGGACAGAAGAATGCCAGGCTGCGTACAACAAAGCAAAGGCAGCCCTCCAATCAGAACTCCTTCTAGTGCACTTTGACCCAACAAAGGAAATTATAGTGGCAGGAGATGCATCAAAAGATGGTATTGGCGGGGTTATAATGCACCGATTCGCGGATGGCGCCACAAGGCCAGTCGCATATGCTTCGAGGGTTTTATCCAAAGCAGAGCAAAATTACAGCCAATCTGAAAAGGAAGCATTGGCGTTGGTGTTTTGTGTTAAAAAATTCCACAGATTGATTTACGGTAGAAGGTTTTTGCTCCGAACCGACCACCAACCCCTTTTGGCGGTATTTGGGTCAAAGAAAGGAATACCGATCTACACCGCACATCGGTTACAACGGTGGGCCCTTACACTGCTTATGTACGATTTCGCCATTGAGTATGTAAATACCTCGAAATTTGGATATGCGGATGCGTTATCACGGCTAATAAGCCACCAAGAAGTGGATAAAGAAGAGGATTTTGTTATCGCCGCTATACAAATTGAAGCTGAAATCAATAAGGTATTATCTGATACACTGCGACGTTTGTCAGTAACGTTCCAGTCAGTACAAAGAGAAACTGAGAACGACCCAGTTCTAAAACAAGTTCGGATGTTCGTGCGAACCTCATGGCCAAGAAAAGTTAATGACGTCAACCTCAAAATGTTCTACAACCGACGGGAAGCATTAAGCGAAACACAAGGTTGTATTTTATTGCAAAATAGAATTATAATTCCTCTCTCGTTGCAGAAACCAGTCTTGGAACAACTACATACAGGACATCCGGGCATTGTCCGCATGAAAGCACTAGCGCGGAGCTATGTTTATTGGCCTTATATTGATCAAGAAATAGCGCAGATGGTGCGAGGATGCCCTGCCTGTGCACTCGCGGGACCGGCACCGGTCAAGGTTCCGTTAGCGTCATGGCCTGTGGCAACCAAACAATGGTCACGAATTCACCTCGATTATGCTGGACCGTTCCAAAAGCAGATGTATCTCATCATAGTGGATGCTTATTCCAAATGGCCGGAAATTTTTTGCATGCGGTCCACCACAACAGCTGCTACCATCAGTGTTCTGCGAGAAGTTTTTGCAAGATTCGGATTACCAGACGTTATGGTGACGGATAACGGAACTCAGTTTTCATCCTTAGAGTTTGCCGAATTTTGCGTTAAGGGGGGTATCAAACATATTCGAACGGCACCGTTCCACCCACAGTCTAACGGCCAGGCGGAGAAGTTCGTGGACATTTTTAGGAGGGGTATGAGGAAGTTGGAAGGAGGTGATATAGCACCTAACGCGTTGGTGACAACTTTTCTACAGTGATACCGTTCTACACCAAACACCACATTACCCGACAACCTTACACCAGCAGAGGCTATGCTGGGACGTAAAATTAAAATACAATTGGACCTACTTCACCCACAATCTCAGGAGGCACAAGAAAGAGATACGCATATGGAGGAGCAGTTCAACAAGAAGCATGGAACAAAACCAAGGGCATTTCAAGCCGGGGATGCTATTTTCGCTCGAAACTATAATTGTAGTCAAGGCCCTTGGTTACCAGGTATTATAGTGAAAAGGATTGGATCTGTTATGTACGCTGTCGAAGTAGGCACCAAAACGTGGCGACGACACTTAAACCAATTAAAACCTCGGTTTAATACCAACGAATATTGCAACCTTAATACAATTTTCGATTTTCAGGACCTGGCAACTGAGACTGCGCTAAGGAATTCCGATAAAAATGATCACCAACACCTCGGACAACTCCATAGGCCGACCAGTACAGAGCATAGTGCGGATAGAGATGAAGATTGTTTTCCAAATGATGAACAACCGCAACAGCCTCATAGCCCGTCAGATATAGTCCACAGTGCGGGTAGAGATGACAACAAGGAACAGCCGCAACGTCCCGTTCGCCACCGAGTACCATATAAACGACTCGACCCCTCCAACGAGATAGCAGGCAGATATATGTACCATTAAGCAAAAGGGGAGATGTTGTGGACATCACAAACAAACAGATCTACTGGTTTTTCATCGGTGATCTGTCAGCTGTCATAAGCCATGTGGGTTGTGATATGAATTCGACATTATTCGTGTGCAAACCGGTTTTTCTAATAAAGTAAAAGCATTACATCTTATTTCTTGAGTTTAATGTTGTATAAATACACAACATATTGTGGCGACGAGGATAATTTCTTATTAACGACGTTTAAGAACACCTAGTGTGCAATGGACAACATCCAATTTGCAGCTTTCATGGAAAATCAGCAACAGCTTTTGAAGCAGCAGCAAGAGTTCATTAAAACGTTTATGGATACTTCTCTTAGCAACTGCTCTATTGCAGCGTCTACAACGATTAAACCTTCTTCCGAGAAGATAATGGAGACGCTGGCGAATGGTATTAGCATGTTCGTGTATGACCCCGAAATTGGATTAACATTTACGGAGTGGTATAGTCGATATGAGGACGTCTTCGAAGTGGATGGTAAAGAATTAGACGACCCGTCGAAGGTAAGGTTGCTGCTCCGAAAATTAGATGAAACCACATACAATCGTTACGCTAACCTCATTCTTCCCAAAAATACACGGGATCTGAAATTCACGGAAACGGTGACAAAACTAAAAGAAATATTTTCCCGTAAGACCTCATTATTCGCAGACCGCTATAACTGTCTGAAACTGGAAAAGAGAGCAAGCGATGATTTTCAAACGTACGCAGGTACGTACTTCAATCACTGCGGATGTATTTAAATGCCTCATGTTCGTCAGCGGTCTAACAAGTGCCGCAGATTTAGACATAAGAACCCGATTACTGGCAAAATTAGAAGCCGACGAACGAGGAAAAAAACTAACCCTCACGGAATTGGAAAACGAATGCGAACGGTTAATCATGCTGAAGCATGATGTGGCGCTGGTTGAAGGACGAGTTGCGGACAATGAGGTGAAAATGGTACGCCAACCCAAATCGAAGTATTCGCGGGCACCGAAAAACCCCTGTTGGTTCTGTGGCGCAATGCACTATGCTGATAAATGCTGGTATAAAACGTATATATGCACTGATTGTGGTCGCACGGGACATAAGGAAGGATTTTGTGAGAGCGTTAATAAAAAAAATGAAAAAAGGGAAACTTTTAAAAACAACTTTCACAACCGTTCAAAAACAAACGCTAATGTTGAGTCAAAAAGTATATTTTCAGTTTCTAAAGTGGCCAATGCAGAGCGACGCAGGTACATTTGCGTGGAAATGAACGGACACCCGGTTCAACTCCAGATCGACATCGCTTCAGATATCACTATAATTTCCGAACACACTTGGAAGAGTATAGGAAAACCAGATAGCACCCCAACAACTCACTCTGCTAGAAATGCTAGTGGGCAGCCACTCGTTTTATATGCCGAGTTCCTGTGTCATATCGCATTTCGGGGCAAGCAAATTGCTAGAATTTGTTACATAACGAACATTCCTCAATTAAATATCTTGGGAATTGACAGCACAGAGGCGTTGAATCTTTTCGACATTCCTATAAACGCCATTTGCTTAAAGGTAGAACAGGAATGTCAAGACTCGTCCCTCAAAGTTCAACAAGAGGTTGCAGAACTAAGATTCAAATATGCATATTTGCCCGAAAGCGTTCCTACGTTTAAGCCAAGGCGGACAGTGCCATACGCGTCAATGCAAATGATCGATGAAGAAATTGGACGGCTAGAACAAATGGGCGTTATTAAAAGGGTGGATTCCTCGCAATGGGCAGCCCCGATTGTTGCGGTTCGTAAGGCTAAAGGCGGTGTAAGACTCTGCGGGGACTTTACAACTGGATTGAATAACGCGCTCGAAGCTAACCACCATCCGTTGCCGCTGCCCGATGACATATTTGTGACACTCGCTGGAGGTATATTTTTTTCTACACTTGATATGTCTGATACTTATTTACAGATCAAGGTGAGCGAGGACTCTCAGCCTTTATTAACAGTGAACACTCACCAAGGATTACTACAGTACCAACGTCTACCATTTGGTGTAAAATCAGCGCCAGGGATTTTTCAACAAATCATGAGTACGATATTGTCAGGTCTACCTGGTGTAGTATGTTTTCTGGACGACATATGCGTTGTCGGGAAAACCCGACAAGAGCACAGGCGAAATCTGGAAATGGCTCTGCAGCGTATAAAGGATTGGGGATTTCACCTAAAGTATGAAAAGTGCGCCTTTTTCCAGCCCAGTGTTAAGTTCCTGGGGTTCATTGTAGATCAACATGGCCGCAAACCTGACCCAAAAAGAACCACGGCAATCGCATATATGCCGGAACCCAGGAACACTACTGAAGTTCGTGCTTTTTTAGGTATGCTTAATTTTTACTCCCAATTTATTTCAAACATGCGCGAAATTCGCGCCCCTTTGGACAAGCTCTTATTGAAGGACGTACAATTTGAGTGGACAGAAGAATGCCAGGCTGCGTACAACAAAGCAAAGGCAGCCCTCCAATCAGAACTCCTTCTAGTGCACTTTGACCCAACAAAGGAAATTATAGTGGCAGGAGATGCATCAAAAGATGGTATTGGCGGGGTTATAATGCACCGATTCGCGGATGGCGCCACAAGGCCAGTCGCATATGCTTCGAGGGTTTTATCCAAAGCAGAGCAAAATTACAGCCAATCTGAAAAGGAAGCATTGGCGTTGGTGTTTTGTGTTAAAAAATTCCACAGATTGATTTACGGTAGAAGGTTTTTGCTCCGAACCGACCACCAACCCCTTTTGGCGGTATTTGGGTCAAAGAAAGGAATACCGATCTACACCGCACATCGGTTACAACGGTGGGCCCTTACACTGCTTATGTACGATTTCGCCATTGAGTATGTAAATACCTCGAAATTTGGATATGCGGATGCGTTATCACGGCTAATAAGCCACCAAGAAGTGGATAAAGAAGAGGATTTTGTTATCGCCGCTATACAAATTGAAGCTGAAATCAATAAGGTATTATCTGATACACTGCGACGTTTGTCAGTAACGTTCCAGTCAGTACAAAGAGAAACTGAGAACGACCCAGTTCTAAAACAAGTTCGGATGTTCGTGCGAACCTCATGGCCAAGAAAAGTTAATGACGTCAACCTCAAAATGTTCTACAACCGACGGGAAGCATTAAGCGAAACACAAGGTTGTATTTTATTGCAAAATAGAATTATAATTCCTCTCTCGTTGCAGAAACCAGTCTTGGAACAACTACATACAGGACATCCGGGCATTGTCCGCATGAAAGCACTAGCGCGGAGCTATGTTTATTGGCCTTATATTGATCAAGAAATAGCGCAGATGGTGCGAGGATGCCCTGCCTGTGCACTCGCGGGACCGGCACCGGTCAAGGTTCCGTTAGCGTCATGGCCTGTGGCAACCAAACAATGGTCACGAATTCACCTCGATTATGCTGGACCGTTCCAAAAGCAGATGTATCTCATCATAGTGGATGCTTATTCCAAATGGCCGGAAATTTTTTGCATGCGGTCCACCACAACAGCTGCTACCATCAGTGTTCTGCGAGAAGTTTTTGCAAGATTCGGATTACCAGACGTTATGGTGACGGATAACGGAACTCAGTTTTCATCCTTAGAGTTTGCCGAATTTTGCGTTAAGGGGGGTATCAAACATATTCGAACGGCACCGTTCCACCCACAGTCTAACGGCCAGGCGGAGAAGTTCGTGGACATTTTTAGGAGGGGTATGAGGAAGTTGGAAGGAGGTGATATAGCACCTAACGCGTTGGTGACAACTTTTCTACAGTGATACCGTTCTACACCAAACACCACATTACCCGACAACCTTACACCAGCAGAGGCTATGCTGGGACGTAAAATTAAAATACAATTGGACCTACTTCACCCACAATCTCAGGAGGCACAAGAAAGAGATACGCATATGGAGGAGCAGTTCAACAAGAAGCATGGAACAAAACCAAGGGCATTTCAAGCCGGGGATGCTATTTTCGCTCGAAACTATAATTGTAGTCAAGGCCCTTGGTTACCAGGTATTATAGTGAAAAGGATTGGATCTGTTATGTACGCTGTCGAAGTAGGCACCAAAACGTGGCGACGACACTTAAACCAATTAAAACCTCGGTTTAATACCAACGAATATTGCAACCTTAATACAATTTTCGATTTTCAGGACCTGGCAACTGAGACTGCGCTAAGGAATTCCGATAAAAATGATCACCAACACCTCGGACAACTCCATAGGCCGACCAGTACAGAGCATAGTGCGGATAGAGATGAAGATTGTTTTCCAAATGATGAACAACCGCAACAGCCTCATAGCCCGTCAGATATAGTCCACAGTGCGGGTAGAGATGACAACAAGGAACAGCCGCAACGTCCCGTTCGCCACCGAGTACCATATAAACGACTCGACCCCTCCAACGAGATAGCAGGCAGATATATGTACCATTAAGCAAAAGGGGAGATGTTGTGGACATCACAAACAAACAGATCTACTGGTTTTTCATCGGTGATCTGTCAGCTGTCATAAGCCATGTGGGTTGTGATATGAATTCGACATTATTCGTGTGCAAACCGGTTTCTCTAATAAAGTAAAAGCATTACATCTTATTTCTTGAGTTTAATGTTGTATAAATACACAACAGAAGGTTGTAGTGATGGGGAAACACAGAGCCTGGTAGATCATTCCACATTCGTGTTGTTCGGCTTATAAAAGAATCCCTATATTTGACAGTACGACCGAAGTTTGGCTTTAGGGTAAACTGATGTGCATTCGAAGCATGTAGCGTATTGCGGGTGAAATTTTGAAAGGGAGGAATGCAACTGGCTATTTCACTGGAGCATTTTTTATTAAAAAAACGATAAAACGATGTTCTAGTGAATGAATGGAATTCACAATGTCTCTATCACCTATGTATATGTTTTAACGCGCGATTCTGTACCCTATCAAGAATGTGCAGAACGGTCTTGGGTGCACCTGACCAGATATGGGCGTTATATTCCAGCTTAGGGCGGATGAATGCCTTATAAAGTGAGGCCAGATCAGACGGGGTGAAATACCGCTTAAGGAATCCTAGACATTTTGCAGCATTTTTGGCGACCTTGAATATGTGATCGTTTCATCGAAGATGGTTATTAATACACATACCGAGAATGGCAAGTCTTTCGGTTTCAATGATGCAAGTACCATCCATGGATATTGGTTGAGGGTTTTGGTTTCGCTTGAGAGACAGAAGACAGCATTGTGTTTTGGAAGCATTAAATTCCACTCTGTTGGTTGAACCCTATTTAATTATGCTGTCCAGGTCGAAATTTAATGTCTTTAGCATACGTTGCCGTTCCCCTTCTACGGCCGAAGAGCAAGGACGTGAGTTAGGAAACGAATATGAAAAACTGAGGGTACTGTCATCAGCGAAGGAATGGATTGGATTAGAAGTTGCAGAATAAAAATAAGAAAGAGAGTCGGAGACAAAACAGAGCCTTGGGGAACACCAGCATTTATTTGGTGAATTGAAGACTTGAAGCCATCCAAAACAACTTGTATTGAACGCCCCGAGGCAATGCTAATACATATTATATGAACACATCCGATACATATTATATGAACACATCCGACAAGTTGTCGGAGGACATGGTTGTCGACGCCATTACCAACTCCACCATTCCGAATGTTGCACAGATTAATCTGCGCCACTCGAAGAGTGCGTCAGATAATCTGCGTGTTTTCCTAGGCGAGGAAGACATCGACATTTGCCTTATTCAGGAGCCCTGGGTGAAAAGTTCAGTTGTTAAAGGGCTGAAGGACAACCGGTACAACATCTTCTACAATACCATTAACCAGGTTAGTAATAAACCTAGGGCCTGCATCCTAGCTAAAAAACATATAAATGTATTTCTATGTCCTAATTTGGCAACCATATAAGGATTGCCTAAAAGAATATAAGAAATCCATTAAAAGGGCCAAGTCTCTGGCTTGGATGGACTATCATCAGTCCATTGAAACCATTAAGGACTTTGCCAGACTGAATAAGATCCTATCCAAGGAACACTCCAGTCCGTCCTTTATTAAAAGGCCGGACAGGACTTGGACGGATTCCTCTAGCGAGTCTCTGGAGCTTTTAATGCAAACTCACTTTCCAGGGTGCAAAAATGAGTTTACTCACTCAAATTGTCCTCAAGATGCGCAATCCTCATCTTGGAATAACATTAAGACAACAATTACAGAGGTTAATACATCTTGGGTCATTTCTAGCTTCTCTCCCTATAAATCGACTGGACTTGACGGCATACTCCCGGTAATGCTGCAAAAAAACACGGGATCAGGTGGTCCCTTGGCTAGTTCCGATCTATAGAAGCTGTATTCTTCTAAACCACGTCCCCCTGAGTTGGAGGCGTGTTCGTGTTGTGTTTATACCGAAAGCGGGGAAGCGGGGACATGAATCTGCAAAGGATTTCAGACCCATCAGCTTGTCATCTTTCCTACTTAAGACGTTGGAACGTATATTAGATACGCACATCTGTAATACAATAGATACATCCCTTCTATCAAAATCTCAGCATGCGTACACTAAGGGGGCGATCGACTGAGACGGCGCTCCATGAAGTTGTGCGTAGGATAGAAAAGACAATACACTACAAACAATTTACTCTTGCCACCTTTTTAGATGTTGAAGGTGCTTTCAACAACGTTAGTACTGAATCGATTCAGGAAGCTCTGTCCCAATTGGGTGTAGGAGAGTTTGTTAGCAAGTGGATAGTGACTATGCTAAATACCAGAATCATTCAATCGACACTCGGTAATAGTGTTTCCACCATATCCGTTGTAAGGGGAACTCCTCAGGGTGGGGTTATCTCTCCTCTTCTTTGGCTTATGGTAATCAACAAAATTCTGTGTAGCCTTGGCCGAGATGGAGTCAAGCATGTCGCGTATGCGGATGATGTGGTAGTGTTGGTATCGGGGATGTTTCCTTCTGTGATCAGTGAGATTATGGAAGGTGCCTTGGATAAGATTAGCACAAGGGCCACTGGATGTCGACTTAACGTCAATCCGAGCAAAACTGAACTGATGCTCTTTACCACAAAAACCAAAATACCGGCTTTCACGCCTCCACGGCTTAATAACCAATTACTCTCGTTATCATCTAGTGCTAAGTACCCAGGTGTGGTACTCGACCCTAAATTAAGCTGGAAGCTTAACATTGAACAGCGAGTAAAGAAAGCCTGTGTGGCTTTTTGTGCTTGTAGCAATACATTCGGTAAGAAATGGGGACTCCGTCCGAAGATGGTCATTTGGTTGTATACTGCGGTGGTGCGCCCTATACTTTCCTATACATCGCTAGTTTGGTGGCCAGCGGTTAATAAAGCATACATTACCAAACTCATCAAGAAAGTACAAAGGGCTGCGGCTCTAGGTACTACAGGAGCGATGAGAACATGCCCAACTGAAGCCTCTAACGTAATCCTTCACCTTATACCACTCGACCTTCATATAAAGTACATATCAGCATGTAGTGCGGTTAGATTAAGAGAAACAGGTAGCTGGTGCGATAGTCTCTACGGCCACAACAGCATCCTTAATCTGCTACCTTGGGAGTTGGCGGCAAATCCGACCGACTACATAACTCCCAGGGTGAACTTTCCCAATGATGTCACTGTGAGATTCCCTTCCAGGGCGGAATGGAAATGTGGCACGGTGACTAACGAGTTCAAAACAACCATTTTCACTGACGGGTCGAAAATGGACTGCGAGGTAGGGGCGGGGATCTTTTCTGAATCCCTCAATATCTTTAGTTCATTCCGTCTTCCCAATTCATGCAGCGTATTCCAGGCGGAAGTTCTATCTGTACGAGAGGCGTGCCGTCTCCTCAAACATACATCGATACAACTTAACACCATAGCCATTTTCATTGATAGCCAGGCCGCTATCAAAGCCATCATATCTGCGGCTTCCTCTTCCAAACTTGTTAAACAATGCAAGAAGGAGCTTGCCGCAGTCGGTCATCGGTCTAGGATCAGCCTCATCTGGGTGCCTGGTCATAGTAACTGACGGAAACGAAAGGGCTGATGAATTGGAGAGGCAGGGATGTGCCCTTGACTGCTCCCGTGCGGAGGATGTCAACATTCCGTTAGGGGCCCTTAAGGGTAGAATCTTTGCTCATTTCCTTGCAGATGCTGGTAATAGATGGCGAGGGTTGCAGAACTGTGTCATATCCAGGCAGATGTGGCCCAAGTATAACCGGCGCAGAACACAAGAGCTATTAAACAGAAACCGGGCAGATATTGTTGCTAGAGTTCTGGCAATTAGCACTGGCCATTGGCCCATAGGGGTCCACGCAGCCAGACTGGGCATTACTTTTAATGCACATTATCGTAGCTGCAATATGGCCAACGAGCCTGAAACAATCCTTCACTTCCTTTGTAAGTGTCCGGCCCTTAGTAGGGTCAGACACCGTATACTTGGCATACACCTTTTTGATAATATTATTGAGCTAGCGGAGACAAGCATCGGGGACATCATCAGTTTCCTCAATGCCACGGGGTGGTTTTAAATAATCTTTTCTCTCCTTTCCCACAAGTCCAACGTCAGTTTCTACAACAATTTAGGTCACTTGAGTTGTGGTATTAAAACGGCGCCTCTGCGCTAATTATGTTTCAGCATAGAATGCTGTCACAACCACACCTACCTACCTACCTACCTACCAGATTATTATACGTTCCAGAGCAATGGAAAGTCGCCGAGGTTATAATGGTTCCAAAAGCGGGAAAGCCTCCAAACGACAAAAAATCGTATAGACCGATGTCGCTCCTGCCGATAGTATCTAAGGTGTTTGATAAGCTTTTATTAAAGCGCCTACAACCAGTTATTGAAGAAAGACGTTTGATTCCTGACCATCAATTCGCCTTCAGAACAAAGCATTCCACAATTGATCAGATTTATAATAAATGAAATGGAGAAAACCTTAGAGGAGAATAAGATATGTTCTAGCACTTTTCTGGACGTTTCTCACACCTTCGACAAGGGATGGCACGTAGGCTTGAAGTTTAAGTTAAGACAGGTTCTTCCGGAACAATTAAATTAGATTTTAGAATCCTACCTTGTGAATAGACTATTCAGTGTTAAACACTGATCGGAATACTCCCAGTTTAAGGAAATCGTTGCCGGAGTACCGCAAGGAAGTCTTCTTGGTCAGATCTTGTTCTTACTGTACACCCGAGATATACCGCAAAAAGAAGGCACTTTCGTAGCTACGTTCGCGGACGATACGGCTATATTATCAACAGATAAATCAGTCGAGTCAGCAAATGTAAAGCTCCAACGAGCTTTGGACAAAATTTGCGAGTGGACAAAGATTTGGCGTATTGCTCTCACCGAGACCAAATCAACTCATGTTAACTTTACTTACAACGTTCCCATTTTCATTAACTCGGTACATACCATATGCAAACGATGCAAAGTATCATGACACTAGAAACAAATGTATTGGCTACTTGGAAGACATTCTAAATTAAGCATATATGTACATATAACAAACTGCTTTTATATAAGCAAGTGAATATTTTGAAACTAAAACTACTTGATAAGGAAACTTATTCGTAGAAAACAGTAGAAGGGAAGTGTTTTTCAGTGAGTAAAAATCTCACACTACTATGAGCACCAGGCTCTTAGCGTCTATGAATATTTTTCACCTACCCCATGAAAAATAAAAAAATCTTGTTCCCACAATTCGACATCTTTTTCGAAGAAGTTTGATGAAATTACCGTGATGGAAACAAAACGAAGAGAACCAAGATTTTCTGAAGTACAATACCTGGATAAACTGAGACTGTCTTCTAAGGATGCTCAATTCCTCAATTTTTTAAAGGAGATACCACCTTCTTTTTCGTATTATTTGACACGCTTTCATCAAACAAAGCAAATGATACCAATTTTTCTGAAAGACACCAGAAATGACCAATAAACTTTTTCATAGCCAATTTTGACTGTAACGAATTTATATCCTCAAATTTCTCTAAATCATTAAGTAGTTCTAAATCATTATTAGGGGCTTTGGAAGCTGAACTTGACACAAACCAATATTTTGCATACACCATAACTGTGAAAATGCTTATTTCAGATATTGAGTTTTCTTCTGTTTTAGTAAGCTTGAACTGATCTCTAAACTAATAAATCATTAGTGAGTAAATCGATTTGGCCATCCATCATGCTCTATGAATTCCAGCAGGCGCACTAAAAGATATACCTTTTCAGGAACCTCCTCCTAAGAATATAATTGCCAGATTGAGCAATTCATTCTAATCATCTTATGGCTGAAACTCTTCAAGTTGATTTTTAACAAACGGTATTATTCCTGGCGCAATATTATTCACTTAACCACATCTGTAGTTGCTTACTTATAATTAGTTTGATTGATTGTGGGGAAAACTTTGCTGAATCTTTTGAATAATAAAATTTCTAGTCGAGTTGACCCCCAAGAACTTGGACTACTACTACTTCTAGCATGATTTCCATGATGTGATGTCGACATGCTAGCCATAACACCTCTACACCTCTTTGTTCAAGTAAAATACAGGCACCGTTCTTACGTCCTGAATTAACCGATGTTGTGTTAAAATATTGGGTTAGCTAAAAAGTAATTTCGGTTTTTTAGTGTGTTTTTTGTATACAAAGAATAACCTTTAATCAATTATATATTTTCCATTTTGTTTGATGACCCTCTGCAATCTTTCTGGCAACTTCATGTTTCCGTGCTCATAGAACTTCTGGCCCTTATTAGCACAAAACTGGACCAAATGCAATTTCAGATCCCTCTGAAAAATGGTTGCAGATAAAAGGGGAATTCTCTACGATAAGCATTCTCAAGAACTTGTCGGATTTGGTCAGGGCAGAACTAAAACTGTGGGATGTTGCAGGCGTCGTGGAGGTGCTCATTGTTCCTGACGAATCACAAGAGCTCAAGGTAATGGTTGGACGTTCACTCTTGGATCAGCAGTAGTTTATCACCTAGATCGTGGCGAGGAAGTTGGAAATACTGAGACACGTAGAGGCAGTCGTACCGAAACAGGAAGGGTCCACGATTGCAGTCTCCAGTATTCAAGTGGATAAACAGAAATTGACAATCAAGTTGGATGACTGTAATATTGATGAGGATTTGCCCGACTCCGTTATAGCAAAGTTGGCTAGGTGATTAATTCACATCGATACTCATTTGCTCTTAGTATTGCAGAACTGCGTCAGGTTAAGGGTGAAGAAATCTGAATGAAATTGAAAACTAAAGAACCAACGGAAAAAAGAACATATCGCTTGCATTTTGCACAGCGTAAAGTGGTCGAGAAAATGGTACAGGAACTTCTGGATTGTGGTATTATCAGGGAATTCGACATCCAATTTCTCGACACCGATCGTCTTAGTTCCGAAGAAGGACGGAACACTTCGTATGTCCGTCGACTTCCGCCGTCTTAATTCTGTAACGGTGAAGGAGAAATACCCGATGCCTGTTATGGATGAGCAGTTGAACCAATTGGATGGTTCGAAATATTTCACTGTACTGGATAAGAACTCCGGCTACTTCCAAATAGGTGTTGCAGAAGAATCATACACCTCGAATGTGCCAGTCGTGTTCCAACGTTGTGTAGATCGTGTCATCAGAAAACTCGATATTGAGGGAGTTGTAGCGTTTTTTAATGACGTGATCATTCTCAGCAGTACTTATCAAGCGAATATCCAGAAGCTTTGCCTTTTCATTGAGGTATTGGACGAATTTCTGCGTAAGAAGGTGGACTATCTGAGTATTGTGTGTCGGGACAGGGAGTTAAACCAGGAATGAAGAAGGTGGATTGCATCATGTCTTTTCCGAAGCCGGAAACGTCAACCCATGTCAGACAATTTCTAGGACTGTCATGCAGAGATAGCCAGACCCCCTTTATTTACAACAGTTTATTTGTCTATCTTAACTCAAGTAATAATAAAGGGATTTTGTTGTAAGAAATGACGAACATTTAAGGAAACGACAATATGGGACGAGGAAATCATATTACTGAGGACTTCAGGCGGTGTGTTATTGCCTATAAGAATAAGGAGCACTCAAAATTACAATATAGTGCGGAAATTGGAGTGTTCTAGAAAAAAAGTAATTAATGCAATCCAACATTGCAAATAGGATCAATCTAAAACAAAGTGCGCACGGATCGGACGCGAAAGGCCACCTTTAGAACCGACTCGACCATTGTTCTTCGTTTGAGCATATTGGATCCATTTTTGAAAGCTCCTAAAATAAAGCAAAAAATTTAAGAAGAGCTAAATACAAATGTTTTCGTGAGGCCAATTAAAAATCGCTTCCGTGAAAAAAAAAATTGGTCGGGCGGATGGTGTCAAATCGTAATTTATCACGCCGTTTTGAGATTGCTTACGATCACGTTAATAAGCATCCCAACTGGTGGCAAAATATTATGTGGACTGATGAATCGAAATTTAATCGGTTCGGATCAGAGGGGAAACAATATGTAAGGCGCGGGATCAACCAGGAATCCAATCCTAAATATGGTATATAAAAACGGTGAAGCATGGTGGAGACAACAGGATTGCTTTTCTTCGCGTGGTGTTGGCTCAATTTATCCGATTGAGGGCATTACGAGTAACGGTAGTTTGCGAGATTATATGGACGTTTTAAATTTGTACAGTGCGATTTTAATTATTTTATTTATTGCTTTGAGTGGCAAATTTGGAAATTTTTATATAAATCTTTTATTTTGTGGTGGTTTACACAATAAAATCTAAAAATACGAAAGCTTAATTAAGCCGAAGTGCGATAAATGCGTCGGCAATTCGAGGAGAAACTGGTATAAAATGTGCGGTTGTATGCAACAAGGTGTATCACTGCAATTTAAGGTGCTCAGAGTTGGATGAATATCCGGCCGACATCACAGGTGTGAATGAATAAGATTTAAATGAAAAGATTGTAGACTTTACTTGCAGAATGTGGATTTGGTGGTTAAAGAGATACAGTATAGCGTGGAAAGGAACACGCAATGTTTAAAAGGTTACAAGGAGGAATTCGAAAAATCACTAAGACTAAATGAAGGCGAAAGAAAAAAACTTGAAGAACTTGGAAGCAATCGAAAAAAGATATATGCAAAGGTTGGGAGAAATGGAAAAAAAACAAAACAATTATGAAATGGAGATGGAAAAAATTAGTATGGTGGCTGAAAACTTCAAAAATGAAAGAGAATATACATATATGCACTGAAATGAGAAAGAACAATGAAAGTGTTTGTGATGAAGTAAAAAAAACTTTTTGGTTATAAACAAATAATCGTGTCGGGAAATCAGATGTCATTTGCAGAGATTGTCAAAAAGGTGAATGACAGAAACCAAAATACAGTTGCCACTTATTATCAAACCCTTTGGTTACCGTTGTAAGCCAAAATAGTATTAAAACAAGGACTTAAACAATAAGGTAGATGCAAAGGACCTGAAAATTTCAAATATCCAAAGCTCTAATAGTGGAATAGTCATTATAGAGAGTGAAGGTGTGGATGACAGAGCTAAAATAAAAAGGTCTATTGAAGAAAATATTGGAGAAAATTATGAAATAAGTTCCAAAGCAAATAAAATCTAGAAAGTGGAATTATTGATAAAACTAGAAAACAAAATGAGGCATTTAAAAACAGTGAACTAAAATTAGTAAGGTATTTTGAGAGGAAATCAAATGATATCACGAAATACAGTGCTGTTGTTGAAATTGATACGGATTCATTTCCAAAAATTATAGAAATGGGTAAATCAACATTGGATGGGAACGTTCTAAGGTATTCGACGGTATGGATATAAAGATGTGCTTTAAATGTAAAGGATTTAACCATAAGTCAAATGAATGTTAGGAAGACAGAGGAGACGTGTTTAAAGTGCTTGGAAAACCATGGAACAAGTGTGTAACAAAGAATCGATAATAAAGTGCATAAGCTGTAGTCGTGTGAACGAAAACCAATGTTAAACACGAATAACTTTTTTTATTTTCCAATATAATTGTTTTTTTTTTTTTATATATATATATTTTTATAATCTGCGCGCGCCGAAGGGGATATGAATACCCTTAAACTGTTTCAGGGCATGGGCGTCAGGGAAAAGAGGGAAGAGGAACAGAGGAGGAGCCTATGCACGTTGGCTTTGAATGTTTGAAGGTTGTAGTGATGGGGAAATACAGAGCCTGGTGGATTATTCCACATTCGTGTTGTTCGGCTTATAAATGAATCCCTATATTTGACAGTACGACCGAAGTTTGGCTTTAGGGTAAACTGATGTGCATTCGAAGCTTGTCGCGTATTGCGGGTGAAATTTTGAAGAGGAGGAATACAACTGGCTATTTCACTGGAGCATTTTTTATTAAAAAAACGATAAAACAGGGAGAGACAGGATACATTTCTCCGATGTTCTAGTGAATGATTGCAATTCACAATGTCTCTATCACCTATAAGTTTTAACGCGCGATTCTGTACCCTATCAAGAATGTGCAGAACGGTCTTGGGTGCACCGGACCAGATATGGGTGTTATATTTCAGCTTAGGGCGGATGAATGCCTTATAAATTGAGGTCAGATCAGATGGGGTAAAATATTTCTTGCACCGTTTAAGGAATCCTAGACATTTTGCAGCATTGCAGAAGACAGCATTGTGTTTTGGAAGCATTAAATTCCACTCTGTTGGTTGAACCCCATTTAATTATGCTGTCCAGGTCGGAATTTAATGTTTTAACATACGTTGCCGTTCCCCTTCTACGGCCGAAGAGCAGGGGAGTGAGTTAGGGAACGAATATGAAAATCTGAGGGTACTGTCATCAGCGAAGGAATGGATTGGATTAGAATTTGCAGGCAAGAGATCATTTATAAAAATAAGAAAGAGAGTCGGAGACAAAACAGAGCCTTGGGGAACACCAACATTTATTTGGTGAATTGCAGACTTGAAGCCGCCCAAAACAACTTGCATTGAACGCCCCGAAAGGTAATTTCTAATCCATTGAAGAAGAGACTCTTCGACGCCATATGCACGCATTTTCGACAAAAGAGCCTGATGCCAAACTCTGTCAAATGCCTTTGAAATATCAAGCGCAACCATCTTGGTTTCGCCGAAGTGATGGAGAGATTGGTTCCACTTTTCGGTGAGATATGCCATCAAATCACCAGTGGACCTGTTGCTACGAAAACCATACTGCCGGTCATTAAGGAGTTTTCGTGAATCGAGATATTTCATAAGCTGACGATTTATCAGGGTTTCCATGACCTTGGAAAGAAAGGACGTAAGGGCAATGGGCCGGTAATTGGACAGGGAGGAAGATCCTCCTTTTTTAGGGACGGGCTGGACAAATGCTGTTTTCCATCTACTCGGAAAGAGCCCTGAAAAGTAGGATAGACAGATAAGCTTACGCAGAGGTTTTGCCAGCGTAGAAGAACACCTCTTGAAAACTATGGGGGGATACCATCTGGACCAGCGGATTTGTGTATGTTAAGACCTTTGAGTACTCCTGCAACTGTACGAGTGCGAAAGTGGACTTGTCCCATGGAAAATTTTACGCTCTCAAATACAAAGCATTATCTGGCAGCGTGGAGTTCGCTGCAAAGTGAGCAGCAAGCAGATTAGCTTTGTCTAAGGAGCTGACAGATGGAATGTCATTATAAATGAGCGTGGGGATGGCAGACGAGGCAGAATTTTTAATATTTTTGACGAATGACCAACAATTTTTACTACCTTTGGGACATTGTAGGATTTTTTGCCTCAATTTTTGGTCATGTAAGAATTTTACACGTCGGATATGGGCATTGCAGTCTTTTCTGGCTTGTTTAAACTTCTTTCGGTTTTCCTCAGATTTGTTGGCTTTATAAGACCGTAAACTTACTTCTTTTTCCGGGTTGGAACAGTGGCCATACTGTGGTGGAGCTTGGTAAGCAATATCACTACGGACATAAATGGCGAGGCCACGGTGGGGAAAGAATAATGACACTAAGTTATATCCAGGCAGTTTCAAATCGGAAGATTCTTCAACTACCTGTGTTTCGCTTAGTGCCAAAACAGCTGGTTTATGGGAATGGGCGTGGGCGTACACATCGAAGAAATTCCTTCGAAGCCCCCGAATGTTGGTCAAATTAACCCTAAATTTTTGCAGGTTACAATTGAGTTCTTGGAAATTTATAATGGATACATACAGTACACAACAACGCGTTAAAATTATTGATTTTATTTATTCTTGTCAACGATCAATTGTTATGACGCAGCGAATATATCGCCAATATTTTAATTCAAGATCAGCTCCCACAGCCTTTATGATTAGGAGTTTGGTCGACCGTTTTGAGGAACGGGGTTCAAGGGCCGACCGTCCAGGAAGAGGTGCTCATCGAAATATTCGCACTGAAGACAACGTGGAAGATATACGGCAGAGTGTTGCAAATGATCCATCTGTCTCAACTCGTCGTCGTTCGGGCCAATTGGGCATGTCCAGACCAACATTGCGGAGAATTATAAAGTTTGATCTTAAGATGTACCCAAACAAAATTCAAATTGTGCAAACACTGCTACCGCAAGACCACCGACAACGACTACTATATGTTATTCGTTTTACACAATTAGCCACACATGATGAAGCGCAATTCTTATGTCTACAAGCAAAACTGTAGATTGTGGGGCTCCGAAAGTACAAGGTCAACACACCAGCATCAGTTACACCCATTAAGATGCACTGTGAATGATTGACAACTTTTTGCGGCCAATGGCGGAGCGGCATCCTAATTTGTGGTTCCAACAAGATGGAGCGACTGCGCACACTGCCAGGCAAACTATGGACCTGCTGCGTGAAATTTTTGGCGAACGTTTGATTTTAAAAAATTCAGATTTCCCTTGGCCACCTCGTTCACCAGATTTAACTGCGCCCGACTTTTTCTTATGGGGATATTTAAGAGACAAAGTGTATGTCAATAAACCAGAGACTATTAGACAGATAAAGCAGAATATTCGAGACGAAATACGGAGCCTGCAACCAGAAATATTACGTAGTGTAATAGAAAACGCACTAAAAAGAGCCAATGTCTGTATCGAGCAAAATGGTGGACATTTGTCTGATGTCATATTTCATACTTAATTTGCATAAAATGTATTTCATATATTAAATAAATTAATTAAAACAAATGATTATTACAAGAGTTATACGTGTTTAAAATTGGTAGGTCTTATTTGGCCCACCCTTTATAACATACATGTTGAAATGTTATTAATCTATGATATATCGATCAGATAAAATTAGTGCTGCAGAATTTAATACAAGCTTGAGTGAATTTATAGAAGCAACTTGAATTTCAATGCAAATTTCCGCATAGTTGGTGATTTTAATATAGACTATGAAAAATATACTATAGATAAAAGAAGATTGGACGCGGATATAGTAAACAAATTCGGCTTACGACAACTAGTAAAAAACAGAACTAGAAACACGACATCAACATCTACACTAATTGATAATGTTCTAAGTGATCATGTATCTGACATCAAGGTGGCAGTAATGAAAGAATGGATAATATGGGACCATGAAACAAAAAATTTATCTAAATGTTAATATAATAGAGAAGAAATTACATAACATACTCGTAAAGTATGTAAGATACGTCAAAACGAAATTTTTAACAGAACTAAGGCGTGTAAACCTCTCGAATATATCCACTTATACACCTTAGATACTACAATTTAAAATGTGTATTGAAGTATGGATAAATAGTTTAATTAAAACTTTTAAAACCACAGCATATTACGCGAATGGTTTACTGATGAATTGAGGAAACTTAAGCAAGACAAAAGAAAAATGTACAAAATTATAAATATTTTGGGGTCCTCTGAAAGTTGGGAAAGATACAAAAATGTCCGTAACAAATACAAAAATAGATGTGTGGAAATTACATTGAAGGGAAAATTGAAGAGAAAGGTGGTAACTAGAAGTCTATGTGGAAAGTAATAAAATAGTGTGTTTTGAAGGAGGTGAAATTGTGTGAAATTGAAGTAAATAACATTAAAATAAATAATACGGCAGACATTTCAAATAAATTAAATTAATTTTTTGTTGATAATGTGGCAGAAATAAATAAAAATATACCAAATTTGCAATATAACGATTACATGAGACTCAGTACATATTTTTGAATTTAGGCCAATTAATATAACTGAAATGAAATAAACAATTAAAAACATAAATAATAAAAATGACTTAACTGGACTGAATACTAGCATGCTATTGGATTGTAAAGAGGAGATTTTCCCGTGTTCATGGAAGGAATTCATTGTAGTTCATGTAGAGAAAGAATATATGCAAAAAAAACCTTAACAATTCCGTCCAATAAATATGATATGTATAAACAACTTTTGGAAAAATTAGTGTGCATTCAATTGTAGAGTTTTTTTTTACCTGAAATGGAACACTTTGTGAAGTACAGCCTGGTTTTCGTAAAGGAAATTCGACTGAGACAGCATTGGTATGGGTGCGAAATGAGTGGAAAAGGGAGATGGATGCTAAAAATGTAATATTGGCACCTTTCCTGGATCTAAAGAGAGCATTCGAGACAGTGGACAAAAGTATCCTATTAAATAAATTATACAAATATGGAATAAGAAATAATAAGGAGCTGTGTTGGTTTCAATCTTTCCTATCATCAAGGACATAAAAATAAAGTTGGATGAAGTGTTTTCAACGTCAAAAAAAGTCAACTTGGGTGTGCCTCAAGGAACAATTTTGAGAGTGACTCAGTTTTTTGGTGTATGTAAATGACTTGAAAAAACTGACTTATATTCTCTAAGGTTTCTTTATTTGCCGATGACACATTTATTTTATTATCGTGGGGAAAAATGTTAATGTTTGCGAAGCGAATCTAAATTCTGATGCTGAAAATATGTATGAATGGTTATGTAAAAATAGATTGAAGTTGAATGTCATAAAAACCAAATGCATGTGCATTGGTAGTAACATAAACTATCTTTTAATTTTCGCGCAGACTTTATATGTGGAGAAATATCAAAGGAAGTAAACTTTCTGTGTAGAATAAGAAGTATTTCTCAAAAATGTGCAATAAGTATTTATAACTCAATTATATTATCCCATATTGATCATTGTTCATCAATTTTGTATTTGTGTAATACTGCAAAATAAATTTATTGGAAAATAGAGATATTAAAATACGGTCTAAGAACATATATTGCTGATATGTTAAATGAATTGAAGTGGTTGAATATTGAACAGACTTAAAATGAATGCATTAATTTGTATCTTTAAGTTGAAAAATGGATTATACCCTGTGTATCTACAAAGAAATCTACAATTTGTTTGTAGTTACTATAATTGAAGATACAGGCGAACTAGTTCGCAAAACAATATTTAATATAAAAGAATACAATTGTTTAACAATTTAGAAAATAATATTAAAATGGAAAATAATACTAATAGATTTAAGAAGCAAATTGCACAGCATATAGCAAATAATTATAATTTTTTTTGAATTGAAAACTGTAGAGTTATTTTAACTAATAAATAACTATAACATCATGGACCAAATAAAATATAAGAACATTTTGAACAACATTATGCTTCCCTATACTGAGGAGGAAATGCCACTGAAATGGAAATTTACAGTAAAATCTGTGAAGCAGTTGGTATTAAGTAAGGAAATTGACGATTTAAGTTGTCCTGCCAGTCCCCTGATCCCAATCCTTGTATAATCAATGAGTCGCCGTTGTACTGCATTCATCAAAAATAAAGGCTACCCGACTAAATATTGATGGCATGTATTAATATTTTTTAATTTGTTTATTATACTTCTAAATTCAAGGAATTTTCATAAAGTGTACTATTTATTTTGTCTACCGAAAATTTTACTTAAAAATCCTTTTTCTAATTCTTTTATTGTAAAGATCAATGAAATGTTTATAGTTTGTTTTCTTAAGTTAACTCCCATATTAAGTTTTATTGCAGAAGTAAAATTTATTTTTACGCTATATAAATACAAAAATTTCAGGTTAGAAAAAAGGGAACCAGCATGTGCTGTTTATTTTGTTGACACTGTATATGATGTACATATATTCAACTACTGCAGGAGTATTTTCCGTCATTCCAAATTGCACCCCAAATTTTCTATGTTCTCTAAATTTCAAGATCTTATTTTCCTTCTATGTTAAGTTTGATTAACAAAATACCAAATTTGGAAAAAAGATTTGTCATATTCTTCTAGTAATACAAACAAAATCATCTTTACTTTGGTGTGCTCCATGTTCAAACACGAGAACAACGCGTTGTTCAATAGTTAGGTGTATAACTAGGAACACCCAGTTATTACACCTCTCGTAGAAGAACTGTTCTTGTCTATGCGTAAGTAATTCACAAAGGTGCCATTCTCAGATTTACATATGTGTGCTTGAGGCCAAACGTCAAATATTACGTTTTGAACAATGTCTTTAATCCTTTGCGTAAACATGGAACGCAATCTCTATCAGCAACATAAATATTTCTAGGATATTAAAGGGTTCTAACATTAATACTTACACTTCCATCAATTACAGCATTCACTACCGGTTGATCTTGTAACGCATACGCTGATGCCTTAGTAAATATAGACATAAAACCAATTTTAATCCCGTATTTTTTCTGGAATGCTTCTAGGTTGGCTTTGCGAAATTCGATCGCTGAACTGGGGACATTTTTGCTATGTAATCTATAATAATACTACTGAGAAAATTTATCAAACCTCATGTCAATCTCATTAAATGTTGTCAACATTGCGTTGGTGTTTTGTGCTTCTTTCAATCGTTGAGCAATTTTTAGACGCATTCGATTCATTTTCACACGTTGTTCCGTTCGTGTTCCAGTAATCTCCCTTGAAAAGTCCTGTGGCGGTACCTGCACAATACAAATATTATAAATTCACTGCGTTAAGAAAGCAAAATTTATGGTTTTCACCTTAACGGTCGGTTGAGTAATGCCTTGAGCATGACGTATGGCAGCTACAGGTATTTGGGCAGCAGGGGCTACTGGTTTTGGAGGAGGAGGTGGTGGTGATGGAGGGGCACCAGCCGTAGGTGGCGATGAGGGAGCGACATGCACTTGAGCTGGCGGCGGCGGCGGCGGAGGTGTTGCTGTAGCCCTATCAGGTTTAGGTGGAGTTGATGTAGCCGCCGTAACAGATGCTTCAGACGTAGTTGGTTCGCCCTCAGCTTTTTTTAGCTTGAACAACTCCTGACCGGCTTTCACCGTATCACCATCTGCTACAAGAATAGCTTCAATCACGCCTCCAAATGGAGCCGGCACGCCAACAGTAGTTTTGTCCGTTTCTATTTCCATAACAACTTGATCGACCTTAACATAGTCCCCAACTTTTACAGTAAATCTAAAAAGAGGTCGAAAATTATACATACAAATAATAAGCGATTAATTCCAATGTAAGTCGTATTTACTTAACATCTCCTTCAGAAACAGAATCAGCAAATGGAGGAACTTTAACCACTTCAGATTGCAAGAGGGATGCACTTAAGTGGATCCGGGACTTAGAACCCCAGTGAAACGCACATATACTCCTTCAAGAATTAAATTAAAATAAAATATAAACGCATGAATATTACAACCTACTTTTTTTGAACACCTAATAACTTTTCCAATGCTTCACGTTCACTGGTAGCTTGGGATGTACAAAGCGATAGATGTCTGCTGATGTTAACCTAGAAGGTATAAGAGAAAGGCAATTAATTTACTTAAAATACTGAAATCAATATAATAGAACATTTTCATATAAAACAGTTTCAAACTACGACTATTTTTGAAAAGTATCTTCATTTTCAAAAACTTTTCTTTTCTAAAATTACATAATCACACTTTCGGGTAAATAACCCATGACCTGCAAAAATATCGTTTGCACTTACGTTGCTTTTCTTGACGGCTTGTATTCTCCATTTTAGTAAGTGTCCTCGCACGCAGCGAGAAGTTATTGAGATTAAACCAGACATTTAATTAAATTTTCGTTTTCTGTTAAATTACTTTACTACACACTAGAAGTACGGCCAATCAGTTGAGCGCCACCCCATACCACATCACACAGAATATTACTAAAAACTGTCACTAAATGAGGTGATTTGAAACATCCAGAAAACCCAAGGGCAGACACCGCATCTAACCATGTTACACATACAGAGACTATTCAGAAATCGCATTTGTATGTTAAAGCATGGGTTTAAAATCTTTTCGTATTCGCGAAGCCAATCAAAAAGCGTAGGAGAGTGGACAAAATAAGCTTGACGACGATCCATCACAAGAATACGATTGTATGTACTGGCGGAACACAGTTTCACAAGTTCAGTTGGTTAAAGCGCTTCAATATTTCTGGTGCGATTTAAGGTAAGTTTCCACTTGTCGTTTTGTAATTGACAAATGACGTATTTTTAGGTCATTTTGAAAAATGACAGTGGAAATAGCGAATAATTGCCTGTCATTGTATGGACGGAAAGTGCTTGTCAATGACTGCCAATCAATTTGTATGACAAGTGGAAATAGCTGAATTGACAAACAAAATGTCACTTCGTCATTAAGTGACACTAAAAATATGTTGGTATCGTGTTGAATGTTTTGTCAATGAAACGACACAGAACACACGTGCTTTATAGACTGCATATAAAATCTAAGAGCAAAACATGTCCATGTATTTTCTTTCTTTAATCCACTTTTCGGGAGATAAGGTTCTTGGCCCCAATCTTGAAAAACGTTTCGAAACTCGCGAGTCAAATATGGTACTTAATTCCTTTTTTTTAATTTATTTGCGTTGGTTGTGTGCACGTACCACGGCTCTGTATTGCCATTCAAGTTCAACTTCTGGTAATGAAAAATAAATTTTTAAAAATTTCTCGAACACTGGTTGCATCTTCACTGTAACGAGTGCCACGACTTACAAGATTTGTGTAATTATTTTGTTCGCAAAGAACAGCATGCCAATTTCCTTTCGATATTTCCCCATAGCGACCTTCGATTTCTTGATTGACCTCTATGTTTGTCATCTTATTTTGTCTTACCAAAAAATTATGTAGCAGGCAAATGGCAAAATCTATTTTTATAGCTCTGTCCTCGGATACATCGATATTTCGTCGAAAAATACGGAAGCCTCGGCTGCAATTCCAAATACATTTTCGATCCTTCGAGCACGGGATAACCGATAATTAAATACACGATTGGGTATCAATTGATCTCGATATGCGGCTTTATGAAAACCATCGTCAGTAACTAATACAAATGGCACTGGCCTTTGTCCTTCTAAAAATGGTTGAGGTGGTGGAATATTTGTCGTATTTTAATTCAGTATCTTCGTAAAAGGGCGTCTGAAAATAAAAATGAATTGTTAGGAAACAAACCTCGAAAATACACCACCACCCGAATCACGGTCGTATGCACCAACATCAGCATAATAAGTGAATTTGTATTCTCCATCAGACATCGCCATAAGAACGATGCTGTTCGTCTTTTTATAATTGAAATATTCGGACCCACAGTTTGCAGGTGCATGAATGTTTATGTGCTTTCTTCCATCGTTTATCAAAAATGTTTGTTATTGATCGCCATTGTCTGTAAATTGGAAAAATTATGAAATATTATTTTCTAAAAACATATGCACTCACTCTCAAATTTTCAAGATAACGGAAACTTTGAGAGTGAAGAGACAATTTGTTTTTGATTTAATGCATATGGTTTTAGAAAATAATGTTTCATAATTTTTCCAATTTACAGACAAAAACACCAAGTCCAAATGCAATCGAAATAACAAGTTCGTCTGAATGTAACTATTCTGAGACCAACGACATTTTGCTCCCTTCAGGTCCGAAAAGACCACGAACAGCGCATCAAAATCAGCAAACCTCATTCGAATGAACTGCAATAATATAACCAAAGTACAGATGAATGGGACAAGAAACAAGATTTTAAACCATCTGTGATTTTAAACGCAACTGTAGTAAGCATCAAGATTGCTCCCAGAATTAATGAAATATCTGATCGTGTAATAGCACCATCAGTGCCCAAACGAGAATCAAGGCAAATTGTCAGAATTAAGGCAATAGCGTCTCGAATGTTGGCCTCGGGCTCGTCAAAAGTGGTTGGCTTGTTAGCGTAGACTAAGGACTTGACGTAGCCCCAGAGAGAATAATCGAGGGGTGTCAAGTCGCATTATCGTGGCGGCCAATTGCTGAACGCTCGCCGTGAGATGACCTAGTCGCCAAATTTCTCCTTCACCACTTCGAGCGTTGCGTCGCTTGTATGGCATGTAGCGCCATCTTGTTGGAACCACAGCTCGGATATATCGATGTTGTCGAGCTCTGACTACAGAAAGTCAGAGCTCGACAACTGAAAGTCAGTTAACATCGCTCTATACTGAGGACCTTTGACGGTAACGGTGTCTACTTCCTCATTTCGAAAGAAATAAAGTCCGATGATGCCGCCGTGCTATAAACCGAACCAAACAGTTAATCTTTGTGGATACGTTGATGCTTGGTCGAGCACTTGTGGATTGTGGTAGCTGCAATAATGGCAATTTTACTTCTTGATATAGCCGCTGAGTCAAAAAGGGGCCTCGTCTGAAAAGATGATTTTTTAGCCGGCATTGTCTGTGGTCGTTCGGCTTTAATTCTTGCGTTAGCACAATCTTATACGGACGTAAGCCCAAATCCAAGTGCAAAATAAGCCTGGTTGACTCTCTGGTGATGCCCAATTCAGCTGTTTGGCGCCGAATCGACATTTCTGGGTCTTCTTCGATACTGGCCGCTACGGCGTCTATGTTTTCTTCACTTTGCACCGATCTCTGTCTGGTTGGTGGCTTAAGGTCCAAAAGAGTGTACTCACGCTCAAACTCGAATGAAGCCACTCAAGCCATGATGACGACCGACTCCACGACGAAATTCACGTTGCGTATTTACAACTGAGCCGGAATTTCGACAATATTTTTTAATAATTTTCACACGTTCGGGAATAGTCAAACGATGCACAATGAAATGGCAAACCTTACTGAATATTTTAACAGCTAGATGTCATTGGTAACTTTGACAGCTGCTGAAACATGACGATTGGAAAAACTATCATTGATATCTGGTCACCCTTTGTAATCCGAAAGCAGTCAATTCATTGGTCTTTGGACAGTAGCATGCCTCGAAGTCGTAATGTTCATTATTGGCTGAAAAAGCGTTTTTCTTGACATCTCTGCGATTTCTATCTGGTGAACTCCTATAGCCAGATCTAATGTTGTGAAATATTGTGGATTCTCCAGTTTATCGAAGCTGTCCTCGATGTTTGGAACAATACTCCACTCCTGTTTTACAAAGGCAGCCCTTTTTTTTGAGATGATCCGAATAGGAGCGGAATATAGGGAATTGCTGGGATAAATGCTCCCTTGTTGTAGCATTTCATCTATTTGCTTTTGCACTTCCCCATCGTGCACTTCCGATAAATCGCTACCCTCTTGATAGAAAATCGATGAATATTGAGAAACAGAGCTTTCATTTCCTTCTTTTCTTCAACATTAAGGTGTTCAACTCTTATTTGCTTAATGATTTCCGTATCGTACCTCTCTAATGCTGGTATTTATCTTTCATAGTTTACTGTTGTCATTGATTCTTCATCTTTGTTGAAATATATTTCTATTTTCTTTTCGTTAACAATCAGAAATCTTCTCTTGTAATCGAAAATCACCTCTAATGGTAACGAAATGTTGTTTCTACTCACCCCGTTTAAAGTTTTATTAAACGCACCGAATTCTTTGAATAACCACTTAAGGTCCAAATGAGTGTACCTACGCTCAAACTTTTCCACGGTGCGACAAATTGCCTGCGCACTGAACCCATGATGACAACCGACCTCACGACGAAATTCACGTTGCGTATTTACAACTGCGTCGATGCATGATAAAATGGCAAACCTTACTGAATATTTTGGCAGTTGGATGTCATTGGTAACTTTGACCTATCATTGCTATCTGGTCACCCTTTATAGGGTTGCCCACAATACGCATAAGCTTGCATAGAATACACTAGTCTCCTTTGGACAAATCACAAAAGGAATAGTGTTACTTCCGCTTATTTTTGTCCGTTTTGTTAAGATTATGCAAAGTACGCTCGCTTACCAGTTTTCATATACCATTGTGAGCTTATGTACATTGTGTTTGAGCTTTATGCTAAAACCACAATGGAATTAGAGACCGATTTCATCAAGTTATCTAATTTATGGGTCAACAATAGTATGTATGTATATAATTAGCTACAAATCCCACGAACAGCGTCGTTATACCTTCGTATTTATCGTATTTTCTACGATTTTGGAGGTAAATACGATCTTACGATATTTGTAAATATTGCCAATCTTTCCACGACTTAAGGAATTTGTGTACATCTTCCGGTATTATTATTCACTTTTCCAAACTCAGTTCAAATCTCAATAAAGTGGATGGACCATCTTAAACTAGAATGGAAAACAAAACGACCCAACTATTTTGATATTTGATTCAGACAAAGTTATTTGCCTTTAAACGAGAATGTAAATAAAATGCTATTGTTATTACTTGTGTAGGGTTGTCTATTGTACCCCCTGCTAATATATATAATAGAATATAATTCCTTCAGAATTGTTATCGATTTCAAACACTCTTTGTTTGCCTTGGCAAGGATAGTTCCTCCTAGAGTACCCTGCATAATCCAGTTTTCTCTTAGGAATCTGAGAATGTTGGTATATCCTCATCTGATAGTTGGTACTTGCCAAAGTATTTCAAACTTTTGTAGGTCAGTGTCCCACAAGACTCCAAAATATGTTCTGGAGTTTCACTGGACTCAGAATCTGCCAAGGCCTTTGTTTGTTATATCGAGTTTCCTTAAATGCTACCCGAGTTTACAGTACCCCATTAGGGTACATAGGATACGTAGGTTATTCTTGTTGAGACAGATGCACTTTTCGAATCTCTTCCGCTTGTAGTGTCCCAGAAGTTTCTTAGCCTTGTTTTCTTCCTCCATCTTCCTGAAATCCTCGAATATGTTATGATTTCCTATTTCACAGAATGGTTCATGTCCAATAAAGCATTCTGTCTTGCCAATGGGAAGGATTCTTGTCTTGCTAAGGAGTCTGCTTTTTCGTTGCCCTCTATTTCAGCGTGGCGCCATTTATCCAACAGAGAGTTACCTTGTTACTATTAATTGTTTACGCGCCTTTGTAATTTGCCAGTTCAATGAACTAATTGCTGTATATATGTATGTGCTCAAATACATACATCTGATACCACCTTAATAGCGTTTATCTTTCCAAGCCCAATTGGTAACGCAAGCTATTAAAAATGTGTAAGTTTGGGTCTAAAAAGTGGAGCTTTAGCATTATAATACTTATAAAGGGTAGGGTAGATAGGTGGGTAAGAGTTGCGGTTCCGTTATGACGAACCCAATTAGAACTAGAGGCCGTTTTGTTACCACAACTCATGTAACCTGTGTGTTATGGTTTTTTATTTTTGTTTTTTTAGTCTTATTTTATTTCCACTTTAGTATATAAATTTACATTAAAAAGTAAAAAATAAGAGAAATATTTATATAATAAATTATATTGATTAGTAAATGACCAATAGCATTACAAGAAATAAATTAATATAATTCTACTTTTCACGTTATATATAACTATAATTGGCTAAATTCCTTCGATTGTAGTTTTAATTTATTTTAAAGAAAATGTCGTTTGAAAATCTTTATATGGCAATATTTTTTTGTAAAACTAACTAAAACTAACGCAGGAAGCATAGTCTTTTGTCTGAGACGTAATGTCGAAAGTCGGAATGTGCGAACACATTTTCTTTCAAAAACTCTAAGTTTTTCCATATACGATGGACTTATGTTCCACCATACTGGACTCGCATAATTCAGAATCGGACGCACAAATGCATGGTAGCAGACGATCTTGACATCGGATCTTAGGTAGTTGGACTAGAAAAGGTTTTTAAGTGACATGAATGCCGCTCTTGCCTTCTTCACCTGTGCATTTACATGATCATTGTGGCATATATAAGAACTTATCAAAATGAACACCTAGATACTTCACATCAGTCTTTGATTCGATGCGAAGCCCATCAGAACTTCTTATTTGGAAGTTTTTCCAATTGCATCGCAAGTCTGAGTGGGGTGCGAAACAGTATGATTTCACATTTGGACGTATTTATTTTTAGTTTCCAGTCTTGACAAAATGCCTCAAGTGTGTTGAACTTACGTTGGAGTTCACTTTGAATTCCTTCGATTTTCGTGTCGTGGGTATACAGAATTACATCGTCAGCGAATGCCAGTGGATTATCAATATCCCCCAGTATTTCAGAAATGTAAATATTAAAGAGTATTGGTGCCGTGACTGTGCCCTGCGGCAAACCATTAGTGATATTAAATACTCTAGTTGTCGTGCATTGTCTATCTGTTACAAAAAATTTCTTCTCTCGCACCATTGTGATCACCTTTATGAGGTGAGGCGAAAATTCATTTCTGATAAGTTTGTATTAACCCGTCGATCCAAACCGTGTCGAAGGCTTTTCGATATCCACAGCTGCTTGCCAGCTGTACATCTCTTGACGATAAGATTCCAGTTAACATCTGAAATCAGTTTTGTGATAGCATGCACAGACGAGTGGTTTCTTTTGAACCCAAATTGGTTCCGAAGAATTATCTCTTTTGTCTCGCGATCAAGACTAACTTGCTAATAACTTCATCAAAAACGTTGCCAATGTTAGGCAGGAGACTGATTGGCCAATAATTAGAAGGATCAGAAGGATCTTTCTTTTTCTTAATTATTGGAAAAACTTTCGATATTTTTCAACAACTTCGAAAATAGCAGTTATTCAGCAAGTTATTAAAAATTGTGCATTGTCAGTTCGTCGAGCGTTGTGTAATAGTTGTTTTTCTGTTTTGTGGTCAGTTCGTTCGCTTTTACTTCCCAAGAAAAGCGAAGTTGAGTGTCTGATTCACTATTGCGGCTAAGAAAGATCAGTAGCCCCATCTACTACTACTAACTTGGATGGTCTGTTGCGTGGACTGCCTAGAAGTGAGATCCAATAAGATTAAGCGTATCCGTTCTACCTTTGACAACGAAGTGGTTATCAATGATAGGTCAGTGTTGGCTATTAATCCCTGCCTGAAAAAGGAGCGGTTCAGAATGCAAGGGTAGTTTCAGTTTCGGAATTTTGATAATGCTACTAGGATTAAAGATCTGATTTATTTGAAGAAACTTGTTCCTAGAATCGGACGTCGTAAATTTTGTGGCGCGTTGCCTCTAATAATCATTAACGGAATGCCGAAACTGCTGTCTTATGAGCTGCCTTACATTTTTTAAAAGGGATTTCAATCTTATCAGCTCCAGATTGTTCGATTCGTCCTGAAACTGACGACGTACCCGATTTATCTAGATAAGCTGAAAGCTTTTGTGAGTTTGTAGCGTTCGTATGTCTCGGTTTAGATATCATTCCATGCTGTTTCTGCTTTTTATCCTCGGTACTGACGACTCCACTGTCTCCGATACCACCGTATTGAGGTTCCCAATATAAAGATTGCACTCCTCGTTCTTGAGATTCCTTCCATTAGGAACTTCAGAAGATGGTTGGTGATCTCTATATTTTAGGACGTCGCAACGGGCAGACTTACACACCAATCGGTTTTCCTAAAATTGTATTTAGAGATCTCTTGGTACGTTGCGAGGCTAAGAATGGTGTCGTCAGAAAAGTATGTTACCATTACAATGGCGTTGTTGTTGTTATCATATGGCAATAGCGGGATTTTATTATCGCGGACCGTTTCAATTTGCAATCACTTGTCCGCGATGTATAAATCAATATATAAACTGCGTGAAGGGAAGTTTATATCCGATTCGGTTGTCAGTTGAATTCGATGTCTCGCCTTCAAATCTCCCGCTAAGACGAAATAGTTATTTAAACTATCCAGCCTTAGTATTTCAAACAATTTTTCCAATTCGAAGTTAAATTGACTAACGGTTGATGACGCCCCATACGCCGATATTAAATACGGACAATCATTTGAGGGTGGCCGTGGTGTAGTGGTATCATCAACGCTTGTCACGCTCTTGGTTCACGGTTCAAATCCTGATCTCAACAATCATCTATTTATTTCGTCTGAAATAAATAAAAAAAGTCGATCAATTGCGAAAGCTTAGTCAACTCTACTGCGAAGGCATAACACTGGCAGTAGGGTGGTCATATGGCTAAAATGTAACTTGATCGTGATGATGGTTGATATTGGTGGAGGGAAAAAAATACTGTGAATCATGAGCAACGACAAAAAGCAAAACAAACAAGTTCCCCAGTTATCTGGACGCCACCCTTGGAGTTTACTGAAACTTAATACCACCTAAGTTTCAAACCCACTACACCAATCTTTCTTTCTCTCTCTCTCTCAATTTCCTCAAACGCCCGCGCCCTGAAATAGTTTAATGGTATTCATATCCCATTTGGCGCGCGCAAATTATAGAAAAAAAAAATTATCCCTTAAAGGCAGTGAGATAATGGTTCTCTCCAGGCAACTAAAGTCTTTAATATCACGGTGTTAGAATATTTCGAATCTCAGCCGTTTCGGAATGAGGATTGCGGTACCACCTCTTCGAATCGAGTTTTGTCTGTAAGTACGTATTAGATTGTAGTCCTTATATTCCAAGTAATGTAGATCATTTAATTTTGTTTCGCTTCAAAGTAGTACAACGAGTCTGTGATCTGTCGCAAAGCGCAGCAAGTCACCTCTCCTAGCATTAGTAATTATGGAAGACCCACTATCTTGAGTTCCTTGCGTGTTCTAGACATTGTTAAAAATATTGATAATGGCGTCTAGTTTTGCTGCCAGATCCTTAACATCTCTTGCGAGGTTGTTTACCTGGCTCTGCAAATTTTCATTTGTAGAGCGCGAAACTGTATGTGAGCTTCGAGTGTTTCCAGCAATGTTGGCATACGAAACACCCTTCTTAACAATGTTCTCAACACAGACTATTTTTTGTCTTGATCTTTCTTTCGCCTCTTTGTCCGCTCTTTCATCTCGTCTATAAGACTTTTGTAGACCTCTCCTCTAAAAGCAGCGGGATGACCAGATTTTGCAAAGGATACAAAATAGCTTTTCTTTCTTTGCGTCCTTTGTTACCTGGCACATACCAGGTTCTTGAGTACCACCTAAATACGAGTATCATGTTGCAGTTCGAAGCAGCATGACCAAATCGTTTGCACCTATGACATTGAAGAATGCCACTGTTTCGTATTTTTTTCAAAGGAGACAATATGGCCTCCAATATGCTTGATTTCCCGGAGATTTTGGACTTTATAATAATAGGTAGGGTTCTATTTAGTCTCTTAGAATGCGCCATAGCGTACCTGAATGTTTTTTCAAATTTAAAATATGGGACTTCTAATGTTTGTAATTCTTCAAGAACTTCTTCTGGGCTGAAGCTTTCACTAAGGCCTTCCAACAAAAATGTCTGCAGCTTATCATCTATAGATGTATATGTGAAGTACTCAGATTTAGTTTCTTGCGAAATTTCTTTAACTTTGCTGCAGTGTTATGGTGCGTTGGTGAGGAGTCTCTAGATTCAACCTGTGAAATTCAAAAAAGTAATAAGTTCTTTGATGTTTTTCTCTAAGATTTAATCTAGGGAATTGAAGAGGATTTTCGTAATGCCCGTTCTCTGGCCTCTTTTCAGAGGTGGATGAGCTAGGCAACATTGAGCTAAGAAAACTCCAGAGATTCATACTTTTGTCTGGGTGGTTTAGCCTAGCTGTCGAAGATTGAAATTTTCAGGTTCCCAGAGTTCTAAATATTGGACACAATGGACTCCTAGTGTTCTAAGTGAGCTGTTGATAACCCTGTCAACAAGGGCACTCAGTTACGTATCCTAACCTAGCCTCATACCCCAGTTAAAACTGCTGGTAAAAAAAAATGTATGGAGAAACTTCTCACTTTCACAAGTAGACAGTGCAAACAAGATAAGAATTATCGCAAATGCAAAACAAAGACACATAACACTAGTGACTGTCATAGACAACAAACCCTCAACCAACAAAATGCAAATCCTAACAGTCCCCAATAGGACCAGTATCATCACGGTACAAAGCATTGCTTTATGTAGATACTACAAAAAACAAGGACACATTATAGATGAGTGTCGCAAGAGATCGTTCCAACAGTGAATGAGCTCTGTTTCTTCGATTTGCATTGATAAACCGTGTCATGTAAGCTACAATACGCTGCAGCCTTTCCTGTGATTTATGGCCTCAATCACGGAAACTTGCCTTTCTGGTACCATAGTGGTAGCTAGTGAGGATTTTTTCCGCTCCAAATCACAATTACTGGTTTTTATGTAAGACGGAGGCCAAATCTTCTCCTCGCCATGTAGAAACGGTGGTCCGTAGAACCACAAGTTACAGGTCCTTAATTTTTCCGCGGGTATACCTCTTGATAGTGGGTCTGCTGGATTTTCTTTGAATCTAACATGTCTCCATTGGTTTGGTATGGAGAATCGATGAATGGAGGCTATTCTGTTTCCAACAAATATTTGAAAGTCAGTTGACGCTGAGTTTATCCATGCTAAGACTATTTCCGAGTCAGTCCATAGGAAAGTGGGCTTATCTTCAATCTTAAGGCACCGTCTTACTCTATCAACAAACTTGGCTGCTAATTCTGCTGCGCACAATTCTAGCCTTGGAAGAGTAATTTTCTTTGGTGGAGGCAGAGCCAGTCTGGACTTTGAACACAAGAGTCGTACTATCGTCCTTCCGTCGTTGTCCGTAGACCGCATGTATATGACAGCACCATAAGCCTTCTCCGATGCATCAGCGAATGCATGCAACTGTACAGTACGAGGAATTCAGTCGGTAAAAACATGTCAGGGAATCTGGAATCCTTCTAGTGAATATAGGCTTTGTCAGAAATGGGTCCATCGGGTGTGTAGTTCAAGCGGTAAGGATGCGTCCCAATCCTGTTTGAGTCTCCATAACTCTTGCAGGAATAACTTGGCGGTTACGACTACTGGTGCAAAAACTCCAAGTGGATCGAATAGTCGGGTTATTTCGGATGCCACAGTTCTTTTGGTTATTTTCTTATATATCGAAGGACTGATCTTTAAGCAGAAGTTATCAGATTTGGGTATCCATATTAAACCGAGAGTTGTGATGGATGAATCACCTCCATCTGAGAAGTTTAATTGTACTGCTTGATCTTCTGGTGCAATATTGCTTAGTAGTTGAGGATGATTTGCACACCATTTGTGTAGTTTGAAGCCTACCATGTTGAGTAATGATGATAACTGTGACTGATTATCCCGAGCTGTAATTATGCTGCCAGCTCCTGCCATAACATCATTTACATAACAATTGCTTTGTAGCACTTCAGCCCCTTACGGTAACTTGGTGCTCTCCTCTTGGGCCAGACGTTGTAAACATTTTATGGCTAAATATGGAGCGGAAGATGTTCCATACGTTACAGTGTTAAGCTGATAGCAGCGGATAGGTTGATTTGGATCATTTCGCCACCAAATTAATTGATATTTTTTATCCTCGTCCTTTAAGTAGATTTGTCTGTACATTCTTTGTATGTCGACAGTGAATACGAATCGAAGTAGCCGAAATTGTAATAATACACTGAATAACTTTTCTTGCAGTACCAGCCCTGTATGTAAAATATCGTTGAGTGAGATATTTGTCGATGTTTTTGCTGATGCATCGAACACTACTCTCAACTTCGTAGTGCTGCTATCGGGCTTTAGAACGCAATGGTGTGGAAGGAAGTAGTGCGTTGACGGAATAGATTCCGTAGCCAGTTCTTTCATATGGCCTAGCTGCTCATATTCTTTTATGAAGACTCTGTATTGATGCCGCAGCTCGGGATTGTTTTCCAGTTTTCTTTCTAATGCCATGAAATGACGAAGAGCTACCTCCTTAGATTGACCTAAGGTATGTGGATCATCAGAGAACGGCAGGCTTACCACAAATCGGTTATTGTCATCCCTACTAACAGTTTGATTGAAGTGTGTCTCGCATCGCCTTTCTCCTATCGTTAACTGCTTTCCCTGTGTTTCCTCTAAATCTTCTGTATCCCAAAATTTTTGAATTGCTTCTTCCACGCTCTAGTCATTGGTGCAAATTCCACAGCTTACCGTGGTGGAAGGAATCCTCCTAATTCTGCCCCTACTATCCACCCGAAAACAGTATTCTGCAGGATTGGCAGCTCTTCGGATAGTTTTATTTTTCCGATTGCAAGAAATTCATGGTAAAATTTTGCTCCATGCAGAAGATCTATGTGATCAGACAGGTAAAATGTTGGATCAGCTAACTTAATATTTTGTGGGATGATCCATCCGGATATGTCTATCGTTTGACTAGGCTGTGGTGAAATGATGTTTGGAAGCGCAAAGGCTTCGATTCTCGCAAAATATCCACTTAATCTTGAATGCATTAAGACACTAACTCTTCTCGGAGCCCTTTGAGTTGCTCTACCAACGCCTTCAACGACTATTGAACTTTGCGTTGTTATCAATCCGAGTTTCTTGATCATTCTGTCGGTGATTATGTTCATTTGTGAGCATGAATCTAATATTGCTCTGCAATCGGTTTTATCTCCTGAATTAGTTTGTAGCTGAACTATTACCGTGCTTAGTAGGACGTTTGTACCTTCTTGCTTCGAATTCGCTTTTAGAGTAACGGATTTGGCAGTGAGATTACCTAGTCTCTCCGTGTTGTTGGGAGACGCTTTTGTATTTCTTATAGCCGTAGAGTCCGAAAATTCTCCCTTTGACGCTTCTTCCAGATGAAGAAGTGTGTTGTGTTTCATTTGGCATTTCATACAGCACCTGGAACTGCAATCACTTGCGTTGTGACCTGGACGCACAACGTTTAAGCTATTCCTTGGGCTTAAGTTCAAAAACTTCGGGCAACTATATAATTGATGATCACCCCTGCATGATATGCATGGTAACCCTACTGCTGCAATCGTCGGTAATGCTCGTGACATTCCTTGTCGTTTATGTTGCTTTTCTTGATACGTCTTGTATGCTCTCGGTCCTAATGCTTCTAAAGACTGGAATCGGGTTTCCAGAAATGCCAAGAAGTCTTTTACTGATGGCAGTGATTTCGGTTCCTTAAGCGACTGTTCCCATAACGAATGAGTGGCTCGATCCAATCGTTTGAGAAGCATATGCATTAGTAGCGGGTCCCAATTTGTTGTATCAACACCTAGGTTCTTTAGACTAAGAAGACATTCTTGCATAGTATCATGTAGACCCTCATCATTGATGCACTTTCATTTTGGATTGTTGCTTGCATCATTAACTTGTTGAAGAGCGATGTGACCAATAAACTCTCGTAGCGATCTGTAATGACCTTCCACGCCGCGCTATAATTGGCCTCAGATGTTGTACAGTGCCGAATAAGTTTCTCGGCTTCGCCTGTGAGGGTGGTTTTGAGGTACCATATTTTCTGGCAATGAGGAATCGGCTGGTTATGCATCAATTCCGTGTAGAGATCGCGAAACTGTCTCCATTTTAAATAATCTCCATCGAATCTGGACAGCACTATTTTCGGTAATTTTGAAATTTGGTTAGTCAGTACGTGAGGATTCTGATGAGCAGTCATTGAGAGTTCTGAGGATGGCCTTGATTGTTCATGCAATTTGATCACTGCATTCTGAACCTCTTCTTCGATCACAAAATACCTATCTACGTCGTAGATGGAGGTATTTGGTTCCTCCATCATATTCCAAATTTTGCTGTGTAGCATTTCTACAACTGACCAGTGCTGTTCAATAGCTTTGACCTTTACGGTGTAGAACTCTGCTGTATACTGCTCCTTATCCTCTGCCAGTTGGGTTAATGTATTCTTTATCACATTAATCTCTGTCTTTTGTTTTTGGATTAGCCCAGAAATCTAAGTTCTGGTTTTGGCGATAGGACCGAATTTGTTGCCCATCTTCAGCAGACCTAAATCTTGCTTTGGGTTTAAGCCGAACTGATTTACCTCTTGTATTGAAGCTGCAGCGCCATGATCTCCCCAATCCACCAGTTGCTTTTCCTGCCCTTGGGATTTGCCTGGTTCTTCCCTGACAGAATATGGTTGATACGCTGGGTTTTTTAATGCTTCGATCTTGAGCATGATGTCTGACATTGTGTCTTTAACCAGCTTGCTGATGCCGCTGTAGTAATCCTTGGCAAAGTAGTGGTAGTCCAATGCGGCGCTATACTTGTTTCGAATCTCCGAGTCGACTTTATCGAAGTTCTCCCACAGAGTCCCCAACTGCAGCAGCCTTTTTTGCTGATTGTCCGAGGTCCATCTCGAGGGTCCATCCTTCCGATAATTCGCGATGGCCCGCTGAATCGCCCCTCCCGACGACTCTAGAATTGATGCTAGCTCCTCTAGACTCATCTCGATGCCTTGTGAACCAGTGTTATAGCCCTGGTTACGCTTTTAAAATTAAATCTCCATTACCAGTGTATGCCCTGGTAGCCCTGTGAGCGATTTAATGGTCGTAGCTACCAGTATTTTAGCCCTGGTAACTCTATTCAATTTTACCAGTGTATGCCCTGGTAACACTGTTCTCGCTGATGCAAGAGTTCTCAATACTTGCTCCTTACCTCTGGTGGGGGGCAGCAAATATTGTGGTTGTGACACAAGCAATGTACTTGATCACGTCGGGTCACCAATGTTTCGAGGAGAATCTCTTTTGATTCCCCTATAGACTAACAGAAAGATTCGTCAAGGCAGTATCACCCTGGCGATTTGTTGATGTTGAAGCGGCACTTGTTACTACTTCAACCTTTAGTTCCTAATTTGCTCCTTACCTCGGGTGGGGGGTAGCAAATAATAAAAACGACTCTCTTTTCGAACGACAAAAACAAAGTAACTTTATTCAGTGCACTTACAAACTATTTATACATGATTTACAGGTGATTTCATCAAATGTTCTCACGAATAATTCTGATGAGTTGGCATTATCATAGTACGCCTGGACGCAATGTGACACCACCTGGAGTTTATTGGGAAAATTCTATACTGAGCGTGAGAACATTTGATGTGAACATTTCTAAGGTGAATCGACTATGTGTATTACGATATCTTATTTTCTATGTGGGAGCGTGTGGGATGAGGTGAATGGACAGTGTGAATACTGATATCTTACGTTCTATGTGGGAGCGTGTGAGATAAGGTGAATGGACAGTGTGTATTGGGAATGCTTATGTTGTGCGCGATGATATATATATTGGATACAACCACCGGATGTACTTTCGACTCCAGCTCCGAGCCGACGAAAGTCTGAGTAGGTAAGTCCAGGTCACCAACAGTCTGCACTCTACTCATTTAGAACTTTTCTGCCACGTCCTAGTCTGCACTGATCTGAACATTTACAAACGACTTCTATTGTAGCGTTTCACTTCCAAACCATTTTAAATTCAGGTCGCTGGGTCATCTGTTCAGCTGTAATCTCTTTGCAAAATTCTGGCTCATAATTGTGACAGACGACCCCTCATCGAACAGCGCAAACCACAGTAGACTTTTAATGGCAGTACACGAAACAAAACCTGATTTGATTTTCCTTCGTTGCAGTTAAGCAATGTCTTTTGAGTTTCTGCTCGCTTGTTCTTATGGGTCTCTGACCCAGACGTCTTCTCAGGGTTTTCTTCGCGCAGTGTTGGGTGATGTTTTTGCTGCAGCCGTTAATGCCACAGGAACTTCGTCGTCCGCTGGTCTGTTTGTAGCAACTCTTGGTGTCGAACTTTCGTTCGCGTGTAAAATAGTTCCTCGATTAAGTCGCGTATCAGCTCTACCATTGGCGGACAGAGGCAACGAAGTTGTTATTACAACGCAAACAAGTCGGGCTAAACGGCTAAACCACTCACTGAACGATTTTATGGTGGCAAATGGCTGGATGGAACTGCACTGGGCCCAATTTAGTCTTTTACTTACCATCAATTTATTGACTCACTCGTCCAGTAGCCTAGGATTTCCCATGTGTTGGAACATGCTCCTCGCTTCCAAGAAAATCATAAAATCCTGTATCTTCGTAGCAAATAGTGTTAGCAAGTCTAGCTTGTCTTCTGGAATTTGACGAATATCCCTCAACTTTTTTAATTGACTCAGAACCAGGCATTCCGGATGTCCAAAACGAAATTCGAGAGTGGCCGTTATTTGCTTGATGTTGTTAGGGTTTATGAGAAGCGACTCCACTACCTCTCTTGTTTCTCCCTTTATACACCTTTGAAGCCGAAACATGTTTTCCACCTTCGTATAGTTCAGCATATTCGTGGACTCAAGGAACGCTATGCAGAACATAGGCCACTCTTCGGGTCTCCCCCGGAACTCAGGAAGGTCATAGAATTTTCTATTCCCGAGGCCTATTAAGGATGTCTGATGGTGAACTGATGTTGGTTGAGACGTCGACTGTGGTTGATAGCGTTGCTGTTCGAATGCCTGTAGCGCATTAAGGGGTGGTAAGAATGTCGGGATTGTTGCAGTACTGGAGACTTGCTGGGGTTGCTGAAGATTGTTCCTTGGCCACGAATACGAAATGCACGGCAATTGAAGGTTGCTAACTGTTGGCGTAGTCGTGAAAGATGCTGTTGAAATGGATGGAACAGTGGCAGAATCGATGGGCGGATTTGCTAATGTGGTGGTGTTGGTTGCAGTTTGTGTAGAAACACTCGCTGTGGTGTTTATTGCAAAAACATCTGCAGGGTTTTCGGCTATCGGTTTTGACACTGGCACGGCGAGGTCGACTGTAGCCTGACCGTGCTGTTGCTGGAGTAGTTCCTCCAGGCGTTGACGCTCCTGTTTTTCATTGGCAGCCGATGCTTTAGCTGCTTCCAACACGGCACATAGCTATTGTAACTGTAAAAGAATGCTACTGGGCGATTCGTCGCAGGTTATGACGGGCAAAATATTTGCTGCTTGTGAGCTTATTCGTCGCAAGTTGCGACGGGTAAAGTATTCGCTGGCTGCGGGGCAATTTGTCGCTGGCTAAGACCGGCTAGATATCGCTGGCTGTGATGGACGAATACTCGCTGGCTGCGAGACTATTCGTTGCTGGCTACGATGCAATTTGTCGCTGGCTGCGACTGGCTAGATATCGTTGGCTGCGATGGGCTATTTGTAGCTGACTGCGATGGGCAGATATTCGCTGGCTGTGAAACTATTCGTCGCCGGCTGCGATGGACAAATACTCGTTGACTGCGATGGGCAAGTATTCGCTGGCTGCGACGGGCTGTTTCTCGCTGGCTGCGATGGACAATACTCGCTGGCTGTATGGCTATTTGTCGCTGACTGCGACCGGCTAAATATCGCTGCTTGCGATGAGCAAATACTCACTGGCTGCGAGACAAAATTTCGTTGGGTGCGATGTTCAAATACTCGGCAAATACTCGCTGACTGCGAGACAATTTATCGCTGGCTGCGACGGACAAATACTCAGCAAATACTTGCTGTCTGCGAGACAGTTTGTCGCTGGCTGCAACGTGGTTTTTCTGTTGGTGGCAACAGCAAAATACTCGCTGGCTGCGATGTGGTTTCAAAAGAAAATAAAGATATCGAGGAACATCCACAGACTTTGCCGAATAAATAAACGGTATTCGTTTTATAGAGTTTATTTTCCGTAATTTGTTAATGCATTGCAATATGGAATAATGAAATAATATATAAAATATAAAATATACCTTTTATTGGCGGCTTAGTCGGTTGCTGGCGTCCTCGATGAGACAAAGAAAAGGAAGGAAGAAAATGGCCTCTTGCCATTGACTCTCGTAAAAAATCACGAGGCATCGAATGACATTTATCAGCTGTCATGTAGATGACAGACTAGCTCTGTTCGTCAGCAGAACCAGCTAAGCCCCCAGTTACATTCATTTAGCTTTGATCATTATTCGACAAAGCTCGCTCGTAAAAACTTAACAGTTTATCAGATGGATGTAGTTGCTTATCTGAACGGTGACCTGGAGGAAGAAATTTGTATGGATCCTCCGAAATACTTTGAACAGGCATTACAGATGCTTGTAGAGGAAGATTGGTAAATGGATGGAGCGGGAAGAAAGGCCAGACATATGCTCCAGAAGCTCAAAGAAGGGAACAACGTGTGTCGGCTGAGAAACGCCCTTTATGGTCTCCGACAAGCAGGGCGTCGCTGGCTTGAAAAGCTGGACAAAACATTACATTTTGTATGCATTAATATTCGGGTAGGCGCGGTATTATTTGGGCATCGAAATAATTTAAGGAGGTGGTGAAATAAGATTAAGTCATCAGACATAAGTGAAGGAGACCTTGAAGAAATTTAAGATGCACGGGTCAAAACCAATTAGCACACCAAGCGAGTGGAGAACGTCGTACTCAAGGACATCAAGTCGAAAAACCCTACCGGCAGCTCATTCGGTCACTTATGTATCAGACGATTACCACCAGACCGGGCATCACCTTTCCTGTGCAGCTCTCTGGCACTACTATACCATTACACCTAATTATTCCATGTATTTTATTTTACATAGCAATACCTGTTCTTTGTACTTGAATCCAACAACAGTTTTGTTAATTTTCACTTCTTTTTCTTTTCCCGTTTAATAAATTGTCTTTTAAATATAAAATATATTTCAACAGTTATTACTTATTGGATCAGTAACTGTGTCATTTAGTTCTTAACACTTCAAAGTTTCAATACATGCTTTCAAAATGCAAAAAAGTCAGCGGAACAATGGAACTATACACATAGTTTCGCGGCCATGTTCGGGCAACGAATTCCGTTTAAGCTCGTATGACACTACATTTTTTTCACATTTTTAATGCATTAAATCACGTTAAAGTGTCAGCTTTGTATGAAAAAGGCAACAAGTCATAATTTGTTTTCAAAAAAAGCTAGATAGCAGGACTGGACTGTCACCGAATACGCCCACCAAATACGCGCCAACTGTGGTCTCACATCAGTTTTAAATACCTAGTTAAGATACCGTATCGTTATCTCACTTTTACTCAGTGCCTTTTTAGTTTTACTTCAAGTAACCCGATCCTATGTCTTTGTGGAGAAGCGAAGGAGCGAAGTCACAAGAAGCAAACTGCGTAAAAATTGATAAAATCATACTTCTTGTAAACTAATTTGTATTCCTTAGAAATAAATCTTGTACTACACCATTTAATTTCCTGCTTAATTCGTTTCTGGACAGATCTTTATTTCACATTTTGACTCCCACGCCGATAGTTGGGGTGCACTGCGATCGTTAGTTACGTCGTCATCATTCATAGTTGTCCTGTTTTGTCACCGTTCATCTTTTTTTTTTTATAATTTGCAAATGGGATAAGAATACCATTAAATTATTTCAGGGCACGGGCGTTTATAGAAATTAAGAGAGAGAAAGAAAAATTGGTGTAGTGGGTTTGAAACTTAGGTGGTATTAAGTTTCAGTAAACTCCAAGGGTGGCGTCCAGATAACTGGGGAGCTTGTTTATTTTGCTTTTTGTCGTTGCTCATGATTCACAGTATTTTTTTCACTCCACCTGATGTCATCATCACGATCAAGTTGCATTTAAGCCATATGACCACCCTACTGCCAGTACTAAGTAATACAAAAAAAAAAGACTAAATAATACTAAATTAGTGAATAAAATTAATTATAAATAAAGAAACATTCGGTGAGCGGTCCGCGCTCCCAATAGCGAGACCAGCTGGTGGGGTGACTGCATCAGCCGATGCATTGCAGAAAGGCCAGAAAGCAACAGTGGTAAATGCAAGTATGGGGAAAAGGAGAAGGAAATTGAAACCTTCTCCCAACCTTGTAAAGCGTCCCTCCACATCGGCTTCAGCTGAACAGCTGCCAGGTGGAGTGAAGGAAGGGGCGCCGACTACAACAACAGCAGTAGCAGCAGAGAAGAAGCGGCAGAGGTCGGATGACTCTGTCGAGTTAGCTTACATCCCGACGGTGGGGAAGGCCACTACGTTGGAGATAAGAATAATAGCTTCGCCGTTCTTCCAGCCTCCGAATCAGATGATGAAGAGGAAGAAGTCGAGAGTCTGACGAGCAGCATCAGGTAGCTCGAACAAAGGGTGCGTGCCATAAAGCCCAAACAAATGGCCAGGAGAGAGAGGGAGCGGCAACAAGAGCTCCAGCGCGCTCAACAACAACAACAACTACAGAACCAGCCGCCAGAAAACCAGCAGCAAAGCCAAGTACAGACGCAATTACTGCAGCAGAAGCAGCAGCAACAACAACAGCTGAAAAAACAGCAGCAACTACAACCGCAGCAGAAAACGCAGCAAGAAATTCAACAACAACCGCAGCAGCAGCAGAAACAACAGCAACAACAACCGCAGCAGAACCAACAGCAAGCGAAGACGACGGCAAAAGCGAGGGTACCGCCAATCAACAATTACAAGATAGAGCTTATGGACACCATTAAACTATGTAAGTAGGCCATAGGCAACAATTTTTCTATCAAACGTTTAAATGTAGACAGGCATTCTATCCACTGCAATACAGTGGAACAATATAAAAAAAATTAAAGAATTGTTGAGGGACATGACGACGGAGTTCTCCGAAGCGGGAAAAGCGGCAAACAATGCTGCTGAGGGGGATAGACCCGCCTAATGATCCGGAGACGCTCCTTGCGCTGCTTAAGGAGAAAGAGTGCAACGAGCTCGAATTTGTAGGGGTCAAGCCATTCACCACAGCTAAGGCAAAAAGGGAGAAGCGGAAATTTCCGTTCTTCCTAGTTCAACTTTCACCCAATAGCAAGCTGGATGGTCTCAGGAGTATTAAAGTAATAGACTACCAGGTTGTCGCATGGGAAAAATTAAGAAGGAGCGAAAACATTTTACAATGTGTTCGCTGTAAAAGGTTCGGTCACGCCGCTTCGAACTGCGAAATGCAGCCTCGATGTGTCAAGTGGGGAAAGAACCACTAAGCAGAGGAATGCACTCTGGGTAAGGATGGAGTGGCAGATAAGAGCCAGCTCTCATGTGCTTTATGCAGGAACTCGGGACACACCGCAAACTATCGGGGTTGTAATAGGTTCCAGTATATTAAGAAAGTAAATCTGGTTCGTCAGGAGAAGTTTGTAGAGAAATGTCCACCTGCTCCAATTCAAACACAATCCGTGGTCCCCGACCTACGCCCAAAATGGCGGCAGGTCGGGGAAACGCGGAACAGAAAAGACCGAAGGTTGCTTCTCAGGCCCCAGCGCCTAAAGCACCGGAGGCTAAAACTGACTTGCTGGCCATCTTGCTCTCTATCCAAGGGAAGATGGAGGAGCTTCAACGTCAGGTACAGGAGCAGGCGAAGCGGGTGGACCAGATCTACGCACTTCTGCCGGGCCTAACGCACCTCCAGTCGTAATGGGTACAAACATGGAGGAGCAACCCTTGAAGATACTTGCGGTGAATGTGAATTCACTGATTAGGATCGAGCGAAGAGACGTATTGTTTAAGTTGCTAGAAAACCAAACCCCTGATGTGCTTATGGTTAGCGAAACAAAGCTATCCCAGAAGCACAAATTGGGGCACAATAAATACAATATTGTCAGAAGAGACCGACCCAACTCCACACGAGGAGGAGGTGTTGCGATCTTCATACGCAAACAACTGCAACTTAAAGTAATGTACAGCGGTGAAGTGCGAAGGTTCCAGGAGCTGGAAGCGTGTATCGTGTGCATCCCACTCCGTAGTGGAAAGAGGATGTACTTGGTCGCACTCTATGCACCTGAAGCTACTCAATCTACTTTATTTATTTCAGAGCTCGAGACACTTTTTCGGTTCCTATGGCTGGAGTCGGAGGAGAATTATTTCATCATGGCCAGAGATCTTGATTTGAAAGCCACAGATAGTCCGTCGTTTCCTAGAAGTGGCTCCTATCTGGATCTTATGCTGTTCGACGTACGGTTACAACTGGCCGACATGGACCAACAAACTATAAACTGCCTGCACACTTTTATGTATGACAGTGACCATTGCGGACTCAGTGCCCTAATAACGATTCCCAACGAAATTGTGGAGTTGGAGGAGTTTGTCCAAACGTACTCCTACATTTATAGTAGGACACGTCGGACTCGCTTCTCAAGAACTTTGACAAGAGCACTCTCCTCGAATTCGCTCTACCCACCGTCCAATAGGAATCTGTCAAACGAGGAGATTGGCTGGTACCTAAACCAAATGAACGAGACAATTAAACGAACTATGGACAATACGATACCTCGGCATCAACATACTGACAACGCAGACATATTCCGTAATGCAACAATTGACGCACTACACCAACACAAAAGTATACTGCTATCGAGACTAAAAACCTTGAACAGACAGTTTACTGACAAACAAAACCCGGAGGTTAGGACACTGAAGTCGTTGATTAAAAACCTCCAGAAATTAACTAGATAAAATTACAGACTTTCTGTAAATTTGCATTGGAACAACAAAATTCGGGCTGTAAAATCCAACAACCCAAGTATGTTCCCGCAAATAAATAAAATATTTCGGAGGAATAATCAAAATGACCTTCCGTGTCTTAAGATCACCCGAACGACGAACAATGGACGAATACTTATGACTGCAGGTATAGATCCAGATAACGCAGTAGAGGATGACAACTGCTTTGTGATCGAAGATCCGCAGGAGAAGGTAGAGGCTATAGGAGCGACTTTCCAGGAAGTGTACAAGGTGAATGATACCATTTGCCCGAACCACGACCTGGAAAATCGCGTCCTTGTGCACAACTTCTACCTTCGAAATGATATAGAGCACTGGCGATCCGAGAATACTGGTTCTACCGGGTTCAATGACGAAAACTTGGCAAACAATGCCATCGCCAATGAAATGGTTCACCCGCCGTACGTATCGAAGGTAGAACTCCAAACGATCTTCGCATCATTGAGAAAGAAGAAATCAGTGGGAATCGACGGAGTGTCGAACACTGTGCTTCGACATCTCCCTCTAGACGCGGTGGACATTTACACCACTCTGTTTAACAATGCACTGAATAATGCACATTATCCAGCGCATTGGAAAACAGCAGTGATACAACCCATCCGCAAAAGGGGTAAGGACACTTCCAATCCGGCAAATCTCCGGTCGATAAGTCTCCTTCCGAACATCAGCAAGGTATTCGAGAAAGTGATCAATAGAGCCCTGCTTAAGTGGACTGAGAACAGTAATATAATTCCGGATAACCAATTCGGTTTTAAGGCAGGGCATGATACAATACATGCCGCGTCTAAACTGGTATCGGATATCCAATGCAACAAATGCAAGAACCAATGCACGGGTGCCTGCCTGATTGACTTGGAGAAGGCCTTCGACACCGTATGGCTAGAGGGACTCTTCTACAAGCTGAGCAGGCTGGGCATAGGAAAGCCACTGCTGTACATACTTCATAACATGCTCATCAGTAGACAGTTCATTGTCAAAAATGGCAATGTGATTTCTGCTGCAACATTTCTAATTAAAAACGGTCTGCAACAAGGTGCGGTTAACTCACCGATCGTTTTCAACATTTACACGAGCGATCTCATAGGATCACTTCATCATGCAATAGCGTACGCAGACGACTTGATCGCGTACAGATCAGGACCAAAACTCGAGGTCATTGCAATTCTCTTGCAACGTGACTTCGATAAGATTTAGCGATATTGCGATGACTGGAAGTTGAAGATCAACTTCCAGAAATCGGAAACCATTCTTTTTAGGACGCCGTTGTCTGGTGCCTCTAGGGATACCAGAAAGAATTGGCGAAAGTTCTCAATAGTTGGACCGCACGGATAGCCACTTGCGAGTCGAAGTGTAGTCAGATACCTGGGGCTTTGGTTAGACCAATATCTATATTTTAACAAACATATAGATGCTGCTCTTGCCAGAGCCAAAGGTGCTTTTGCCCTTACAAAGAGACTTTTTTATAGCAAGCAACTCGATGCAAGGGCATTTGTAATGCATTCTTATTTTCTTAAATTCATTGTAACTTAATTGCTAGACAAAACGCTTAAAACAAGCTTAACTAACTTAACTATTCTTATTCTAACTTACTGGCCCTATGCGGGCGCTCTATGCTAATCCTAATACTTAAAACTATGTCTTTCGACGTAACGTACGTGAAAAATATTTATTTATTTCATTCTTTTAAATTTAAGTGCTACTAAGAAAATTAGAGAAAAAACTTAGTGAATGAACTTTTTTTTTGATTGATCTTATATATAAAACTTACAATCTACCTTAAATAAATCTTAAAACTATTTTATTCTAAATTAGCCTATCTTATTCTACCTTACGTATTTTCTACGTAAATTTTTTTTTTTTTTATCGAGTGCTGTTTTTGTTTTTTTTTTTTATTTTTTTTTTTTGTTTTTTTTTTTTTTTCATCCAATTGCTGTGGAAATTTTTTTTTTTTTTAACATTATTACCTACACCTACCTAAACCTAAAAAACTACCTGAACCTAAAAAACTACCTAAACCTAAACTATGTAAGTCGGCCATGGGCAAGAACAGTCGACTTTTAACATCAAACAGACTATCCTGGATTAGGAGGAAACGACGAAGGAGAAATGACCGTACTGACGTTGTACGTCATCAATATCGCGACCCGATACCGCCCTACTAAACCGGAGACGCTCCACACTGCCGTATGCAACGTCTCTGTCGTAGTTGAGTCGTTTATCCACAACTGTCCGAGCAACGTGGAAGATTAGCGGCACCGCCAATCTGTCCTTTATCAGACCTTTCTCATCAAAATAGAGGAACGCCTCTGGGGGAACAAAGCCGTTAAGGCGCACTCTCTCATGCTACTCGTAATTGGGGTAATAAGCCCCGGAGATCAGGTTGTTCGTCGAGCTCATTGCTCTTGCAATGTGCCTTTGAATCAGCTTGATAACGAAATTATCCACTCTGATTAGGTTAGCCCTGTTGTATAGGATGTCATTGGGATAGAATTTTATGTACTGGGACTCTGGTGTTCTGTACAAATGAAGGCAAGCCCTCTCATCCGAATCTTTTCCAACAAGCTTGCTCCCACATTGGACCACACGGGGCATCCTTATACGAGCATAGGCCTAATGAGGGCCATGTAGCAGATTACCTTTACCCTTGCATCGAGTTGCTTGCTATAAAAAAGTCTCTTTGTAAGGGCAAAAGCACCTTTGGCTCTGGCAAGAGCAGCATCTATATGTTTGTTAAAATATAGATATTGGTCTAACCAAAGCCCCAGGTATCTGACTACACTTCGACTCGCAAGTGGCTATCCGTGCGGTCCAACTATTGAGAACTTTCGCCAATTCTTTCTGGTATCCCTAGAGGCACCAGACAACGGCGTCCTAAAAAGAATGGTTTCCGATTTCTGGAAGTTGATCTTCAACTTCCAGTCATCGCAATATCGCTAAATCTTATCGAAGTCACGTTGCAAGAGAATTGCAATGACCTCGAGTTTTGGTCCTGATCTGTACGCGATCAAGTCGTCTGCGTACGCTATTGCATGATGAAGTGATCCTATGAGATCGCTCGTGTAAATGTTGAAAACGATCGGTGAGTTAACCGCACCTTGTTGCAGACCGTTTTTAATTAGAAATGTTGCAGCAGAAATCACATTGCCATTTTTGACAATGAACTGTCTACTGATGAGCATGTTATGAAGTATGTACAGCAGTGGCTTTCCTATGCCCAGCCTGCTCAGCTTGTAGAAGAGTCCCTCTAGCCATACGGTGTCGAAGGCCTTCTCCAAGTCAATCAGGCAGGCACCCGTGCATTGGTTCTTGCATTTGTTGCATTGGATATCCGATACCAGTTTAGACGCGGCATGTATTGTATCATGCCCTGCCTTAAAACCGAATTGGTTATCCGGAATTATATTACTGTTCTATATTATATTACTTAAGCAGGGCTCTATTGATCACTTTTTCGAATACCTTGCTGATGTTCGGAAGGAGACTTATCGACCGGAGATTTGCCGGATTGGAAGTGTCCTTACCCCTTTTGCGGATGGGTTGTATCACTGCTCTTTTCCAATGCGCTGGATAATGTGCATTATTCAGTGCATTGTTAAACAGAGTGGTGTAAATGTCCACCGCTTCTAGAGGGAGATGTCGAAGCACAGTGTTCGACACTCCGTCGATTCCCACTGATTTCTTCTTTCTCAATGATGCGAAGTTCGTTTGGAGTTCTACCTTCGATACGTACGGCGGGTGAACCATTTCATTGGCAATGGCATTGTTTGCCAAGTTTTCGTCATTGAACCCTGTAAAACCAGTATTCTCGGATCGCCAGGGTTCTATATCATTTCGAAGGTAGAAGTTGTGCACAAGGACGCGATTTTCCAGGTCGTGGTTCGGGCAAATGGTATCATTCACCTTGTACACTTCCTGGAAAGTCGCTCCTATACCCTCTACCTTCTCCTGCGGATCTTCGATTACAAAGCAGTTGTCATCCTCTACTGCGTTATCTGGATCTATACCTGCAGTTATAAGTATTCGTCCATTGTTCGTCGTTCGAGGGATCTTAAGACACGGAAGGTCATTTTGATTATTCCTCCGAAATATTTTATTTATTAAAATATTTTATTATTTAAAATATACAAATTTACAGAAAGTCTGTAATTTTCTCTAGTTAATTTCTGGAGGTTTTTAATCAACGACTTCAGTGTCCTAACCTCCGAGTTTTGTCTGTCAGTAAACTGTCTGTACAAGGTTTTTAGTCTCGATAGCAGTATACTTTTGTGTTGGTGTAGTGCGACAATTGTTGCATTGCGGAATATGTCTGCGTTGTCAGTATGTTGATGCTGAGGTATCGTATTGTCCATAGTTCGTTTAATTGTCTCGTCCATTTGGTTTAGGTACCAACCAATCTCCTCGTTTGACAGATTCCTATTGGACGGTGGGTAGAGCGAATTCGAGGAGAGTGCTCTTGTCAAAGTTCTTGAGAAGCGAGTCCAACGTGTCCGACTATAATTGTAGGAGTACGTTTGGACAAACTCCTCCAACTCCGCAATTTCGTTGGGAATCGTTATTAGGGCACTGAGTCCGCAATGGTCACTGTCATACATAAAAGTGTGCAAGCAGTTTATAGTTTGTCGGTCCATGTCGGTCAGTTGTAACCGTACGTCGAACAGCATAAGATCCAAATAGGAGCCACTTCTAGAAAACGACGACACTGTGCCGACCCCACCAATTGAATAGTAGGTTCCCTCTAGGATTTGATGTGTTATTTTCCCAATCCCTATGTTTGGCATTGAGATCTCCGGCCATGATGAAATAATTCTCCTCCGACTCCAGCCATAGGAACCGAAAAAGTGTCTCGAGCTCTGAAATAAATAAAGTAGATTGAGTAGCTTCAGGTGCATAGAGTGCGACCAAGTACATCCTCTTTCCACTGCGGAGAGGGATGCACACGATACACGCTTCCAGCTCCTGGAACCTTCGCACTTCACCGCTGTACATTACTTTAAGTTGCAGTTGTTTGCGTATGAAGATCGCAACACCTCCTCCTCGTGTGGAGTTGGGCCGGTCTCTTCTGACAATATTGTATTTATTGTGCCCCAATTTGTGCTTCTGGGATAGCTTTGTTTCGCTAACCATAAGCACATCAGGGGTTTGGTTTTCTAGCAACTTAAACAATACGGCTCTTCGCTCGATCCTAATCAGTGAATTCACATTCACCGCAAATATCTTCAAGGATTGCTCCTCCATGTTCGTACCCATTACGACTGGAGGTGCGTTAGGCCCGGCAGAAGTGCGTAGATCTGGTCCACCTGCTTCGCCTGCTCCTGTACCTGACGTTGAAGCTGCTCCATCTTCCCTTGGATAGAGAGCAAGATGACCAGCAAGTCAGTTTGAGCCTCCGGTGCTTTAGGCGCTGGGGCCTGAGAAGCAACCTTCGGTCTTTTCTGTTCCGCGTTTCCCCGACTTGCCGCCATTTTGGGCGTAGGTCGGGGACCACGGATTGTGTTTGAATTGGAGCAGGTGGACGTTTCACTACGACCTTCTCCTGACGAACCAGATTTACTTTCTTAATATACTGGAACTTAGGACAACCCCGATAGTTTGCTGTGTGTCCCGAGTTCCTGCATAAAGCACACGAGAGCTGGCTCTTATCTGCCACTCCATCCTTACCCGAGTGCAATCCTCTGCTTTGTGGTTCTTTCCACACTTGACACATCGAGGCTACATTTCGCAGTTCGACGCGGCGTGCCCGAACCTTTGGCAGCGAACACATTGTAAAAGTTTTCGCTCCTTCTTAATTTTTCCCTTGCGACAACCTGGTAGTCTAGGACTTTAATACTCCTTAGACCATCCAGCTTGCTATTGGGTGAAAGCTGAACTAGGAAGAATGGCAGTTTCCGCTTCTCCCTTTTGCCTTAGCTGTGGTGAATGGCTTGACCCCTACAAATTCGAGCTCGTTGCACTCTTTCTCTTTAAGCAGCGCAAGGAGCGTCTCCGGATCAGTAGACGGGTCTATCCCTATCAGCAGCATTGTTTGCCGCTTTTCCCCCTTCGGGTGAAGGAGAAGAACTCCGTCGTCGTGTCCTTTAACAAATTTTTAATTTTTTTTATACTGCTCCACTGTATTGCAGTGGATAGCGTGCCTGTCTTCATTTAAGCGTTTAATAGAAAAATTGTTCCCTATGGCCGACTTAATAGTGTCCATAAGCTCAATCTTATAGGTGTTGATTGGCGGTACCCTCGCTTTTGCCGTCGTCTTCGGTTGGGGTTGTTGTTGCTGTTGGTTCTGCTGCGGTTGTTGTTGCTGTTGTTTCTGCTGCTGCTGTTTCTGCTGCTGTTGTTTCTGCTGCTGCTGCGGTTGTTGTTTTATTTCTTGCTGCATTTTCTGCTGCTGTTGTATTTGCTGCTGTTTTTTCAGCTGTTGTTGTTGCTGCTGCTTCGGCTGCAGTATTTGCTGCTGTATTGGTGGTTGCCGCTGGCCTTCTGGTGGCTGCTGCTGTAGTTGTTGTTGTTGTTGTTTAGCGCGCTGGAGCTCTAGCTGCCGCTCCCTCTCTCTTCTGGAAACTTGTTTGGCCTTTATTGCACGCACTCTTTGTTCGAGCTGCCTGATGCCGCTTGTCAGACTTAGTACCTCCTCATCTTCATCGTCCGAATCGGAGGCTGCCAGAACGGCGAAACTATTGTTACTATCTCCCACGTAGCGGCCTTCCCCACCGTCGGAGATATATGTTAACTCGACAGAGTCATCCGACCTCTGCCGCTTCTTCTCTGCTGCTACTGCTCCTTCTCCTCTTCGACGTACCATCTGCAGCCACTGTTGCTTGGTGGCCTGATTGCACTGCCTCATCGGCTAATACTTTGTTATCAGCTGGTCCCGCTAATGGGAGCGCGGACCGCTCACTTTCCATCGCGTGTTTCTAATTACTTGTAATCTTTTGTTACTATTTACGTATAAATTATAAAAAAAAGTCTGTATTGAAATTTTCCCTGGTTGGGAATTGAACCCAAGTCCCTGGGTTCACGATTCACCACCACTACCTCTAGGCTAACTCGCCACTTGAAATTTCACTGAATAACTCTCTACTTTAAACCACTATGATTTAAACGAGAAGCCGAAACACATCTGCACACTATGAAAGTCTGTGAACGACTGACTCATCCGTCCCATGCTCGTATATGGATGCCCCGTGTGGTTCAACGTGGGAGCAAGCTTGTTGGAAAAGATTCGGGTGTTTGAGAGCTCTTGCCTTCATTTATACAGAACACCGGAGACCCAGTACATAAAATTCTATCCCAATGAGGTCCTATACAATAGGGCTAATCTAATAAGAGTGGATAATTTCGTTATCAAGCTGATTCGACTTCACATTGCCGTCGACGAACAACCTGATCTCCGGGGCTTATTACCCCGATTATGAGTATCACGAGAGAGTGCGCCTTAAGGGCTTTGTTCCCCCAGAGGCGTTCCTCTTTTTTGATGAGAAAGGTCTGATCCAGGACAGATTGGCAGTGCCGCTAATCTCCCACGTTGCTCGAACAGCTGTGGATAGGCGACTCAACTACGACAGAGACGTTGCACACGGCAGTGTGGAGCGTCTCCGGTTTAGTAAGGCGGTATAGTGTCGCGATATTTATGACGTACAACGTTAGTACGGTCATTTCTGGTGGCTAGCCGAAAGAGAGGAAACTCCTTCGTAGTTTCCCCCTAATCCAGGGTAGTCTGTTGAATGTTTAAGGTTGGCTGTACTTTGCGCATGGCCGACTTACATAGTTTAGGTTTAGGTAGTTTAGCTTGTAGGTAATAATTAAAAAAAAAAAAAAATAATAATATCCACAGCACTTGGATAAAAAAAAAAAAAAAAAAAAAAAAATTACGTAGAAAAATACGTAAGGTAGAATAAGATAGGGTAATTTAGAATAAGGTAGTCTAAGATTTTAAGGTAGATTTTTAGGTTAAGTTTTATATATAAGATCAATCAAAAAAAAGTTCATTCACTAAGTTTTTGTTCTCCAATTTTCTTAGTAACACTTAAGTTTAAAAGAATGAAATAAATAAATATTTTTCACGTACGTTACGTCGAAAGACATAGTTTTAAGTATTAGGATTAGCTTAGAGCCCCCGCAAAGGGCCAGTAAGTTAGAATAAGAATAGATAAGTTAGTTAAGCTAGTTTTAAGCGTTTTTTGTCTAGCAATTAAGTTACAATGAAATTAATAAAAATGCATTAAAACTGAAATGAAAATGTTATGCCTTCATTCGCTCAGTCGTTCACAGACTTTCAGAGAATGTAGACGTGTTTCGGCTTTGAGTGAAATTGGCAGTAATTTCAAGTAAACTATTGGACAGTGCGTTTTTAAGTGGCGAGTTTGCCAAGTGGTAGTGGTGCTGGTCTATCAAACCCCTGATGTGCTTATGGTTAGCGAAACAAAGCTATCCCAGAAGCACAAATTGGGGCACAATAAATACAGTATTGTCAGAAGAGACCGACCCAACTCTACACAAGGAGGAGGTGTTGCGACCTTCATACGCAAACAATTGCAATTTAAAGTAATGTACAGCGGTGAAGTGCGAAGGTTCCAGGAGCTGAAAGCGTGTATCGTGTGCATCCCTCTCCGTAATGGAAAGAGGGTGTACTTGGTCGCACTCTATGCACCTGAAGCTACTCAATCTACTTTATTTATTTCAGAGCTCGAGACACTTTTTCGATGCCTAAGGCTGGAGTCGGAGGAGAATTATTTCATCATGGCCGGAGATCTAAACGCCAAACATAGAGATTGGGCAAACAACACACCTAATCCTAGAGGGAACCTACTATTCAATTGGTGGGGTCGGCACAGTGTCGAGTATAAACTCGATTTGAAAGCTACAGATAGTCCGTCGTTTCCTAGAAGCGGCTCCTATCTGGATCTTATGCTGTTCGACATACGGTTACAACTGACCGACATGGACCGACAAGCTATAAACTGTCTGCACACTTTTATGTATGACAGTGACCATTGCGGACTCAGTGCCGTTATAAAGATTCCCAACGAAATTGCGGAGTTAGAGGAGTTTGTCCAAATATACTCCTACAATTATAGTACACTGGCGATCCGAGAACATAAGTTTTACCGAGTTCAGTGACGATAACATGGCAAATAATGTCATCGCCGATGAAAGGGTACATCCCCCGTTCATATCGAAGGTGGAGCTCCAAACGATCTTCGACTCATTGAGGAGGAAGAAATCTGCGGGAATCGATGGAGTATCGAACATTGTGCTTCGACATCTCCCTCTAGAAGCGGTGGGCATTTAACCCACATTGTTTAACAATGCGCTGAATAATGCACATTATCCAGCGCATTGAAAAACAGCAGTGATACAAGCCATCCCCAAAAGGGGTAAGGACACCAGCCCCGGATCTACTATTTTTCCGAACCGGGGCAAAGACTTGATTTTGGCGCCCCTCTTTCACAGAATTTGAGAAAAATAATAAAAAAAACATATTGTTATACTTCTGGAGGGGGGTATCGATGGTGACACCGGGCTGTCGCTAGAAGAGGGAGGAAAAAGGCAAGAGTGAATCGGAAAAAAAACCAAGAAAACCCACGGGCGAATAAAAGAAAACACTTCTTCTCTAAATTCCACTTGATTTATTTCAGGTTCCCGAGAGGTTTTATATTTTTTTTTTGTTAATTTTAAAAATTTGTTGTTGTAATCTGTTGTCCGTGCTGCGTCTTTTCTTCGGCTGTCTCCGTTTTTCCGCTTTACTCCGTTAACCCTCTAATCCAGTACTTCCGTTGGTTTTGTTCACGTTCGATGGTTTTCGCTCTGACAAAAAAACCCGCGACAAACTTTGGATTTTTCCACGACTAATGTCATCAGCAAAAACCCAATCTCTCCTGCCGAACGCGCTCCCTTTTAAACTCTCCACCAAAATTTCCCTCGTTGAATTTATCCGTCCTCTCGTGTCATCTCACTTGCGCCTGGAAAGACTCCAAAAAAATGATGAAAATTTCCAATTACCTTCCAGCCTTTCGGATTTTTCCTCCGCCATTTTGGAAAATTTTCTGCCCCCATTTTCTACTTGTCCACCTTTTTCTTGCCATCGTCACGCATTTCCCTTGATTGCCCGTAATTTTCTCTCTCCAACGAGGGATCTATCGTCTCGGAGAACCTGGAGTTACCCTTGTAATTGCATTTTTCCTTTTTTTGCCGCTTTTCGTCGCTTTCTTGCAATTAAAACGCGCTCCTGTATTTTCCTAACACTTCCCAACTATTTCCCTTTTATCCTACAGCACACCAATGTAACCCAACCCGCAGAACATCTGAATGGGAGCGCCGCATCAAAAGTGTACTGAACGTGCCCCGGACGACATTGCTGACAGACGTCAGAATTCCCATTCTATTTTTCGGCAATTTATTTTTTTTCTTTTCACCGCGCCGGGTATTTTTCGTGTTTTCTTGTGTTTTTCGGGCGCTTTCTTTTCGCAAAAGTGATTCATTTTGATTCGGGAGTGTGTTCATTCGTCTGACCATCAATACAGGAAAACGTTCCGACACCAAGTTCCAGGAGAGTGCGGTTCCTCTTGGCAGCAGTTCCGCGCGGTGTACTACATTGACTTGGAGTGTTCGTTCTTCGGGTCGACAAATCCGGGTGTTTTTCCGACTGGGAGGAGTGCGAAGTTCACCCGCACTCCAATGAAGATCATTGTCCACACGCCACAGCTTGCTGTCGGCTATATTTGGATACCCTCTGCAACAGGTGAGTGATTAAGATCTTTGTTTACCTTTTTTTCTTTTGCCATTATTGCCTTTCTCGGTTGTGTTTTTCGCGGGTGTATTCGATCCTTTTGTTCCAGAAAACGAAACTGGATTCCTCGGTGGCCTATGCCATGGGGAAAGCCGACATCGTTGCTGTGAATCGAGTGGTCCGCGGTTGCGCCAGCGCAGGTGCAGCCGTGTACAATTGCGCAAGTTGAAATCGGGGTTGTTTACTTTTGTGCGGTGAAACTTTTTCCCAGGTAGATATTGCGGGTGGGTTTCTTTTCAGGCGACTGTGCTTAGATGATACTGCATAAAGCATTGCAGGTAAACCTTGGGGAAGAGAACAGGTGAGTAGTGAGGTACTTGTGAAATTACCTTTTTAATGAATTTTTCTTTCAATAGGTGACGGCTGATGGACATGACGGAGGCGCTGGAGGTAACCCGCTGGTTCGGCGCTCAGGGTTGATGATGATGCTTGCTACGGCAAGCAAGATGACTTTGGGGAGGTGGTGTGTTGGTGGAGTATTGGAAGGTGCCTAAAGTTGGAGGTGAGATTTATTACCTGTGTGTTAATTTTATTTTAATCTCGTGTCTCTTTAGGAAGTGAAGTGAAGGCGAGAGGAGAATTTCGCTGCAAATGGCTGCAGACAACCGGACGGGTTGTATTAGATAACTGTGGGTGGCGAAGTTGGCAGCGGTTGATAGCAGCGGATGATGGCAGCGGATGATGGCAGCGGTTGATGGCAGCTGTTTGTTAGCAATGCTAACTGATGATGTGAGTTTTTTTTTTCTTCTCTTGTAGTTTCTAGTGGTAGTACTAGTAGTGGTGGTGGTTCGAATCGGTCGTTCCCCACTTTTGTAACAATATGTATGCAAAAACGAAAAAATGTTTTCATGCACATTAACTATCACTAGTTAACGCTCATGTGTGACCAGGAGGTTTATTTGTTTTTAAAAAAAAAAAAATCCAAAATTGGTCTCAATCTCCGTTTGTTGGTAGTGTGTTTCGCTGAGCAATTTTTGCACTGAGGATCTTCAGTGGGTAGGTGTTCCATAGAAATAGCAAAAAAAGGTAAAGAAGGTATTCCATAGAAATAGCAAAATATAGAATTCACAAATAAATAATAATTCTAATAAAAACATAGTCGAATTTTGTCGAGAAGATGTATGTCTGGGTGGACAGTCTTGGCATTGCACCTACTGATGAGAATCATCAGCCAAGACTGAGACTGTTGATTAAAACACAACATCGGTCAATTTCAACTGGGGTTTTTAACCCTTTTCTTTGCTTTGATTATTATAATAAATCTATGACTTAGAATACATCAGTCTTTTTTAATACCCTTAAATCTATAACCTAGAACACATCAGTATTTTTTAATACCCGAAATTATAAATTCATTGATCTTTCGAGAAAAGAGCTTCAATTGAAGATGTCGCCCAACAATAAAACAAAAATTATTCTAAAGTCATACACATTATTTAGCTTCAGTTTCCTTAAAATGAATATATTTTTATTGAACTTAAGAAAACGAGGTAATTAACAGAAGTTACAAACTTAAAAATTAACAAATAAATAATAGTTCTCTGACTTAAAAGGCATCTTTTTAATGCACAAAATTATAAATTTATTAAACTTTAGAGAAAAAAGCTTCAATTAAATTTGTCGCCCAACAATAAAACAAAAATTATTCTAAAGTCATACACATTATTGAGCTTCAGTTTCCTTAAAATTAATATATTTTTGTTGAATTTAAGAAAACGCGGTAATCAACAGAAGTAACAAACTAATTTTTAAGTAAAATTAAACAAATAAATAATAATTCTATAACTTAAAACGCATCATTCTTTCTAAATGCATAATAATATTAGTTCGTTTGATTCATCATGCTACAGGTTGACACGTCGAGCTTTCTTTTCTGCAAAGGAATCTATCACGTCATCAAAATTCGTCGCATAAGTGGTTTTGTTTTCTATGGCTATTATTGCGAGGCCAAATAGACGTTCCTGGCTCATTGTTGAACGTAGATAGTTTTTTATTATTTTAAGTTTGCTGAAACTTCGCTCACAGCTTGCAGATGACGTCGGTAAAGAGCAATATATTCGAAGAGCTATGCTTATATTTCGAAAAGCTTCCTGCAAGTCATGTTTGCATATATGTTGCAGCAGGTCGAACGCACTCGCCTTTTCACTGATTTCTATCACAAGCATTTTAGACACGGCAAGATCCTGGCAAAAATCAACTGCGTCCTTGGAGTTGCGAGGCTCCATTTTTCAGAAGATCTTCTGTCGACATATTGAAAAACCCGTGACTACTAAGGAAAGCGAAATTTTCATTCAGGTTATTTTCACTTTCTACCCTAGTTCCTATTTCTCTCAAACTCCTGTCGAGCACTACTTTTATGTTTTCGGAAAAAAGCTGAGTTGGGTTTAGGGTTCTTGATTCGTCTTCGCAGATTTCATCGTGTTGCCTTTTTTTCTTCGATATTCGTTTGTCTTTGAGGACTGGCTCGATTCTCAGCTTTTCTGTTACAAGTGCGGGTTCCTCGATCCAATATTCGACTTGCTTATTTCTCATTTCTTCCAAGATTTGAATGAGACCTCGCATTAGTGCCACAGAGCGCGAAATGATTATGTCTTAATTATGTCATAATTGCGTGCAGTAGATGTCCAGATACGTACTTAGATTCTGCTGCAAGGGAGGATTCTTTAATATCTTCAAGAGCTTTGACGACTTCTGGTAAATTGGTGTTTGGCTGACCATCTTGTTTGACTAGTCCCTTTTAAGTTGGTTTTTGTACATTTTTTCGTTATTTCCCACCGTGACGTGGAACCAACAAAGAAGCAATAAATTTGTTGTACAAGACAAAATAGTCTAACTGCTTCTGTACAAGATGATGCTGAATGCACGCCTACAAGATTTAAAGAGTGTGCTAGACATGGTACGAACACTGCCAGCTCGTTTATTTCCATAAATCTAGCTTGGACTCCTTTATATATGCCTGCCATATTAGAACCGTTGTCGTAAGATTGTCCGCGACAGTATGTCGATAATTTCATTTTGTGTCGTCTTCGACAAATATGATACCTGTCCTTTTCTTAAGTGGTCTAGCTGGTATTTGAGAGTAGGATTATATTTTGCGAGCAAAGTTATCAAATTTAGAAAGTTTCCTTTACTAGGTTGAGGGTAATTTGCAGTGAAATCACTCAATGGTTCATCAGAACCGCGAAAAGAAAGACAGTTTGTGGCGAGATACATTAAGGTGTCGACTACTACATGTAGTATCTGCCTCCATTTTTCTTTCTCAGAGTTTATCAATCTTTCAATGTCGCGATCGATGCCCTGACACGATTTCATTTGCTGCAGACGGGTTTTCCATTTGATAACACGTTCCTTATATGGTTGTGATGCCTCATGCTCAACTAGCTTTTCTGATGACTTTTTCCAGTTAATTAGACCCACTGTATGCAAGGCTGATGTGGAAGAGCTGGCATATAACTTGCAGGCAGTACAGTATATTGCATTTTTTTGTTGCAGAATAAACAAGCCACGCTCTTTTAATAATTTCCTTGTTTGCCATTATTCTGAACCACATTGAATGTGTTAAGTTGATCTAAGGTCTATGTCATTTGGCTGTTTAGCATTTAGCATCACAGCTTGCTTGCTGAGAAATGATCTTTGTTGATCTGTAATGTTTTCGGAGTCTCTCCATGTACCTGGGTCCATCGTATCTTTAATTTGGCCTTTTTGATGGCTACCTGACTGTAATAAGTCACAAGGTACTAGGTCAACTTCATCCTGCTGCTGACATAAAACCGACGACGAAGGCTCTTTACCTTTATCTAAGACTGTTCAAGGACCGAAGTTGAATTTTTCTGTATGTCTAAATTACAAGAAATATTTTTAGTACCTGATATAGTTCTATTGGGAATACTAGTACCTATTGACGCGACTGGTTTGTGAAGTCATCGTCTCAACTTAGATGCAGATTTATTCACTTCTTCTGCGACCTAGAAAAAGAAAATCTTAACTCTCTAGCTCAAAATGTTAGACCTTGTGTACATAGGGACGGACAGACGGACATGGATTAATCAATTTGCCTGTTGGTCTTCGTCTGAAGACAATGAGAACCAAGTCGTACCCAAAGTTTCAACTCTCCAGCTTAATTTTAAAGGGCTAAAAACTCCACACATTTAGACGGACGGATGGACGGACATGGCTTAATCAATTCACCTGTTGATTTCGATCATATCTCTAAAAGGTCTTTGGGGTCTACGGTCATTAATTCACTATGTTACAAACTATGCATTAAAATTAAAATACCCTGTGTATAAAGAAATAACTACAAGGGAATACATCCCTTGTGGTAAATTTAATATAGATTAATAAATTAAAGCAAATTAACTTACATGAAATCAATCCAAAAGGGCAGGTTTTTTACATACGTAGACACACACACACCACAATTTTTAGCAGTAACTTCACAAAGCTTTAAATATTTTATTTTTAAAAAAAGATTGATTTCTTCAAAATGAAAGTTTCACCAATTTTTTTAAGTCACAAAAGGCAAGCACAACACACAAAATACAACAAACCGCTTCTGCTTTTGGCTCATCTATAACAACTTTTTATGCACTTATTACTTTACTCGCGCAGTCGCAACTTTCAGCACGGATAAAAAAGCTAACAGTAGTTGGAACTGAGGATGAGGAAACACAGCACACATATTTTGGATGGATACGTATGTATCCGTCGAAGGCAAATGAAAAGGGTAGGTAGGTACATATATTCTATTCGTTGGCGTCTGAGTCTGATGCCTTTTTATTTTTTTTTCGCTTGGAGCTGATAAAAGTGTTGAAGAGAAAACAAAAGGGTGAATTTACTTTCGCAATAATTACATTGTGTCACATAAGTAAGTGCACACATTAGAGTGACGTCCTCATGGTCTTGTGTATATTTACTTTCGTGACCGATTGTAGTTTGAAATAGTTTTTATCTTCTTTTTTACGTCGTTTGCGCAGAACTCTTTTTAAATGCCCGTACGGTTCACGCATTTTGTTTAAGGCACATGCTTTTGGCGCCCCTGTAAGCTGCCGCCCGCTTGCACGTGCCCCCCCCTAGATCCGGGGCTGAAGGACACTTCCAATCCGGCAAATCTCCGGTCGATAAGTCTCCTTCCGAACATAAGCAAGGTATTCGAGAAAGTGATCAATAGAGCCCTGCTTAAGTGGACTGAGAACAATAATATAATTCCGGACACCCAATTCGGTTTTAAGGCGGGGCATGATACAATAAAAACCACTGCTGTACATACTTCATAACATGCTCACCAGTAGACAGTTCATTGTCAAAAATGGCAATGTGACTTCTGCTGGAACATTTGAAATTAAAAATGGTCTGCAACAAGGTGCGGTTAATTCACTGATCCTTTTCAACATTTACACGAGCGATCTCATAGGATCACTTCACCATGCCATAGCGTACGTAGACGACTTAATCGCGTACAGATCAAGACCAAAAATCGAGGTCATTGCAATTCTCTTGCAACGTGACTTCGATAAGATTCAGCGATATTGCGATGACTGGAAGTTGAAGATCAACTTCCAGAAATCGGAAACCATTCTTTTTAGGACGCCGTTGTCTGGTGCGTCTAGGGATACCAGAAGGAATTGGCGAAAGTTCGCAATCGTGGGACCACACAGACAGCAACTTGCGTGTCGAAGTGTAGTCAGATACCTGGGGCTTTGGTTAGACCAATATCTATATTTTAATAAACATATAGATGCTGCTCTTGCCAGAGCCAAAGGTGCTTTTGCCCTTACAAAGAGACTTTTTTATAGCAAGCAACTCGATGCAAGGGTAAAGGTAATCTGCTACATGACCCTCATCCGGCCCATGCTCGTATATGGATGTCCCGTGTGGTTCAACGTGGGAGCAAGCTTGTTGGAAAAGATTCGGGTGTTTGAGAGGGCTTGCCTTCGGGCTTGCCTTCATTTATACAGAACACCAGAGTCCCAGTACATAAAATTCTATCCCAATGAGGTCCTATACAACAGGGCTAACCTAATAAGAGTGGATAATTTCGTTATCAAGCTGATTCGAGGGCACATTGCAAGAGCAATGAGCTCGATGAACAACTTGATCTCCGGGGCTTGTTACCCCAATTACGAGTATCAAGAGAGAGTGCGCCTTAACGGCTTTGTTCCCCCAGAGGCCATCTTCTATTTTGATAAGATAAGAAGATCCAGGATAGGTTGGCGGTGCCGCTAATCTTTCACGTTGTTCGGACAGTTGTGGTTAGACGACTCAACTACGACAGAGACGTTGCACACCGGCAGTGTGGAGCGTCTCCGGTTTAGTAGGGCGGTATCGGGTCGCGATATTGATGACGTACAACGTCAGTACGGTCGTTTCTGGTGGCTAGCCGAAAGAGAGGAAACTCCTTCGTCGTTTCCTCCTAATCCAGGGTAGCCTGTTGGATGTTTGAGGTTGGCTGTTCCTGCCCATGGCCGACTTACATAGTTTAGATGTAGGTAGTTTAGGTAGGTTGTAGGTAATGATTGAAAAAAAAAAAAAAAATATCCATAGCACTTGGATGAAAAAAATACAAAAAAAAGCAGGAAAAACACAATTAACATAAAAAAAATTAAATATAAAAAAACAGCACTCGATTAAAAAAAAAAAATAAAAATTAAAAAAAAAAAAAATTTACGTGTAGAATACGTAAGGTGGAATAAGATAGGCTAATTTAGAATAAGGTAGTTTAAGATTTATTTTAAGGTAGATTTGTAAGTTTTATATATATATATAAGTTTTATATATAAGTTTTTATCAAATTTTCTTAGTTACAGTTAAAATTATATGAATAAAATAAATCGAAAATGTTCAAGTACGTTACGTCGAAAGACATATTTTTAAGTATTAGGTTTAACTTAGAGCGCCCACACAGGGCAAGTAAGTTAGAATAAGAATAGTTAAGTTAGTGAAGCTAGTTTTAAGCATTTTTTGTCTAGCAATTAAGCTACAATGAATTTAATAAAAATGCATTAAAAATGAATGAAAAATGTTATGCCTTCGCAGTAGAGTTGACTAAGCTTTCGCAATTGATCGAGTTTTTTATTTATTTCAGACGAAATAAATAGATTATTATTGAGATCAGGATTTGAACCGTGAACCAAGAGCGTGACAAGCGTTGATGTTGCCACTATACCACGGCCACCCTCTACTCCTCTACGAAAAAGTTATCCGCACATTATGTAAACTTATAACCACTGAGATAATTCGTTTGTGTGCTCATTGCTCCACTCTATTTATTTAACTTAAACTACTATTATGAATAAAACTATGACCTATTCTGCCAAGAATGATTTAGTAAAACTTCTCTTTTAAAGGAAACAAATAAGTTACTCACGGTTTTATCCAGGTCCCCCGTTGTCCTGCGGCAGCACGATGAAGGATGGTGATTTTCTTCTCCTATTGCAGAGTTAAACGCGACACAAATCACTAATTGTTCTTAGCAGAATTTACACTAATTAAAAACTTATCCTAACCTTAATCAAATAAGTCACCAATTCACTCGTATTAAACTATCTCTCAAATTATAAAAAAAATTTTCAAGGGCAGTTAGAAAAATTACTGAGTTCAAAAAAACTGTTTTTAAATTAAATTCGGCAAGAAATTATGGATGCACTTCAAGACCACTTCAATAAAAAAAAATTGTTTCTTCTTTAAGGGAATTCACAGACACACTGTGTCCCAAGGAGCACCTCCTTTGAAGCGTTGAATTGATGTGGGGGAGCACCTCTCTTCACCGTTCTTTATTGCGGACCACCGCCACCCCTATTACCGCCTGCACCGGTCTTGTCCGGTTGCACCGATATTCCCTTGCAACGGTCCTGGCAGGAAAACGGCAAACGACTGAATTTTTCTGGGGCCTGCGCTACCTTGCTACTCTCGATGTCTCTGCGTACTGTATCCGCTTGCGCACACCTCTTTTGACGGCACGCTCCCTATACTTCCTCTGTACGCCTTCTGAATTGATTTATCTTCAACAAAAAAATCTGACAATATACAATCAACATCGGTACAACTAAAGGAAACATATGGATCCTTGGTAATATCCTCAATTTACTGCCCTCCAAAACACAAAATCAGTACCTTCCAATACGACTACTACCTCAAATCCCTAGGAAGTCGATTCTTAGTGGCAGGTGACTTGAATGCTAAACACAAAAACTGGGGCTTAAGACTAATAACCTACTAGACGCAATCAATGCAAACAACTGTAAGCACATTAGTACCGGGGAACCCATCTACTGGCCCACAGATAGGACCAAAAAGACCGACCTCGTTGACTTTGGCATCGTCAAAAATATCAACACGAACAGCATAAAAATTAAATCCTCCTTCGATCTTTCATAAGACCATTCACCTATAATAATAGAATACTCTACTCACCTCGAGAATATAACAAAATCTGCTGAACTGTACAACTCTAAAACTGACTGGGATACTTTTCGTCAATACTCGTATATATACACTAACTTATCCACTAGCATCCCCCTTAACACAAAAAAGGGCATTGAAAGTGCCATAATATACTTCAATGATACAATAAACGAGGGGGCATACTAAGGAAAAGGTGGCAGATGACTCGAGCACCAAACGCCTAAACCCAGTTAAATAAGATAGCCAAAGAACTCAAACGAAAATTAAGAGAGGTCCGTCCAAGAAACTAACCTGGCGAACTATTTAAAAAATCTTACTATCTGAGACAAATTATTCACTATGGAAGGCTACAAGACACACAGCAAACAAGACAAAACATCTCCCACAACTCAAGAAACAGGACAACACGTGGGCTAGAGATAATTTTGACAAAGCATCAATCCTTGCCAAGTACTTCGAGGCTACCTTCACCAACACGGACGGCGATAAAGACTCAGCAATACTCCACTACAACAGTATCTCAGAAACACATTAACAGGATTACAGCAAAAGAAATTGAGACCAGCGTTAAAAACGAAATAAAAAGTAAAAAAGCGCCGGGATACGACCTCTTAACTGGAAAAATATTAAGGAAACTACCACAACTAGCCTTCATATATCTACGCAACCTATTCAATAGTATAGCAAGACTCAAACACTTTGGAAAGTCGCAGAGGTAATTGCTATTCCAAGGTCAGAGAAGGACGAAAATATTTAAAAACTTCTACAAGAGAGACTCCGACCAATATTGACACAATCTAATGCTATTCCTAGTCCTCAATTCGATTTTAGAAGACATCACTCAACTATTGAGCAAATACATAGAGTGGCAAATAAAATATCTACATCCATCGACGAAAAACAATTTTGTGTAGCGGTTTACCTGGACGTTGCGAAAGTATTTGACTCGGTCTGGCACAAAGGACTTTTATTCAAACTTAGCAAAATCATTCCAAAAGACTACTTTTTGCTAATTAATGCAGGAGCACATCAAGGAAGTATTCTGGGGCCCCTCCTTTATCTTCTCTTTACAGTAGACATTCCGTCTCCCAACAGAGAAACGACCATGGTTGCAACATTTGTCGACGACACAGTACTCCTGAACTCCGGAAGTCATCTCCAAACTTCTACATCCCAATTACAAAAACACTGGACAAAACGACAGAGTAGTTCTCCAAATGGCATATAAAGATTAACGAAGACAAGACGGTACAAGTTATTTACACCACCAGAATTAAATATACACCTTCACCATTAACTCGTAACAACAAACAAGTATGCATTCAACCCGTAGCTAAATATCTGGGGATTCATTTAGACAGCAAATTAACATGGAAGAAACACATCCAACAAAAACACAACCAAATAAAGAATAAATTCCGTCAACTCTATTGGCTATTACGACCTCAATCCAAGCTATCCACAAATAACAAACTACTCATTTACAAGAGTATAATTAAGCCTATATGGTATTCAAATTTGGGGAACCTCAAAGAATCAAATCTAGATATCATACAAAGACAGCAAACAAAAATTCTAAGGACGATTACCAACGCAGAATGGTATATTTGCACAAGTTAAGTCTCTTTTGAATGGAATAGACGTATTTCCTGAAGCGGCCCACTTCTCAAGTAATAAACTCTTTCAGAATAACCGCACAACATCTAACCAATGTCCAATAATTAAAAAACTCTCCCGCCAACGTGTTTTCCTTGTTAAACATTAATTAATCGGCAGATTTTCGTGCATAATTCGTGAAAATTTAATTATATTATATATATATATATATATATACATTAAATTTTTCTTTGTGAAAATTTTTTTTTCGCGCAATTGCTATTGTTATCTCTTAAGTCCGCAAGCCGAAATCTAAGGACACCAAAATGTCTGAGGAAAAAGTCACACGCCTACAGAGTCAGCTACAAAGTCAGTTTCCGACACACTCATCACCTTCACCATAACAAATTAAATCAAAAACGGACCCTTCGTTAACCAAATCAGTGACGTCAGGCAGAGAAACCTTTTCCAAACTGTCAGTAAAAATTGAACTGATTCTTAACCGACTTGACACAATGGAGGAAAACCTATTGTCGAGGATTACAACAATAGAAAGAAACCTCAACGAAAAATTCACACAAATGAACCAGGACGTTGATACACTAAAACGTCGCGATTCTGTATTCGATGATTATTCAGGAAACATCAGCCATTTGCAGTTGGAAGTTGAGATTTTGAAACAACAACTTCAGCAAAACCACGAACAGCTGAAACATCCCAAACACTGCACCGTCTCCGAAGTTGCACAAATAAAAACACAACTCGAATTACTACAAATGAAAAGCATCGCGACTGATGCTGTTCTGGTTGGAATACCATTCTTTGCAAACGAGTCTCAGAAAACCACCTTCAACTTATTGTGTCACTCGATTGATATACAACCACCAGCTATCAGCAGAATTTTCCGCATAAAACCGAACACCGACTCAGTTATTATTGTGGAATTTTTCTCAACACACGACAAGGCTTTGATACTCAAAGGGATTTTTAATTTCCGACGAAATCACTCCCCACAAATTTGCCTTCACGACGTAGCTTTTAACTCGGACGAAAGCATATACTTCCACGAGTGTCTAACACCACGCAACAGAGACCTATTAAGGAAAGCACTTAAACAAGCGACATATTTTCTCTGCCCATACTAAATGCGGATTTGTTTACATTAAACAAAAAAGGGATTCACGCGCTGTGTTAATTCACAGCCCCGCAAAGCTTGATGAAGTAGCCCTTGTCGATCAACATTCCCAAAATGAACACCACCTGTCATCGGACTCCAGAGCTTCTCAAGTTGAAAATCACCTATCATCTGACAGATGAGTTTAAGAGGAATTTCTTTTTAACTCAGCTCGACATCCCTGGGTTCTCTTATTACTCTCTTTTACGACATCTCTCTGGAACGATCTACTGAAACGAAAACGATAAGCTTTAGGGACTTTAAGTCGGTCGATCTGATTTTCCTCAAAAACGATGCAATTTCTTTGGATTGGAGTAGTCTCTCTCTACTGCATGCGCTATATCGATAATCAGGTTGATTACTTTACATCCACAGTCAATAGCCTGTTTGAGTCTCATGTTCCTATAAAAACCTTCGTTCTTCATAATAGAAGCTGTGAGTGGTTCACTCCTAAAATTGAATCACTCATTGAAAAGAGAGACAAGGCTTTTAAAAGGTGGAAAAGATTTAGAATTCCCGAAAGGAAGACAAGAATTCACACAGATCAGAAATTCTGTGAAGCATGAAATCCGACTATCTAAATCGAAGTTCTTTGCCTCTAAATTCAAGTCAGGGTTAAGCACAAAGAAAGCCTGGAAAATATCAAAGAGTTGGGTATAGGAAAAAATCTGGCTGCGAAAGATAATGAAATTGACGTCAAAGACCTTAATGTCAAATTTTCTGCTGCTTCAACCTCATGTAGCTTTCAAGATATTATAGATGAAGGCTCAGTCAAGCCCATTGCTAACCCGCGAAACACCCACAAATTTTGGATTTAGTAGAGTCTGATTACCGGATGTCCTTAATGCGGTTTTTGCCAAGTACTTCGAGGCTACCTTCACCAACACGGACGGCGATAAAGACTCAGCAATACTCCACTACAACAGTATCTCAGAAACACATTAACAGGATTACAGCAAAAGAAATTGAGACCAGCGTTAAAAACGAAATAAAAAGTAAAAAAGCGCCGGGATACGACCTCTTAACTGGAAAAATATTAAGGAAACTACCACAACTAGCCTTCATATATCTACGCAACCTATTCAATAGTATAGCAAGACTCAAACACTTTGGAAAGTCGCAGAGGTAATTGCTATTCCAAGGTCAGAGAAGGACGAAAATATTTAAAAACTTCTACAAGAGAGACTCCGACCAATATTGACACAATCTAATGCTATTCCTAGTCCTCAATTCGATTTTAGAAGACATCACTCAACTATTGAGCAAATACATAGAGTGGCAAATAAAATATCAACATCCATCGACGAAAAACAATTTTGTGTAGCGGTTTACCTGGACGTTGCGAAAGTATTTGACTCGGTCTGGCACAAAGGACTTTTATTCAAACTTAGCAAAATCATTCCAAAAGACTACTTTTTGCTAATTAATGCAGGAGCACATCAAGGAAGTATTCTGGGGCCCCTCCTTTATCTTCTCTTTACAGTAGACATTCCGTCTCCCAACAGAGAAACGACCATGGTTGCAACATTTGTCGACGACACAGTACTCCTGAACTCCGGAAGTCATCTCCAAACTTCTACATCCCAATTACAAAAACACTGGACAAAACGACAGAGTAGTTCTCCAAATGGCATATAAAGATTAACGAAGACAAGACGGTACAAGTTATTTACACCACCAGAATTAAATATACACCTTCACCATTAACTCGTAACAACAAACAAGTATGCATTCAACCCGTAGCTAAATATCTGGGGATTCATTTAGACAGCAAATTAACATGGAAGAAACACATCCAACAAAAACACAACCAAATAAAGAATAAATTCCGTCAACTCTATTGGCTATTACGACCTCAATCCAAGCTATCCACAAATAACAAACTACTCATTTACAAGAGTATAATTAAGCCTATATGGTATTCAAATTTGGGGAACCTCAAAGAATCAAATCTAGATATCATACAAAGACAGCAAACAAAAATTCTAAGGACGATTACCAACGCAGAATGGTATATTTGCACAAGTTAAGTCTCTTTTGAATGGAATAGACGTATTTCCTGAAGCGGCCCACTTCTCAAGTAATAAACTCTTTCAGAATAACCGCACAACATCTAACCAATGTCCAATAATTAAAAAACTCTCCCGCCAACGTGTTTTCCTTGTTAAACATTAATTAATCGGCAGATTTTCGTGCATAATTCGTGAAAATTTAATTATATTATATATATATATATATATACATTAAATTTTTCTTTGTGAAAATTTTTTTTTCGCGCAATTGCTATTGTTATCTCTTAAGTCCGCAAGCCGAAATCTAAGGACACCAAAATGTCTGAGGAAAAAGTCACACGCCTACAGAGTCAGTTTCCGACACACTCATCACCTTCACCATAACAAATTAAATCAAAAACGGACCCTTCGTTAACCAAATCAGTGACGTCAGGCAGAGAAACCTTTTCCAAACTGTCAGTAAAAATTGAACTGATTCTTAACCGACTTGACACAATGGAGGAAAACCTATTGTCGAGGATTACAACAATAGAAAGAAACCTCAACGAAAAATTCACACAAATGAACCAGGACGTTGATACACTAAAACGTCGCGATTCTGTATTCGATGATTATTCAGGAAACATCAGCCATTTGCAGTTGGAAGTTGAGATTTTGAAACAACAACTTCAGCAAAACCACGAACAGCTGAAACATCCCAAACACTGCACCGTCTCCGAAGTTGCACAAATAAAAACACAACTCGAATTACTACAAATGAAAAGCATCGCGACTGATGCTGTTCTGGTTGGAATACCATTCTTTGCAAACGAGTCTCAGAAAACCACCTTCAACTTATTGTGTCACTCGATTGATATACAACCACCAGCTATCAGCAGAATTTTCCGCATAAAACCGAACACCGACTCAGTTATTATTGTGGAATTTTTCTCAACACACGACAAGGCTTTGATACTCAAAGGGATTTTTAATTTCCGACGAAATCACTCCCCACAAATTTGCCTTCACGACGTAGCTTTTAACTCGGACGAAAGCATATACTTCCACGAGTGTCTAACACCACGCAACAGAGACCTATTAAGGAAAGCACTTAAACAAGCGACATATTTTCTCTGCCCATACTAAATGCGGATTTGTTTACATTAAACAAAAAAGGGATTCACGCGCTGTGTTAATTCACAGCCCCGCAAAGCTTGATGAAGTAGCCCTTGTCGATCAACATTCCCAAAATGAACACCACCTGTCATCGGACTCCAGAGCTTCTCAAGTTGAAAATCACCTATCATCTGACAGATGAGTTTAAGAGGAATTTCTTTTTAACTCAGCTCGACATCCCTGGGTTCTCTTATTACTCTCTTTTACGACATCTCTCTGGAACGATCTACTGAAACGAAAACGATAAGCTTTAGGGACTTTAAGTCGGTCGATCTGATTTTCCTCAAAAACGATGCAATTTCTTTGGATTGGAGTAGTCTCTCTCTACTGCATGCGCTATATCGATAATCAGGTTGATTACTTTACATCCACAGTCAATAGCCTGTTTGAGTCTCATGTTCCTATAAAAACCTTCGTTCTTCATAATAGAAGCTGTGAGTGGTTCACTCCTAAAATTGAATCACTCATTGAAAAGAGAGACAAGGCTTTTAAAAGGTGGAAAAGATTTAGAATTCCCGAAAGGAAGACAAGAATTCACACAGATCAGAAATTCTGTGAAGCATGAAATCCGACTATCTAAATCGAAGTTCTTTGCCTCTAAATTCAAGTCAGGGTTAAGCACAAAGAAAGCCTGGAAAATATCAAAGAGTTGGGTATAGGAAAAAATCTGGCTGCGAAAGATAATGAAATTGACGTCAAAGACCTTAATGTCAAATTTTCTGCTGCTTCAACCTCATGTAGCTTTCAAGATATTATAGATGAAGGCTCAGTCATAAGCCCATTGCTAACCCGCGAAACACCCACAAATTTTGGATTTAGTAGAGTCTGATTACCGGATGTCCTTAATGCGGTTTTTGCCGTTAAATCGGATGCAATTGGTTTAGACTGCGTGCACCCAAAATTTCTTAAGGCCATTATCTTCGAAGTACTGTCTCCCCTGACGTACATTTTCAACAACGTGTTGTCCTACTCAGCTTACCCGAAATCCTGGAAGGTTTCAAAAATAATCCCGGTTTTAAAAAGCACGGTCGCCGAAGAAAAAGAATACCGGCCTATTTCCATACTCCCCTTTATTTCCAAGGTGTTCGAGAAGCTGATGAGCATGCAAATATATACATACCTGAACCAATTCGATCTCCTTTCACCATTCCAATCAGGATTTAGGCAACAACATAGCTGCACCACCGCCCTGCTGAATCTGGTTGACGATTTTCGCTCAGCGATGGGTAGGGATCATATTACCTCACTAGTTCTGCTCGACTTCTGAAAGCATTCGATATAGTTCCGCATGAGATTCTCTTATTTAAACTTAAACATTACTTCAACTTTGATGAAACTGCGTTAAAACTGATAAGAAGTTATTTAGCAAATCGCACTCATGGTGTTTCATCCAATGGTAAGATGTTTGACTTTCTCGAATCGAAGGCTGGGGTACCACAGGTATCTATTATGGGACCGTTACTTTTCTCTATGTTTAATAACGACTTACAGATGTACGCCGATGACATTCAATTGCAGCTCAGCTACCCCCTCGGACTGATAGAAGATGCTACTTTACGTATAAATGAGGATATAAGATTAGTGGTTCGTTGGCCCAAACAAACAGGCTTAAACTCAATTGTGACAAAAGCTAAGCTTTCATTATAAGCCGTACTAGCTTAGATGTATCCTGTTTTCCCCTTATAGAAGTAGATAGTGTCCACAAACTTAGGGTAAACTTTAATCGAAATCTAACCTGGGACGATCACGTGGCTATTACTGTGGGCAAGGTATACGGTGGTCTACGCACATTGTACCAATCTGGCTACTGTCTTCCAACTAGGGTAAAGGCGATACTGCTGAAGACCTTGATTTTCCCAATGTTGCTATATGCACACCCAGTGTTTTGTGATTTGAGCAGCCTTAGTTCACGAAAATTGAGGGTTGCATTCAACAGCGCTGTGAGATTTGTGTACAATGTTCGCCGTCATGATCATATTTCTGGATATGTTAAAGATTTGCTTGGCATGGGATTCCAAGAATATTTGGATTTCAACGTTTTAGTCTTTCTTTTCAAACTCAAACAAAATAAAATTCCGGAGTACCTTTACCATAGAATTCAATATGCATCTTCCGAAAGAAGTCGGGTCTTTATTTTGCCAACCTTCAGGTATAACACTACCGAAAAACAATTTTTTGTGTATGCTCTTGTATATGCTTTTGTATTATATACGTCGTCGTTTTTGTAAGGGAGTAAGCTAACATTAAGGCTAGGTTACTAGGGATTTTTTTTTTTTCTACATTAATTTAAATGAAATTTGTATGTTTATTTTAGTTTTTAGATTTCTTTTCAACTTTTTTTTTTCACTTCCACTGTTTAACTCTGCACAATAATGGATTTTGTATCTAAGTGTATGATTGTTTTAAAATAAATTGAAATTGAAAATTGAAAATTGCAATTTGCAACCAAGACATCCATCGTGACCTGCAGATCAATACTGTCGACAATGAAATACAAAAAATCAACACAAGACACACAGGACAAATTCTAGCACATTCCAACAGCGAAGTCAACACCCTACTCCTCCAAAACACCTCAAGAAGAAGAAGGCTTAAACGTAAAAGACCCACCGACCTAATTTTCCAGTAGTAATATGTCCACATCTATTAACATATGTATGTTCTTAAAATTGTTATCCGTTTTTAAAAGTATTACTTGTTTAAATGTAAATTCACGTTATGCAAATTGTATGATATAATATGTAAATCCATTGTATGCATGCATGTAAACAATTGTACGCACCACAAAATAATTTGGGGGTCTGCATGGCGATTGATAGGGAAACTACTGACTGTCCAAAACATGGATTGGACCAGTAGCGCAACAATCAAGTTCGTAATGTAGTGCTTGCTTTACCTCCTCGTGGTGGTCCCCGGGCAACTGCATGTATAAATCCTTATACATATAGGCCAAAATTGCAAGTGCGAGATTGTCTAGGGTCTTATGCCTAGGCTAGGTAACCTGGGCCAGCAACCCGCGTTACCGAAACTTCAATCGCTACGGAAACCGACACAATGCCTCGGATAAGGACTGATAACACGTTGACGACCTTTGGCTATCGTACACGGACTAAGATTGGTTTCTGGAATGTGAAGACGCTCCTTGACTCCCAGAGTGAAGGACCTCAGAACGCAAGATTCCTTGAATTGGAGCATGAATTCATGCGATATAGGCTGGACATATTGGGAGTAAGCGAGATAAGATGGTTAGATGCAGGTGAGTACCAATCCCCAACGCGTAACACTGTATTACTCTACTCCGGAAGACCAACCAGAAACCCCCGTGGATATGGACTGCAGCTAACGCCAACAGCACGCAGAGGCCTAATTACCTGGCAGCCGCACGGTGATAGGATTTTAACGGCCAGATTCCGGACGAGAGTACGTCGCGTCACCATCATGCAATGTTACGCCCCCACGGATGGTTCATCTGAGGAAGAAAAGGAGAACTTCTACAACCAGTTGGGAGCTGTTCATAATGCAACACCCAACGGCGACATTGTCATTGTGATGGGGGACCTGAATGCCAAGGTAGGCTGCGACAACGAAGGGCTCAAACATGTTATGGGACGGCACGGACTAGGCAATGGCAATGACAACGGCGAAAGATTTGTTGACTTTTGCAACGCAAATCGTCTTGTCATAGGTGGCACCATATTTGAGCACAAAGCCTGCCATAAAATCAGTTGGGTGTCAACTGACAGGCAAGCAACCTCCAACCAAATTGACCATTTTGCCATTAGTCGCCGTTTTAGAAGTAGTCTCCTAGACGTCCGAAACAGGCGAGGTGCCGACATGGGGTTGGTACGAGATCACCATCTTATGATAGCTACTCTCCGACTACGCACTGCTGCCGTTCGTAGATCTAACGACACAACAATACCTAGGTTCAATGTAAACCGACTGAGAGTTCCCACAGTGCGCCAAGAATTAAGGGACCATCTCTCACGTGGAGTGGAAACAATCAGCAGCTCCCTGCCCGCCACCATCCAAGACCATTGGTGCGCTGTGAAAACTGTTTTCACATCAGGTGCTGAAAGGATTGTCGGTCGATCGCAGGGAAACCATAGGGCGTGGCTTTCTGAGGATACCTGGAGAAGGATCAACGAACGAAAACAGCTAAGAGCTCGAATTGTAGCAACTCCAGCAGCAGGGAGGATCGAGCTTGAGTCCCTATATCGCATTCAGATGAGAGAAGTACAGCGTAGCGTGAGACGTGACAAGCGCAATAACATCAATGCGCTGGCTACGGAAGTAGAAGAAGCAGCAGCGAGGTGCGACAGCAGAACCGTTTATAGAATCACTAAAGAGCTTATAGGTGGCTGAAGCTCTACTCAACACCCAGTGAAAGGCTTAGACGGTTCGTTGCTAATATCGGATGAGGATCAACTGAAGAGATGGAAGGAGCATTTTGCTTCGGTTCTAAACCGAGTATTCGCCAGCAATATGCACCCAAGTCAGACTGAAGTGGCCGTAGAAAGAAGTTCCCGAATTCGCACCACAACCCCCAGTAAAGAGGAGATTATTACCGCAATCGAAGCACTGAAAACTAATAAGGCGGTAGGACTTGACGGCATACCCGCGGAGCTTTTTCAAGCTGCGCCAACAGCATCGGCAGAGCTACTGTTCCCACTTGTCGGGAGAACATGGGAAGCCGAGAGTTTTCCAGATGAGTGGAAAAAGGGAATGATTGTCAAGCTCCCTAAAAAAGGCAACCTAATGCAGTGCGAAAACTGGAGAGGTATCTGCGTGCTGCCTGCTGTGGCCAAGATAATAGCTAGAATCATCCTGGAGCGAATCAAAGAACACCTTGAAGACACACTCGACGCCGAACAAGCAGGTTTCCGCTCTGGATCCTCCTGTGTCGACCACATCAACACCCTGCGGATCATCATCGAGCAATGTGTTGGATATCGATCACCACTTCACCTGTTGTTCATCGATTTTGAAAAGGCGTTTGATAGTGTCAATCGGGAATTTATTTGGCGTGCCTTGCGCAGGAGAGGCATTCCGGATAAATTAATAGCAATTATCAAAGCTACATATGATGGGTCCACATGTCACGTTTTGCACAGAGGAAGGCTGTCTGAGGTATTCGAAGTCCAAAGTGGGGTTCGGCAAGGCTGCATACTTTCACCAATATTGTTTTTATTGGTGATTAGCGATGTGCTGAATGCGGCCTTATCAACAGGAAATGGAGGACTTCGATGGACTCTCACATCTGAAGTCAAACACCTCGACTATGCCGACGATGTATGCCTACTGTCTCACAGAATAATGGACCTTCACCAAATGACAGCAAATGTGGAGAGGGAAGCAGACGTCGTTGGGCTGAAAATTAACTCGGCAAAAACAAAAATGATCAGCCTAGGACCAAACTCATCAACTCATATATGCATTGCTGGACAAACGGTTGAGAGAGTAGAGAGTTTCCAATACCTTGGGAGTATTGTCTCAACCGATGGCGGAACCGAACTGGATATAGCCAGCCGAATAGGAAAAGCAAAATCTGCGTTTGGGATGATATCCATAGTTTGGCGAAGTAATGCAATTAGCTTAACACCAAGCTACGACTGTTCCGTTCCAACGTTGAATCCGTGTTGCTATATGGATGTGTTACCTGGAGAGTGACCGTCACTATCACGAGGAAGCTGCAAACGTTTGTCAATAGGTGTCTACGTTACATCTTAAGGATATTCTGGCCAAACCGTATTTCTAACGAGCAGCTTTATCAGAGAACGGGCCATGAACCTATAGGCACAACCATACGACGACGAAAGTGGCAGTGGATCGGTCACACTCTCCGAAAGGGTGACAGGTCCATAGCTAACCAAGCGATGCAATGGAACCCGCTTACCCAGGATGGCAGGATACGCGGCGGTCCTAGGAGTACGTGGCGCAGAACAGTTGAGACGGAAGCACGGCAACTGGGAAAGAGTTGGGGAGAGCTGAGGCACATTTCCAGAAATCGCACACAATGGCGCGTAGGCGTTATAGAGGCCCTAGGACCCACAAGGGGATACAGGAAGTAAGTACCACAAAATAAGGCGACAACAACGAGCGAAAAGGGGCGTTCGGAGTGAATAAAACCCCCAAAGCTTCGGGTGGATTAAATCCCACCTGTGCCAATCATTATTTTCTTTTCATTTAAAAACAAAGGTGACGTAATTTTAAGGACAAAGGTCCAACGTATATTTAGATCCCAATTCTGTAAATCAATTTACTAGATGTCATATTATAGACAGTTGTAAATATTCAAGGAAAAAAAAAACAGAAAATGTCTCTGCAGTGGGTCTTAGTCGTCACTGTACACTATATCACAAACAAAATTCTTCTACTGACACCGGCAATCTGAGTTATCTGCTTTTCTTTCTTGATTTGACACTGTCCTTTCTTTCTTAGTCGTTTTCCCCTTTTTCTTTGTCGTTTTTGTTTTTGTCAATTATGAATAGTGTCTTCCTTTTTTTCGGAACATTGAAATGAAAAATTTCCTTTCCAATGTTCCACGTCTCGTTACTGTCTGTTACAGAAATCGTCCTTTTAAAAAATATCCCTGAATAATATTGTAATATACCTAAATACACTAGCACTGACATATAATATTATTAATTCACTTACATAACATATACAATATGACCTAAGAGACACCTATTTATTAAACCTAAGACAAACAAAATCTAAACAAAAAAGAAATCTCACGTAAAACACAAGAATTGTATGTTCTCTACCAAGCCCTGAACCACAAATAATTTCCCGATCACCATTATTAATTTTGCGAGAGAGGGATGAGGGTTGTGCGAGTGAGGGAGACGAGTGTATCTCCCTCCCTCAAGTCAACCCATTTTTGACATTTGCTTTTAATTCTGCGAGGCGAATCGCTGTCTTTTTTTTGTAATTGATTTTATTTAAATAAGAAAACTAAAAATTCCAAACGAATAAAAAAAAAACCACAACTGGAGTGTGTGTGCAAGGACGATCACTATTTTGAAGGACATTTGACATCGGTTTTCGGATATTGACCGTACCACCGCTTGAGAGAGCAAGTAAGTTTATTTTATATTCTTTTTTTTTTTTTTTCTTTGCGGCTCGGCACCGCCTCAGAAAGCCTCAGGCCCACGTAACAAATACTAAGTTGCTGTTCAGAGTATTGCCAGTCACCCTTTTTGGAACTAAGAAGCGGGTAGACACATACGCGTTATTGGACGAAGGTTCTTCAGTAACCATGATGGACGCCGCCCTGATTGAAGAGATTGAATTGGAAGGTCACCAATGGAGCCTAAACCTACAGTGGCTTGGAGAAAGAGCTGCCAAGAAACCGGCTACAGTTGTTAGTCTGCATGTCAGCGGTTTAAACGTCAAGCGGAGACATATTTTACGCAATGTCTATGGTGGCTCTAATCTTCAATTACCGACACAGAGCCTAAGCGATAGTAACATATGTGTTAACGATATTCGGAATTTCCCAGTACAGCCGTACATCAATGTTACACCCAAGTTGCTCATCAGATTGGACCACTGCCATTTGGGTCTTCCATTGGAAACCATCAAAGTTGGTGATTTGCCGCTAAGACGGAGATTGGGTGGGTCATATTTGGGCCCTCTCAAGGAACTATGGCAGCAACGGGTGACCGTCTATTCGCTGTTTTCATTTCGCAAACTATTGTCTCGCGACTATCGAAATATATTTCCTCGACTTCGCAGAAGTGATGTGGTAATTTGTCATTTCATCTTGCATTCATCTCGCCGTAAGGTTGACTTTTTTTGCAGTTCTATGTTTAGTGCTTCTATCAAGCGGCTTTCGTTTTTTTTTTTTTATCGCACATTGTTACTTAGCGGGTTGTTTACTCCAAAATCTCGAAAGGGCGAAATTCCGAAAGTGAAACTGAAAATTTTATTGTAGGAAAAACTTAAAAATTTGGTGTCTGGTTAGCGGCGCCCTGAGCACCTTCATGTGAGGCCAAATCCGTCCGGTGTACGTGTCGAAGAGATGTGCCATAGTGTGAAATCTTTATATCCCGCGAAAACCAAATTTTTTTGAGATTTCGAAATAAGGGAACGAGTAAAGCTAAGTAAGTTAAAGCTTATCAAGAAAACGCAAAGCGAAATTATAATTGCAAAATAATGAATGCAGAATATCTTAAGGTCAAATAATTACAATCCTAAACAAGAATTTGCGATATAAAAACTGCGACAAAAACGCGAGTTGTTGAAATGTGAAATGATAAATTGCGAAATGATCGCAGCGAAATAACAGAAAGCGTTATACCAGAAAGAGTTATACCATACCCGGAATCTCGTTGCATCGAAAAGTGGATTCTTTACTGCATCCGCGTGTAGCACGAAATTCGAACGGAATTCTTCTGGGCACACATGATTGACGATGTCGGGTGGCAAGTCGGGCCATTCTGCTTCTACCAGCCTAAGGAATGCGGGCCCATTTAACCATTTATTGTCCCCTTGAAACTGCGGAGGGCAGTGCGCTCGGGTGGCCATTCATTGACTCGGCTGTTGTCCAGTATTTCGGCAATCCGAAAGGCGACGAATTCTTTGTGCCGCTCGAGGATCCGTCTTAAGCCAATAGAACACGGTTTTTGAATCGTTCCAGAATATGCGTTTGACTAACAGCAAGTCATGGTAACGAAGGATGGAGTTTGATAGTCTAATTCCCAAAACAGAGGCTGACAACTAGAGTCGTGGTATGGATATGAGTTTGTCTAGACCACCTCTAGTTTTGCCGCAGACAAACGATGTGTAAATTTTGCCATTGTGTTCGATCCGGAAATACGTGACGGCGCTGAATGCTACCTCGCTGGTATCAAAGAACGTGTGAATGTCAATTTTGCTGGCGGCAGTTAGATGAAGGCTATGATATCTGGGGAACTTCAACTGCGTCAGGTTTGGTAACTGTGTTTTCCACAATTGGTCGTCTGCGTGTGCAAGCACAAGTATTTGACAATTTGTACCTCACGCGTGTCAAAACTTTCCGCATTATCCTGGTCGGCGCTTACTTCAACGTCTACGGCAAATGATTTCCTGCATTGGGCTTCTCGTTCGAGCCACCACAAATTGAGGTCCTTGACTTTACCTTTCAACCGCAATCGCTCGGCCAAGTCCGAACTCATGATACTAATAGAAGATCCCCCGTCGAATAACGCAAATGTCCTTACCACCACCTCACCTTTGTACATTCTTACAGGAAGCACTCGGAAAAGGATCTTCACATATCCGCCGTTGTTGCAGTTAAGCACTGACTTCTGCACTTCTGAACTTTTGTCATCCGTCGTTGGCTTTGACGTCTGAACCGGGTCGGCTACGTGGAGTAAGGCGTGGTACATCTTGGAACATTGATTTATTCCACCTGATTTATGAAGTTTGCACGTTCCTATTCTGTGTCCATATTTTAGACAACCAAAGCAAAGTTTATTTGCTTTCACGATTCCAATTTCGTGAACTTGTTGCAATCAGTAACTGGATGCTGTCTTCCGTTGCAATAACGGCACTTGCACTGATTGCTGTAAGGCTAATATTAGACGATTTGTGTATACACAAATATTTGTGTATAAATTTGACATAAAAATACACAAACCGTCCGAACTACAAATTTGAGGACCAAAAATAGCATACAAAAACGATTTGTGTATCATTTGTGTGTCGCATGCGAAAATCGAATTAGTGTACATACACAAATCGTCTAATCGGGTACATAAATTAATTTATGACTATTTGTGTATATTTGATTAGCATTTGTGTATGTCACATCATTAGTGTATTCTGAAAATTGGTGCATACACAAATTTCGTGCGCATACACAAATGATTTTGAGAATTCAGTTGAATTTGAAGTTCGCATTAGTTTTATTCTCAAAAATACTCACTAAAATGTTTTATAGTTGGGTATGGTTGAATATATGCGCTGCTTTGTGCCCACTCTAACCTCTTAATTATCGGCAGCTTACCCACCAACTCATCCAGCAGCGTGGGAATGGCCTTGTGCTAGTGCATTCCAATGGCCTCTAAAAACACAGATTTTGTACTTTCGTGGCGAAAGGTATCATAAGCTCCAATTTGCTTTCCGGAATCTGTTCAATTTCCCTGGCACACCGGACGGCCAAAACGGAATTCCAGGTTGGCCATGACCTGCTCGACGTTGTTCGGATGGATAAGAAAGCACTCAACGACGTCTTTCGCTCCACCCTTTATGGCTTTCTGTAGGTGAAACATGTTTTCCACTTTGCTATAGTGAAACATATTCGACGATTCGATGAAGGCCGTACAGAATTAGCCATTCCTCAGGTCTCCCATGAAACTCCGGCACGTCATGTAACTTTCTATTACCTCCAAATCTGTTCAGATATGGTTGCTGAATAACTTGTGGCCTGGACGGTTGCTGTAGGACTTGAGGTGGTTGGCCGAAAATTTGAAGGGTGTTCAGTGGTGGTAGGAACGAAGGAACTGATTCTGTTAGCTCAGTGCTGGATACTGATACGCTTTCTGCATTCACCGATGATATCTGATCAGGCTGCATTGGTGGAAAACTGACTGACGGCAAAGAGTAAGATGTACCAGTAGCATATGAGGTTGATGCGGCTCCGATGAAGCTTGAAGAAGAGCTAATGAGGGAAGTCGAAGCAATGAAGGTCGTAACTGGAACTGCTGAGGCTTGGACTGCATTTCTCGTTGAGGCACCGATAATTTTTTCGCTAGCCAGTGCAGGCAGGCGTAACAATAGTGAGTGTACTCATAGAGGGAACACCTGTGAAAGCAAGCGTTGCGGTTCTAGTTGTTGCTTCCTTAAATCTTTGCTAGCTACTGCTCCTCCAAACACATACGCTCACGCTTTTCATAAGCAGTCGACGCTGTCACGGCTTCCAGCTGTTCGCGCAGTCCTTGCAGTTGTGCCTGCATCAATTTGTCCCCTTCAACTGTCCCAACCATAGTCAACTCCGATTCTTCTTCGATGTGGCTGTCGTTTGATGATTCCGTCGACGCTTCCTCATATGCGAGGAGCTTGGAAGATGTCCTGGTTATTCTTCTATCCGAAAGATTGTCTGGCATTATCTTATCTATTACAAAATAGATGGCGCAAATTGATGTGAAGTTGTAAGGATTCAAATTCCAAATTCAAATTGTTTAATATTTATTTTAAAGTAAAGCGAACAAAAAATGTAATTAATATGCGTGCTTCTCTACTGAACAAAGGAACGAATGAATGGTTAAAAAACATGAAAAGGAGATAGACATATAAAAAGAAAAAAGGATGAAACTATTTATAAGAGTAGGCAGCACTTTTGTCGTCGTTGCGCTACCGCTCCATAGAGGGCCGGTGTGCCCCCCCAAAGAGACCTGCGGTCGGTAATATCCTTATCTATTACACAATAGGTGGCGCAAATTAAAGTGACCTCCCGTCGGTAATGGCGTGTTTTGTGGCACAGTAGATGGCGCAAATTGAAGTGAAGTTGTAGCGACCTCATTCGCTAGTTACTTGGAGATGGCGGGAAAATCACTTTAGATAAAAATGTGAATTGCCAACCGGCAGGAGCGAAAGAGAGAAGAATATTATCTTTTACTTTAGGTTTTTCGAAGGAACTGGAAGGAGTTACGGCGTAATTAGATTTGTACCTTGAATTATTTTTTGTGGAGAAATAAAGATTAAGTTTTATTTTTGTTGAGTTGTTAAACTATTCTGACTCGTCTTTTTCAGGACGCTCCATAGTCTTCAACCACTACAACTGGTGACCCCTCCTTCAACGAACTCTGAGACTCCGAAAATATGCCAGGGAATAAATCACCCGACACCGGCAACCAGGATCACACCAGCGGCCAAGAGGTCGCCAGCGATTCTACAAAACAGGAAGCATCTCTAGCAGCGATGGAAAATTGCAAACTCCCGCCGTTTTGGAAGTCGGATCCAGAACTATGGTTCTTTCAAGCGGAAGCCATTTTCTACACGAAACTAATAAGGAGCGACGACAGCAAATACTACACAATCATAACAGCGCTGGACACCGAAACGCTCAAGCAAGTCTCCGATATAATTCGGAAACCACCAGAAGATAACAAGTTTGCAACACTCAAGAAAACTCTGACCGACAGGCTATGCGATTCACAAGAGCGACAACTTCATCGACCGCTCAACGATATGGAATTGGGAGACAAAAAGCCTTCTCACCTTCTCCGCTTCTACCACAAGAAGTTTGGTGACAAAGCCAAACGATGCAATCTTCCGTGCTCCTTTAAACCGAAGGAAAACTAGACAAGCTGTCGCGATCTCAGGCGGATAGCGACAGCGACAACACCACCCGCCTACAACGCGAATTTAGACTATACATCTTCGATAAAATCAACGGCATTCGATTTCTTGTGGACTCAGGCTCGATTGTATCTGTCATACCTCTTGCCATGGGAAAAGCAAAAGCAACACCCGATGATCTTAAATTATACGCAGCGAACGCCAGTGAGATAAACACCTACGGAAAGGTAGTACTTCAGCTGGATCTGGGCATACGCAGAGCATTCAAGTGGTCTTTTCTGGTTGCAGACATAAAACCCGCCATCATTGGGGCTGATCTCCTTGCCCACTATGGGCTAGTCATCCATCGACCTCAAACAGCGCTGTCTCATCGATCCAATGACGTCCCTCACATCCATACCTTAATTTAGATTCCACTAAGGCATAATACACCTGCTTCTGGATCTGTGGCGTAGAATAGTAACCCAGATAGACGAGACCAAAAAGAGCTTTTTTGAGGTCAGAGCGAAGCTTCTCGATATGTTTATTCCGCATAAAATGGCTATCAATTATCATTCCTAAGTATTTGTAGCTATCCATAACTTCAATAACTTGGCTTATGCTTTGACAGATGTTGCTGTTGAACCTGATTGCTTGTTCCGTTTTTTTGTGATGAGGGCTTCGAATGTGCATCATCTTTGTTTTCGACGAATTTAATATAAGTCCGTTATCGTGGCACCACTCAACTGCCTTGTCAAATTCGGTTTGCAGTAGTTCCATTCCAGTTTTGAGACACCTATGTCTAACAACTATTGCCGTATCATCTGCAAACGCAAATGGAATGCTGTTGGTAAAAACCCGAAGCTATTCATTCGTAAATAAGATGAATAGAAGTGGCCCAAGTCTTGATCCCTGTGGTACTCCTTAAGGAGCCGATATGTCGTCGCTGGAGAAATCTTTAATTTTTACTCGGAAGGATCTGCCAGACAAGTAGTTGTGCACCCAATTCGCCAATTTCCCACGGATTCCAAGTCGACTCAATGCTTGTATCAGCTTTGCGTGATTTAGAGTATCGAACGCTTTGCTGAAATCCATAAAGAGTACCAAAACATGATGACTTCTATTCAGACTTTCATTTATTGTATTCGAGAATTCACCCAGTAGCTTATTTGTGCTTTTATTTTTTTGGAAGCCGTACTGTTTTGCGTGAATTATTGAGTATTTGTCCAGAAATTTTAGTAATCGCCTCGTCACAACTTCTTCCAGACATTTTTCAATAACAATGATACTTTTGACCCCGCCCTTGTAAATCGGTCGTACCACCGCAATCTTGAGTTTGTTTGGGATTTTGGCTTCGTTTAAACTTTGATTAATTATTTTCGAGACTATTGGGGCAAATACTTCAGCATGAACCTTAATATCTCTTGCTCTAATGTCGTCGACTCCTGGTGATTTATTCATGTTTAAACACATCAGTATTTCATGCACCTCTTCATTAGTAGCTTCTTCAACAAAAATACTGTTTGGCTGTAGTTCACTTACGTGATTTGACGTGGTTGTGTTGCAATCATGGACTATTTGGAGTGTTTGATCAGCGAAATGCCTGCCGCATTAGAAAGAGTTGCTAAGTTTGTTATTAGAGCAAAGTTCCTTACAACGGCATCATCAACGCTGAGTTTTTTCCTTTCCATAATTTCGTTGATTAAAGCCCATATTTTGCAAGGATCCTTTCTCGATTGAGTAAATTTATTTTTATAAAAATTCGATTTTTGCATTAGAATTTCTTTATTCAATTTATTTCTGAAGCTCTTATATTCATTTTCGTAGGATTGGTTAAGCCTGTTATTCTTCCATCTCCGGTACAGTTCATCTCTGTGTTTACATTTTAAACGAATGTCGGCGGAGATCCATGAATTTTGTCTACGTTTAGTTAATAGGCTATTGCTTACTGTAGACCTTTCATAAATGTCTTGCATCTTAATAGTAAATTTTCGGTAGATCTCGTCAACGTCATCTTCAACTAAGAGCTCTTCCCAATTTGTAGAACGTATATACATATCCACCATGCTGTTTCGGATATACGACGTATTCGCTTCTTTTACATCAGTCGATTACTGCTGACAAAATTGGATTATCTGGAATGCTTATTGCAATGTGGTCAATTAATGTCGCTGTCCCTTGGCTGGGATCTATCCTTGTGTTCTCGTTGATAACGTTTATCAACCCATTTGCTGCCAACATTTCCAAGTAGTCCTTCAAATAAGTTTTGTTAGTGTCGCGGATATTGATATTCATGTCACCCATAACCAAAGTATCTGATTTTTTATCTCTTGCTTGTTGTGCTAGATTAACTCCCAATTCGCTGACAAACTCCTTGATGCTAAAACCTGGTGGTCTATATACTGCGTTAACATATGTTGCTTTCGTGTTTTCTTTTATTTTTACAATCATGCACTCATAGGATGTGCTGTTTACAACAATTGGTGGATCGTATTCCATTTCATCTTTTATGAACATTGCAATGCCACCTCTGCGTTCACACCTGTTTAAAAATGATGGAGTGAATCCATTTATCATATATAGTTTATTTTCCTCCTTCTTTATATTTATTTCCATTAAAACAATAATTTTTAATATGCTTAAAAGATCTCTTACATTCGCGCAAAAGGTATTCCAATTCTTTCGCAACGATCTTATGTTAAAGCATAGGCAACAAAAATTCATTTTCTTTAGTTCATCTAAATTAATTCCGCCAAAACCGTGCATCACCTTAAAATCTAAGTTAACTAATAATCTATCGTTTCTGTTTGTTTTTTCCATATTTATAAACAGTTTTTATTTTCTATATTACATACACAATTAAGTTGCAAGTATGAATGGGTAATTTTACTCACGTCGTTAACAGTACCGATTACAACCGCAGGAGTGCTCTCATTTCGTCTTACTACTACACTTCCTGCATTCTCCCATACAAATCTCCAATTTTCTTGCTTTGTCTTCTCTTTCGCCATCCACAGAAGATGTTTGTAAAGTTTGGTCAGCTGGTTGTTGATATAAACAGTGGCATCAATTACGGCTGCATTTGAAAGCCACTCCTGCCGACTTGGTGTATCTAATAACCCTCCGAATCCCAGGCGAATTTTTCATCGACCAAGATACGCCAGTCAATCCACAGGCATTCGCCGAAAAATTCCGCACACATATGAAAGGCATTCGTCCCACACCAACTGCATACCATTCAAGGTCACGAATATTTATCATGAAGAATTTGTACTCCTGCACTCATGTTTTAATTCGTTGTGATGCAGTCAAACGCCCGCTGGAAGCTCCGTACTCTGGACCACACGAAATTCTCAAAATAGATGACCGAACATTTACCAGTAACGTCAACGGCGAACCTAAAACAGTATCTGTGGAACGATTAAAACCGGTCTACCAAGCGAAAGAAGATGCTGATGCCACCATCCAGGAAGAAACTCCAGATACAGCAATAATAAAGTCTCATCATTGGGAATCTACGATGGACAAACCACAAAAACCATATGGTAATGTTAAAACTATATCGTTCATGTCAGCTGTACGTCACTGGGGAGGGAGTGATTGTAGCGACCTCATTCGCTAGTTACTTGGAGATGGCGGGAAAATCACTTCAGATAAAAATGTGAATTGCCAACCGGCAGGAGCGAAAGAGAGAAGAATAATATCTTTTAGTTTAGGTTTTTCGAAGGAACTGGAAGGAGTTACGGCGTAATTAGATTTGTACCTTGAATTATTTTTTGTGGAGAAATAAAGATTAAGTTTTATTTTTGTTGAGTTGTTAAACTATTCTGACTCGTCTTTTTCAGGTCGCCCCATAGTCTTCAATCACTACAAAGTTATAGGTTCTCGAATAAAGACACGAGCAATTTATCTATATTTAATCTCTTTATTGAATGTATAATACTGAAAGGTTCTTTATTGAATATAAAAAGTTATTTGTACTCAAATAAATCAAAGTGCTTGAGGAGCCAAAATAACCAAAGTGCTTGAGGAGCCAGTCACGTTGTTAACTAACCAAAATACGAAGAAGTAGTCAACCAACCAGAGAGTGTCTTTCATAACCTTCTTGGTCGTAAGAACGCCATCTAGTACTTGTTGTTGGTTTTTGCACTGCACAACGACATCTGTGCCGCCACATCACTCCCCCTTCAGTGGCGAAGGCACGATGAATTGTCAAATGTTACTTTTTTTCTGTTTAGATATGTTTTAATATCCGTCGAGTGCTGCTGTTTTTGGTTTTCTATTGAAATTTCTGTTTCCAGATGCGCTGGTTTCAATCTTTCAATTGCAACATTTAGCCTCCGCCCTTCTGCCTCAATGGTGAACAATCTGCCGCTTATCCTTTGGATGATTTTATACGGACCTGTATAAGGCTGTTCGATTGGTTTCTTCACGGCATCGCACCGAAGGAAAACGTGGGAACATTCGTATAAGTTCGGGTGGACGAATAATTTTTTCGTTGCGTGATGTGCAGTTGGTGTCGGTCGCATTAGTCGCATGGCTTCTCTATGCTTCTCAACGAATATCTGTGGATTAGCTGAAAAATCAACGTTAGTGAAAAACTCACAGGGAACTCTGAGATTGGTCCCGTAAAGCATCTCTGCCGCCGACGCCTTGATGTCTTCTTTGTATGCAGTTCGTAGTCCTAGCATCGCTGTTGAAAGGGCATCAATCCAGTCTTCAATGACCTATGCCAACGTTCAATGAGGCCATTGGAAGCTGGGTGGTAAGGCGACGTGCGTATCCTTGTCGTTCCGCACATGTTTGTCAAGGCTTGGAATAACGCTGATTCAAATTGCTTTCCTTGATCGGTTGTGAGGGATTTCGGTGAACCAAATCGCGCAATCCAGTATGTGTAAAACGCCGTTGCCACCATATCCGCATACATGTCCTTTAGTGGAATCGCTTCCGGCCATCTAGTAAAACGGTCGATCATTGTCAGGCAATATCTTGACACAGTGGACGGACAATGTGGACGTGATGGAATCGATGATCGGGAACTTTGATACACTCAGGGCGTAGACTGTTGTGTTGTTGAACTTTCGAACGTTGGCATTGGATGCAAGTACGTGACCATCTCAATGCGTCCTTTTTGATGCTGGGCCAGACGTATTTTTGGCGAAGTTGGCGGCTTGTTGCACTTCCACCAGGATGAGATAGACTGTGAGCAGAATCGAAGGCCTTACGACGCAGAGCTGAAGGTATGTACGGCCTGATTGTGTCAGTCGAGATGTCACAGAATATCTTGCAGTCTGAACCCATCCTCAGTTGTTGAAGTCTAAGTGCTGACTCTTTTTGGATGTTTAAAATTGCTTGAAGTTCTAAGTCCTTGAGTTGACATGAGTGAAGTTCATCTAGGTCCAGCTTAAACGGCATAGTTATGACATTGATGCACGACAATGCGTCAGCTATAGAGTTGTCTTTGCCTGATAGATAGACGATATCCGTGGTGTATTGGGATATGTATGTATGTATTTTATTTATTTAGTATCAGTTACTATTACAATTCATTTGGTATATCTTAATTTATATAACAATCTTTAAATTTACTTTTAAGTTTTACTTTTAAGTTACTGTATTTCTTATATGTGATATTAACAAATTTTTAAATCTTCTTAAAACAGTTTCGTTCTTTATTTCATTAGGTAGTTCGTTAAATAATTTTAATCCGCGATATAAGAGCATATTCTGTGTTCTAGAATCCCTATACAACTGTAGTCTAAAATCGTAGTTGGATCTTAAGTTATATGGTTGAGCGTCCCTTGTATATATTAAATTTGTGGTCAAGTATTGTGGCACCATGTTGAATTTCATCTTAAATACAAATGTTAGTACATTGAAGATGATACGCTGCTTAATGTTTAGCCATTTCAAACAAGATAGCATCCATCTACTCGAGGTATAATAGCTACATCGAAGAATTGTTCTCATCGCTTTATTCTGCAGCACCTGCAGTTGATCTACGTGTTCATTATTCCCCATAAACAAAATAGTAGAGCAGAACTCAAAGTGTGGTTTAATTATAGTATTATATATGTTAATTGCACAAATGGTTGTTATATGTTTTCTTATTCTTGCAAGAAAGGACACTTTTTTGGAAATTTTTTTAGTTATGTACATCATATGGCTATTAAAATTCATTTTACTGTCTAATATTACACCGAGGTACTTTATTTCAGGAACTTGTTCAATCTCTTCACCATATATTTTTAAATTAATACATTCGTCACTATTTATAACCATACATTTAGTTTTGTTTACATTAATCTTTAGTTTGTTTTGTTGCAGCCATACACAAAGGTTTTTTAAGTCATTCTCAATATGCTCTTTAAGGTCATTTAAAGCTTTACCACTTACAAACATTAAGGCATCATCAGCGAACAGGGACATTTGACTGTTTCTTAACACTTTACAGATATCATTTATGTAAATTAAAAATAATAAGGGACCGAGTATAGTTCCTTGCGGTACACCGAAACATGTGTTTTTGGCACTAGACATTGCACAGTTTACACTAGTTTTTTGAGTACGATCAAACAAATAAGACTTAAACCACATAAGCTCGTTACCTTTGACACCATATTTTGACAGCTTTTGTATTAATATATCTCTATCAATTGTTTCAAATGCTCTCTGAAAATCTAAAAATAATGCTATAATTTTGTTACCACTGTGTCTTTGTTCTTTAAAGGTCATCACTAACCAATTTAGGGATGTTTCACAGGAGTGATCATGACGAAAGCCCGATTGGTTGTCGATCAATAATTTATTATCACACACATATTTATAAAATTGTTGATGAGCACACTTTTCCACTATTTTCTCTAGAATAGGCATCATGTTAATGGGCCTAAATTTGTCACACATTTTTGTACCGGACTCCTTGGGTATTGGAACAACTATCGATTCTTTTAAGTTTCTAGGAAATTCACCACGATTAAACGACTCGTTTACGATTTGAAGTATTATTGGACCAATAATATCAAAACAATTCAAAATAATTTTTATATTTAGATGTAACGCATTTTTATTGTTAATCTTTTTGCATATTAACCGTAGTTCACTCAAATCTATTTGTCTAAACTTAAATATCGTTTGATGTTCCGTTAAATTAAAAATCGAAGAGGTATTATTTGTCGCTATGGAATTACTGATAGCGTTTACACTTTCTATAAAGTATGAATTAAACTTGTTGGCAATTATAGAGCTATCACTTTCCAATCTATCACCGAACCGAACTTCACTGATTTCTACTTTCTTCTGCTTTAACACCAAGTCTTTTATAGCTTTCCACATAGACTTTTGGGTTTCACATGATCCGATTTTATTACATATATAGTTCTTTTTAGCAAAATGTAATTTATTTTTGTACATGTTTCGTATACTTCTATAACTTTCCCAGTCTGATGCAAAATTAAATATAGTCGCCTTTTGAAAATATTGAATTTTTTTGTGTTTTAGAGTTCTAAGTTCATTGGTGAACCATTTGTCCTCACAAAGCGCGATTTTCTTACGAATAGTCTGTTTTTTTACACAATACATTAAACTATTTTGTAATACTTCAGATAACACATTAAAGTCAGTCTGATCAGTCATTTGGGCGCACTTATCACTAATTAGACTCCGGAATTCAGCTTTCTTATACTTAAATATATCGATATATTTGTTAACTTTTCTAATTTGTTTGTCAGCCACATTTACTTTTATTACAATTGATTCGTGATCACTAATTTTTAGTTCAGGGATTGTATCTGCCCAAATATTTCTCTCAATAGGTGTTATTACAAAATCAACTAAAGATCTTGTCGATTCTAAAATCCTGGTTGGTTTGTTAATTATTTGTTTACAATTGTTTTTTATTAGAATTTCGTTGATAGCCTTTGTATACGTATTATTAGTAGATAGCAAATTAATATTAAAATCTCCAAACACTATTATATTAAGATTTGTGTGCAGAGCCATATCAATCCATTCAGAAAAAAGAGTACAGAATTCGCGTTCAGAGCTACTAGGTGATCTGTAGAACACTGCCACCATTTCTCGAAAGGAATTTGAATAGATTTCAACACACAAACTCCAAATTTTCATCTCAATATCTACTTGATTTATTAATCTATACTGTAATCCTTTTTTGACATATAGAACCACACCACCTGTATGACGACTAGTACTATCACACCGCAACACCGAGTACTCTAATAGACTTATTTCTTCGTCACTTATATTTTCTGTTAAATGGGTTTCACAAAAAGCAAGGATTTCAAAACTGTTGTCCTTCATTAATACTTCAATTTCGTTGAAGTTGTTTGTAAGTCCTTGTACATTAGCACACAGATAAGACAGTTGCTTTGGTTGCTAGTACTGAATCCGTTCTTTCAACACCTTCAATTTACGTAGAAACACAGGACAACATTTATCATTCGCTTCATGGTCACAACTAGCATTCATCCCTAAAGAATCATTCATTCTTACACAATTTGGACACTTAATTTCATGACTGGTACAATCTTTAATAGAATGTTCACCACCACATTTCCTACACGATATTTTATTTTTACAAACACTTGCTTTATGGTTGAAGCCGTTGCATTTATAACATCTTCGCAAATTCAAGTATTCTCTAACTGGACATTTTACCCACCCTACTTTTAAGTACTCTAATTCAATTATTTTTTTAAAACCATTGCTATCAACTTCAAGAATTACATTCAAATTTCTCCATTTTTTATTATTGGTAAACGAGTTCATTAATTTAATATCACAGTTGTTTAATTCAGGATTTTGTTTTTTAATTTTATTCACCACTTCGTTTATAAGTTCATCGTTTTCCAGGTTCATCACACACACTTTTGGTTTAAACATTGTTGGCACTATAACATTATAATCACCCTTTAATTTACTCTCTATTTCACTTTTTAATTTTTCTGATGAATCTTTATCACCACACTTGATGGCAACGCCGCCACTATTTTTGTTCACCACATTATTTACATTTACGCTAGTAGGATCTATGTTTAATTTTATTTGTTTTCTCGTTTCGTTAGACTCTTGTTTCTTTTTGGGATAGACAAGGACAGACGATTCATTTTTCTTCACTACATCCGAATACAGTGTATGATGTTTATTTTTTACCGGATTTTCCGAACCGTTGTTCTTCTTTTTTATTTCTTGTGTTAGTGCACTCACAGACTTTGAAATATGATCAACACTTTGTTTTAGTTGCATGTCTCTTTCACTTCCAGTAATATTTTTCGAGATTTGATTTTTGATTTCCGTTATTGTTTCCGTAACACTTTGAACACTCTCTTTAATTTGTTTATTGTCTTTATCACTCAGTTTTAACAGTTCACTCTTAACATTATTTTGAATTTCGGTTATTAAATTCGTATTTTTATTCAAAAGTTCAACCAAAAGTTCGTATTTTGATTGATTTACTCCTATTAATGTTTCAAATTGTTTTAAGATTTGCTTCGGTAGCACAATACATTCATTGCAATAGTAACCTAGGTTCCGATTCTTCTTTAAAAGTCCGACATCATACTCCGTGATTTGGCCCTCGCAACATTTTCTGTGGAAAATTTTTTTGCAAAATCCACTACATGGTACGAGTTGGCTGTCATCGCGGCTGAAACCTCGATCGCACTTGCCACAAAAACCATCCATTGGGCTTTTCAGAAAAAAAAAATCCACACAGTTTCAAAGAAATACAATAGAGCTTATAAAAAACACAACCGATCGCTAAGAAATCTCTCTCTCTATATGAAGTCTAATTGTCTCAATCGTCGCTGTGGTGCTTTGTCTGAACGTTGCTGAAATGCATAGATGAGCGGTTTGTGGTCTGTTTGTACAACAAAGTGGCGCCCGTCGAGAAGGTGTCTGAAAAAGCGCACGGCAAGGTAAATCGCCAACAACTCTCGATCGTAGGTGCTGTAGCGACTTTGCGTAGGTGACAGCTTGCATGAAAACAATCCGATAGGTTGAAGGTCACTGGTTTTGGATATTCTTAAATTGCCTGGACTCTTTCTTCAGGCGGTTTGCTTCCAGTTTTGTTTATGGTACGTCCCAGGTAAGTAACCTCAGGTTTTCCAAAGACGCATTTGGTGGTGTTGATTGTGAGGCCATGTTCGTGGAGGCGTTGCAGGACTTTGCGGATATGTTCTCGGTGCTCCTCTTCCGAGTCAGAAAAAATGAGGATGTCATCTATGTAGCAAAACACAAAGTCTAATCCACGCAGGACCATGTTCATATGTCGTTGGAAGGTTTGTGTTACATTCTTGAGACCGAACGGCATGACAGTAAATTCAAATAGACCAAAGGGAGTGGTCACTGCCGTCTTCTCAATGTCTTCGGTTGCCATCGGAATCTGGTAGTAAGCTTTGTCCAAGTCTAAGATTGAGAAAAAACTCTTGTTGTTCAATGGCTCAGTAAAATCCATAACGTGCGGAATTGGGTAACGATCCGGTTGTGTCTGGGCATTCAAACGACGATAATCTCCGCAACACCTCCATCCGCCGGATTTTTTTTCTACCCATGGACTGCTGGACGGACGGCAGATGCCATTTTTCACCAATACCTCGAAATCGGCTATGGCCTGTTTTAATTTGTTGCCTGCGAGTCGACGCGGTCGTTCAGCAACTGGTTGACCTGTGGTGACGGTGCTGGTTTCGGACTTGGTTCCAGATATGTTGTTGTTGACCTCTGCCGAAAGAAACTGTAGCTGTATGGTTGCAGACCACTGACTGTTGAGAGTCCAAATACAGCGGCAGTGTGAAAATGTCCAGGAACTATTAGAGATGTAGTTGCATCGATGACAAGCCTGGATTTCAAGTCGATGATCAACCCGTAGTGCGCCAGGAGGTCTGCGCCAATTATTGCTGTTTTTACATCAGCAACAACAAATGGCCATGTGATGACGCGTCGAAACCCCAAGTTGAGGGTGAGCACTTTCTCGCCGTAGGTGTGTATTAGTGAGTTGTTTGCTGCGTAGAGAGTTGTTTCCATGGACGTATTTTTTGTAGCCACTTGGACGGCCCAGGACAGAAATTGAAGAGCCGGAGTCAAGTAAAAATTTCTGGTTGGTGTTCTTGTCAAAGACATGCAGGCGGCATTCCTTGTTGGTTCTTAAGTTGTTGTCTACCGCCTGAGATGACAACAGCGGATTTAGTTTAACTGTTGTACGTAACTACAAGGTTTGTTGCACTTCCGAGCATTATTGCCAAACTTTCTATGAAAGAAGCAAACTTTGGATTCTGGTTGGGACGTTGACCTCTTGGGAATTGAAATGTTCCTCGAATTAGAGCGGGATCGTTGCTTGTTTGTGCTGCTGTGGCCAGCCGTTAATGCTTGTACCAATGTTGTCAAGGTCGACAACGAAGACTCAATGGTGTGAAGGCGTCGATGAACATCGCTGGCAGAAGAGTTTGCAGGTTGCGAATCTTCCTCTCGAATCTCAGTTGAAAATACTGTTTGTGCGGATGTGTTATCGACGATCCTGTCTGCGATTTCCGCTAGTGCTGTCAACTGGATTCCATGACTTGCGGAAAGAATACCATGCACGTGATTAGGCATTCATGTCATCCATAGAGTCAGCAGCATCTCATCAGGAACGTTTTGGCCTGCTAGCCTTTGGGTTTCCCTTAGAAGGCTTAATGGTCGCCTGTCTCCAAGTTCGAGCCCTGTCATGAGCCTGTTTAGCTGTCGCTCTTTTGACTCTGCGAACCTAGAGATTAATTGAGTTTTAAATGCTTGATACTTCTCTTTAATTGGCGGCGTTTGAACCAGGTCTGAGACTTCGTTGAGTATTTCCGGGTCCAACGAAGCTATGACGGCGTTGAAACGGTTGTTGTCACTGATTACCCTGTTGGTGTGGAAAACCGCTTCCACTTGGACGAACCAAAGAGCCGGATTGACTTTCCAGAATGCAGGAATCCTCACATTTTTTAGCGCCGCGATCTCTTGAATCTCGGCTTCAGAATAAAGAGTTGACTGCAATAGCACCGTGTTTGCCATCCCAGATCCAGAAGTATTAGTAACTGCGTCCTCTTTGCCAGTAACTTCATCCCCTGGATTCGACAGTTTTTTTTAAAATGCGTAGTCAGTACAAACGAGAATGAGTGTGGCTGTTCGTGGTTCGATGAACAACTTTTGCATGTATGTACGTGACGCAGTAGGAATTTTTTAATTATCCTGATCACGTCGGGGTCACCAATTATAGGTTCTCGAATAAAGACACGAGCAATTTATAAAAAGGTATTTGTACTCAAATAAATCAAAGTGCTTGAGGAGCCAAATTAACCAAAGTGCTTGAGGAGCCAGTCACGTTGTTAACTAACCAAAATACGAAGAAGTAGTCAACCAACCAGAGAGTGTCTTTCATAACCTTCTTGGTTGTAAGAGCGTCATCTAGTGCTTGTTATTGGATTTTGCACTGCACAACGACATCTGTGCCGCCACAAAGTTGTAGTGGTTGAGGACTATGGGGCGTACTGAAAAGGACGAGTCAGCATAGTTTAACAACTCAACAAAAATGAAACTTAATCTTTATTTCTCCACAAAAAATAATTCAAGGTAAAAAAATCTAATTACGACGTAACTGCTTCCAGTTCCTTCGAAAACCTAAAGTAAAAAAAATAACATTCTTCTCCCTTTTGCTCCTGCCGGTTGGCCATTCACATTTTTATCTCAAGTGATCTTCGCGCCATCTCCAAGTAACTAGCGAATGAGGCCGCTACAATCACTCCCTCCCCAGTGACGTACAGCTGAAATGAACGATATAGTTTTGACATTACCATATGTTTTTTGTGGTTTGCTCATCGTAGATTCCCAATGATGAGACTTCATTATTGCTGTATCTGGAGTTTCTTCCTGGATGGTGGTATCAGCACCTTATTTCGCTTGGTAGACCGGTTTTAATCGTTCCACAGATACCTACTGTTTTAGGTTCGCCGTTGACGTTGATGGTAAATGTTCGGTCATCTATTCTTCTGACAATTTCGTGTCGCCCAGAGTTCGTAGCTTCCAGCGGGCGTTTGACTTCATCACAACATGAGTGCAGGAGTACAAATTCTCCATGATGAATATTCGTGACCTTGGATGGTGTGCAGTTGGTGTGGGACGAATGTCTTTCATATGTGTGCGGAATTTTTCGACGAATGCCTGTGGATTTACCGGTGTGTCTTGGTCGATGAAAAATTCGCCCGGGATTCGGAGGGTTATTTCATACACCAAGTTGGCGGGAGTGGCTTTCAAGTCTTCCTTCCAGTTGGTGCGTAGGCCGAGCTGGTCTACACATTAGAGATGTCTTAAGTGTGCGACGCATTCGCTCGACCAGTCCGTTTGATGCTGGGTGATAGGGAGTGGTTCGAATTGTTCACCTGTAAGTTGTTCCAGTGCTGAGAAGAGTCTGGACTCAATCTGCGCTCCTTGGTCGGACGTGATTGTAAGCGGTGTTCCAAAACGGCAGAGCCAGTTGATAAATATGCTGAGGCGATGGTGTCTGCTGACATATCTGTCAACAATTGTCAAGCAGTGGCATAAGCCATTGACCACTGGTAGTTCGATAAGATCAATGTGAATGTGGTTGAATCGCTCACTTGGCATGGTGATTTTGATAGGCTCCAGTTTGTTGTGTCGGCTTATTTTTGCTCGTTGGCAGGGCAGGCAGTTTCTGGACCATGTGAGCGCGCCATTTCGCATGCCGGGCCATACGTACCTCTCTTTCAGCCGATTAATTCCTTGAGCCGATTAAGTAGTTCATCATCTTCGTTTTGTGCGGCTTGTATCTCCTGTGAACTCAGGCTTGAGGGCATATTGATCTCGTTGATCCTTGAAAGTGCGTCGGCAACGATGTTTTCCGCGCCTTTAAGATATTGTATTTCGGTGTTAAATTGGGAGATGAATGCGAGCTGACGAAGCTGTCTCAGACTGCCTTGACTGGACTTCCGTTGCAGTGCATAGATCAGTGGTTTATGGTCTGTGAGTGTGGGAAATTGACGGTCTTCTAAGAGGTGTTGGTAGAGCTTTGATGGCAGCGTGGATGGCCAGAAGTTCTCTATCATAAGTACTGTAGTTGGCCTCTGTTGACGAGAGCTTCCGAGAGAAGAGACCGATCGGTGACCACCCTTTCTCTTCTTGCTGTTCAAGAGATGCTCCTATGGCGATGTCCGAAGCGTCAGTCTTGAGTACTAAAGGAGCTTTTTGATTTGGAAATGACATTACCAATGCGGCAGCCACACTCTGTTTGAATGCTTCCAGTGCCTGCTCTGCTTCCACGGTCCACGGGATCTTTCGTTTATCGTTCTTAGTGGAGTTTGTCAGGAAGTGGTTCAACGGTGCTTGAAGTTGGGCAGCATGTAGGATACAGCGTCGGAAGTAGTTGATGATTCCCCAGAATCTGCGGAGTTCAACGACGGTTTCAGGCTTCGGGTATTTCACAATGGCTTCAACACGATCCTGCGGTGGTTCGTAGCCATGTTGGTTTATAGTGTAACCAAGGTATTGTAACATAATGTAGCATAATAATAACTACGCGCCTATGTCTATGCAGCAAATTCCGAAGTGACTTTCCATTCTGGCAGAATTTTGGTTCAAACTGTCCTTCATTCGAGGTTCGTGTCTGGGACGAAGTCTCCACAGCTCATGTCAACGAAAGAGACAAATAATATTAGGGATAATATTAGGGATAATATTAGGGAATTATAACTGCAAGAATTATTTCTCTTGTTCCAGTGGTCGAAGAATTTGCTAGAAGTTTCTGGCTATCAGAAACTTCTGCTATATAAGGACAGATGGCGATCAAAAAAGAAGGGACAGTTGGTTTAGAACCGTGGCGAAGAGATTAGAAAAGTGATAATGGGCGAAGTTGTAATTTGGTGATAAATTGAAAGTTGAGAGTGAACAAGAAAAAGTAATTAGTTTGGATTTGTGAATTAAGAAATTGAAAGGAGATAAAGTGATTTGGAAGAGGAAAGAGACCTTGTAAGAAAAGAATAAGGCGAAGAATAGTATAGTGTGAACTTGAATTGTTCTATAGAATAGAAAATAAAGAAATAATTTCTCAGAATAATTGTTTTATCTACTCGAGCCGTAGCCCGCATACTACAATAATATAACATAATAACTACGCTCCAAGAGTATGCAACAATAGTCTAGCATAATAACTACGCCCTCAAACAGGCAACACATTCCGAAGTGTCTTTTCATTCGAGCATAATTTTGTTCCGAAGTGTCTTTTCATTCGAGGTTCGTGTCCGCAGTTCGTGTCCACAGTTCGTGTCCACGATAAGAGACGGATAATATCTAAGACAACATCACGGAATTAAGAGGGAACTATAACCGCAAGAAATTATTATCATCTTGGAATTATTACATCAGAATTTCCTTGTTCCAGTGGTCGAAGAATTTGCTAGAAGTTTCTGGCTATCAGAAATGCTGCTATATAAGGACAGATGACGATCGAGGCAAGGCAGTTGGTTTTGAACCCCACGAGGAGATTGGAAAAGTGATAACAGCCGAAGTTGTAATTTTGTGATAAATTGAAAGTTGAGAGTTAACAAGAAGAAGTAATTAGTTTGGATTTGTGAATTAAGTAATTGAAAGGAGATAAAGTGATTTGAGAAGAAAGAGACCTTGTAAGGAAGGAGTTTGCGAAGAATAGTATAGTGTGAACTTGAATTGTTCTATAGACTAGAAAATAAAGAAATAATCTCACAGAATAACGTTTTATCTACTCGAGCCGTAGCTCGCATATTACATTGGTGTCAGAAGTGGGATAAAACTTATTCTGTGAACAACTATTTCCGTGGTGTGAAATTGCACAATAAAAAAAAAAAAAAAAAAAAAAAATCGCAAAATGGGTCGCAAATTGAGAAAACTAACTATAATTCAACTAAAGGCAGAACTCAGTAAGCGGAATCTCGACAAAACTGTATAAAAAGATGCCCTACTGTTTCGTCTGGAAGAAGCAATAAAGCAGGAAGGTGAAAATCCGCATGACGTAGAGTTGGACGTGGAAGAGGAACCAGAAAGTACAGTAGCCGACCCAGGTATAACAAGTCTGCTCCTGCAACTTAAGTCAGTCATGGACGAACAAAGGAAAGTGATAGAAGACCTAAAGAAGCCCCTGGAACTTAAGCTCGATGACCTAAAGAATTCTCTAGAACTTAAGCTGGACGAACAAAAGAAAGCAATGGACGAACAAAAGAAAGCAATGGACGAACAAAAGAATTCTCTAGATGCTCTGGAAAGCAAACTTGATGAGCAAAACAAGAACTTGGAATCTAAATTCGAAGGGAAGATAGAGACTCAGTTTGAAAAAGTGGATACGCAATTCGAGATAGCAGGAAAGCAAGTCGAAAATCTTGCTAAGGAGCTTAGCAACGTGAAGAGACAGAAAGCACGGGAATATTCCACTGACGGTCTGAGAAGAAAGGAGATGCAGCCTCCTATCTTCGATGGTCAAACATCATGGCCAATTTATAAGAGGCAATTCGAAGCGGCCGCAATGACCAATAGCTGGGACGATGAAGAGAAGTCTATTGCACTCACGCTTGCACTGAGGGGTCCAGCTGCGGAGCTCTTGCAGACCATCCCGGAAGATAAACAGCAAAACTATGACTCTCTGGTTCAGGCTATCGAGATGCGGTTTGGGGATGAACACATGCAGCAGGTGTACAGGGTTCAGCTGCGTAGTCGAGTCCAGAAAAGGGGGGAAACGCTCCAACAGTTGCAAGCGGATATAGAGCGACTAGCCCATCTTTCATACCCTAAAGCCGGTAAGGAGCTTATCAACGAAATGGCGGTGGAAGCTTTTATTCAGGCCATAGAGGAGAGACAACTGCAAATGGCTGTAAGGATGGCTGAAAAGCGAACACTCCCCGAGTCATTGGCATTCGCTTTGTCAATGAAGGCTGCGGACCAAGCATACCAGGGAATACACCGTGTCAGGGAAATGTCCGTCGTTGAATGCTCATGCCAGAGAACAGCCGTCATGGATGAAAACAAAGCTCGCGGAAGTCAAACCCGTTGCTGGAATTGCAACCAAACCGGACACCTACAACGGCAGTGCAGAAGTGCACCTAGACGAGGAAATTGTCCACATTGCGGAAGTAGGAGAAGCAGAGAGGAAGCATCTGGCGGTGATAACGTCCATCCTGTCAGTCAGACTTCCAAAACCAGCAGTCGGGAAATGCGTAAGGACCAACTTCGCGGGGCAGAAGTTGGTTACTGGAATCGAGGCCCCCAGGACCACCATTCAAGTTTCGCAAACCAAACGGGGTAACAAGAGCCTGACAGTGGAGGCACTAATCAACAAGAAGAAGTGCGTAGCCACCATCGACACAGGTGCCACCGCCTCCATTGTAAGAAGAGATATCGTCAGAAGCTCATGGCTGCACAACACCAACAGCTACTGCCTGAAGACTGCAACAGGGGAAATGGCGAAGGTGTTTGGAGAAGTTCGTCTTACGATTACTCTGGCGGGACTGACGTTCTCCCATGCGTTTCTGGTGGCAGATATATGCAACGAGTGCATCATCGGAATAGACTTCATGAAAGCAAATGAAGTAATTTTAGACATCGGGATGCAAGTACTGAGGTATCGAAATGTGGAGATTCCGATGGTGTACGGAAACGAGAATGCCGCAACTCTCAGGACAGTCATCAGCAAAGACGAAGTTTTGCCGCCGTCTTCAGAGACAATCATTTGGACGAAGCTGGAAGGTGATCTTGGGAGCCACCGATTCTACATAGTAGAACCAGACCCAGAGAAGCATTCTCAAGACTACATCGTGGGAAAGACGTTAGTCGAACCAAAGAACACCATGGTTTCAGTGAGAGTTTTGAACGCGAGACCACACACTGTCGAACTAAGGCGAGGGGATGTCGCAACGATATCTGAACGTGATGCTCCAAAACCTCTCCCATCACCTTGGACAGCGGAAACGAGAGAGACGATTCTCCAGTCCAGTGAGCTGAATCAGGAGCAGCGAACTATGGCAGAGAATCAAATCGTATATATCAATGAGTACGCTGATGTATTTGCCTCACAGGACGGAGAATACGGCCGAACACACCTGGTACAACATCGAATAGACACTGGTGATACTAGACCAATTCGTCAGCCTGCTAGGCGCCTTCCATTGGCAAAGCAGACAGAAATTGCAGAGATGGTGTCGGCAATGGAGGAAGAAGGTCTGATTGAAAGTTCCAAAAGTCAGTGGGCATCACCGGTTATACTGGTTAAGAAGAAAGATGGCAACACTCGGTTCTGCATGGACTATCGGCAGCTCAATTACGTCACCAAGAAAGATAGCTATCCTCTGCCACGGATTGACGACACGCTGGACACACTATCAGGAGCCCAATGGTTTTCCACTCTCGACTTGAAGAGTGACTACTGGCAGGTACAGATCCATCCAGAAGACCGGGAGAAAGCCGCCTTCACCGCAGGAAATGGGCTATGGCAATTCACGGTAATGCCATTCGGGCTGTGCAATGCTCCGGCAACTTTCGACCGATTGATGGAATGTGTCCTGCAAGGGTTAACATGGAAAACCTGTTTGGTATACTTGGATGATGTCATCGTCGTAGGAAAAACGTTTGCGCAACACCGAGACAATCTAAGGGATGTGTTTCAAAGGTTTCGAAGTGCCCACCTGTTTAGAGCGGAAGTCAAGTACTTGGAGCACATAATTTCAGCGAAAGGAGTGAGAACCGATCCAGAGAAGGTCGAAGCGGTGAAAAACTGGCCAGTCCCCAAAGATAAACACCAACTAAGGAGCTTCCTGGACCTAGCCACCTACTACAGACGGTTCGTGAAGGATTTTGCCGGGATCGCAAAGAGCCTGCACCAGTTGACGGAAAAGGGAAAACAATTCAAATGGTCAATTGAGTGCGAGAAGAGCTTCAAGGCACTTAAACAACGGCTATGCGATGCCCCGATACTGAGTGGGGTACTCCCGGGGAAACGTTCATTGTGGATGCAGATGCTAGTAATGTCGGGGTAGGAGCCGTACTCTCCCAGGTGCATGACGGCCAAGAGAAGGTGGTTGCGTACTTCGGAAAGACGCTCCTATAGCCTCTACTTTCTACTGCGGATTTTCGAAGAAGTTGTCATCCTCTAGTTCTTTATCTGGATCTATACCTGCTGTTATCAGTATTCGTCCATTGTTCATCGTTCGGGGGATCTTAACTCACTGAAGATCGTTTGAATTGTTCCTCCAAAATATTTTATTTATTTGCGGAAACATACTCGGGTTGTTGGCTTTTACAGCCCGAATTTTATTTTTCCAATGCAAATTTACAGAAAGTCTGCAGTTATCCCTGATTAATTTCTGGAGGTTTTTAATCAACGACCTCAGCCTCCTAACCTAAGAGATTTGTCTGTCAGTAAACTGTCTGTACAAGGTTCTATCTGTAGTTTTCAAATAGAGTTTATACTCGACACTGTGCCGACCCCAGCAATTGAATAGTAGGTTAACTCTAGGATTAGGTGTGTTATTTCCCCAATCTCTATCTTTAGCGTTTAGATCTCCGGCCATGAGGAAATAATTCTCCTCCGACACCAGCCTTAGGCAGCGAAAAAGTGTCTGGAGCTCTGAAATAAATAACGTAGATTGAGTAGCTTCAGGTGCATAGAGTGCTATCATGAACATTCTCTTTCCACTATGGAGAGGGATGCACATGATACACGTTTCCAGCACCTGGAACCTTCGCACTTCACCGCTGTACACTACCTTAAATTGCAGTTGTTTTTTAATGAAGATCGCAACACCTCCTTGTGGGGAGTTGGGTCGGTCTCTTCTGACAATATTCTATTTACTGTGCCCAATTTGTGCTTCTGGGATAGCTTTATAAACATAGGCACATCAGGGGTTTGGTCTTCAAGCAACTTAAACAATACGGCTCTTCGCTCGATCCTAATCAGTGAACTCACATTCACCGCCAGGATCTTCAAGGTTCGTACCCATTACGACTGGAGGTGCGTTAGGCTCGGCAGAAATGCGTAGATCTGGTCCACCCGCGTCGTCTGTTCCTGTACCTGACGTTGAAGCTGATCCATCTGCCCTTTGGATAGAGCGCAAGATGGCCAGCAAGTCAGTGTCAACCTCCGGTGCTCTAGGCGCTGGGGCCTGAGAAGCAACTTTCTGCCTTTTCTCTTCCGTGTTTCCCCGACCTGCCGCCATTTTGACGTAGGCCACTTGGGGAGTCACGGCTTGTATCTGAATTGGGGTAGGTGGACGTTTCTATACGACCTTCTGCTGACGAACCAGATTTATTTTCTTAATATACTGGAACTTAGGACAACCCCGATAGTTTGCGGTGTGTCCCGAGTTCCTGCATGAAGCACACGATAGTTGGCTCTTATCTGCCACTCCATCCTTACCCAGAGTGCTTTCTGGTTCTTTCCACACTTGATACATCGATGCTGCATTTCGCAGTTCGACGCGGCGTGCCCGAACCTTTGGCAGCGAACACATTGTTTCGCTCCTTCTTAATTTTTCCCTTGCGACAACCTCGTAGTCTAGGAATTTAATACTCCTTAGACCATCCAGTTTGTTATTGGGTGAGAGCTGAACTAGGAAGAATAGCAGTTTCCGCTTATCCCTTTTGACCCTTGCTGTGGTGAATGGCTTTACCCTCTACGAATTCGAGCTCGTTGCACTCCTTCTCTTTAAGCAGCGCAAGAAGTATCTCCGGATCAGTAGACGGATCTATCCCCCTCAGCAGCATTGTTTCCAACTTTTCCCCTTCGGGGTGAAAGAGAAGAACTCTGTCGTCGTGTCCCTAAGTAATTCTAAAATTTTTTTATATTCTTCCACTGTATTACAGTGGATAGCATGCCTATTTTCACTTAAACGTTTAATAATAAAATTATTGCCTATGGCAGACTTTCATAGTTCGACACTTTCCTTCAGCTCAATTTTACGAGTATAGGTATATGTATATATTAATTGGCGGCACCCTCGTTTTTGTAATCGTTTTCTGTTGCTGTTGCTTTTGCCGCGGTTATCGTTGCTGTTGTTTCTGCTGCTGCTGCTCTTGCTGCTGTTGTTGCTGCGTTTTCTGCTGCTGCTGCGGTTGTTGTTGCTTTGATTGCAGCGTTTGTTGCTGCTGTTGTTGTTGTTGCTGCTTATTCTTCAGCTGTTGTTGTTGCTGCTGCTGCTGTACTTGACGCTAATTTCTGGCGGCTGCTGCTGTAGTTGTTGTTGTTGTTGAACGTACTGGAGCTCGTGTTGCCGCTTCCTCTCTCTTCTGGCCATTTGCTTGACCTTTATTTCACGCACCCTCTGTTGCAGTTGTTTAATGTTGCTGTTTATATTTTCAACTTCCTGGTCTTCATCGTCGGACTCGGAAGCTGCGAGAACTGTGAAACTGTTGTCCTTATCTCCTATGTTAATTCAACAGAGTCATCCGACCTCTTCCTCTTCTTCTCTGCCGCTGCTTCTGTTGCTATACTCGGCGCCCCTTCCCTCACTCTACCAGGCAGCTGTTCTGCTGAAGCTGATGTGGAGGGACGCTTTACCGAGTTGGGAGAAGGTTTCAACTCCCTTCTCCTTTCCCTCATACTTTCGATTGCCACTGTTGCTGGGTGGCCTGACTGTACTGCATCGGCCGATGTATTCACCCCACCACCTGGTCCCGCTATTGGGAGCATCGCTCACTCTCCATCGCTTGATTCTTGTTTTTATGTTATTTGGATTTCACTTATTTTGTATAAATGAAAAAAAACGCAGAATTTAATATTCCCCCTTCCGGAATTGAACCAGCGTTCACTGGTTTGGTAGAACACCACCCATAGGCTAACTCTCCACTTGAAAAACCACTGTCTAATAATCTACTTTAAAGCATTTCAAATTTAAAGAAGAAGCCGAAACACGTCTGTACTATTTGAAAGTCTGTGAACGACTGATGATGTATCATCTGACAATGATAATGGCGCACAACTAGTTTGGTGAACAGATGGTCAGGCGGCAATATTACGGGGTGTCGCGTGCTGAATGGTAGCCAACTGGCTGTGTCGATGCGACTATTAACTCTCAGAATACCATCGTCGTCTACATATGGCGAAAGTTTATGTAGTGGAATCCATTTGGACAAGCTTGACCCTTCTTGAATAGCATCGGCTCCGTAGAGTAGCACTCTCCTTGTCCTTGGCGGCAAAGCACAGATTCGGCCACATTCAGCTCAATACCAGACATGACCCCAGTCGTACACAGACTTTCATAGTGCGCAGACGTGTTTCGGCTTTTCATTTAAAATCGTAGTGTTTTAAAAGAAAAAATTAAACAGTGAAATTCCAAGTGGCGAGTTAGCCTAGAGGTAGTGGTGGTGGAGCGTCAACCCAGGGGCTTGGGTTCAATTCCCGACCAGGGAAAATCTCAATTTAGACTTTTTTTATAATTTGTAAAAAAAAAAAGTGCATAAAAACTAAGAAGTAATAAGAAACAGGCGATGGATAGTGAGCGGTCCGCGCTCCCATTAGCGGGACCAGCTGATAACAAAGTCATCAGCCGATGAGGCAGTGAAATCAGGCCACCAAGCAACAGTGGCTGCAGATGGTACGTCGAAGAGGAGAAGGAAGTTAAAACAGTCTCCCAATCTGGTTAAGCGTCCCTCCACATCAGCTTCAGCTGTACAGCTGCCAGGTGGAGTGAGGGAAGGGGCGCCGGGTGCAACAACAGCAGCAGCAGCAGAAAAGAAGCGACAAAGGTCGGATGACTCCGCCGACTTCCCGTACATCTCCGACGGCGGGGAAGGCCGCTACATCGGAGATAATAACAATTGCTTCGCAGTTCTGGCATCCTCCGAATCGGATGATGAGGATGAAGAGGTTCAAAGTCTGACCAGATCTACGCACTTCTGCCGGGCTTAACGCACCTGCAGTCGTAATGGGTACAAACATGGAGGAGCAACCATTGAAGATCCTTGCGGTGAATGTGAATTCACTGATTAGGATCGAGCGAAGATCCGTATTGTTTAAGTTGCTAGAAGACCAAACCCCTGATGTGCTTATGGTTAGCGAAACAAAGCTATCCCAGAAGCACAAATTGGGGCACAATAAATACAATATTGTCAGAAGAGACCGACCCAACTCCACACGAGGAGGAGTTGTTGCGATCTTCATACGCAAACAACTGCAGTCTAAAGTTATGTACAGCGGTGAAGTGCGAAGGTTCCAGGAGCTGGAAGCGTGTGTCGTGTGCATCCCTCTCCGTAGTGGAAAGAGGATGCACTTGGTCGCACTCTATGCACCTGAAGCTACTCAGTCTACTTTATTTATTTCAGAGCTCGAGACACTTTTTCGATACCTAAGGCTGGAGTCGGAGGAGAATTATTTCATCATGGCCGGAGATCTAAACGCCAAACATAGAGATTGGGGAAATAACACACCTGATCCTAGAGGGAACCTACTATTCAATTGGTGGGGTCGGCACAGTGTCGAGTACAAACTCGATTTGAAAGCTACAGATAGTCCGTCGTTTCCTAGAAGCGGCTCCTATATGGATCTTATGCTGTTCGACGTACGGTTACAACTGACCAACATGGACCGACAAACTATAAACTGCCTGCACACATTTGTGTATGACAGTGACCATTGCGGACTTAGTGCCATAATAACGATTCCCAACGAAATTGCGGAGTTGGAGGAGTTTGTCCAAACGTACTCCCACAATTATAGTAGGACGCGTCGGACTCGCTTCTCAAGAACTTTGACAAGATCACTCTCCTCGAATTCGCTCTACCCACCGTCCAATAGGAATCTGTCAAACGAGATTGACTGGTACCTAAAACAAATGGACGAGACAATTAAACGAACTATGGACAATACGATACCTCGGTATCAACATACTGACAACGCAGACATATTCCGCAATGCAACAATTGACGCACTACACCAACACAAAAGTAGACTGCTGTCGAGACTAAAAACCTTGTACAGACAGTTTACTGACAGACAAAACTCGGAGGTTAGGACGCTGAGGTCGTTGATTAAAAACCTCCAGTAATTAATTAGAGGAAATTAGAGACTTTCTGTAAATTTGCATTGGAACAACAAAATTCGGGCTGTAAAATCCAACAACTAGAGTATGTTCCCGCAAATAAATAAAATATTTCGGAGGAATAATCAAAACGACCCTCCGTGCCTTAAGATCCCCCGAACGACGAACAATGAACGAATACTTATAACAGCAGGTATAGATCCAGAAAACGCAGTAGAGGATGACAACTTCTTTGTGATCGAAGATCCACAGGAGAAGGTAGAGGTTATAGGGGCGACTTTCCAGGAAGTGTACAAGGTGAATGATACCATTTACCAGAACCACGACCTGGAAAATCGCGTCCTTGTGCACAACTTCTACCTTCGAAATGATATAGAGCACTGGCGATCCGAGAACATAGGTTTTACCGAGGGGAACATTTCTAATTAAAAACGGTCTGCAACAAGGTGCGGTTAATTCACCGATCCTTTTCAACATTTACACGAGCGATCTGATAGTATCACTTCACCATGCCATAGCGTACGCCGACGACTTGATCGCGTACAGATCAGGACCAAAAATCGAGGTCATTGCAATTCTCTTGCAACGTGACTTCGATAAGATTCAGCGATATTGCGATGACTGGAAGTTGAAGATCAACTTCCAGAAATCGGAAACCATTCTTTTTAGGACGCCGTTGTCTGGGGCCTCTAGGGATACCAGAAAGAATTGGCGGAAGTTCTCAATAGTGGGACCACACGGACAGCCACTTGCGAGTCGAAGTGTAGTCAAATACCTGGGGATTTGGTTAGACCAATATCTGTATTTTAACAAACATATAGATGCTGCTCTGGCCAAAGCCAAAGGTGCTTTTGCCCTTACAAAGAGACTTTTTTATAGCAAGCAACTCGATGCTAGGGTAAAGGTAATCATCCGGCCAATGCTCGTATATGGATGTCCCGTGTGGTTCAACGTGGGAGCAAGCTTGTTGGAAAAGATTCGGGTGTTTGAGAGGGCTTGCCTTCATTTGTACAGAACACCAGAGTCCCAGTACATAAAATTCTATCCCAATGAGGTCCTATACAACAGGGCTAACCTAATAAGAGTAGATAATTTCGTTATCAAGCTGATTCGAAGGCACATGAGCTCGACGAACAACCTGATCTTCGGGGCTTATTACCACAATTCCGAGTATCATGAGAGAGTGCGCCTTAACGGCTTTGTTCCCCCAGAGGCGTTCCTCTATTTTGATAAGAAAGGTCTGATCCAGGACAGATTGGCAGTGCCGCTAATCTTCCACGTTGCTCGGACAGATGTGGATAGGCGACTCAACTACGACAGAGACGTTGCACATGGCAGTGTGGAGCGTCTCCGGTTTAGTAGGGCGGTATCAGGTCGGGATGTTGATGACGTACAACGTCAGTACGGTCATTTCTGGTGGCTAGCCGAAAGAGAGGAAACTTCTTCGTCGTTTCCTCCTAATCCAGGGTAGCCTGTTTAATGTTTGAGGTTGGCTGTTCTTGACCATGGCCGACTTACATACTTTATAGTGTTTATAGTGTAGGTAGTTTAGGTAGGTGTAGGTAACGATAGAAAAAAAAAAAAAAACATAAAAAAAATATATATATATCCACACAGCACTTGGATGAAAAAACATAAAAAAAAAATAAAAAAATAGCACTCGAAAAAAAAAAATTAAAGTAGAAAATACGTAAGGTAGGCTAATTTAGAATAAAATAGTTTTAAGATTTATTTTAAGGTGGTTTATAAGTTTTATATATAAGAACATTAAAAAAAAAAGTTCATATACTAAGTTTTTTCAACTCATTAAACATTTTTCTTATTATCAATAGTTAGTTAATTGAATAATAAAATAAATAAATAAATAAAGTTAGTTACGTCGAAAGACATAGTTTTAAGTATTAGGTTTAGCTAAGAGCGCCCGCATACTGCCAGTAAGTTAAAATAAGAATAGTTAAGTTAGTTAAGCTAGTTTTAAGCGTTTTTTTGTCTAGCATGTAAGTTATAATGAATTATGAAATAAAAATGCATTACAAATGATGAATGAAAAACCAGACATGACCGACGCTATTGATCGCTTCAATCTGTTAGGGGAATGGAAGCGTTGAAAATTAATAAAGTTATGACTCACGGCCAGTAAGGTAAACTTCGGGCGAAGTTCTTCAGCGTCTTCTTCGTGGGTGCTGGTGTTGGCAGAGTCAGCTGGTCATGCACTTGGTTCACCACGGATGAATTTCAGACCAGTTAACCATCTCCATGAATGGCTGCAGATATAACTAAGACATGTGGCTTCGTCAGCGACGTTCTCCTCCGTAGAAAACCACCTCCAGTTGGACTCCTCAGTAGCAGCTAGGATCTCTGCTACTCTGTGAGCCACAAAGGGCTTGTAGTGGCGATTGGCTGACTTGATGGCCGTTTTGGAGTCACTAATCTTTGGTGTCACTAATCTGGCGTACCTGCTGCGCAATATCGATGGCCTGTTGCATGGATTCGAAACTATATACAAAATCATCTATGTAGTAGTGCTGTAGTATAGCTCTGACAGCTCGAGGAGGATGAGCACCTGGTGGAACGTCTCCCTGATGTCTCCACATATTGCATAGCGCCCGACTCGGAAGTTGAAGTTCAATACTGGCATTAGCTGGTACTGCTGTGGTCCCTTTAGCAAGCATGAATTAAGTGAGATGCCTTCTACTGCAGCGGCGGCGTCAAATACTAAGTGGAACTTGCCTAGTTTGTTGGGATTCGAGACGACGAGGTGGGGTAAGTACCACTGTCACGAAATATTTAAACGAACAGTATAGCAAAATGTAACAAGGGCACCCGCGGTCGTTCTCAACGAACAGTCTTATGTCATTTGACGTTTGATACAGGAAATTTGTAACAGGCATTTTGTAGCCAACTTACCACGAGGACGAACGCGGTCGTGCACCAAATAAGTGAGTCAGCCATTTTTAAAAACTTGTAATATAATATTATAAATTATCCTGTAAAACATTAATCTTTTAGAGAATAAACAGTATCAGCATCCAAAGATCTGTTAAATCTTTTACTCACGACCCCCTCGAAAAAAAGAAAATTCGCCCACAGGAGTCGCAGCTAACGACACCACATTACAGCCACCATTACACACTGCAGCCAGCGAAAAAATTCCCACAAGAGTTGTAGCAAGCGACACCAAATTGCAACCACAATTATACACCGCAGCCAGCGGAAAAATTTATCCAGGAGTCGCAGCCAGCGACACCAAATCGCGGCCATCATCTTTCTTCTTAATGAGGAAAGAATTCCTCAAAAACCCGCAGCCAACGGGAAAATTCCTCTCGTGTCGCAGGCAACGAACCCAAGATGCAGCCAGAAAATTTTGCCTCAACCACGGATAGACTTAAGGAGTCTCCATTCATCGCAACGGGTGCTCCATTGACGAACATAAGTCGATTTGCTCAAGGGTGCTCCTCTGGTGAAAGAGGTAAGTCAGTTTCATCAGCCATTTTATTTGCCGCCCAAGCCATAGTATTAGCCGCCAAGAAAAAGGCGCCAGCCATAGCAGCAGCCGCCAAAAAGAGACGTCAACAATTCAATTTGCGCTATCTATTGTGTGTAACAGAACACGCCAGTACCAACGTCAGGTGACTTTGTAGCGACCTCATTCGCTAGTTGCTTGGAGATGGCGCGAAGATCACTTGAGATAAAAATGTGAATTGCCAAACGGCAGGAGCAAAAAGAGAAGTATATTATTTTTTTTTTTAATTTAGGTTTTCGAAGGAACTGGAAGGAGTTACGTCGTAATTAGATTTTTTTACCTTCAATTATTTTTTGTGGAGATTAAGTTTTATTTTTGTTGAGTTGTTAAACTATTCTGACTCGTTTTTTTCAGGACTCCCCATAGTCTCCAACCACTACAACTGGTGACCCCTCCTTCAACGAACTCTGAGACTCCGAAAATATGCCAGGGAATAAATCACCCGACACCGGCAGCCAGGATCACACCAGCGGCCAAGAGGTCGCCAGCGATTCTACAAAACAGGAAGCATCTCTAGCAGCGATGGAAAATTGCAAACTCCCGCCTTCGAAAACCTAAATTAAAAAAAAAAATAATATACTTCTCTTTTTGCTCCTGCCGTTTGGCAATTCACATTTTTATCTCAAGTGATCTTCGCGCCATCTCCAAGCAACTAGCGAATGAGGTCGCTACAAAGTCACCTGACGTTGGTACTGGCGTGTTCTGTTACACACAATAGATAGCGCAAATTGAATTGTTGACGTCTCTTTTTGGCGGCTGCTGCTATGGCTGGCGCCTTTTTCTTGGCGGCTAATACTATGGCTTGGGCGGCAAATAAAATGGCTGATGAAACTGACTTACCTCTTTCACCAGAGGAGCACCCTTGAGCAAATCGACTTATGTTCGTCAATGGAGCACCCGTTGCGATGAATGGAGACTCCTTAAGTCTATCCGTGGTTGAGGCAAAATTTTCTGGCTGCATCTTGGGTTCGTTGCCTGCGACACGAGAGGAATTTTCCCGTTGGCTGCGGGTTTTTGAGGAATTCTTTCCTCATTAAGAAGAAAGATGATGGCCGCGATTTGGTGTCGCTGGCTGCGACTCCTGGATAAATTTTTCCGCTGGCTGCGGTGTATAATTGTGGTTGCAATTTGGTGTCGCTTGCTACAACTCTTGTGGGAATTTTTTCGCTGGCTGCAGTGTGTAATGGTGGCTGTAATGTGGTGTCGTTAGCTGCGACTCCTGTGGGCGAATTTTCTTTTTTTCGAGGGGGTCGTGAGTAAAAGATTTAACAGATCTTTGGATGCTGATACTGTTTATTCTCTAAAAGATTAATGTTTTACAGGATAATTTATAATATTATATTACAAGTTTTTAAAAATGGCTGACTCACTTATTTGGTGCACGACCGCGTTCGTCCTCGTGGTAAGTTGGCTACAAAATGCCTGTTACAAATTTCCTGTATCAAACGTCAAATGACATAAGACTGTTCGTTGAGAACGACCGCGGGTGCCCTTGTTACATTTTGCTATACTGTTCGTTTAAATATTTCGTGACAGTGGTACTTACCCCACCTCGTCGTCTCGAATCCCAACAAACTAGGCAAGTTCCACTTAGTATTTGACGCCGCCGCTGCAGTAGAAGGCATCTCACTTAATTCATGCTTGCTAAAGGGACCACAGCAGTACCAGCTAATGCCAGTATTGAACTTCAACTTCCGAGTCGGGCGCTATGCAATATGTGGAGACATCAGGGAGACGTTCCACCAGGTGCTCATCCTCCTCGAGCTGTCAGAGCTATACTACAGCACTACTACATAGATGATTTTGTATATAGTTTCGAATCCATGCAACAGGCCATCGATATTGCGCAGCAGGTACGCCAGATTAGTGACACCAAAGATTAGTGACTCCAAAACGGCCATCAAGTCAGCCAATCGCCACTACAAGCCCTTTGTGGCTCACAGAGTAGCAGAGATCCTAGCTGCTACTGAGGAGTCCAACTGGAGGTGGTTTTCTACGGAGGAGAACGTCGCTGACGAAGCCACATGTCTTAGTTATATCTGCAGCCATTCATGGAGATGGTTAACTGGTCTGAAATTCATCCGTGGTGAACCAAGTGCATGACCAGCTGACTCTGCCAACACCAGCACCCACGAAGAAGACGCTGAAGAACTTCGCCCGAAGTTTACCTTACTGGCCGTGAGTCATAACTTTATTAATTTTCAACGCTTCCATTCCCCTAACAGATTGAAGCGATCAATAGCGTCGGTCATGTCTGGTTTTTCATTCATCATTTGTAATGCATTTTTATTTCATAATTCATTATAACTTACATGCTAGACAAAAAAACGCTTAAAACTAGCTTAACTAACTTAACTATTCTTATTTTAACTTACTGGCAGTATGCGGGCGCTCTTAGCTAAACCTAATACTTAAAACTATGTCTTTCGACGTAACTAACTTTATTTATTTATTTATTTTATTATTCAATTAACTAACTATTGATAATAAGAAAAATGTTTAATGAGTTGAAAAAACTTAGTATATGAACTTTTTTTTTTAATGTTCTTATATATAAAACTTATAAACCACCTTAAAATAAATCTTAAAACTATTTTATTCTAAATTAGCCTACCTTACGTATTTTCTACTTTAATTTTTTTTTTTCGAGTGCTATTTTTTTATTTTTTTTTTATGTTTTTTCATCCAAGTGCTGTGTGGATATATATATATTTTTTTTATGTTTTTTTTTTTTTTTCTATCGTTACCTACACCTACCTAAACTACCTACACTATAAACACTATAAAGTATGTAAGTCGGCCATGGTCAAGAACAGCCAACCTCAAACATTAAACAGGCTACCCTGGATTAGGAGGAAACGACGAAGAAGTTTCCTCTCTTTCGGCTAGCCACCAGAAATGACCGTACTGACGTTGTACGTCATCAACATCCCGACCTGATACCGCCCTACTAAACCGGAGACGCTCCACACTGCCATGTGCAACGTCTCTGTCGTAGTTGAGTCGCCTATCCACATCTGTCCGAGCAACGTGGAAGATTAGCGGCACTGCCAATCTGTCCTGGATCAGACCTTTCTTATCAAAATAGAGGAACGCCTCTGGGGGAACAAAGCCGTTAAGGCGCACTCTCTCATGATACTCGGAATTGTGGTAATAAGCCCCGAAGATCAGGTTGTTCGTCGAGCTCATGTGCCTTCGAATCAGCTTGATAACGAAATTATCTACTCTTATTAGGTTAGCCCTGTTGTATAGGACCTCATTGGGATAGAATTTTATGTACTGGGACTCTGGTGTTCTGTACAAATGAAGGCAAGCCCTCTCAAACACCCGAATCTTTTCCAACAAGCTTGCTCCCACGTTGAACCACACGGGACATCCATATACGAGCATTGGCCGGATGATTACCTTTACCCTAGCATCGAGTTGCTTGCTATAAAAAAGTCTCTTTGTAAGGGCAAAAGCACCTTTGGCTTTGGCCAGAGCAGCATCTATATGTTTGTTAAAATACAGATATTGGTCTAACCAAATCCCCAGGTATTTGACTACACTTCGACTCGCAAGTGGCTGTCCGTGTGGTCCCACTATTGAGAACTTCCGCCAATTCTTTCTGGTATCCCTAGAGGCCCCAGACAACGGCGTCCTAAAAAGAATGGTTTCCGATTTCTGGAAGTTGATCTTCAACTTCCAGTCATCGCAATATCGCTGAATCTTATCGAAGTCACGTTGCAAGAGAATTGCAATGACCTCGATTTTTGGTCCTGATCTGTACGCGATCAAGTCGTCGGCGTACGCTATGGCATGGTGAAGTGATACTATCAGATCGCTCGTGTAAATGTTGAAAAGGATCGGTGAATTAACCGCACCTTGTTGCAGACCGTTTTTAATTAGAAATGTTCCCCTCGGTAAAACCTATGTTCTCGGATCGCCAGTGCTCTATATCATTTCGAAGGTAGAAGTTGTGCACAAGGACGCGATTTTCCAGGTCGTGGTTCTGGTAAATGGTATCATTCACCTTGTACACTTCCTGGAAAGTCGCCCCTATAACCTCTACCTTCTCCTGTGGATCTTCGATCACAAAGAAGTTGTCATCCTCTACTGCGTTTTCTGGATCTATACCTGCTGTTATAAGTATTCGTTCATTGTTCGTCGTTCGGGGGATCTTAAGGCACGGAGGGTCGTTTTGATTATTCCTCCGAAATATTTTATTTATTTGCGGGAACATACTCTAGTTGTTGGATTTTACAGCCCGAATTTTGTTGTTCCAATGCAAATTTACAGAAAGTCTCTAATTTCCTCTAATTAATTACTGGAGGTTTTTAATCAACGACCTCAGCGTCCTAACCTCCGAGTTTTGTCTGTCAGTAAACTGTCTGTACAAGGTTTTTAGTCTCGACAGCAGTCTACTTTTGTGTTGGTGTAGTGCGTCAATTGTTGCATTGCGGAATATGTCTGCGTTGTCAGTATGTTGATACCGAGGTATCGTATTGTCCATAGTTCGTTTAATTGTCTCGTCCATTTGTTTTAGGTACCAGTCAATCTCGTTTGACAGATTCCTATTGGACGGTGGGTAGAGCGAATTCGAGGAGAGTGATCTTGTCAAAGTTCTTGAGAAGCGAGTCCGACGCGTCCTACTATAATTGTAGGAGTACGTTTGGACAAACTCCTCCAACTCCGCAATTTCGTTGGGAATCGTTATTATGGCACTAAGTCCGCAATGGTCACTGTCATACACAAATGTGTGCAGGCAGTTTATAGTTTGTCGGTCCATGTTGGTCAGTTGTAACCGTACGTCGAACAGCATAAGATCCATATAGGAGCCGCTTCTAGGAAACGACGGACTATCTGTAGCTTTCAAATCGAGTTTGTACTCGACACTGTGCCGACCCCACCAATTGAATAGTAGGTTCCCTCTAGGATCAGGTGTGTTATTTCCCCAATCTCTATGTTTGGCGTTTAGATCTCCGGCCATGATGAAATAATTCTCCTCCGACTCCAGCCTTAGGTATCGAAAAAGTGTCTCGAGCTCTGAAATAAATAAAGTAGACTGAGTAGCTTCAGGTGCATAGAGTGCGACCAAGTGCATCCTCTTTCCACTACGGAGAGGGATGCACACGATACACGCTTCCAGCTCCTGGAACCTTCGCACTTCACCGCTGTACATAACTTTAGACTGCAGTTGTTTGCGTATGAAGATCGCAACAACTCCTCCTCGTGTGGAGTTGGGTCGGTCTCTTCTGACAATATTGTATTTATTGTGCCCCAATTTGTGCTTCTGGGATAGCTTTGTTTCGCTAACCATAAGCACATCAGGGGTTTGGTCTTCTAGCAACTTAAACAATACGGATCTTCGCTCGATCCTAATCAGTGAATTCACATTCACCGCAAGGATCTTCAATGGTTGCTCCTCCATGTTTGTACCCATTACGACTGCAGGTGCGTTAAGCCCGGCAGAAGTGCGTAGATCTGGTCAGACTTTGAACCTCTTCATCCTCATCATCCGATTCGGAGGATGCCAGAACGGCGAAGCAATTGTTATTATCTCCGATGTAGCGGCCTTCCCCGCCGTCGGAGATGTACGGGAAGTCGGCGGAGTCATCCGACCTTTGTCGCTTCTTTTCTGCTGCTGCTGCTGTTGTTGCACCCGGCGCCCCTTCCCTCACTCCACCTGGCAGCTGTACAGCTGAAGCTGATGTGGAGGGACGCTTAACCAGATTGGGAGACTGTTTTAACTTCCTTCTCCTCTTCGACGTACCATCTGCAGCCACTGTTGCTTGGTGGCCTGATTTCACTGCCTCATCGGCTGATGACTTTGTTATCAGCTGGTCCCGCTAATGGGAGCGCGGACCGCTCACTATCCATCGCCTGTTTCTTATTACTTCTTAGTTTTTATGCACTTTTTTTTTTTTACAAATTATAAAAAAAGTCTAAATTGAGATTTTCCCTGGTCGGGAATTGAACCCAAGCCCCTGGGTTGACGCTCCACCACCACTACCTCTAGGCTAACTCGCCACTTGGAATTTCACTGTTTAATTTTTTCTTTTAAAACACTACGATTTTAAATGAAAAGCCGAAACACGTCTGCGCACTATGAAAGTCTGTGTACGACTGGGGTCATGTCTGGTATTGAGCTGAATGTGGCCGAATCTGTGCTTTGCCGTCAAGGACAAGGAGAGTGCTACTCTACGGAGCCGATGCTATTCAAGAAGGGTCAAGCTTGTCCAAATGGATTCCACTACATAAACTTTCGCCATATGTAGACGACGATGGTATTCTGAGAGTTAATAGTCGCATCGACACAGCCAGTTGGCTACCATTCAGCACGCGACACCCCGTAATATTGCCGCCTGACCATCTGTTCACCAAACTAGTTGTGCGCCATTATCATTGTCAGATGATACATCATCAGTCGTTCACAGACTTTCAAATAGTACAGACGTGTTTCGGCTTCTTCTTTAAATTTGAAATGCTTTAAAGTAGATTATTAGACAGTGGTTTTTCAAGTGGAGAGTTAGCCTATGGGTGGTGTTCTACCAAACCAGTGAACGCTGGTTCAATTCCGGAAGGGGGAATATTAAATTCTGCGTTTTTTTTCATTTATACAAAATAAGTGAAATCCAAATAACATAAAAACAAGAATCAAGCGATGGAGAGTGAGCGATGCTCCCAATAGCGGGACCAGGTGGTGGGGTGAATACATCGGCCGATGCAGTACAGTCAGGCCACCCAGCAACAGTGGCAATCGAAAGTATGAGGGAAAGGAGAAGGGAGTTGAAACCTTCTCCCAACTCGGTAAAGCGTCCCTCCACATCAGCTTCAGCAGAACAGCTGCCTGGTAGAGTGAGGGAAGGGGCGCCGAGTATAGCAACAGAAGCAGCGGCAGAGAAGAAGAGGAAGAGGTCGGATGACTCTGTTGAATTAACATAGGAGATAAGGACAACAGTTTCACAGTTCTCGCAGCTTCCGAGTCCGACGATGAAGACCAGGAAGTTGAAAATATAAACAGCAACATTAAACAACTGCAACAGAGGGTGCGTGAAATAAAGGTCAAGCAAATGGCCAGAAGAGAGAGGAAGCGGCAACACGAGCTCCAGTACGTTCAACAACAACAACAACTACAGCAGCAGCCGCCAGAAATTAGCGTCAAGTACAGCAGCAGCAGCAACAACAACAGCTGAAGAATAAGCAGCAACAACAACAACAGCAGCAAAAAACGCTGCAATCAAAGCAACAACAACCGCAGCAGCAGCAGAAAACGCAGCAACAACAGCAGCAAGAGCAGCAGCAGCAGAAACAACAGCAACGATAACCGCGGCAAAAGCAACAGCAACAGAAAACGATTACAAAAACGAGGGTGCCGCCAATTAATATATACATATACCTATACTCGTAAAATTGAGCTGAAGGAAAGTGTCGAACTATGAAAGTCTGCCATAGGCAATAATTTTATTATTAAACGTTTAAGTGAAAATAGGCATGCTATCCACTGTAATACAGTTTAAGAATATAAAAAAAATTTAGAATTACTTAGGGACACGACGACAGAGTTCTTCTCTTTCACCCCGAAGGGGGAAAAGTTGGAAATAATGCTGCTGAGGGGGATAGATCCGTCTACTGATCCGGAGATACTTCTTGCGCTGCTTAAAGAGAAGGAGTGCAACGAGCTCGAATTCGTAGGGGGTAAAGCCATTCACCACAGCAAGGGTCAAAAGGGATAAGCGGAAACTGCTATTCTTCCTAGTTCAGCTCTCACCCAATAACAAACTGGATGGTCTAAGGAGTATTAAAGTCCTAGACTACGAGGTTGTCGCAAGGGAAAAATTAAGAAGGAGCGAAACAATGTGTTCGCTGCCAAAGGTTCGGGCACGCCGCGTCGAACTGCGAAATGCAGCATCGATGTATCAAGTGTGGAAAGAACCAGAAAGCACTCTGGGTAAGGATGGAGTGGCAGATAAGAGCCAACTATCGTGTGCTTCATGCAGGAACTCGGGACACACCGCAAACTATCGGGGTTGTCCTAAGTTCCAGTATATTAAGAAAATAAATCTGGTTCGTCAGCAGAAGGTCGTATAGAAACGTCCGCCTACCCCAATTCAGATACAAGCCGTGACTCCCCAAGTGGCCTACGTCCAAATGGCGGCAGGTCGGGGAAACACGGAAGAGGAAAGGCAGAAAGTTGCTTCTCAGGCCCCAGCGCCTAGAGCACCGGAGGTTGACACTGACTTGCTGGCCATCTTGCGCTCTATCCAAAGGGCAGATGGATCAGCTTCAACGTCAGGTACAGGAACAGACGACGCGGGTGGACCAGATCTACGCATTTCTGCTGAGTCTAACGCACCTCCAGTCGTAATGGGTACGAACCTTGAAGATCCTGGCGGTGAATGTGAGTTCACTGATTAGGATCGAGCGAAGAGCCGTATTGTTTAAGTTGCTTGAAGACCAAACCCCTGATGTGCCTATGTTTATAAAGCTATCCCAGAAGCACAAATTGGGCACAGTAAATAGAATATTGTCAGAAGAGACCGACCCAACTCCCCACAAGGAGGTGTTGCGATCTTCATTAAAAACAACTGCAATTTAAGGTAGTGTACAGCGGTGAAGTGCGAAGGTTCCAGGTGCTGGAAACGTGTATCATGTGCATCCCTCTCCATAGTGGAAAAAGAATGTTCATGATAGCACTCTATGCACCTGAAGCTACTCAATCTACGTTATTTATTTCAGAGCTCCAGACACTTTTTCGCTGCCTAAGGCTGGTGTCGGAGGAGAATTATTTCCTCATGGCCGGAGATCTAAACGCTAAAGATAGAGATTGGGGAAATAACACACCTAATCCTAGAGTTAACCTACTATTCAATTGCTGGGGTCGGCACAGTGTCGAGTATAAACTCTATTTGAAAACTACAGATAGAACCTTGTACAGACAGTTTACTGACAGACAAATCTCTTAGGTTAGGAGGCTGAGGTCGTTGATTAAAAACCTCCAGAAATTAATCAGGGATAACTGCAGACTTTCTGTAAATTTGCATTGGAAAAATAAAATTCGGGCTGTAAAAGCCAACAACCCGAGTATGTTTCCGCAAATAAATAAAATATTTTGGAGGAACAATCCAAACGATCTTCAGTGAGTTAAGATCCCCCGAACGATGAACAATGGACGAATACTGATAACAGCAGGTATAGATCCAGATAAAGAACTAGAGGATGACAACTTCTTCGAAAATCCGCAGGAGGAAGTAGAGGCTATAGGAGCGACTTTCCAGGAAGTGTACAAGGTGAATGATACCATTTGCCGGAACCAGGACTTGAAAAATCACGTCCTTGTGCAGAACTTCTACCTTCGAAATGATATAGAGTACTTGCGATCTGAGAACATAGGTTTCACTGAGTTCAATGACGATACCATGGCAAATAATGTCATCGTCGATGAAAGGGTACATCCCCCTATAAACAGTAAAGATAAAAGAAACTTTTTAAAAGAAAATAATCTAAAACAACCAAGCAATCAACTCGGACATGTCTATCGTTGTTGCGTGCTGATGTTGAACTCAACAACATCTAACACCCCACTCATATGCCCGAGCTACCATTTTTCCGTTTTCTAGCACTACTCAAGTACTAGTACTAAGGGGTAGGTTATACTTTTCTTTTCTCTGTTTACATTCGGCCAGCCGACATTACACTGTCCTCAGTGTGTAGTATAACCCTCTGTGTTCAGCATTATACATATTGTAATATGCGAGCTACGGTTCGAGTAGATAAAACGGTATTCTGTGAAATTTATTTCTTCATTTTTTTTTAGTCTATAGAACAGTTCAGGTTCACACTATACTATTCTTCGCAATTCTTTTCTTACAAGGTCTCTTTCCTTTTAAATCACTTTATCTCCTTTCAATTACTTAATTCACAAATCCAAACTAATTACTTCTTCTTGTTAACTCTCAACTTTCAATTTATCACAAAATTACAACTTCGCCCAATTATCACTTTTCCAATCTCTTCGCCACGGTTCTAAACCAACTGCCTTTTTTTTGATCGTCATCAGTCCTTATATAGCAGAAGTTTGTGATAGCCAGAAACTTCTAGCAAATTCTTCGACCACTGGAACAAGAAAAATTCTGATGTAATAATTCCAAGATGACAATCATTTCGTGCAGTTATAATCCTCTCTTGTTCTCTTTTGTCCGTGATATTATCCGAGGTGTGGTGACTAATTTCAGACACGAACCTCAAATGAAAAGACACTTCGGAATTTGTTGCCTGTTCGAGGGCGTAGTTATTATGCTACATTATGTTACACTGCCCTCCTCTTAGACTTGTTCGTCCCGAACAAGTGTGTCCGCACTTCTGCCATTGTATCGACTCAGTCGGTCCACATGAACCACTTTCATTTTGGCCCTTGGTCCTGGCTGGATGCGGTAGACAACATCGTTGATGCGGGTTATTATTCTGTAGGGACCCTCCCAGTTCTGCTGCAACTTAGGTGATTTCCCCTTTTGGCGATGGGGATTATACAGCCACACTAGATCTCCTTCCTGGAATCCTGACGTTGTTGCCTTGGCATCATACCTGGTCTTCATGCGGTCGCTCGTTATCTTAATCTGGCTTCTGGTCCTTTGGTGTATGTCCCTAAGCCTTTCCCTAAGGTCCGCCACTTACTCTTCTTCATTTCTGGGCTCATTGGTAGGAGATCCAAATTTCACCTCACTGGGTAAACGAGCTATTCCACCAAATAAGATTTCGAACGGCGTATGTCGAGTAGTGCTATGCACGGCACTTCTATAGGCCATCAAAAACAAGGGAATCTGCCGGTCCCAATCCCGTTGGTAGTCACCTACGACCTTCGAGAGATGTTCGTCCAAAGTCCTATTGAAACGCTCCACCATACCGTCCGACTCTGGATGAAGCGGGGTTGTCCTTGTCTTTTTGATTCCGAGTAGTTGACACATCTCTTGGAAGATTCTTGACTCGAAGTTCCGCCCTTGGTCAGAATGCAATTCCAAGGGCACACCGAATCTGCTAACCCAATTGTAGACGATCTGCTCCGCCACGGTTCTGGCTTCCTGGTTAGGGATCGGAAACGCTTCCGGCCACTTGCTGAAGTAGTCCATCACTACGAGTATATACCGATTACCATTGTCGGTTTCCTGAAAGGGCCCTGCGATGTCAATGGCGATTCGTTCGAAAGGTGCTCCCACGTTGTATTGGTGCATCTTACCTCGAGTTTTGATTCTCGGACCCTTGCTAGCTGCACACACGTCGCATTTTCTGCACCAGTCTTCGATATCTTCCTTCGCTTTTAACCAATAAAAACGTTCTCGTACCTTTTCTAGCGTCTTATTCACTCCCAAGTGGCCTCCGGACGCCCCGCCATGCATTTCCTGTAACACCTCCTTGACCCTCGTCCGCGGTACGACAAGCTGCATTACAAACGACTTTCCGTCGGAGGATTCCCATTTACTTCTCAGAACACCTTCTTGGACATGGAGGGAGTCCCACTGCGCAAAATATGCCTTTAAGGTCGGGCTTCTGTGAGAGATGTCCTGATGATCCGGTTTCTCCATGTTCTCCTTCCACGCCAGCCGGCGATAGGTTCGGCTATCATTCTTTGGATGGAAACCAGCTCCCGTTCTTCCTGACGCGCACAATGTTTACAATCCGTTCTGCATGGTCTCCGGGACAGTGCATCCGCATTAGAGTGGAGTTTTCCTTTGCGATGCTGTATTTCGTAGTCGTAGATTTGCAGCCTTTCGATCCATCTTGCGACCTGACCCTCAGGACTCTTGAACTGTAATAGCCATTTTAAGGCTGCATGGTCTGTGCGAAGAACGAACTTCCTCCCGTAGAGGTATTTGTGAAAATGCTTCGTAGCCAAGATCAAAGCCAGAAGTTCTCTCCTTGTCACGCAGTAGTTCCTTTCTGGCTTAGAGAGCACCTTGCTGAAGTACGCAACCACCTTCTCTTGGCCGTCATGCACCTGGGAGAGTACGGCTTATACCTCGACATTACTAGCATCTACATCCACAATGAACGTTTCCCCACTCAATATCGGGGCATCGCATAGCCGTTGTTTAAGTGCCTTGAAGCTCTTCTCGCACTCAATTGACAATTTGAATTGTTTTCCCTTTTCCGTCAACTGGTGCAGGCTCTTTGCGATCCCGGCAAAATCCTTCACGAACCGTCTGTAGTAGGTGGCTAGGCCCAGGAAGCTCCTTAGTTGGTGTTTATCCTTGGGGACTGGCCAGTTTTTCACCGCTTCGACCTTCTCTGGATCGGTTCTCACTCCTTTCGCTGAAATTATGTGCCCCAAGTACTTGACTTCTGCTCTAAACAGGGCGCACTTCTTGGGGTTGAGCTTCAGGTGGGCACTTCGAAGCCTTTGAAACACATCCCTTAGATTGTCTCGGTGTTGCGCAAACGTTTTTCCTACGACGATGACATCATCCAAGTATACCAAACAGGTTTTCCATGTTAACCCTTGCAGGACACATTCCATCAATCGGTCGAAAGTTGCCGGAGCATTGCACAGCCCGAATGGCATTACCGTGAATTGCCATAGCCCATTTCCTGCGGTGAAGGCGGCTTTCTCCCGGTCTTCTGGATGGATCTGTACCTGCCAGTAGTCACTCTTCAAGTCGAGAGTGGAAAACCATTGGGCTCCTGATAGTGTGTCCAGCGTGTCGTCAATCCGTGGCAGAGGATAGCTATCTTTCTTGGTGACGTAATTGAGCTGCCGATAGTCCATGCAGAACCGAGTGTTGCCATCTTTCTTCTTAACCAGTATAACCGGTGATGCCCACTGACTTTTGGAACTTTCAATCAGACCTTCTTCCTCCATTGCCGACACCATCTCTGCAATTTCTGTCTGCTTTGCCAATGGAAGGCGCCTAGCAGGCTGACGAATTGGTCTAGTATCACCAGTGTCTATTCGATGTTGTACCAGGTGTGTTCGGCCGTATTCTCCGTCCTGTGAGGCAAATACATCAGCGTACTCATTGATATATACGATTTGATTCTCTGCCATAGTTCGCTGCTCCTGATTCAGCTCACTGGACTGGAGAATCGTCTCTCTCGTTTCCGCTGTCCAAGGTGATGGGAGAGGTTTTGGAGCATCACGTTCAGATATCGTTGCGACATCCCCTCGCCTTAGTTCGACAGTGTGTGGTCTCGCGTTCAAAACTCTCACTGAAACCATGGTGTTCTTTGGTTCGACTAACGTCTTTCCCACGATGTAGTCTTGAGAATGCTTCTCTGGGTCTGGTTCTACTATGTAGAATCGGTGGCTCCCAAGATCACCTTCCAGCTTCGTCCAAATGATTGTCTCTGAAGACGGCGGCAAAACTTCGTCTTTGCTGATGACTGTCCTGAGAGTTGCGGCATTCTCGTTTCCGTACACCATCGGAATCTCCACATTTCGATACCTCAGTACTTGCATCCCGATGTCTAAAATTACTTCATTTGCTTTCATGAAGTCTATTCCGATGATGCACTCGTTGCATATATCTGCCACCAGAAACGCATGGGAGAACGTCAGTCCCGCCAGAGTAATCGTAAGACGAACTTCTCCAAACACCTTCGCCATTTCCCCTGTTGCAGTCTTCAGGCAGTAGCTGTTGGTGTTGTGCAGCCATGAGCTTCTGACGATATCTCTTCTTACAATGGAGGCGGTGGCACCTGTGTCGATGGTGGCTACGCACTTCTTCTTGTTGATTAGTGCCTCCACTGTCAGGCTCTTGTTACCCCGTTTGGTTTGCGAAACTTGAATGGTATTCATGGGGGCCTCGATTCCAGTAACCAACTTCTGCCCCGCGAAGTTGGTCCTTACGCATTTCCCGACTGCTGGGTTTGGAAATCTGACTGACAGGATGGATGTTATCACCGCCAGATGCTTCCTATCTGCTTCTCCTACTTCCGCAATGTGGACAATTTCCTCGTCTAGGTGCACTTCTGCACTGCCGTTGTAGGTGTCCGGTTTGGTTGCAATTCCAGCAACGGATTTGACTTCCGCGAGCTTTGTTTTCATCCATGACGGCTGTTCTCTGGCATGAGCATTCCACGACGGACATTTCCCTGACACGGTGTATTCCCTGGTATGCTTGGTCCGCAGCCTTCATTGACAAAGCGAATGCCAATGCCTCGGGGAGTGTTCGCTTTTCGGCCATCCTTACAGCCATTTGCAGTTGTCTGTCCTCTATGGCCTGAATAAAAGCTTCCACCGCCATTTCGTTGATAAGCTCCTCACCGGCTTTAGGGTATGAAAGATGGGCTAGTCGCTCTATATCCGCTTGCAACTGTTGGAGCGTTTCTCCCCTTTTCTGGACTCGACTACGCAGCTGAACCCTGTACACCTGCTGCATGTGTTCATCCCCAAACCGCATCTCGATAGCCTGAACCAGAGAGTCGTAGTTCTGCTGTTTATCTTCCGGGATGGTCTGCAAGAGCTCCGCTGCTGGACCCCTGAGTGCAAGCGTGAGTGCAGTAGACTTCTCTTCATCGTCCCAGCTATTGGTCATTGCGGCCGCTTCGAATTGCCTCTTATAAATTGGCCATGATGTTTGACCATCGAAGATAGGGGGCTGCATCTCCTTTCTTCTCAGACCGTCAGTGGAATATTCCCGTGCTTTCTGTCTCTTCACGTTGCTGAGTTCCTTAGTAAGATTTTCGACTTGCTTTTCTACTTTTTCGAACTGAGTCTCTATCTTCCCGAACTGAGTTTCATGCTTCTCAAAGTTTTCATCGAATCTAGTTTCGACTTTTTCGAGTTGCGCCTCGAACTTCTGGATTTTCTCTTCGATCGCTTCGAATGTGGATTCCAAGTTCTTGTTTTGCTCATCAAGTTTGCTTTCCAGAGCATCTAGAGAATTCTTTTGTTCGTCCATCTTAAGTTCTAGAGAAATCCTCTGGTCGTCCATTGCTTCCTTTTGTTCGTCCATTGCTTTCTTTTGTTCGTCCATCTTAAGTTCTAGAGAATTCTTTTGTTCGTCCATTGCTTTCTTTTGTTCATCCAGCTTAAGTTCTAGAGAATTCCTCTGGTCGTCCATTGCTTCCTTTTGTTCGTCCATTGCTTTCTTTTGTTCGTCCATCTTAAGTTCTAGAGAATTCTTTTGTTCGTCCATTGCTTTCTTTTGTTCATCCAGCTTAAGTTCTAGAGAATTCCTCTGGTCGTCCATTGCTTTCTTTTGTTCGTCCAGCTTAAGTTCTATTGCTTTCTTTTGGTCATCGAGCTTAAGTTCCAGAGACTTCCTTTGGTCTTCCATTGTTTTCCTTTGTTCGTCCATGACTGACTTAAGTTGCAGGAGCAGACTTGTTATATCCGGGTCGGCTACTGTACTTGCTGGTTCCTCTCCCACGTCAAACTGTACGTCATGCGGATTTCACCTTCGTGCGTTACTGCTTCTTCCAAACGAATCAGTAGGGCATCTTTTCCCCCAGTTGTGTCGAGGTTCCGCTTACTGAGTTCTGCCTTTAGTTGAGTTATAGTTAGTTTTCCCAATTTGCGACCCATTTTGCGCAACTAATTAACTCAACACAGAAATCGTTTTTTTTTTTTTTTTTTTATTGTGCAATTTCACACCACGGAAGTAGTTATTCACAGAATAAGTTTTATCCCGCTTCTGACACCAATGTAATATGCGAGCTACGGCTCGAGTAGATAAAACGATATTCTGTGAAATTTATTTCTTTATTTTTTTTTTAGTCTATAGAACAATTCAGGTTCACACTATAATATTCTTCGCAAGTCTTTTCTTACAAGTTCTCTTTCCTTTTAAATCACTTTATCTCCTTTCAATTACTTAATTCACAAATCCAAACTAATTACTTCTTCTTGTTAACTCTCAACTTTCAATTTATCACAAAATTACAACTTCGCCCAATTATCACTTTTCCAATCTCTTCGCCACGGTTCTAAACCAACTGCCTTTTTTTTGATCGCCATCTGTCCTTATATAGCAGAAGTTTCTGATAGCCAGAAACTTCTAGCAAATTCTTCGACCACTGGAACAAGAAAAATTCTGATGTAATAATTCCAAGATGACAATCATTTCGTCATAACCCCTTCGGGTAGGGGTTAGAATATACCCGAGGTAGGCATGCCTGTCGTAAGAGGCGACTAAAATCCACCCTCCGTATACTGAGTATGGCGTATACAAAAACATGCAATGAACAAAACGAAAGATATTAATACCCCAGGTGGCAGTCCAGGTACACTGGAAAATCCACCCTCTTCGGAGGTCGGCTCTACGGATTATGGGGAGAGCCATTTATTGCGTTCATCTGACCCTTTTAAAAAAGGTACTAGGGTAGTTAGATCTCCAACATCAAGATCTACCATGAAAACGTGCGGAACTAGAAGTCCGGCGACATCGATAGTGGCGGCGCACGAACAACGGACTTCAGCGAAAATTCAAAGCCTAACGGACGAAAATATGGAACTCCGGACCAGGCTAAGTAAAATGGAACTTCTCTGCGAAGAACTAAGTAAGGAATTAAATGTACTTAAAGCAGAAAATAAAGCATTTAATGATACATCGAAACCTCGTAATGAGTCTGCTGCGAGTTCAATCGTCCCCGATAACACGAATTATAAAACGGATGATGAAGAACTAAGTCGGGAAACCAATTGGATTCTAAAAAAACGGCCAGTCAAAAAACGAAAAGCAGGCTCTTCGCCCGAAATGTTAACGTGGCAAGAAAACACGCAAAATAAACGAGAAGGTAAACAGCCTGACAAAATAAACACGCGTGCCGAAGAAAATCCACGAAATAAGGTACGACCACCGCCACCAATATACGTGATCGGAATTGCAGACTATAATAAACTGCATTCTTTTCTCAAACCTTTGTTGCTATCCGATTTTGAAGTAACATCGCTCAACAACAACAAATGGAAAGTAAACGTAAAGGACTCAGACAGTTACCGCTCAGTATCTAATAAACTGAATACTGAAAAAATCCAGTGGTATACGTATGAAAATAAATCTGAAAGACCGATACGAGTCGTAGCTAGAGGACTTCATGCCTCATGCCGAAAGGAAGACGTTGTTCACGATTTGAAGAACAAAAACTTTAAAATCGTCGATGCGGTAAACTTAATTAAACGGGAAAAGCAAAAATTGGAAGGCGAGGAAACGATGGTTAAGCGCGAGCTTCCTCTTTTTATGCTAACCTTTGATAAGGCTGAGAGTTTAGAAAAGATATACGAAATAAGAACAATTCTGAATGTCGTAGTCAAAATCGAACCCATGCGCAAGAATACAAGGTTGATACCTCAGTGCAAACAATGCCAAGGATTCAACCATACGCAAACATATTGCCGAAAAGAACCGCGATGTGTCAAATGCGCCGGTAAACATCTTAGTCAAGAGTGTGGTGTAAACAAAAAAAACCCTGCAGCGTGTATTAACTGCAATGGTAAGCATCCGGCTAATTACAGAGGCTGTGAAGTAGCCAAAGAATTACAAAAAAGAAGAGATCGACTTATGAAGCCGGAAAACCAACCCTCAAAACCGGTAAATAAGGAAAAGTCGAAAACTGCTGCAAGAAAGGTGACTAGAGACAACCGAGCCGACCCTAGCGCGCTTACGTACGCTCAAGCTTCGACATCAAACACCGATCAAATTCCACACCGGGTTAAGGTAAAAGCGCCTAAAGAAAAGCCATCAGATTCTGACATGCAGACGAGTGCTCAAGCATCAACATCAACAAAAACGAACACTGATAATTCGGAAAACCCCGTATCTCACGTCTTTTCCATTATCCTTGCGAGGCTTGAGGAGCAAACAAAAACAAACATGCTAATTGTCGAAAGGTTGGAGAAGCTTGAATATAAGCTTAACAATAGGAGCATTTCAAAACGAACATGACGAAACTTCTTAAAATTGTTGCATGGAACGCCAACGGTCTCATACAAAGACTAGAAGAGCTAGAAATATTTCTACGGGAAAAGGACATTGACATATGTTTGATCTGTGAAACTCACCTGACGAAACTATCGAGTGTAAACATTACTGGATACAGTACCTATCACGCTTATCACCTGTCGGAAAGAGCCAGAGGCGGATCGTCTTTAATCATAAAAGATTGCATCGAACACTCTGAAGAGATTATGATAGAGCTTGAAACAATGCAAGTGAGCACTGTACGCGTGAAAAATGGGCATTACTCTTTCAATGTCTCGTCTATTTATTGTCCACTGCGTTGCAGGCTTGAAAAAAATGATTTTACAAATATTTTCAACTCTCTTGGACCGAATTTTATTATTGGCGGTGATTTTAATGCAAACACACCTTCTGGGGTTCAAGATGTGTCTCACAAAAAGGCAGAGCACTTTACAACGCCTGCATGCAACACAGATGCGACTTTCACTCGACTGGTAAACCAACATATTGGCCGACTGATAACAACAAAATACCCGATCTGATCGATTTCTTTGTTGTAAAAGGAATACCAGACAAATGTATTAAAATTGATGAAAGTTTTGATCTCTCTTCCGATCATTCCCCTATCATTCTAACGATGAGCGAACGCCTAATTAAAAAAGATGTACCTGCTAAACTAACTAGCAGAAAAACTGATTGGGAAGGCTTTAAAAAAGACGTTGAAGAACATATCGAACTGAGAGTATCACTTAGGACGTCTTCTGAACTCGAAATCGAAATTGATCGTTTTGTTGAAGTTCTGCAGCGCGCCGCGTGGAAAAATACTCCTTATCAAAGGAAAGCGCCAATCAATCATGGCCAAAAATATCCACCGGAAATAAAAGAAATGGTAAGGGAGAAGAGAAAAGCGCGTAAGAAATGGCAACAAACTCGTGCTCCGCAACATAAATCGCATTTGAATCGCTTGTGTAACTTGCTAAAAAATGCCATTATTGTTTTTAAAAACCGGACAATACAAACCAGCATTGAAAGCTTAACAGCGGACAAAGATTCCAATTATTCGCTCTGGAAAGCTATAAAAGGCATTAAAAAACCGAAAATACAAGCGGCCCCAATCAAGAAAAATGACAACGAATGGGCCAAGAATGATAAAGATAAAGCAGAGGTCTTTGCCGCCCATTTAGAAGAAACATTTAAACCATTTGATAGGCAAGCGCTTGCTGAAAATGATAATGCGTCGGATATAGCATTTCACAATTACACAGTAAGAAATGCAAGGCTGACCGAACTTCAACAAGAAATAAAGAAACTGAAACCGAATAAAGCTCCTGGATACGACCTAATCACAGCAGAGCTTCTTAAATCGTTACCTAGAAAAGCGTTAGTTAAGTTCCTTTACATTATAAACGCAGCGATAAGATTAGAATATGTTCCGAGTCAATGGAAAGTCGCGGAAGTAATAATGATTCTGAAGCCAGGAAAACCACCGAATGATAAAAAATCGTATAGACCTATTTCGCTGCTGCCGATTATGTCTAAAGTTTTCGAAAGAATAGTACTTAAGCGATTACAGCCGGTTATAGAAGAAGGATCTCTTATTCCCAATCACCAGTTTGGGTTTAGAACCAAGCACTCAACAATAGACCAAGTGCATAGAATAACTGATTTAATTGAAAAAGCTTACGAAGAAAAAAAGATTTGCTCGAGCATATTCCTTGATGTTTCTCAAGCTTTTGACAAGGTCTGGCATGAAGGCTTGAAATATAAATTACGACAAGTTCTGCCGGAACACTTATATAATATTCTAGAAAAATACTTGACGAATCGACTTTTCCGAGTCAAACACGGAAACGAATATTCGGAATTTAAAGAAATAAGGGCTGGGGTGCCGCAGGGAAGTGTCCTTGGACCGCTTTTGTACCTATTGTATACTCGCGATATACCGCAAGAAGAAGGCTACATTTGCCGACGACACTGCCATCCTGGCAACGGGTAAAACGATCGAAGAATCGACTGAAAAATTGCAAGAAGCATTGAATAAAGTAAATGAATGGACAAAGATTTGGCGACTAGCTTTAAACGAAAACAAATCTGTTCATGTCAATTTTACTTATAAGAAAATAAATAATTTCCCCATTTTTTCAAACTCGGTTCAAATTCCGTTTGCAAACGAGGCTAAGTATCTTGGAATGACGCTTGATGCTAAGCTGAAGTGGAAATCGCACGTGAAGAAAAAACGTAAAGAACTCGAAACCAAATACAGAGAAATGTACTGGTTACTTGGAAACATTCCAAGCTTAATATAGAGAACAAACTGCTTTTATACAAGCAAGTGCTAAAGCCGATATGGACATATGGAATACAACTTTGGGGTTGTACCAAAATAAGTAATGTCAATATTTTACAAACTTTTGAAAATAAAGTGCTAAGATCAATAGTTAATGCACCGTGGAAGTAATAATGATTCTGAAGCCAGGAAAACCACCGAATGATAAAAAATCGTATAGACCTATTTCGCTGCTGCCGATTATGTCTAAAGTTTTCGAAAGAATAGTAGTTTATTAGAAATAGCGACATCCATAGAGATTTAGGAATTGAAGCAGTCGAACATGAAATCAAAAACTTCGCGCGTAAGCATAAAGACAGATTACAAGGACACGTTAACAATGAAGTCCTTCGAATTCTAGATGAAAGGAATCTACTGCGTCGTCTACAAAGGACTAAACCTTTCGACTTAACGCGATAGCAAGAAACCGCGCCTAATTTGTGGAACAAGCAGGAACTTTCAATGGAAAGGGACCTGCCAAACGATCTCAATACGTGAAAGAAAAACTGCTGGATAAGTCAAAACTTAGTTATAGTATGTAATCAAAGAAATTTATCACGAAGGGAGGTTTTTTTAGTGAGTAGAAATCTCACACTACTATGAGCACGCGCTATCGATCCTCATAGTGTCTTCATGAATATTTTTTACCTACCCTCGGAAAAAAAAAAAAAAAAAAAAGAAAAAAATCATTTCATGCAGTTATAATTCTCTCTTGTTCTCTTTTATCCGTGATATTATCCGAGCTGTGGTGACTAATTTCAGACACGAACCTCAAATGAAAAGACACTTCGGAATTTGTTGCCTGTTCGAGGGCGTAGTTATTATGCTACATTATGTTACAATATCTACTGTTAACACTCCAAACCTTTGATTATCTTATGTTGAAGGTATTCTCATGTTTCCTTCCTAAACTCGTCTTCACCACATGAGGAATTGTTTCATCTTCTTCTCGAAGGTATTCTCATATTTTCTTAATAAAATCTTCTTCACCGCGGAAGAAATCAATTCATCTTCTTATCGAACGTATTCTCAATATCCTACTTAAACTCATCTTCACCACTGAAGGAATTGTTTCATTTTCTTCTCGAAGGTATTCACATATTTTCTTAATGAAAATCTTCTTCACCGCGAAAGGAATCATTTCATCTTCTTCTCGAAGGTATTCTCAATATCCTACTTAAACTCATCTTCACCGCGGAAGGAATCGTTTCATCATATGTGTCCTCGAGTATCAGGGCACTCACCGTTGCCAATATTACGCTGACGTGCCATCAAAACTCACCTGATGAATCATTTCCGTCTATTTGCTGAAATTAGAAATAAAGAATATAGAACAAATTTGCAAGAAACACTGGAAGCACTTATCCCCCTTTTTTTTCTAAAAAAAGTAGTCGAAGCATTTATTTTTTTTTGTTCTTTTATTTCAGTCGTTAAGTATTTTATATGCCAAAGAAGACGAGGAAATTTAAGATATATCATACGATGTTATTTACACATCAACATTTACAGGACATGTAGTAGGTTTTGAAATAACATCAAAATTCAAAGTTATTAAAATATATTTCCTGTTAATTTTCCAGAATGGAACTTGGTGAGAATAATAAAATGTACATTTTGAATTTACACAATTTTTCTTTTAGGGTGACTCTTCTTCTAAAATCTTTTCGAAATTGGACAGGCTGAAATCTTGAAGCTTCCCCCAATGTCTCATATGGTTGACAGAATGAACAGCTTCCAATCGTCTCGAGGTGACACTGGTTACGGCTGTGTCACTTTCGATATACCGGTCGTTTGGGCCCCTTATATCTGGGTAGTATTTTTCGGGATTGCCCAGTGGCAGGATGCTCTGCTTGGATAAGGACCAAATCTCCAACGGCATACGATTGTGGACTTTTGTGAACTTTATTGAATTTCTCGCCGTGTTTATTTTGCAATTGCTACGTTCTATGTAAAGACATTTCGCGGATCTTACAGAGATTGTTAGAATTGGTGATGTTGACAATTTCTTCTTTAGATGGTCAAATGCTGACAGTTCTACTGGTGTCCAAGTAAAGACTGCGCCCTTTTTCAACAGAGCATTGGGCGGTGCGGCTATTACAGAATATTTGGGGGACTCTTTTGTATTGATCTCGTGGAGTTACAAAGGCAGTTAAATGCCTCGAATTTTTATCCACCGGAATTTGATGATACCCGCTTAATAAGTCCAATATGATGAAAACGCGCGCGCTGATCATTGAGTTTATTAGTTCTTCTATATTGGGCATTGAGAAGTTTTCTCGGACCGTTATCGATTTAAGTTGCCTGTAGTCAACTACCATTCCATATGTTCCATTTTCTTTTTGACTAATAATGCAGGACCAGCATACTCGGAATTGGACTCTTCAATGATATTGTGTTGTAGAAGTTAGTGGACTATAGAGGATAGGTGTTCTACTTCATTATAGGCTACTCGATAGGGCTTGTAACGGATTATTTTTTTTTTTCTTAAGGGTGATTGTCATTGTGACTAGGATCGTTTTACCGAGTTCTTTGAGGTTGAGAGCTACGCAGTCCTTGTATTTGTTTAAAATGTTGATTAGATTTGCCTTGTCGGAGTCTATATATGGAAAATTGCCTAATTTAATGTTGTTCAACCCAATTTCTGAATAACACGCGAAGTTTACTTTATCTCGGCGTGTTGTCCCTTTTTGCTGCCAGAAGTTCGAAGTTAGTGTTTAAATGACTGGGTGTATTGAAGGGAGTACGACGACGTTCTGCCTTACAGTCATAGGCTATACGTCCTAATTTGTTACAGTTATGACATTTCGTATTTGAGTAATCGTAATTTTGTTTACGGAAGTTGCTGGCTCTGGTAAGGGGTAATTGATTTTAGAATTGGTCGTGAGAGAATGTTGTGTCTGCGTTCGAATTTATCACGGACCTCATGTTGTGTTTCGATCATATTATATGTTTTTATTTCCCTAAGGAGTTCCTTGATGTTATTACAACTACTTGGAGTTAAGTGTTATCGCAACCCTGAGATAACGTATTTAATAATTGCGCCGTCGCCAAAATGAGCTCGTTTTGCAGTATCCACTATGTCGTAAACATAGTTTTCATAGCTCTCTCTCGGCTCTTTTCGACGCACCATTAACTGCGATACAATCTCGGATTCATCCAGGAAGCTAGGAAACTCTGATACTAATCTCGCTTTAAATTCGTCCCACCCAATTAAATAAGTTTGATTAGTAGAGAACCACTTACGTGCTCCTTCCTCGAGGCGCAGAGATGGCGAGCGTTGTCGATGATTTCAACCCACTGCGATGCACTCAAACTGGATGCTGATGATGGATTGAAGGGGGAATGATGCTTTTGACTTCCCCTGGCGCTAATCGAACCGGTTGATGGTTTGAATTGTTGATGTGGCCGGGTCCTAAGCAGTATTACTTTGGGAGCGTCTGTTAATGGCGACTTCTCTGCCGAGATTTTTGTTCTGTTCCTTCAATAACGCAATTTCTCGTCTCAATTGTTCAACTTCTTTTGCACTTGTATTAGCGGCAGACCTCTTTCTTGCTTTTTGGTTTTCCATTTTAATTTTTCACTTACTTCGGGTACTTAGGAGTTCAATATACCTATATTTACTGTAAGATAAACTGTACACTAGCAATGAATAAATCAAAAAATGACAACTTTTAGGAAACTTCTCGGTACGCATAGGCATTTTATAAATCACTACTTATGTAAAAGGGACGGAAAAGTATATACCGACTTCTCTTTCTGAAGCTCACAACGTTTCTTTTTATTTTACTTCAACTATGTATTCATAGTTACACATTTAAATACAATTTCGTCTTTAGTGGTTGTTTGCACAGACAAGATAATGCACGTTTCCCCCAAATCGTACATGACTACAATAATAATACAGAGGCAGAGTGAGATAGCGAGACAACCAACGTCATAAAGCGAGACACGTTCGTAATTTCATACTCTTCTTTTTTTTGCAACTCACAAACATATTATACGCAGCACTTACAGTTTAAATTTTTGATTTATTTCTCAAAATTACAATACACCACACTGTGACGCACGGGCGATCCCACTTCTGAAGTTATAAGCAGAAAGGATAAAAGAAACTTTTTAAAAGAAAATAATCTAAAACAACCAAGCAGTCAACTCGGACATATGTCTATCGTTGTTGCGTGCCGATGTCGAACTCAACAACATCTAACACCCTACTCATATGCCCGAGCTACCATTTTTCCGTTTTCTAGCAGTACGCAAGTACTAGTACTAAGGGGTAGGTTATACTTTTCTTTTCTCCGTTTACATCCCGTACATATCGAAGGTGGAGCTCGAAACGATCTTCGACTCATTGAGGAGAAAGAAATCTGTGGGAATCGACGGAGTATCGAATTCGACATTTTTGAAGCGATGGACATTTATACCACTCTGATTAACAATACGCTGAATAATGCACATTATCCAGCGCATTGGAAAAGCAGTGATACAACCCATCCCCGTAAGGGGTAAAGACACCTCCAATCCGGCAAATCTCCGGTCGATCAGTCTCCTTCCGAACATCAGCAAGGTATTCGAAACAGTGATCAATAGAGCCTTGATTAAGTGGACTGAGGACAATAAAATAATTCCGGATAACCAATTCGGTTTTAAGGCGGGGCATGATACAATACATGCCGCGTCTAAACTGGTATCAGATATAAAATGGAACAAAAGCAAGAAACAGTGCACGGGTGCCTGCCTGATTGACTTGGAAAAGGCCTTCGGCACCGTATGGTTAGAGGGACCCTTCTACAAGCTGAACAGGCTGGCCATAAGCAAACCACTTTTGTACATACTTTATAACATGCTCACCAGACATTTCATTGTCAAAGATGGCAATGTGACTTCTGCTGGAACATTTCAAATCAAAAACGGTCTGCAACAAGGTGCGGTTATTTCACCGATCTTTTTCAACATTTACACGAGCGATCTCATAGGATCACTTCATCATGCCGTAGCTTACGCAGACGACTTGATAGCGTGCAGATCGCGATCAAGTCGTTGCCTGGGGCCTCTAGGGATACCGGAAAGAATTGACGAAAATTCTCAATCCTGGGATAGCACGGACAGTCACTTGCGAGTCGAAGTGTGGTCAAATACGTAGGGCTTTGGTTAGACCAATATCTATATTTTAACAAACATATAGATGCTGCTCTGGCCAGAGCCAAAGGTACTTTTGCCCTTACAAAGACACTTTTTTATAGCAAGCAACTCGATGCCAGGGTAAAGGTAATCTGCTACACGGCTCTCATTGGTCGCATGCTAGTATTTGGATGTCCGTGTGGTTCAACGTGGGAGCAAGCTTGTTAGAAAAGATTCGGGTGTTTGAGAGGGCTTGCCTTCGGGCTTGATTTCATTTATACAGAACACCCAGAGAGTCCCCATAAAATTCTATCCCAATGAGGTCCTGTACAACAGGGCTAACCTAATAAGAGTGGATAAATTCGTTATCAAGCTGATTCGAAGACACATTGCAAAAGCAATGAGCTCGAAGAACAACCTGATCTCCGGGGCTTATTACCCCAATTGCGAGTAAGTAAGTGCGCTTTAACGGCTTTGTTCCCCCATAGTCGTTCCTCTATCTTAATGAGAACAGTCTGATCCAGGACAGATTGGCGGTGCCGCTAATCTTCCACGAGCGTCTCCGGTTTAGTAGGGCGGTATCGAGTCGCGATATAGAGGACGTACAACGTCAGCACGGACAATTCTTGTGGCTAGCTGACATAGGGGAAACTCCTTAGTCGTTTCCCCCTAATCCAGGGTAGATTGTTTCATGTTTTTGGTTGGCTGTTTTACATCCATGGCCGACTTACATAGTTTAGGTTTAGGTATTTTAGGTTTATTGTAGATAGGTAAAAATAAAAATATATATATTGTAATATGCAGGCTACGGCTCGAGTAGATAAAACGATATTCTGTGAAATTTATTTCTTTATTTTCTACTCTATAGAACAATTCAAGTTCACACTATACTATTCTTCGCAAATTCTTTTCTTACAATGTCTCTTTCCTCTCAAATCACTTTATCTCCTTTCAATTACTTAATTCACAAATCCAAACTAATTACTTTTTCTTGTTCACTCTCAACTTTCAATTTATCGCCAAATTACAACTTCGCCCATTATCACTTTTCCAATCTCTTCGCCACGGTTCTAAACCAACTGTCTCTTTTTTGATCGCCATCTGTCCTTATATAGCAGAAGTTTCTGATAGCCAGAAACTTCTAGCAAATTCTTCGACCTCTGGAACAAGAAAAATTCTGATATAATAATTCCAAGATGACAATCATTTCGTGCAGTTATAATTCTCTCTTGTTCTCTTTTATCCGCGATATTATCCGAGCTGTGGTGACTAATTTCAGACACGAACCTCAGAAGAAGCAATGAAAAGACCCTTCGGAATTTGTTGTCTGTTCGAGGGCGTAGTTATTATGCTACATTATGTTACACTGCCCTCCTCTTAGACTTGTTCGTCCCGAACAAGTGTGTCCTCACTTCGGCCATTGTATCGACTCAATCGGTCCGCATGAACCACTTTCATTTTGGCCCTTGGTCCTCGCTGGATGCGGTAGACAACATCGTTGATGCGGGTTACTATTCTGTATGGACCCTCCCAGTTCCGCTGCAATTTAGGTGATTTCCCCTTTTGGCGATGGGGATTATACAGCCACACTAGATCTCCTTCCTGGAATCCTGACGTTGTTGCCTTGGCATCATACCTGGCCTTCATGCGGTCGCTCGTCATCTTAATCTGGCTTCTGGTCCTTTGGTGTATGTCCCTAAGCCTTTCCCTAAGGTCCGCCACGTACTCTTCTTCATTTCTGGGCTCATTGGTAGGAGATCCAAATTTCACCTCACTGGGTAAACGAGCTATTCCACCAAATAAGATTTCGAACGGCGTATGTCGAGTAGTGCTATGCACGGCACTTCTATAGGCCATCAAAAACAAGGGAATCTGCCGGTCCCAATCCCGTTGGTAGTCACCTACGACCTTCGAGAGATGTTCGTCCAAAGTCCTATTGAAACGCTCCACCATACCGTCCGACTGTGGATGAAGCGGGGTTGTCCTTGTCTTTTTGATTCCGAGTAGTTGACACATCTCTTGGAAGATTCTTGACTCGAAGTTCCTCCCTTGGTCAGAATGCAATTCCAAGGGCACACCGAATCTGCTAACCCAATTGTAGACGATCTGCTCCGCCACGGTTCTGGCTTCCTGGTTAGGGATCGGAAACGCTTCCGGCCACTTACTGAAGTAGTCCATCACTACGAGTATATACCGATTACCATTGTCGGTTTCCGGAAAGGGCCCTGCGATGTCAATGGCGATTCGTTCGAAAGGTGCTCCCACGTTGTATTGGTGCATCTTACCTCGAGTTTTGGTTCTCGGACCCTTACTAGCTGCACACATGTCGCATTCTCTGCACCAGTCTTCGATATCTTCCTTCGCTTTTAACCAATAAAAACGTTCTCGTACCTTTTCTAGCGTCTTATTCACTCCCAAGTGGCCTCCGGACGCCCCGCCATGCATTTCCTGTAACACCTCCTTGACCCTCGTCCGCGGTACTACAAGCTGCATTACAAACGACTTTCCGTCGGAGGATTCCCATTTTCTTCTCAGAACACCTTCTTGGACATGGAGGGAGTCCCACTGCGCAAAATATGCCTTTAAGGTCGGGCTTCTGTGAGAGATGTCCTGATGATCCGGTTTCTCCATGTTCTCCTTCCAGGCCAGAATCGGCTCGATATCCGGGTCTTCCTTCTGAGCGTTCCGGATCTCATCTACGCTCCAGCCGGCGATGGGTTCGGCTCTCATTCTTTGGATGGAAACCAGCTCCCGTTCTTCCTGACGCGCACAATGTTTACAATCCGTTCTGCATGGTCTCCGGGACAGTGCATCCGCATTAGAGTGGAGTTTTCCTTTACGATGCTGTATTTCGTAGTCGTAGATTTGCAGCCTTTCGATCCATCTTGCGACCTGACCCTCAGGACTCTTGAACTGTAATAGCCATTTTAATGCTGCATGGTCTGTGCGAAGAACGAACTTCCTCCCGTAGAGGTATTTGTGAAAATGCTTCGTAGCCAAGATCAAAGCTAGAAGTTCCCGCCTTGTCACGCAGTAGTTCCTTTCTGGCTTAGAGAGCACCTTGCTGAAGTACGCAACCACCTTCTCTTGGCCGTCATGCACCTGGGAGAGTACGGCTCCTACCCCGACATTACTAGCATCTGCATCCACAACGAACGTTTCCCCGGGAGTGGGGTAAGCCAGTATCGGGGCATCGCATAGCCGTTGTTTAAGTGCCTTGAAGCTCTTCTCGCACTCAATTGACCATTTGAATTGTTTTCCCTTTTCCGTCAACTGGTGCAGGTTCTTTGCGATCCCGGCAAAATCCTTCACGAACCGTCTGTAGTAGGTGGCTAGGCCCAGGAAGCTCCTTAGTTGGTGTTTGTCTTTGGGGACTGGCCAGTTTTTCACCGCTTCGACCTTCTCCGGATCGGTTCTCACTCCTTTCGCTGAAATTATGTGTCCCAGGTACTTGACTTCCGCTCTAAACAGGGCGCACTTCTTGGGGTTGAGCTTCAGGTGGGCACTTCGAAGCCTTTGAAACACATCCCTTAGATTGTCTCGGTGTTGCGCAAACGTTTTTCCTACGACGATGACATCATCCAAGTATACCAAACAGGTTTTCCATGTTAACCCTTGCAGGACACATTCCATCAATCGCTCGAAAGTCGCCGGAGCATTGCACAGCCCGAATGGCATTACCGTGAATTGCCATAGCCCATTTCCTGCGGTGAAGGCGGTTTTCTCCCGGTCTTCTGGATGGATCTGTACCTGCCAGTAGCCACTCTTCAAGTCGAGAGTGGAAAACCATCGGGCTCCTGATAGTGTGTCTAGCGTGTCGTCAATCCGTGGCAGAGGGTAGCTGTCTTTCTTGGTGACGTAATTGAGCTGCCGATAGTCCACGCAGAACCGCGTGCTGCCATCTTTCTTCTTAACCAGTACAACCGGTGATGCCCACGGACTTTTGGAACTTTCAATCACACCTTCTTTCTCCATTGCCGACACCATCTCTGCAACTTCTGTCTGCTTTGCCAATGGAAGGCGCCTAGCAGGCTGACGAATTGGTCTAGTATCACCAGTGTCTATTCGATGTTGTACCAGGTGTGTTCGGCCGTATTCTCCGTCCTGTGAGGCAAATACATCAGCGTACTCATTGATAAGCTCCTCACCGGCTTTAGGGTATGAAAGATGGGCTAGTCGCTCTATATCCGCTTGCAACTGTTGGAGCGTTTCCCCCCTTTTTTGGACTCGACTACGCAGCTGAACCCTGTACACCTGCTGCATGTGTTCATCCCCAAACCGCATTTCGATAGCCTGAACCAGAGAGTCGTAGTTCTGCTGTTTATCTTCCGGGATGGTCTGCAAGAGCTCCGCAGCTGGACCCCTCAGTGCAAGTGTGAGTGCAATGGACTTCTCTTCATCGTCCCAGCTATTGGTCATTGCGGCCGCTTCGAATTGCCTTTTATAAATTGGCCATGATGTTTGACCATCGAAGATAGGAGGCTGCATCTCCTTTCTTCTCAGACCGTCGGTGGAATATTCCCGTGCTTTCTGTCTCTTCACGTTGCTGAGTTCCTTAGTAAGATTTTCGACTTGTTTTTCTACTTTTTCGAACTGAGTCTCTATTTTCCCGAACTGAGTTTCATGCTTCTCAAAGTTTTCATCGAATCTAGTTTCGACTTTTTCGAGTTGCGTCTCTACCTTCTCGATTTTCTCTTCGATCACTTCGAATTTGGATTCCAAGTTCTTGTTTTGCTCATCAAGTTTACTTTCCAGAGCATCTAGAGAATTCTTTTGTTCGTCCATCTTAAGTTCTAGAGAATTCTTTTGTTCGTCCATTGCTTTCTTTTGTTCGTCCATTGCTTTCTTTTGTTCGTCCATTGCTTTCTTTTGTTCATCCATTGCTTTCTTTTGTTCATCCAACTTAAGTTCTAGAGAATTCCTTTGGTCATCGAGCTTATGACTTTGATCTTCTATTGCTTTCTTTTGTTCGTCCATGACTAACTTAAGTTGCAGGAGCAGACTTGTTATACCCGGGTCGGCTACTGTACTTGCTGGTTCCTCTTCCACGTCAAACTCTATGTCATGCGGATTTTCACCTTCCTGCGTTACTGCTTCTTCCAGACGAATCAGTAGGGCATCTTTTCCCCCAGTTGTGTCGAGATTCCGCTTACTGAGTTCTGCCTTTAGTTGAATTATAGTTAGTTTTCCCAACTTGCGACCCATTTTTGCGCAACTAATTAACTCAACGCAGAAATGGTTTTTTTTTTTTTTTTTTTTTCTTGTGCAATTTCACACCACGGAAATAGTTATTCACAGAATAAGTTTTATCCCAGCTTCTGACACCAATGTAATATGCAGGCTACGGCTCGAGTAGATAAAACGATATTCTGTGAAATTTATTTCTTTATTTTCTACTCTATAGAACAATTCAAGTTCACACTATACTATTCTTCGCAAATTCTTTTCTTACAATGTCTCTTTCCTCTCAAATCACTTTATCTCCTTTCAATTACTTAATTCACAAATCCAAACTAATTACTTTTTCTTGTTCACTCTCAACTTTCAATTTATCGCCAAATTACAACTTCGCCCATTATCACTTTTCCAATCTCTTCGCCACGGTTCTAAACCAACTGTCTCTTTTTTGATCGCCATCTGTCCTTATATAGCAGAAGTTTCTGATAGCCAGAAACTTCTAGCAAATTCTTCGACCTCTGGAACAAGAAAAATTCTGATATAATAATTCCAAGATGACAATCATTTCGTGCAGTTATAATTCTCTCTTGTTCTCTTTTATCCGCGATATTATCCGAGCTGTGGTGACTAATTTCAGACACGAACCTCAGAAGAAGCAATGAAAAGACCCTTCGGAATTTGTTGTCTGTTCGAGGGCGTAGTTATTATGCTACATTATGTTACAATATAAAGAAAACAAAATTTATCACAGCACTGTTAGCGAAAAAAAAATATAAAAACAGAACTTGATAAAAAAAAATCTATGTATCGAATTACGTAAGGTAGAGTAAGATAGATTCAGGTAAGGAATAAGGTAGTTTTAAGATTTATTTTAAGGTAGTTTTTTAAGTTTTATATTTAAGACCAAACAAAACAAAAAGTAAATTCATTCAATAAGTTTTTTAATTTTATCAAAACTTTTCTTAGTAATTATCAATAAAAAAAATAATGAAATAAATAAAGAATTGAAATGAGGTACGTCGAAAGACATATGTAGTTCTAAGTATTAGGTTTAGCTTAGAGCACCCGCATAGGGCCAATAAGTTAGAATAACATAGTTAAGTTATTTAAGCTAGTTTTAATCGTTTTTTTGACAAGCATATAAGTTTAATGAATTGGTAATAATAAAAATGAAAAAAAAAAATTATACATCAAAACTTTGAGGCCACAATTTGTGAAGTTCGTCGCTACTATTAAGTTACGTCTATTATGGGACCACTGCCTAAGGATCGCTTGACACCCTACATGAGACCGTTTTCCTACACTGGGTTGGACTACTTTGGCCCAATTAATATAATTATCGGCCGTCGTATGGAGCAACGTTGGGTAGCCTTCTTCACGTGCCTTTTCGTCCATGCCATCCACTTGGAAGTTGCATTAAACCTATCGTTGCATTAACCTAAATCGCATAGTGGTCTCAGTTCCGATCCGAAGTGATAATGGAAAAAACTTTGTCGGAGCCGAACAAGAAGCGAGGCGCTTCACAGAAGTTAAACGAGTTATCAAATAAGGGTGTCGAACGGGTTTTTAGCTGCCCGAATAACCCATTAGAAGGAGGTGCATGGGAAGGTATGGTTCAGGGTGCGAAGAAAGTGCTGCGCCATTCAACGAAAGTAGTTGCGCCGCGGGAGCATACGCTACAATGCTTGTTGAGGCGCTGCATCTGCGAGTACCTGCCTACACTGACGCGTCTTTCGAAGCGGTGCCAGAGGACCGTATCGCCCAAGGAAGGTGACCTCGTGTTCATCTGTGATGTGAACCTTCCAAGAGGGTAATGGAGCCGTGGGCGAATTGAAAGCGTTTATCATGGAGTCGATGGAGAGGTGAGACGAGCGGATGTCCGCACAAGCTCAGGAGTACTTCGTCGTCCACAGTAAAAGTTCGCGGTTTTGAGCCTAGAAGATAGTGAATCAGATTGATTCAAGGAGGAGATGTCACCGAACGCGCCCACCAAGAACGCGTCCACCAGATACGCGCCATCTGTGGTCTTACATCAGTTTCAAATAACTAGTCAAGAAACCGTATCGCAATCTCATTTTTACACAGTTTGCACCTTTTTAGTTTTACTTCAAGAAACCCAATCCTTTGTATTTGTCGAGAAGTGAAGAAGCGAAGTCACCAGAATCAAACTTCTGTAAGAATTGATAAAATCATACTACTTGTCGCGAAGTTCCATGCACTTTGCCAATGTAACGCTTGCCTAAGGCGCTGGTTCACGATCGACTTCGCGGACAGATCCTTTTGGCTGTCAGTTTAAGGTTTTCAGCCCTTTTGAATAAACGGGCATTCCATCGTCAACCAACCCCGAATGAAGTCGTGAACCAGGTGCAAGCAAGTAAGTGATTTTATTAAGATATTTATTTAACATTATACCGACTAATACGTTTTTAGAAAATAAACTCTCTCCTAAATCCAACGCAACAAATTGGACGAATTGAGGTGTTTTATTTGTGGCATTACGTGTGGAAGGTTGACGACAACTTTATTTTTTTGCTGACAGCCATTTTTCCTTGTGGTTTATTTTTCGCTGGGAGCCATCTTTATTTGTTGCTGCCGGCCATTTTTCCTTGTGCTTTATTTTTCGCTGGGATCCATTTTTTTTATTTTGCTGCCAGCCATTTTTCTTCGTGCTACAAACGACTTTGTGGCAACAGCCGGCAACGAAGCCGTAAGTTTGCCTTTGCCACGGAAGAAGAAATTTGTAAAGAAGTGTGTCGCCGTGAAAGAAATTAAAGCTCCCGCCAGGAAATCATATTTGCCGCCTGCAACAAGCCCGCCAGGAGAAACTTTCCACAGCCAGTGGAATAATTTGCCAGTCCGCAGCCAGCGGAAAATTTGTTTGCCCGCAGCCAGCGGAATATTTGTTTGCCCGCAGCCAGCGGAAGACTTGGCAGTCCGCAGCCAGCGGAATATTTGTTTGCCCGCAGCCAGCGGAAGATTTGTCAGCCCGCAGCCAGCGGAATATTTGTTTGCCCGCAGCCAGCGGAAGATTTGCCGGTCCGCAGCCAGCGGAATATTTGTTTGCCCGCAGCCAGCGGAAGATTTGCCAGGCAGCAGCCAGCGGAATATTTATTTGCCCGCAGCCAGCGGTAGATTCGCGAGCCGTTGCCACAGTCAACAGCAAATCTGCCAGATATTTGCCCGCAAAAGCCGCTTTCGCAGGTAATACATAGAAATATACAGCCCAAGAATCTCTCCCGTAGCTACGTATCCAGCAACAATAGTCCACGCCAAAGTAAGCCATTATGCCAAAGGGGCATTTGAGAGAGACAAGGACTTCCTCCAGGAAGAGGAGTGAATCTGTTCCAGAGGAGAAAGAAGAAAACGAAACTACAATGGAGACAAGGGAGTGTGAGGATTCATCGCAACGAGAGTTAATAGAGCTACGTGCGCAATTGCAAGCAGCCACAGCATCAGCCGTAGAGGAGAGACAGGAACGCCTTGAAAGACTACTTAGGGAACAGCAGTCAACACAGCCTACGTTTACTGTTGTTACGCCTACCCCAGCTACAGTCATTTCAAGCGCTATGGTCAGTGTCGATCCAGTTATTTCCGCAGTGAAGGATTCGTGTGTTCCTGCGACGGAAGCCTTCGCCATGAACGTTCCTTCATCGGTAGCGACTCAGAACGAACCAGCTGTTACGCCGTTCGCCACAGCCATGACTCACGTCGCCGCGTCCGAAGCCCACACGCCAATGCCGTTTCCTGCTTTTGCATCTAATGCAGCTTCCGTTCTTCCCAAAGCCGGTTCAACGCAACCCATGTCACGTGTTGCGTACTCGCCTTACACCTGGACACCACCAGCCCTACTGTTGCTGCAACCCAGTCAATCGACAGCGAGTACATGTGGATTCGAAACAGCCAGTAGGATTCCCACGTTCCTGCCACCACTCAACGCTCTTCAAACGTTTGAGCCACGGGGTTTTGAGCCACATCCAGCATCTTTGAAAGCCCAACAACCGACGTCATCGTCAGGATCCTTTGGGAGTCATCGTAAGTTACATGACCTACCGGAATTTCAAGGAAAGCCTGAGGAGTGGCCGATTTTCTGTACAGCCTTTGTAAAATCAACCAATATGTTCCAGTACAGTAAGGTAGAGAATATTTTTCGCCTCCAAAAGTGCCTCAAGGGACAGGCAAAGGATGTCGTCGAATCCTTGCTCATCCACCCGAATAATGTCGAACTAGTTATGGCAACGTTGGAGTTCCGATTTGGACGACCGGAATGTCTCGTCCAGAGCCAGTTGAAAAAGGTGAGGGAAACTGCGCAGATTTCGGAGTCGAAGGTGGATCTAATCGTGGAATTCGCCACCAAAGTGCAGAATCTTACTGCATTCCTCGAGGCAAGTGGTATGCACCAATACTTGATGGATCCTCTGCTGCTCGACGAGTTGATTGGGAAGCTTCCAATGACCAGGAGATTGGAGTGGGCATAGACCAGTATGCTTATTCAGCCGTGTGCCACTATCAAGCACTTTAATGAATGGCTGAACCGTCTATCGCGAATAATATGTGTTGCCATGACGACGTCACTATCTCCTTCACCACAAGCCAGATCAGAAGCGAAGATGAGGTCAGGAAGAGTCTTACATGCCGATAGTGGTTCGACATCCAGCGGCGCGCTCAGCAGGAGTTGCCGACAGTGTAAAGAAAAGCGGCATCCTATAACCGAATGCAGCAGCTTTAAGAAACTAGATTCCTCAGCCAAATGGGAATTCGCCAAGACAAACAAGCTCTGTTTCGGATGTCTAAGACGCGGACATGGAATGCGGACCTGCAGATTAAGAAGAGTTTGTGCGATCAACGGGTGTTCCAAGAAACATCACCAATTGTTACACGAAGAAGAGCCAAGAAGGAAGGATGATCCGAAGACCAACGCCTGTGCACAAAGTGATGTCCAAAAGCCAGTGCTAAGTTGCAAACGAAGCGGTGATTCCAAAATTCTCTTTCGAGTAGTACCAGTGAGAGTGTACAACGGTGACATAATGGAGCGAACGCATGCCCTGTTTGATGAAGGCTCTTCGGTGACCCTGATGAGCTCCAACCTTGCCAGATGATTACAATTAAGTGGAACTTCAAAAACACTGAACTTGCGATGGTTCGGAAACGAAACTTTGTCCGAAAACTCGTCCATCTTTGATGTCCAAATTAGTTCCGATCGCAAGAAAGCTGCTAAGTTCAACATGTGTGGAGTTCAGACGATTGAGGAGCTTAATCTACCGATGCAGACGTTTACCGCCTCCGAGTTGGATTTGCGACATCTCCGGAAGAATGCGCCAGCCATCGCCGAGTATACTGATGCTAAACCAGAGATACTCATCGGACTTGACAACTCTCACCTTGGCGTACCAACGAAAAGCATCAAGATGGTAAACGGAACTATGGTTGCGTCGCTCACCAAGCTTGGTTGGGTAGTGTATGGGAAAGCAGCTTCAATCTCCCATAGCCAGGATGAAATCGTTCTATGTAGCAGCCGTCTTCGAGAGCAGGACCAGCTTTTAGATAGTATTATTGAGGACTATTTCAAGATCGAGAACTTCGGCGTCAAAAAATCGAAAGAGAATCTAGTCTCTGATGATAATAAGCGTGCGTTGATGCTTCTTTCCACGACAACGGTACTAACTGGTAATCGTTACTCTACAGGCTTGCTTTGGAAGGAGAATGGCCTCCAACTGCCTGAGAGCTATCAGCAAGCCAAAAAGAGACTGCTCAGCCTCGAGCTAAAAATGGAGAAGAATCCTGATTTTGCCGCCAAATACAAAAACATCGTGACGAGCTATGTCAACAAGGGGTATGCCAGAAAACTAACACGCACTGAAGCAGAAATGAAAGCTCCCAGGACGTGGTACCTCCCCCACTTTGGAGTACAGAATCCCAGCAAACCCGGAAAGTTCCGACTAGTATTCGACGCAGCAGCAGCGGTGAGTGGTGTGTCTCTAAACTCTCTTTTATTGAAAGGGTCCGACGACTACAGGCCACTAGTCGCCGTCTTGTCCAACTTTCGTATGCGGCCAATAGCAGTCATCGGGGACATAAAAGAGATGTTTCACCAAATCCTTATCCGGAAAGATCCTTATCAACGGAAAACTCCAGAGCCGTCGAATCAATAACACGGAATCACTATCTCGATGATTATGTCGACAGCATTGAGAACATCGACGAAGCCATCAAGGTGACAAAAGTCGTTGTCGCTATCCATAAGAGTGGTGGTTTTGAGTTGCGAAACTTCGCCTCCAATGCGGATGAGCTAATTCAAGAAATTGTCAATCATCAAGAGGGATCTTCCAGCCATGCAATCGACTTGAATATGGATTCAGCGACGGAAAAGGTCCTCGGCTTGTAATGGGATACCCAGAGGGACGTCTTCGTTTTCCATCTTAACTTTGCACGTGTGAGCCAAGACATCATTAAGGACAGCCGACGACCGACCAAACGAGAGTTCCTGAGTCTAACGATGTTTATTTTCGATCCGTTTGGGATGATCGCAAATTTCTCGCTTCATCTAAAACTCTTGTTACGATCGATCTGGCATCACGGCATCGGATGGGACGAGCAGATCCCAGATGAAGTCTTTGCTCAGTGGACTGAGTGGAAAATGGAATTGCCGATCTTGACGCGTCTGACTGTCCCATGATGCCACCACCTCCATCTATCGAAAGCAGATCGAGTGAGCCTTCAAATCTTCGTAGATGCAAGCGAAGATGCGTTCAGCGCAGTGAGCTATTTCCGGGTCGAGTTCAACGGAGAATTCCACGTGTCGTTCGTGTATGGGAAAACAAGAGCCAGTCCGAAGAAACTTCTTTCCATACCACGCCTAGAGCTTACCGCCGCCGTTCTGGGCACGAGGCTTAGCAATGCAATGGAACATTACGATTTGTCGATTACCGAGCACGTATTTTGGAGCTTCGATCCGACCCTCGCCGCCACAAGGAATTTGTGGCCTTTCGGATTGCCGAGGTCTTAGACAGCACCCAAATAAAGCAATGGAGATGGGTACCCTCCAAGATGAATCCAGCCGACGATGGTACGCGAGCACGCCATCCTCCGAAGTTTCAATTAGACAACAAGTGGATAAATGGGCCTGCCTTTCTCAAGTTGCCAGAAGTGGAATGGCCTCAACTGCCAGATGCCGCATACGAAAACCAAGATGAGCTGCGTCCCAAGCACATACTGAACGTGACCCTAGCCGAGAATGCCTGTTTCGACGAATCTAGATTTTCGACGTACTTGAAGCTGCAGAGGACGATGGCATGGGTGCTCCGCTTTCTAGCTGCATGCAGGGTTACGCAGATTGAGCCAGGAGAATTGAGCGTTTCGGAGCTTGCCAGCGCTGAACGTCTGATAGTGCGTCAGATACAAAGAGAGGCCTACGGTCCTGATATACACAGGCTGCGACGCAATTTACCCGTTGAGAAGAACAGCAAAATCTACCAACTTACACCATATCTCGACGAATCTGGAATCCTTCGCATTATGGGCCGGATTGATGCTGCTACGACAGTGCCGTTTTCCACAAGACGTCCTATTATACCGCCGAAGTCCCACAGAGTGACGAGACTACTGATAGATCAATTTCACAGCCGCTTGGGCCACCAGGGAGATGATACAGTGGTCAACGAGATCAGACAGAGTTTCTGGATAGTCGGTCTGCGCGACGCTGTAAAGATGGTGAAGAACGAATGCCAACAATGCCGCATCCGATGTGCCAAGCCATTAACGCCGTTGATGGGACTGCTACCGGAGGATCACCTTACGCCGAACGTCAGACCATTCACGTATACTGGCCTCGACTACTTTGGACCCGTCGTCATAACCGTCGGCCGCCTAAGAGAGAAAAGGTGGATCGCGCTCTTCACATGCCTGACTATATGAGCCGTACATCTTGAAGTCGCAGCGGACTTATCAACTGATGCGTGCATTTTATGCGTGCGTAACTTCGTCAGTCGAAGAGGAGTGCCGGTACGCATAATGAGCGATAATGGGACCAATTTCATAGGCGCCAAGAATGAACTAAGCAACAGCAGCATATTCGACAATGAGGTAATGAAAGCAGAACTCGCCACCAAAGGCATCCCAGGAGGATGCTGGGAACGACTGGTGCAATCGATTAAGCGGGTGCTGTCACGAACTTTGTCCGAAGTTGCACCGAGATTAGAGACTCTGCAGAGTGCGTTAATAGAAGCAGAGAATATTATCAACAGCCGGCCGTTGACATACCTACCCATCTCAGCTGAGGACGAGGAACCTCTCACTCCGAATCATTTCATCCTCGGATCTACCAGTTCAACTTAGGCACCAGGACCGATCAGTGACAGGGTTCCGTGTCTTCGGAAGCAATGGAGGATCAGCCAACAGCTTAAGGACCGATTTTGGACGAGATGGACGAGGGAGTACCTTCCTGTTCTCACCAAGAGATGCCGATGGTTCGAGAAGGTCCCGCCGTTGAAGATTGGTGATATCGTTCTCGTATGCAATGTCGAATGTGTTCCCCGGAGTAGATGGTCAGATTCGTTCGGCAGAAGTGAAAACAGCGACAGGAATCATCCGGAGACCTGCAGTGAAACTCGCTATCTTAGATGCGAGTGAGACTTCTCGTCAGGACTCGGGCGCCTCACGGGGGGTGGGGTGTCGCGAAGTTCCATGCACTTTGTCAATGTAACGCTTGCCTAAGGCGCTGGTTCACGATCGACTTCGCGGACAGATCCCTTTGGCTGCCAGTTTAAAGTTTTCAGCCCTTTTGAATAAACGGGCATTCCATCGGTCAACCAACCCCGAAGGAAGTCGTGCACCAGGTGCCAGCAAGTAAGTGATTTTATTAAGATATTTATTTAACATTATACCGACTAATACGTTTTTAGAAAATAAACTCTCTCCTAAATCCAACGCAACAAATTGGACGAATTGAAGTGTTTTATTTGTGGCATTACGTGTGGAAGGTTGACGACACTACTTGTAAACTAATTTGTATTCCTTAGAAATAGATCCTGTACTATACCATTTAATTTCCTGCTTAATTCATTTCTGGACAGGGTCAAATTTCATGCATATCTTTTTTTGACGTTTTCACATTTATAAGATTAATGAACCTAATGGGAATTTCAGTGAATTTTTTGAATACAAATTAATTATGTTAGAGTATGCAGAGGCTTTTATTTTATTTTCTTATTCATACAGTTTGCGAAGTTATTTCTTATATTTAAATATGTTTCGTAACCATATCATATAAATAAAAAGAGTACATTTCTATACATTTCTACTCTTCTTTCTGCCAAGAAATCGTGTGTGGGAAATTTTAGGGAACAGAACCTAATTCTGTCATATTCCCAATCTCTCAAGGCCCGACAGTCTTGAAGCCACATTTGGTGTTACGAATTTTGAGGTCGCGCGTTGTGACAAATATTATCTTAAGTCGGTAGAATGCCCGTCAAACGCGTGACTGGGCGAGCGCCACATTCTGCTTTGCCCATTGAACATGTGAAAAAAATGTAGTGTCATACGGGCTTTAATAAAAGAATCTTTCCGTATTCTGATCACTGGAACTATTTCGTGCAACCCTAACAAAAATGAATGCATCGATATTTGTAGGATTGAAAGGTCGAGTCGAAACAGGGTTGAGATTTTGACCTGGGTAGATGCACATACTTAGTTGAAAGATTGAGTCGAAATCGTATTGAAAAATAGTTCACCTTACATTTCGAGGTGAATTCATGAATTTTGTGGGTGAATTCAATCGGGGTGGATTCACAGATTTTATACGAATTTGTGTGGATTGTAACAAACCGTAAATTGGGTTGTAACAAACTGGAAGGTCACGGGAAATTTTGAAATAATTTACTTAACACAGATTTACCTATGACACTTCGACAGTGCATAAAGTCTGAATTTCTATGTCATGAAATTCGAATTCGAAATTGTTAATCACTGTTTCGAATGGATTGTTGGAAGAATTGAAGTGTAAGATAATAGTGCGGTATAAATTATGTCCGCACATTATAAACAACTTTTGAGACTACTAGAAAAGTGGCCCCTGGATAAAAGCAAAGCAGGCAGGTAAATATGTGTAAATTAAGAGAATTTGCTTTGACACTTGTTTGGGAGTTGTATTTTGTTTGATTTTGACTTTTTTTGTTTTTATTATGTGATCACCGTAATACCCTTCGAATAATGGATCTTACCTAACTGATTGACATAGCAGTGCAAGAGGGTGCTTAAGATGTGAAATTCGTCAATAGCTTGTAAATTTCTTACATATGTATACGTATTTAATTTAGGGCATTGTACAAATTGTCCATAACATCTTGCGTGTTTCTGTCCCCAGAGTGACTTTGGCTGTGTAGCAATATCAGAAATATCTAGGCTATAGACTGAGTTTTGAAAAGCACATGGCTAAAATAAAATATCCCGAAAAAGACGGTAATTAGTAAAAGCATACCTTGTGCAAAAAAGCGAAGCAGATTGAGCGTATGTAAACCCAAAAGAAAAATTGACAGCAATCACCGGATAACTGAGTAAACTAAACATTTCACTTAAAATATACACTGTGCCCTGTGTTGATTGCGCAAAAAAATATTTTATTATATCAAAATAACATCCCAGTTAACTGGCTACTTCAAAAATAGGATTCCAATTATTCTAACTGTACGAATGTAGTTTAGCTCCCAGACGGCTTTTTGTAGTTTTTTATACCATTTGATTCGTGTCATTGTGTTGATTTCAAAACTGTTTTGGTTTAACTCGTATCATTGCAATAGCTCCTGGGTAAGTCGATCACGCGAACGATTTTCATTAGATCAAATTTTCATAATCGGAATCAGAACAATAACACACAAAATTCAGAAACCAATGAACAGATTTTGGTGCGGTTTTGAATATCTTGTAGTATATTCCTCGGTGAAGTTGAACATTAACTGAAAGTAAAATAATTGTTGTTGATGTATGAAAAACGTACGAGTAGCTATATATACCTAAACCAAAACTATAGGAAATGTAATTTTTAATTTTGGTGGGGGCGAAAGCCCCCATTTATTTGGCTTATTACGAGCTACAATTAACTTGAGGCTAAAACTTAAAACTAAAACTTAAAACTAAGACTTAAAGCTTAGGAGAATGGTGAAGGAGTTCGGTTTTGAGTTAGGGAGTGCTGAGGTTAAAATCAAACTGAGTGAGGTTTGAGTTCACTTCGCAGCATACGGAAAATTGGTTCATTAGATCCATATGAAGTGCGGTGGGACGGTAGATAGAAAAGACGAGGCCATCACAAATTTCATGGGTTGGTATTGAAGAAAATTGAATTATAAAGAGATGCGCAATCGACAGAGCCTGAAAGAAGTCGGTGAATGAAAAGCATGTCTGCAATATCTCTGCGTTTCTCTAGAGTACTCAGGTTGATGAGGTTGAGGCGGTCTTGATAGGGAGGCAAGATAAATGGATCGTTCCAAGGAAGACTTCGACGGCAAATCGAAGAAGTCGACGTTGAACATTCTCGATTCTGGTCACATGAACTTGCTGAAAGGGTGACCACGCTTGACTGGCGTATTTAAGGAGGGGGCGCACAAAGGTAATGTAGAGGGATCTGGTCACGTAAGGGTCGGAGAATTCTTTGGACCATCGTTTGACAAAGCCAAGTGATGAGTTAGCCTTACGAATTATCTCATCAATATGTGAACGGAAATTTAGTTCCCTATCGTACAATATTCCAAGATCGCGGAGAGATTGAACGATGGATATAGGTTGACAATGGAGAAGGTAAAAGGGGGCGGAGGACATTTGGTGCTTACGTGATAAGGTAATGGATTGGCATTTTGGCGATATTGAGCTCTAAGCGATTTTGTAGGCACCAGTTCGAAAGACTATCAAGGTCTTGTTGAAGGAGACAGTAGTCATGTGGTGAAGAGATGGCTTTGAAAAATTTGGTATCATCCGCGTACAGAGAGAGGGAAGTGTGTTTAATAACCCTCTCGACATCTTTTATGGTTAGAATGAAGAGAAGGGGACCTAGATGGCTGCCTTGCGGAACACCAGAGGTGGCCAAGAAAGGAGTCGATAAGATGGATCTGAAGCGAACTCTGTAAGAACAGTTTTCCAAGTAAGAAGATATCCATTTTAACAATATGGGTTCGAAACCGATGGCAGACAATTTGAAGAGGATTAAGTTATGAGATATCTTATCAAAAGCCTTACTAAAATCAGTTGCAATAACGTCGACTTCTTTGGCATTCTCTAAGGCAGACAGGGCGAAGGACACGAATTCGACTAAGTTAGTGGTAGTTGATCTACCTTTCAGAAAACCGTGTTGGGTGGGAGAGATAAGGGACTTGTACTGAAAGCTTAAGGTTTTGTATAAGATACTTTCGAAAAGTTTGGGTAGATGAGGAAGTTTGGCAATGGGGCGATAGTTTGTTACTTCGTTCTTTGATCCCTTTTTGTGTATGGGGGTTCTGAAAGAGGTCTTCCAAATCTGAGTGAATTCTTCTAGTGATAGAGACAAACGGAAGAGCTAAGAGAGGGGGAGGGAGAGAATGGAAGAGCATTTTTTAAGAAAAATGGCAGGGAGACCATCTGGGCCGGGTGAGAATTCATCATTAAGATTTTGTAGTTTATTTTCAATTACAGCAGGATCAAAAGGCAGAGACAGAAACGGGCCAACGGAGAAGTGAAGCAGGTGACTGAAGTAAGATAAGGTTCAAAAGAGTTGTCGGCGAAAGATTGTTTAAAATAGGTGGCAAAAAAGTTGGCAATGGTTTGCGGATTAGTTGATATGTTTTCAAAAGAGAGGGACGGAGGGTAACCGTCAGATTTTTTTTATAGTTGACGAATAGAAAAAATGACTTAGGGTCGTTTATAAGATTTGCTTGCGCGTTAATTAGGTGCCGCTGGTAGAGAAAGTTATAAAGATGATTGAATTGAAGGTAGGAACCGAGATAGTTGGAATAGTCCAAAACAGAATTGGTACGAAGGAAAGCTGCCCATAACTTGTGTCTCTTATTACGTAAGGCGCGAAGTTTGCGATTATACCAAGGGGGAGGATGAAGATCAAGTTTTATGACGAGAAAAGGGGACATAAAGAGAAATAGAATTAAACATTTCTCTGTAAAAAATTGTGAGGCCTTCGTTTAAGGATAAGTTAGCAAACTCAAAGGAACATCTACTCAGATAGGCATTTATTTTGCGGAAATTAGCTTTTTGAAAGTCGTAAGAAGTGCGAAATGCAGGAGGTGTAGATTGAAGTGGTGAATTGAGGAAAAGTGAAAGAAGAAAGGGTGGATGAAAGTTATCAATGGTCGACAGAGTTAGGGGACAAAGCGAGACAGAGGAGTTAATGGGATCAGTTGTGAATATAAGGTCTAATTGGCTTCCCATGTAATTTAACATAGACTTGACATAGACTTGAATCAGTTAGCCGATCTATGAAGAGACATTCCTTAGTGGAGTTGGCATTTGCAGCGATGAAAGAGGATTCATCATTGGAAGGACTCCACTGCAGCAGAGGTAGATTAAAGTCGCCAAAAATAAGGATGTCATCGAGGGAATCTGATAGGTCAATTATTTCATCAATCGCGTCTATAGCAAGTTGGTAAGATTCGATAGATTGATTTGGTAGAATGTAACAACACATAACCTACCGGGATCAGTGTGGAAAAGTTATTTTTATTGTAACAAAGTCGACCTTAGAAGAGGAAGAAATGGCAATGAGAGAAGAGTCAAGGTCATTATGGATGGCCAGTAGCACGCCTCGAGAGGGAGAGTCAACCAAGGGTTGGGTAGAGTCGTCGTCTCGAAAAACATTAAAAGTAGAGGGGAATAATTCTTGGCTCTTTATGTCGGGGATCGGATTGGTTTCAGTCTTAGCATAGATATCGAAAGAGAGAGCATGGGATTGGCTCAAAACAGCTTGGGTTTTCGAGCGTAGGCCTCTTACGTTCTGGTAGTAAAATGTAAGAGGAAAGAATTGGCGGTGAGAGCAGGTGTCGCGGAGGGTTGTAGCGGTTGAGAGGAGCCAGTGTGGGAAGTAAGTTGGGTTTAATTTAGATGAAACTTGCTTGTGTATGGGCTTCGGTGGCGCGGCGGCATTAAGTGCATTTAAAGAAGAAGACGTTTGTTTAGGTATGGTAGGGGAGTAAATTTGGGGAATAATTTAGTTTTTAGGAACCAGTTAGTGTCAGATTTGGGTCGGGAGTTGGAAACAGGTTTTGGATGCTTATTACTAATCTTAGATTTATTTACAGTCTAATCATTAGTCTTAGATATAATGCAGAGTTTGTCGGTCGATTTGCTGATGCGCATCTTACCAAGCTTGAAGTCAGTATCAGCAGAGCTTTGAAATATCCATTCGTATCGAGACGGTAAATCGAATTTGAAATTTCGATTACTCTTGTGGCTGGATGGCAGGAGCATTATGCATTGGTTGATGGTAATACTAAATCTCTTTTTGAAAAATTGGAACAGGTTCGGTATCTAATAGTTCAGCCATGATTGACGTGTTGTACTGAACAATTGGGTGATGCTGAGTATGGTTTGATACGTGATCAATTTCGCTGCATATTGTTCCAATGCTATCCTCAATATCACAAAAAGTCGACCGTACCACGGTTAATTCGTCGCCAACATCATTAATTTTGTCGAAAATCACTTCGAGCATGGGAGATGGTTGATTGATCGAGGGGGCTTGGAAATGAAAATCTAAGTCTTCACGCATTGTGTTAATAACCTCGCACGTATTTTGGTGTGCGATAATTTGCACTTCCGATTTTGTTTTAAGATCACTTATCGCAGTATTAAGGTGACACAAGGTGGTTTCATCGTTACTGGACCTTGGGAAACCCAACTCAAAAAGACCAGCTATTTATTTCTCGATGTTAACGAGTTTGGATTTCATTACGTCGTTTGTAGACTGTACCGCAACGCCTAATTCTTCAACACATCTTACAATATTTTCAAGGCTGACAGTCACCGACTAGCTTTCGTGCCATACGGACCTATAGTCAACTCAGCTGCTCTCGTCGCGCTTTGTTCTAATATCCCTATTTCCCGTTTAATTCAAAACAAACAACTTTTCTCTCCCTTTCTCGCACACATTGAGCACAAACCGCTAATTCATCGCATGTGTAGTGTTTTTTCTTGAATACCACATAGCCCCAGGCCAAAAATGAAACCTGGGAACCGGTTTGACAGACTCTCTGAAGTCTCGATATCGGGTCCAAGTGAAAAAAAAAACATAAAACTAATATACCATTCGATGATTTCCCTTTACTCCAAAGTAAAACCCTCTAAAAATCCACGATTCATCGTCATTTCCCCGGAAAGTGCAAATCAACCACTTACATCAATAAGCATCTTTGCCCTTAGAAAAGCCATAGACGCGATAAGCACTGAATACGAACAAATTTCCCAACTTAGAGATGGGAAAATCCTTATCCTGACTAAAAATCAAAAAGTTGCAGATAAATTCGTGTCAAAAAAAAATCTTTCGGGGTTATGTCATGTTGTAATCACATTGCATAATCAGCTCAACGCTTCTAAAGGTATAGTATACGCACCATGTCTCATAAATGTGCCCGAATCAGAGATCGTATCCGAAATGAAATCCCAGAACGTAACAGAGGTATACAAGTTTACTAAAACTGTCGATTCCAAACCCAAACCAACTGGATTGATGCTCTTTTCCTTCGATTCATTCCAACCTCCTGGGACAGTAGAAATAGGTTGGTACAAGGCCAAAGTGCCTGAATACTTCCCAAATCCTATGCGGTGTCGGAACTGCCAAATTCTAGGCCATACCAAAAAAAAAATGCACAAACCCCACTCCAATATGCAACATATGCAACTTACCACTACATACAGATTCCGCTTGTACCAGACAAATGTGTGCCAATTGCCTCTCCCCCACCAATCTGATTCTAAAGGTTGTCCTAAATATATTCAAATGAAGGAAATATTAAAAATTAAAACAAAGAAAAAGTGTACCATGGCTGACGCCAGACGTTTGTACAAAGGACAAAAGCCCATTCAGTCAAACTTCAATCAAAACTCTTTTGCAAACGTAGCTAGCGCTAATTTAACCAAATCACCTCGTACGAGTAATAGCACAAACCTTCCCAAACCTTCACAAAGCAATAGCACTATAGTCACTCCCATTTCTACAACCTCCAACATCATTAAAAACAAAACCCCTTCACAACCTGAATCGGAATCAATTCCATCAATAACACCTCCTGCATCCAGCACAATCAACAATAAAATCTATACACATTTAAATTCAAATAAACAGCACTCCCAACCAAAACAGCACCCCTCAAGTACTATTAAAAACATCAATCTAAACCACCATACCTCACATCTCAATACACAAACAGATACGCCAATAACCTCTATAAACTCTAATACCATCTCAACCATCTCACCTATCTCGCAAACTACACACCATCTTCTCCAAACTCACAACTATTTTATACCCAACACCGAAACTGATGATGATGAATCTATATAAAAAACACAACTGTAACCCTGTCTCTGCTGTCTCGAGGTTGAATCACTCAGGCTCCTCAAGGAGCCTCGGTGCTTCCACTTCTGGACAGCGAAGTCACGCAACCTACCACCCTCAAATAACAAACAACAAAACTTTAGTAGCTCCAAACTATTTAAAGCTCTCCAGTGGAATATGCAAGGATATATTAACAACTTGGACGAGCTCAACTTGCTAATAAAAGAAAAATCGCCATGTGCTTTATCTCTCCAAGACACACATTGTGCGTTTCAATCTACTCCAATTATTCCTAAATCTTATTCGGGTTATTTTTATAACTCTCCTCAAAACTTAACCGGTAAACAGGGCATAGCCCTCCTTATTAAAAAGAACATACCCCATGTGCAAATTAATATTAACTCAACCATCCTAACACTTGCCGTACAAGTAAATTTAACAATTAAATTCACTATCATCTCTATTTACATTTTGTCCAAACAAACATTTTCCCGTTCTGATCTTGAAAACATTATAAATCAGATACATACACTTATATTATTGTGTGGTGATGTAAACTCGTGGAGCGTCCTATGGGGCTCACCCGTTTCTAACCACCGTGGTATTGTAATCGAAGAATTCTTACAGAACTCCGACCTGATGCTTTTAAACGACGGCTCCCCAACACATTTCTCAACACACAACACCCTCACCCATATCGATATATCAAGCTGTTCACCCACCCTATTTTTATTTTATTTTTTTATTGTTTATTTATCCACTTATACACTAACACAATATATTGTTCCAATAAACTTAAAACTATACCATTATTATGCCTTAAAGTAACTGACCTGAAGGGTGCTCAACACTTATGGTATGGTTTTAAAAAATTGAAGTTTCTGTAACATACGCAGAATTGGAGTGTTGTTTAAGTGTTTTAAAAGGCAAAACTCGGAGTAGAGACCGCATCTCTTATCCTATGATTAAAAACATACCCCCTAATGGTAAATCTAGGCTTCTTACATTATACAATGAAATTCTAAAAACCGGCATCATCCCCAATACATCCACTAGACAATGGCATACCACAAGGATCACCTTTGTCGGTAGTGCTATTTTTAATTGCCTTTAACGACATCAGTGGTATTATTGATAAATACAATCGTCTTGACCATTGCATTTATGCTGATGATGTTTACATCATATGCAAATTAAAAAATTTAGAGTCCACAAAAAATACCTTTTTAAGAGTTATAAAAAATATTATTGATTGGTGTAATAACTCTGGTGCTAAGCTTTCTCTTAACAAATGTAAACTCTTATACATCACATATGCCGTAAGTTATCGTGTCCTAAACTTGAATTAGGCATTAACAATGGAAATATAGAAAGCGTAGAAAACTTGGATATTTTAGGATTAAGATTTAATTGTAAATTCAAGTGGAAACCACATTGTTTAAATCTTAAAAAGAGCCTAGCTGCTAGAAGTAACATTATAAGCTACTTATCTAATAAAAAACTTAATGTTCATGTCAACACCTTATGTAACATAACTAAATCTCTAGTATTAAGTAAAATAGATTATGGTCTTTCTATTTATGGCAAATGCCCAAGTACTACATTAAATCTTCTCAAATCTCCATACCACCAGTCAGCAAGAAGAAGCATCAACGCCTACCGTACTACCAGAATTGATAACATCATGGCAGAACAGGCCTGCCTACTTTCGAACAGCGGCAATCCGAAAGCATTCTGAAAATCATCGCAAAACTACATCGAACAAATTATTAAAAGGAACAAAATTCTAAAGTGGAGCGGCTACGTAAACCACTACTCTAAAATAAACAGTGATCTGCGCACTACTATCTACCCACCATGTATATCCAGAGCGGCGGTATCAAACTTTATCCGACTTCGTCTTGGGCATACTACCTTAACCCACCAACACATTTTAAGGAAAGAGGACCCACCATTGTGTCCAGTCTGTAACAATACGGTTAACATTTCACACTTACTTGGCCTCTCAACGTGCAGTATCTCCCAAAAAATCAACACCATCTTACTTCATAATCAGAATCTAAGCCAATACATTTATCTTTCTAGTGGAAAGCTTCTGCAGCTATTGCTCTTTAATATTAGCATATAAACTTTGTATTTTTTTATGTTAATAAATTATTGTATAATAATAATATTTTCAAGGCTGGACAATTTTTCTGTTATCTTTTTAATGAGACTTTTATGGTGATTTTCATTAGAGTCACTAAGGCATTTTATCGCGAGGAGCACGTGCGACAGCGATATGTTCTTACACTCATCACAGAAGAAAAGGAGGTTGGCTGATATTTCTTTAATGAAAACCGTGGTTTATTTTGTTAAGCCCGACACAAATGGCATGGAAAGATTTGCCACAGATGCTATTACAAGCGATCATTGCTATCATCGGCATTGCTATCATCGATTAGGAAATTAGACATTCCATAAGACATGGCAGAAAATAAGTGCATGCGCAAGATCACGAAAAAGTAGGACAACGAATTAAAGGGCGCGTCAGCGAACAGTTGTACAAACGCGAAGTGGGTCAAAAAAATAAGCGGGAAATTGTTTATGCGGCGAGAAATGACAAATTAACAATGAATTAATGTGCGGAGCAAAAAGAAAAATGCGACTGAATTCGGCGGCGGTTGAATAACCGTTGTTTTGAAAATTTAAGCTCTTTATATTGTTCTATAAAAATAATCAGCGGGGGAATACATCCAATCTGTACATTAACCAATCACTTTAAATATTTTTCTACGATATATCTTGAACTCTTTGATTTGGGCGAAGCCGGGAAAGGTCCATTGTGGCTCTACTATACTTGGTGTGAAATTGCCTATAAAAAGCTAAAATAAAAATTATTTAGTGAGGAAATCAGGGGTCGATTTACCACATCAGTGATCGAATAGTTCGTCACGTAATTTCCATTGCATTGTTGGTAGACCTAGCAACAACACAACGCGAATTACATGACGAGTCATTCGCTCACTGATGTTTTAATTTGACCCCAGCTTTTTTAATGTAGTAACATACATAGGGAAGTTGTTGTTTTACCTTCACTTATGCTAAATAATATCAATTTAAAAATACATTAAACATAAGAAAAACTATAAAAATATAAGTTTAAATATCCTATAATTGCTGCAAAATTGACAGCTTATGAGTGGTCATTGAACTTTTTGTATACATAAAGTCTTTGCATGAAAGATGCTGCTGCATGAATGGCCAACAATTTAATACTGAAGTCTTAAATCCTGATCGCGAGTGAAGCGAGCCACACATACCGAACGTTAAATACCTACTCCAGCTTATCGTATATACGTACACTGCAGGCCAACAATTTGAGGCGGCCTCAGTGCTCGAAGGAAAAACAAAATAACTTCAGTAGAATAATGATGTAAAATGATCGGGAAATATATATGAAACCAAAATAAGAAGAGAAATATTTTCATTTTCTTCTAGACAAAGGAATTTATTAAAAAGAAGAAAAAATTACTTAAACCGATTTTTCGTCGAAAAAGCCACCTATACATTCGATTCCTTTTTTTTACAATTCTTTGCATTCTAGCTATTAGTTTTTGAATTGTATATTGCTCCAGCAAACCAATAGTATATTCCACAAGCAGAGATGATGGGAATTGATTCCAGACCCTTCTATCCAGTTCCTCCTACAATAGCTCTATTCTATCTGATGATTGCGGCGGCCATATCATGATTAGTCAGATTTCTTCATCTTCCCTCTGTTTCAAGTAGTCTTGACAAAGTCTTGACTTGTGTTTAGGGTCGTTGTCGTGTTGCTAATTAATCTTAGTCAAAGCGTTTTATTATTAAAATTTATTATTTGTATGCCTCCTTATTCAATTTTCCAATTACTCGAGTCGGATCACCCACTCCATTTGAAGAGAAACATCCTCAGACCATAACAGAACTGCCTCCATGCTTGACGGTAGTATCTTCTGTTCAGCGCTGCGTCGAACGAAAACTCTCCGTTTTGTGCCAAATACCTCGAACTTGGATTCATCGCTCCATAAAACTCTGTTGAAATTTTCTTCCGTCCAGTTTTTATGTTTTTTGGTCCATTTTAACCTTTTCTGCTTGCTGTGTGCGTCGCAGCAGGGGTTTTCGAACAGCAACTCGCCCAAATAGTCCAGCATGTCTTAATCTTCGTTTGACCGTTGTCAAGGACAGCGGTTTATTCCGTGTTTCATTTATTTCCGCGTGTATTTCGGGTGCTGTTTTTCGTCTATTTCGTTTGCTTGTTGTGACTATTAGCCGATCCGATTTTTTTTGCCATTTTTTTACAAACCATTTCAAAATGTTTCTTAAAATTCTCATCACAGAAGAAAAGGAGGTTGGCTGATATTTCTTTAATGAAAACCGTGGTTTATTTTGTTAAGCCCGACACAAATGGCATGGAAAGATTTGCCACAGATGCTATTACAAGCGATCATTGCTATCATCGGCATTGCTATCATCGATTAGGAAATTAGACATTCCATAAGACATGGCAGAAAATAAGTGCATGCGCAAGATCAAGAAAAAGTAGGACAACGAATTAAAGGGCGCGTCAGCGAACAGTTGTACAAACGCGAAGTGGGTCAAAAAAATAAGCGGGAAATTGTTTATGCGGCGAGAAATGACAAATTAACAATGAATTAATGTGCGGAGCAAAAAGAAAAATGCGACTGAATACGGCGGCGGTTGAATAACCGTTGTTTTGAAAATTTAAGCTCCTTATATTGTTCTATAAAAATAATCAGCGGGGGAATACATCCAATCTGTACATTAACCAATCACTTTAAATATTTTTCTACGATATATCTTGAACTCTTTGATTTGGGCGAAGCCGGGAAAGGTCCATTGTGGCTCTACTATACTTGGTGTGAAATTGCCTATAAAAAGCTAAAATAAAAATTATTTAGTGAGGAAATCAGGGGTCGATTTACCACATCAGTGATCGAATAGTTCGTCACGTAATTTCCATTGCATTGTTGGTAGACCTAGCAACAACACAACGCGAATTACATGACGAGTCATTCGCTCACTGATGTTTTAATTTGACCCCAGCTTTTTTAATGTAGTAACATACATAGGGAAGTTGTTGTTTTACCTTCACTTATGCTAAATAATATCAATTTAAAAATACATTAAACATAAGAAAAACTATAAAAATATAAGTTTAAATATCCTATAATTGCTGCAAAATTGACAGCTTATGAGTGGTCATTGAACTTTTTGTATACATAAAGTCTTTGCATGAAAGATGCTGCTGCATGAATGGCCAACAATTTAATACTGAAGTCTTAAATCCTGATCGCGAGTGAAGCGAGCCACACATACCGAACGTTAAATACCTACTCCAGCTTATCGTATATACGTACACTGCAGGCCAACAATTTGAGGCGGCCTCAGTGCTCGAAGGAAAAACAAAATAACTTCAGTAGAATAATGATGTAAAATGATCGGGAAATATATATGAAACCAAAATAAGAAGAGAAATATTTTCATTTTCTTCTAGACAAAGGAATTTATTAAAAAGAAGAAAAAATTACTTAAACCGATTTTTCGTCGAAAAAGCCACCTATACATTCGATTCCTTTTTTTTACAATTCTTTGCATTCTAGCTATTAGTTTTTGAATTGTATATTGCTCCAGCAAACCAATAGTATATTCCACAAGCAGAGATGATGGGAATTGATTCCAGACCCTTCTATCCAGTTCCTCCTACAATAGCTCTATTCTATCTGATGATTGCGGCGGCCATATCATGATTAGTCAGATTTCTTCATCTTCCCTCTGTTTCAAGTAGTCTTGACAAAGTCTTGACTTGTGTTTAGGGTCGTTGTCGTGTTGCTAATTAATCTTAGTCAAAGCGTTTTATTATTAAAATTTATTATTTGTATGCCTCCTTATTCATTTTTCCAATTACTCGAGTCGGATCACCCACTCCATTTGAAGAGAAACATCCTCAGACCATAACAGAACTGCCTCCATGCTTGACGGTAGTATCTTCTGTTCAGCGCTGCGTCGAACGAAAACTCTCCGTTTTGTGCCAAATACCTCGAACTTGGATTCATCGCTCCATAAAACTCTGTTGAAATTTTCTTCCGTCCAGTTTTTATGTTTTTTGGTCCATTTTAACCTTTTCTGCTTGCTGTGTGCGTCGCAGCAGGGGTTTTCGAACAGCAACTCGCCCAAATAGTCCAGCATGTCTTAATCTTCGTTTGACCGTTGTCAAGGACAGCGGTTTATTCCGTGTTTCATTTATTTCCGCGTGTATTTCGGGTGCTGTTTTTCGTCTATTTCGTTTGCTTGTTGTGACTATTAGCCGATCCGATTTTTTTTGCCATTTTTTTACAAACCATTTCAAAATGTTTCTTAAAATTCTATTTACTGTCTAATAGTATTCCTAGGTATTTTGTTTCTTTAACACATTTTATTTTCCGGCAGTAACATTATTTTAGTTTTTTCTATATTTAATTTTATTTTTATTCATATTCAAATAATTCTTTATATTTATATCTATTATCAAAATTTTGATGGAGTTAATCAAGTCAACATCTTCAATATAAAAAAGACCATCATCGGCAAACAACTTTACTTTACAATGTTTTAAAACCTTTTTTATATCGTTAATATAAAGTATGAACAACAATGCACCTAAAATGGATCCTTGTGGTACTCCTAAGTCAGAATTTAATGGTTCCGAACTTACCCCATCCAACTCAACGACTTGTTTTCGTCCTATCAGATACGACTTAAATCACTTAAATTCAATAAAATCAACCTGTCCAACGTTTCAAATGCCCTTCTCAGATCCATAAATACCGCTGCAATTTTCTTCTTATTATGTATTATCTCCTTCCAGTCCGCTACAACATAGTTTAGAGTTGATTCGCAAGAGTGTTTTCGTCTGAATCCAGATTGCTCTTCGATTATTATATTATTTTGCTGCACACAGCCTCCGACTAGCTCTCGTGCTGTGCACACACTCTTATCGGCGTCTTCGTTTTTGCGTTCTTCTCTCAAAACCAGTCAACAATTTTTTGTAGTCGCTCTCTTTCTCTCTTTCCTAAGAAGTGCGGTTAACTCATCTTCGCGAGTGCAGTTGTTTCGCAACACCCAACCACATGGCCTCAGGGCCTAAAAAAAAAACCGGAAACTGGTTTAGCGCGCTTTCCGATGTTTCGCTTTCCGAGCCCCGGGCTAAAAGAAACAAAACAACCTGATCCCGATCTCCCCAATATATCGACTCAGAAAAATCCAAGGTTTGTGCTTATTTCCCCTCAATCCGAAGAAAAGCTTCTTACATGAATAAGTATTTTTGCCTTGAGGAAAGCGATTGACGCGATTAGTACCGAATACGAGCAAATTTCTCAGCTTAGGGATGGAAAAATTTTAATTTTGGCAAAAAATCAAACCATCGCCGACAGATTTGTCTCCATTAAAAACCTCTCCAATCTCTGCCCGGTCTCAATAACCATGCACAGTCAACTTAATTCCTCTAAGGGCATTGTTTACGCTCCATGCCTGGTCAATGTTTCCGAGGCAGAAATCGTTTCCGAGATGAAGCCCCAAAAAGTAACGGAGGTGTATAAATTCACCAAAATGTTCGACGGCAAACCACGAGCAACTGGCTTAATGCTGTTTACGTTCGACAAATTCCAACCTCCGAACACAGTAGAAATAAGATGGTATAACACCAAGGTCTCGGAATACATTCCAAATCCCATGAGGTGCCGGAATTGTCAGATACTAGGACATACATCAAAGAGATGTAACAAGAATACCATGTGTCAGATATGCAACCTACCACCTCATCCTAACTCGGAGTGTTCAAGAACCATGTGCGCAAACTGCCTCGCCCCCCACCCTTCTTCATCCAAAGACTGTCCTAACTTTATTCAAATGAAGGAAATATTAAAAATTAAAACGAGAAGAAAGTGCTGTATCGCAGATGCTAAACGCATATACAAAGAACAATTTTCCGCCCAATCTACCACCAATAAAGAACTCTTTTCAGAGAAAGCCAAACAATCTGTTTTAATCCAAACAACCACCAATTCTGTTTCAAACTCTGACTTGTCCAAGTCAGACGTTGAACAGTTAGTTACGAAAAAATCAACTGTCGCCAAAAACAACAATTGTGATTCAGCCCCCACCCCACCCTCCTCAAAATCAAACCCAACATCGTTAAATTTAGCAGCTCCCAACTGTATTACACCAACAACCAAAAACACAGTAGATAATGCAAATGCAGAAAAACCAATACCTACTACATCCAATGATAGTATAAACATACCTCTCTCTTCGCCCTCCACCTCATCGTCCCCATCAACACTAGCAAAAAACACTTCACAGTTAACGCCACAAAATAACCTTAGCCACAACTCTACCTCTCTCTCTCATGACAATGAGATCGATCGTCTTAAGCAGTACCAATACATTAACAAATCTAACATGCATGATCTAGACAAAAACAATTTACATACACCTCTAATAAAGAGACCACTTCCTCCTCCACCAAAACAAAGTACTACCAACACAGTAATTCCAAGCTCACCTCTCAGTACAATTACCAATAATTTGGTAATAAATAAGAACTATTATATGAACACGTCCGATGCGGATGATGACATACATATAAATATAATATAACTAACACCAGTCACAGGTCGTGGTTTTCACCGATGGAGGAGGGAGTAGTGCCATCCATTCCTGGGTGGCATTGCGCCCTTTCCCGCCGGTGGAAACTGCGACCCCCTCGTTACACACATAGCATAAAATTATCCATTAATATGCTTCGTTACATCTTTTACAGCTACTCAACACTTTCATTGCAACTATGCCATGAAGGTATGTTGATTTTCTGCAAACTAATATGACTTTTCAAATTTTACAGTGGAATATAAAAGGTTTCGTCAAGAACTATGATGAGTTAGGCATTCTTATCAAAGAACATTCACCCTGCATTATATCTCTTCAAGAGACACATTGCGCCTTTCACTTTAAACCAATGATACCTAAATGTTATACAGGTTACTTCAAAAACTTTTCTTACAATCAAACAGCAAAACAAGGTATAGCAGCGTTAATAAAAAATAATATTCCTCATAAAGAAATTATCATTAACTCCAACATCCTAACTTTAGCATTTGAAATACATCTCGCAATTAAATTTACTGTGGTGTCTATTTATATTGTCCCTGATCAATCATTCTCCAAAACAGATTTAGTAAATATTCTAAACCAAATACATACTCCAGTTATAATAACTGGTGATGTTAACGCCTGGAGTGTGTTGTGGGGCTCCCCTTCGACAAACCCCAGAGGAGCCATCTTGGAAAGGTTTTTAACCGACTCTAACCTAATAATTCTAAACGATGGCTCTCCTACTTACTTTTCTACCCACAAAACCTTGACACATATCGACATAACCAGCTGTTCGCCCGAGTTATATGCTAAGACTCCTTGGAAAATTTTAGACGATCTCTATAATAGCGATCATTTTTCTATTATTTCTACTATCGCCATTGGACCAGTCTCTTCTAAAACAAGTGTTACTCCCAAATTCAAAACTGTCTTCGCTAACTGGGCTTGTTTTCACAAGCACATCTTAGACTATCTATCAGTTAGAAGTCCCTCATCCAACATCAATCAAGAGGCTGCTTTTCTCCATAAAGCAATTCGACTTGCCGCGAACAAATCGATCCCTCAAAGTTCTCCCAAAACACCCCATCACACGGTTTCCTGGTGGAATCATGAACTTAACACACTACGAATAGGAAAAGTCAAAGCATGGCGACGTTTCAAAAAACATCCGAACCAAAACAATTTAATATTGTATAAAAAATCCAATGCTAAATTCCGCAGAGAAGTTAAAAACGGCAAAACAAATAGTTTCTTACCTCGATGATTAGTCCCAAGTCCTCTCCAGCTAAGATCTGGCACATCATTCGGTGCCTCAGTGGTAGCTACACCTCGCAATCAATACGATCGATGGTTACACCCGCTGGGTTAATATTTACACCATCAGAAATTAGCAACCGTTTTGCCCTTACATGGTCAAATCTTTCAAAAAACGACAATTTTTCTATTACTTTCAATACAAAAAAAGTAAACTCATTAAATGAATCCACAAAAATCAGAGCTTCATCCGCACCAGCAAGATACATCGAAGGATCAATCACTGATTTGGAACTTGAAAGTTGCTTGGCCAAACTCAAGGGCAAAACACCCAGTGGGGATCGAATATCGTATCCTACGCTAAAAAACCTTCCAGTTCCAATCAAATCTAGACTAATCCGTCTATACAGCAATATTCTTGATATTGAATATTCCTCAAAACTGGAAATTGGCTACGATACTTCCGCTTCATAAACCAAAGAAAAGCAGTAACACTGTTAATGGTTATCGACCAATATCGCTCATCCCTTGCACGTCAAAGGTGCTGGAGAAAATAGTCGCAAAAAGATTGCTCTGGTTTATAGAATCCCAAAAGCTCGTTAGCCCAAATCAAGTTGCTTTCAAACCAAATAAAGGCTGTGCTGATGCTCTACTCCACCTTGATTTCTAAAGCCTTATCGGGTCGCAACCATGTAACCATTCTCTCTTTGGATTTCAACAAGGCATTTGACAGAATAGGTATACACCTAGTCTTAGACAAACTCAATTCATGGGGCGTTGGCCCTAAAATATTTAACTACGTCAAATCCTTCTTGACCAATAGGAGAATTTGTGTAAGGACAAACAATTGTTTTTCGACCTCCTACCCCTTATACAATGGGATCCCTCAAGGATCTCCACTATCAGTGGAATTATTCTTAATTGCTTTCGATGAGGTTAGCAGAATCATAGCTAAATTTTCTCAACTAGATCACGTCATTTACGCAGATGACATATACATTCTGTGTAAACAAAATGATCTAGAAAAAACCAAGGGTCTTCTCTCGAAAGTTATTGAAGACATTTTAATATGGTCTACCTCTTCTGGTGCAAAACTCTCTCGCGATAAATGCAAAACCCTACATATTTGTCGTAAAACGTCTTGTAGAAACTTTCATGTAGATATAGAAAATGTAAATAGCTTAAGTATCCTAGGGCTTATGTTTAATCATAAATATAATTGGAAAACTCACTGCTTACAACTAAAAAAGAGTCTAGCTGCAAGGGCAAACATAATAAACTATTTAGCTTGTAAGAAATCTAATGCGCATATAAACTCACTATGTAATATCTCAAAATCGGTAGTTTTAAGCAAGATTGATTACGGTCTACTCATCTACGGTAACTCTCCGAAAACTACGATCAACATTATAAAGGCTCCCTATCATCAAGCCGCTCGAAGAAGCATCAATGCTTTTCCCACAAGCACGGTAAAAAAAACATTTTAGTGGAGGCGGGACTTCCTTCTATTGAAGACAGAATCGCCGCAACCAGAGCTAAACTTTTTGTTAAGCTTACCTTTATAAATGGTTCAATTATCGACAAGAACATAATTTCTTCAACGAACACGAATTAACCGAAACGCATTCCATCATCTATATCCCTCGATCTTACCTGCGCTAAACAAATGGAACTGCCTACTGTCAACTATGTTCCATACTTTCCACTCTACCCACCATGGTGCATTAAACATACGTCGTTCATTATGGACTTGGCAGTCTATCACAAAACCAACACCGCTCAAAATACATTTTGCTCGCTTTTCCGCAGCATCTCCTCGTCTCTAAATTCTAGAGGATGGAATTTTGTGTTTACAGATGGTTCTAAGACCATGGATAGCACATCGTTCGCTGCAACCTGCTAAGCATAGGAATATTAGACAATGCTGCATCTATCTTCACTGCTGAAGCATCGGCGATTCTAAAAGCTGCAACAATAACACTGAAGTCGCATGGCAAATTTATTATATGCACGGATAGTTTGGCAGTACTAAACGCTTTAAGAAATCCCAACAACAGCACTGTAATAATAAGTAAAATTAGAGACTGCCTCATAAAATCTCCCAATAAGTTGCGGCTAATGTGGGTCACTAGTCATGTAGGGATACAAGGCAACGAAAACGCTGACAGAGCTGGTTTTATCGGTTTTAACTGGCATTGATGGATTGGGGGTGTTTGTTTTATTATTTGATATGGGAGTTGTTGAAGGAATATCAGTGTGTTTTGTAAGTAATGTTATTGCTATTTGTGCGATTCAGAGGTTAGGTTAGTGCGAATTATGTTTTTTCTCTTTGTAGGCGTTTAGCCTCTGCAATGTTGCACTTGTTTTCAGTTTTTAACGTTTGAACGTAAACTCTCTCAGATTTGGTCTCGTCCGTCCATAAAACTTTCGCCCGTTCGGTACCAGGTATATTGTTATGCCTGAGTCGGCTATACACTTTTTTTTTTTAAAAAAAGGAGAAAGAGATGCTTGATGTGTCCTCGGGCCGGATTAAATTGGTAGGTTGTGGGAGAGCCGGTATTACCGTTGGACGAGGTGAATTCACAATGCAGGAACAACAATAGCAAGAAATTCTGCGACCACTTTGATTATTTTCACGAGGTTTAAATTATAACACCAACGATAGTAGTAGAGTAATAAACTTTATTTTATAAAAATACGGAAATGATATTGTAACATCACCTAAAAGGATGCTACAATAATGTAGAATAATAACTACGCTCCTCCAGCCCATTCCAAAGTGTCTTTTCATTCGAGGTTCGTGTCTGCGGTTAAGTCTCCACAGTTCATGTCTACGAAAGAGACGGACAATATCACGGATAAGAAAGAATTATAACTGCAAGAAATGATTGTCATCTTGGAATTATTACATCAGTATTTTTCTTGTTCCAGTGGTCGAAGAATTTACTAGAAGTTTCTGGCTATCAGAAACTTCTGCTATATAAGGACAGATGGCGATCGAAAGGGGGCAGTTGGTTTAGAACCGTGGCGAAGAGATTGGAAAAGTGATAATGGGCGAAGTTGTAATTTTGTGATAAATTGAAAGTTGAGAGTTAACAAGAAGAAGTAATTAGTTTGGATTTGTGAATTAAGTAATTGAAAGGAGATAAAGTGATTTGAGAGGAAAGAGACCTTGTAAGAAAAGAATTTGCGAAGAATAGTATAGTGTGAACTTGAATTGTTTTATAGACTAGAAAATAAAGAAATAAATTTCACAGAATATCGTTTTATCTACTCGAGCCGTAGCTCGCATATTACAATATTATATAAAAGTACTTAGCAGTGGCGCGTGGTGAAATTTCAAGAGAGGGAAGCCGAAAAAATTGTAAGTAAAATGTTTTATGCAAGACTTAACATTTTGGTGCTTATTCGAAACACAGACTTAGGATATGCAATCTAAGCCACCTTTGTTATACTTTAAGTCATTGGAATTTACGTAAACAATGAGCTCATCGCATAAAAAAAGTGGCTTCGAAAGAAGCCGTTCTGAGCAGAATAATCTATATAAGTTATTGATAACTCGGAACGTTGTTAAATATAAAAAATTTAGCAATTACAATTATGTACTACCTATTTGTACTCTAAAGCTATCCTACGATTCTTTTTTACGAATTCTGCTAAAACTCTTTCTTAAAAATTTGAGTTATTTTTAATTTCTAAAAGAAGGTGCTTTTCGATAGATAAAAGTGCCAGGTCTGAGAGTCTTTCTTCTTTGTGGAAATTTCTTAAGTGTGAACTATTTTTAAAGTCGAAAAAGATCTTTCGACAGAGGCCACAGTCAAAGGCAGGGTTAAAAAGATTTCGCACAATGTTAGAGCTTGAGAAAAGTATCTCATAAAAATGTTTCTGATACCCATCCTTTCGCGTATAATCAATTTTCATTGATGGTGTCGAGCGACCTAGTTCTATAACTTTTTTTTTTTTTTTTACAAAAAAGAAAGCTTACTGAACTTGTGGGTTTCTTTTAGAAGAAAATCAGTTAAACAACACTCAATATTAACTAGAGACATCTTGTCTAAGAATAATAAGAATGTTCAATGGGGCACCTCTTGAGTACTCACTATTTTATAATAATTTAATAATTTAAAACACTAACTTAACTACCAATATGTAATTGCTAAATTTTTAAAATTTTCTAATAATTAGCAGTCACAAAAATTACAAAAATTTGCATCCAAATTTTCAATAAATCACGCACAATTACACAACCGATTTACAACTGTCATTTCAAATTTCCAAAAAAAAAAAATTGTGTAAAGAAATTATACCCAACAAGTAAGAAAAACCTTAAATGCCGTTCGAACCACTACATCACCCAATAACCCGATTTTCGTCGGCTTGTTTTGTTGCCTACAATAAAAAAAAAACTCCCTCGAACCAAAACCTTTCTCCTCCACCAATGTTCATCCACAAAAGCCGAGAAATCCCGGGTTATTTTCCTCATAAGCGAATGTTTGTTAGACAAAGAAATCGCAAATAAACTTCTACTATATGCCAGAAAGGAACAGAGTTGAAAGTTCGTACTGTGAAGAAATGAATGCATAAGCCGGAAAATGAACGGCTTTTAAAAAAAAAATTCATTGCACGCTCTCTCGCTAGAGGAGTTCATATTTGTCTCGGCTATGTGTCCGAGTTTGTGTATGAGTAAAAATGAATAAACAACCGAAGTGGTCGCAGCATTTCATCTTCGAGCATGTATAAAGTTATGATTTATTAATGAAAAATGGTTTGATGAACAAATAATTGAATGGCAAGTGGCAAAATAAAAATTTTTGATATTTGAAAAGGGAAACCGGAAGGAATCGGCTTGAATGGACGCCACACGCCACTGGTACTTAGTAACTTTATTTAATATGAAAAGCAAATGCTAAGATTTTTACAATATTCGTATAGTGTCTGATTAACTTCTTCAACTCGTTTTTGTTTTGCACTTCTATTAATAATATTTTATTGCTGACACAATGGAATAAATATTTCACCAGAAATTTGTCGTTCGTTTGTTATTGCTGATTGTGCGTCTACTGTATTGTCGGTGTTCGGTGTCACTGTCGTTCGTTTGTTTGACCTAGTTTTTTATTTTGCTGACATTCTATATGAGCCATCCATAACAATATACAGTGTTGGAAAAAATAATGGAAACAAAGGCAGACACAATAGTGGCTCACAATTATATCTCACATTAACACCACTACTGCACATGAATGCTACCTAACAGTACTGTGAAGTGGTGCAGTTGTTTATCTTTTCTAGATGTTTGTTTTTGCCTGAACGAATAAAATTCAAAAAATGGTCACATTCTGCCTCGAAAAAATAATAGAAACAAAGGGTTATGGCATTTCACGTTAGTGATTCCTTAGAGGAAAATGGTTTAATTTTCTTGGAAATAAAAAAAAGTTCTCAAACCGAAAGTTTTGTGAAAATGGGTCGAAGAGTCCACTGCACTGATTCTGAAAGGGAATTATTTAAAAATCTAAGAAATGACGGCTGGACAGAATAGCGCAGATAATGAAGTGTTCTAAAAAGAAGGTATTTACTGCTCTCCACTATTATCCCAAAGAAGAAACGAGAGACAGGAAACGAAAGACAACATCTCGGTTCGACCAAGTTCTTGTACTCCATTGTAAGACTAAGCCGTTTTCTTCTTCAGAGGAAATTAAAAATGAGTTCAACCCACCTGTAACAAGTCGAACAATTAGGAACAGGTTAAATGAAGCGGGTTTAATGGCAAGGAGCCCAAGAAGAGTCCCTTTTCTAAGTAAGAGAAATGTACAACAAAGACTTGCTTTTGCCTACCGTGAAAACTGGAGCAATGTTTTGTGGTTGGATGAAACAAAGATCAATTTGTTTGGATCTTATGGGAAAATGCACGTGAGGCGGCCAACAAATACCGAATTTGACCCAAAATACACAAAAAAGACAGTAAAGCACGGTGGAGTCTTCCAATTCTCCATAGGAATATTTATCCCGTAGTAGTATTTGAGCATCATTGTCCAAAGTTTTAATAGTCGTGTCGTACGTCTCTAATTTACCATTATTAGTTAAAAAACTGTGCCAACAAGTTTTCCTGTGTTTGTGTCGTTATTACATTTACATTTATAGCTTGTTTTATTAGTGATCGTATACAAAAATGAATTATTTTTAATTTTATGGGAAATTTCTACTTTTGAATTTATTACTTTAAGATCACAATTATATGCTCTGTTTCTTATAAAAACATTTACTTCACAATTGGAATCGCTTAAGATGCTCTTAAGTAGTTGTGGCTGACAAACAAACATTTTGTTAACAAATGTACAGTCTGCTAAATTATTTTTAACAATTTATTCTTTTTTTTTTATCAACTAATAAGTACTTATAATTTAACGTTAAGATCAATATTCCATTATCAACAATTTTCGGGATAGTGACTATTTCATATATGTCATAATTTTCCTTTGCTACTGTTGGTACATTAATAACAATAATTATGTTTTGTTCTCGAGTAAATGCTTTCAATTCTAAAGTTTTCAAGATTTCTGAATAATTTTCTGTACTTGGTTCTATTTCAGAAATTTTATTATGTTCTAGATCTCTTAGTTCGCTAAGTAAGTCGACTGGTTCGATAATTAGTATATGCAGTATTCCGGCTTGGATAAATAATAAACTATCTATAATTTGTTCTATTTCTAGTTCTAGCTGCAATATTTTATGATTAATTTTACTTAATATTTCCTCGAAATAAGAAGTGATGAGGATGGTTCGATTGATGTTGGCTTCATTGGCATTGACTTTATTGAGCTCGATTATAACATAGTATATCAAACAGATTTGCCTTAAAAAATTGTATTTTTGTCTATCATATCTACGCCGCTAGGTCTATTTGCTTCAATGCCAAAAATTACCTCATACGGTGTGTAACCTATTGTGTTGTGGGTTGTGCAGTTATAACAAAAACCTGCGTATGGCATTTGTTTGTGCCAATCCGTTAGTTGGTTCAATTCGTTTACTGTTGCCTTTAGGTATTCTAATAATCTACAATGCGCTCGTTCAACGCTACCATTAGCTTGTGGATAAGCCACACTAGTTGTTGCGTTACAAAATTCTGTACCATTATCTGACAGGATTAATTTTGGCATTCCAAAATTCATGATCCAGTCTTCCATTATAGCACGGGCCACCGTCTGCATATCCTTACTTTTGATGGGAATACATTTTATAAATTTTGACAGGTCGTCTTGTATTGTCAGACCGAATTTTGCATTGGTCCAATTAAGTCAACCATAATTTTCTCCAAAGCCCTGTTAGCCGAGCTGGCAATTGTCATTGGGTTTCTTGTTGGTGCTCTATTTACTTTCTCGGTTTGGCATTGAGGACATTTTCTGACGAAGTCCTCAATATGTTTTTGTATTCCTTTCCATTTGAATTTTTTCCTTATTTTTGCATATGTGGCTTTTTGCCCTGTATGACCCCCTATAAGGCCCTCATGGTATTCTTTTAATATAGCTAATCTTCTGTCAGGATCATTAACTTCCTCCTTACCATCCAACACTTCTTCTTCATCGTCGTTAGACAATTCGCTTAAAATAAGATCATCTTCTTGATGGTGATCAATGTCTTCTACTACTATGTATTCTATCCCTATATCATTTTCTATGTCTACTGCTTCTTTGTTTGTATTAAGGTCCTGACCTCTACTTGTACTTGCTGTATTTTCCTTAGTCTCATTGTTTGTTTGCCACGTTTCTTCCCTTTCTTTTTCCGTTATTCTAAAATTTCTGCTGAGCTCATCGGCTCCAACATTGTCTTTGCCCTTCTTATAAGTGATAATGTAATCAAATTCCTCTAATTTGAGGCGCCATCTAACGGGTCGGCTTCCCGGGTCTTTTACCTTAAACAGCCACGTTAATGATCTGTGGTGTGTTTGTATAACAAATTTTGTACCGTAGATGTATGGGCGGAATTGTTTTATGGCCCATACGATAGCCAAACATTCCTTCTCCGTGGTGCTGTAATTGCTTCGGCTTTGTTAAGCGCTCGACTTGCAAAGTGTATCGGCAAGTTCTTTCCATTATGCTCCTGGGTAAGCACTGCTCCAATTCCTTTATTAGAGGCGTCTGTTGTAATTATAAACGACCTACTGAAGTCGGGGTATTGTAGAATGGGATGCCTAGTTATAAGATCCTTTAATTTCCTAAAGCTTTCTTCTTGTTCCTGTCCCCAAATGAAATCGAAGTCTTTTTTGAGAAGTTTGTTTAAAGGCTGGGCAATATTACTGACATTTTTTATAAATTTTCTGTAGTACCCTGTCATGCCCAGGAATGATTTTATTCCCTTCGGATTCTTAGGTGCTTCCATTTTTACGATACTACTAATCTTATTTGGGTCTGGTCACACCCCTTTATCCGTGATTATATGCCCTAGATACGAGACTTCCTTTCGAAGGAATTCACATTTATCAGGCTGTAACTTCGAATTTGCTTTTCTGAGTTGCTTAAATACTTCTATTCATTTTGCGTTATGCTCTTCTAGATTTTGCCCGTAGACAACAATATCGTCTAAATAGACGAAACCTTTGATTGCTTGAAGTCCTGCCAAAACAGTGTTCATCAGTCTTTGGAAGCAGGCTGGAGCGTTTCGCAAACCAAACGGCATTCTGGTGTATTCGAAATGCCCGTATGGAGTGCTGAAAGCTGTTTTCTCCATATCTTCTTCTTCCATACGAATCTGATGAAACCCGGAAGTTAGATCTAAGGTGGAAACATATTTGGCTTTTCCCAACTGATCAAGTATTTCCGTAATATTCGGTAAGGGATAATTGTCTGCTATCGTAAGCTCATTTAGCTTACGGTAGTCAATTACTATTGGCTATTTCTTTTTGCCACTGGCGTCGGCCTTCTTGGGAACTATCTACGAGGGTGAGCTCCAAGGAGAATCACTGTCGCGGATAATTCCGTCCTCTTTTAACTTTCGAACCTGCTCACGAACTTCTTCTTCGTGAACCTTTGGGTATCTATAACTCTTGGTAAATATTGGTTCAGAATCAGCACTTGTGCGAATCCCCTAAATACTTCCGATCTTTCTTTAACCATATTCTCTTCGTTGAGGTATCTTAGTGGAATCTTTCCACACCTACCGATTATAAGGTTTTCTTTATAATTGATCGTGAAACCACCTTCTCGTAGGAAATGGTTACCGATCAGTCCGTCGTATTCACCTAATAAGTTGTTCTAGATCACTTGGAATTTTGTCCTACATGGTTCGCTTCCGCTTGGAGTGTACCAAAACTGGATCTCACTATACACTTCACCTATCGTTTCTCGTGTCTTCCCCCCTATACCACTAAATTTCATTTTCTTTCTGGGGTCTACATCGTCTTCATAAATGCAGTTTGCTTTTATTAGAGATATTTCTGCTCCGGTGTCTATAATTATTTTTTTTAATTCACCGTTTATTAGTACTACATGAGGACTTTCACAATTGTCCAAGGCTCTTAGCTGCGTGGTTGCCTCAGTTACCATACAGCTTACCGAAAATCTCTTGGTTTAAACTGTCTACTATTTGAAGTTGACGCCTGCTCAGTATTTTCTTGTTGTCTAGATGGATTCCTATTCACCACTTCATTATTTTTCTTGGATAACCTACACTTTCTTGCAATGTGACCAGGTTTGCCGCAGTTAAAGCGCTTTACTTCTTGGAAATTGGTTTTAGCCAAATTTTTTGAAGTATAATCCTCCTGAATATTTGTTCGAAACATATTTATGCGTTGTTCTTCTTCGGACGCAAATTGAGCCGCTTCAGCTAGCGTTTTTGGTCGTTGTGTTATTGCGGGATTCTCCTCAGGAGGGATTAAATTGGTAGGTTGTGGGAGATCCGGTATTACCGTTGGACGAGGTGAATTCACAATGCAGGAACAACAATAGCAAGAAATTCTGCAACCACTTTGATTATTTTCACGAGATTTAAATTATAACACCAACGATAGTAGTAGAGTAATAAACTTTATTTTATAAAAATACGGAAATGATATTATATAACAGTACTTAGTAACTTTATTTAATATGAAAAGCAAATGCTAAGATTTTTACAATATTCGTACAGTGTCTGATTAACATCTTCAATTCGTTTTTGTTTTGCACCTCTATTAATAATATTTTATTGCTGACACAATGGATATGAAAATTTCACCAGAAATTTGTCGTTCGTTTGTTATTGCTGATTGTGCGTCTACTGCATTGTCGGTGTTCGGTGTCACTGTCGTTCGTTTGTTTGACCTAGTTTTTTATTTTGCTGACATTCTATATGAGCCATCCATAACAATATACAGTGTTGAAGAAAATAATGGAAACAAAGGCAGACACAATAGTGGCTCACAATTATATCTCACATTAACACCACTACTGCACATGAATGCTACCTAACAGTACTGTGAAGTGGTGCAGTTTTTTATCTTTTCTAGCTGTTTGTTTTTGCCTGAACGAATAAAATTCAAAAAATGGTCACATTCTGTCTGGAAAAAATAATAGAAACAAAGGGTTATGGCATTTCACGTTAGTGATTCCTTAGAGGAAGATGGTTTAATTTTCTTGGAAATAGTCGAAATAAGTTTGATCTTTTGTTAAAGTGTTATTGAAAAAAAAAAAGTTCTTAAACCGAAAGTTTTGTGAAAATGGGTCGAAGACTCCACTGCACTGATTCTGAAAGGGAATTATTTAAAAATCTAAGAAATGACGGCTGGACAGAATAGCGCAGATAATGAAGTGTTCTAAAAAGAAGGTATTTACTGCTCTCCACTATTATCCCAAAGAAGAAACGAGAGACAGGAAACGAAAGACAACATCTCGGTTCGACCAAGTTCTTGTACTCCATTGTAAGACTAAGCCGTTTTCTTCTTCGGAGGAAATTAAAAATGAGTTCAACCCACCTGTAACAAGTCGAACAATTAGGAACAGGTCAAATGAAGCGGGTTTAATGGCAAGGAGCCCAAGAAGAGTCCCTTTTCTAAGTAAGAGAAATGTACAACAAAGACTTGCTTTTGCCTACCGTGAAAACTGGAGCAATGTTTTGTGGTTGGATGAAACAAAGATCAATTTGTTTGGATCTTATGGGAAAATGCACGTGAGGCGGCCAACAAATACCGAATTTGACCCAAAATACACAAAAAAGACAGTAAAGCACGGTGGAGGTAATCTTATGATTTGGGGCTGCTTCTCAGCATTTGGTGTTGGACCACTTTTCTGGATAAAGAACAAAATGCTAGTTTATGCACGACAATGATCCCAAGCACTCCTCGAAACTATCAAAGCAATGGTTGCAAACAAATAAAATTGCTGTTATGGAATGGCCTTCACAATCCCTCGATCTAAATCCGATAGAACACTTGTGGGGTGTTCTAAAACGCAAGGACGGGTAATGTAAAGCCAGAAACAAAGAAGAATTGTGGTCCAAAATACAAGAGGCATGGCAGTCCATACCTTCACCTGTTATCATTAGTTCTAAGTACTAAAACCAGATTGAGAACTTTCAATGTAAAGTAATTCATTACATAAAAAAAATTAACAATTTTAATTTTGTTTATATTATTTTTTCCAAATCATAAAAAAAGCTGAAACTGAATGTTTTTTTTTTTTATATATTATAATGTTGGTTATTCATTGAAAAAATTGATATTCGTCATTATTATTATTATTATTATTATTTTATTAAAGGCAAATCAATTTACATTTCATGTTAAATATACAGCACTAGCTACCAGGGCTTTCGGCTGTGTTGTTGAGAATTATATATTATTTTGAAGATTGATTTTATTAAGGGGTTTATATATGTACATTTTTAATATTCTCTATAGAAGGAATTGAAAGTAGTTGGAACAAATTTATGTTAAATAATTCATTGCATATTTCATTTACTACTGGGCAGTCTGATGTGAGATGTTTTATATTTAGGATTGCTTGGGATTGACAAAGGTGACACAGAGGAGGATTGCTTTTGTCCAGTAGGTGTCCATGTGTTATTTGGTTGTGTCCTAAACGTAGTCTGAGGAAGCATCTATTCATTTGGTGGTTCGTTTCCAAAGGATATCTTACAGGTTCCGCTTTCGGGTTAAGCGTAGAATAGTGATGCGTGTATCTAGTCCTCGCCTCGATTCTCTTTTTTTTTACAGTTTGCTGTCACCAAACGAGTAAAGTCCAGTTTATTCGGTGGATAAGATACTTCTTCGGAATCGGTTACAATGTTTTTTGCAGTACGATCTGCAGTTTCATTTCCCTTTATTCCAATATGCCCTGGGGTCCACATAATTGTAATTTTCGGGGACATTTTAATGACATTTTCTCAAATATTGTTAATAATTATGTGTCGGCAATTTATGTTCCGGATGAAGTGTAGGGTGGAGAGGCTATCAGGGTAGATTATTATGTTTTTAGCAAGTGTAGCTGCTATATCGGTTGCTTTCAGTATAGCCAGAGCCTCTGTCGAAAAAATGGAAAAGTGATTTGAGATTTTCTCTGCTGATAAAACACGATTCTTAGAGTCGATTACAGAAAACCCGGTGCCAGCCTCGCTTTTCGAACCATCTGTAAATAAGATACACCATTATTTTTCTGTGTAGTGGTTGATGACATCATGATAAATCTGCAGAAAAGAGGTGTCTGGGGTAGAATCTTTTTTATGTCTGAAGAGCACTATGTTGACTGAGTTTCTTACGAGCAGCCATGGAGGATGATTTTCCAGCTTTAATGTCTTAAGGATCGGAGAGAAACCCATGCGCTTAGTTGTTGTCAAGGCATTGTGTTCGTCGTTGAATGCGAGTGAGTGAAGACGTATTAGTGAGTGATCCGAGATAATATCGTAAAATTACAAGAACTTCTAGGTTTTTTTTCTTTTTTGGTGAATAAATACCAAAGTATGAAAGGTGGACACAATTGGTGTAACCGTGGCGACTTTTGCTTTAACAGAAGAATGCGAGAGTGTTTTAAATGCAAAGGCTCGATCCGAGGTGAATCGGGTATATCGTGCGCGGGCGTTTGCGGGAAAAACTTTCACATTGCGGTAAAATGTAGCGAGCTTGAGCATTATAGTAGTGGTATTCTCGATTCTAACCCTATGATCAAATATACATATATGTGAAGACTGCATTTTGTACATTCATAATGTTGATCATGTATTAAAAGACATGAAAAAAACGGATACTATTTAAAAGAGTACAAGATCGAGTTTGAGGAGTCACTAAAAAAAAATGAAATCGAAATAAAAAAATTGCTCGAAGCCATTGAGGAAAGGTACACTGATAGACTAAGAGCTATGAAAACAGCATAAGAAACATGTGAAAAAAGCGTTCTAGAAATAAAAAAAATGAGTGCTTTAGCGAGTCCTTTAAAATACAGAGTGAAAAAATATGTTGTGATATCAAAACACAAAGTGATAAAATATGTAACAGTGTGAAGGAGATAGAAAATGAAGTAAAAAAAATAAAAGTATCAACAAAAACGGAAACAAAAACAAAAATGAACTACGCTAAACAATTAAAACAAACTGTGTATATTAAACCAAAAGCTAAGCAGGAATATGCAAAAACAACGAGAGAAATCGAAGAAAAAATTGACCCATCATCTCTTTCTCTAAAAGTCGATAAAATCACTAAAACAAACGAAGGGTCCTTCGATAAACTGTATTGGTGAGCACTCAGTGCAAAAAATTGATAGTGAAGTAAAAAAAAACTAGGGGAAAAATATGATGTTAAAATCTTTTCGAAGTGAAGACCGCAAATCATGGTAACGGACATTAGTGAAATGTGGAAAAACGAAGAGTTGGAAGTGGCAATAAAGAAACAGAACAATGTAAACGGTACGGTAAAATGTGTAAGTGTTTAAAAACAAAAATAGAGATGTGCATAGTGCAATCACAGAGCTAGAGATTTGCACTTATGAACAAATAATCGAAAATCGAAAAATTAATATCGAATGGGAGAAATGTCGTGTGTTTGAGTATTTTAATTTAAATAGATGTAATTGCTGTGGATACCACCATATTGCGAAAAAATATTATCAAATGTGCAAAATGCGGCAACGAACACGATACTAGAGGATGTAATTCAGAAACGTTAAAATGTACAAACTGTACGTTACAATGAGAAATTTACATTAAACCTAGATGTTAACCACGATAGTAGAGAGGTGAATTGTGCGGTATTCCAGAAGCTTCTGGAATCCGAAAAAAAAACTAGCAATTATATAAAATTCGCGATATTTATTGCAACATACAAGGACTGACGGTAAACCTTGCAGAACTTCAATATAACTGCGCGAATAAAAATTATGATTTTTTAATACTATCAGAAACTCATACTACCGAAAATATAGAAGATAGCGAAATCCTTATAGAAGGTTACCAAGGTTACGCTGCGATAGTGCTTCGAGACATGCAGGTGGTATATGCATATACATATGTAAAGAATTATTTTCAAGTCAGTGATATTCAAAAAACCATGGATGCTAGAATCTGGTGGCTGAAATGTAAAATAACAAATAAAAATCAGTCTGTATATATCGTCGCGGTCTATCGGGCTCATACATTGTCGAAACGCGTATTCTGTGATAAAATGAGGATTGAGGACCTCGTAGGCTCAAATAAACGTTTTATTGTAGCCGGAGATATGAACATCGACTGGCTAGACGAATCAAATTTGTATAGAAATGACTTAAAAAATATAATTAAAATAGATAATCAGTGTCAACAAATCGTCCGATAACCTACTCGAATTACAAATAGCTCAAAAACTTTAATTGACTATGTCATAACAGAATCGAGCTCTTATACTACAGCGGAAGTAAATATTGACCTAACAATGAGCGATCACGAGACGTTAATAATTCAATTATATTCCCATAATAAGTTTATAAAAGAAAGTGAAGTAAATACATGTAAAATTCTTAAGTATAACAAAACATTATTTCTAGAGAACCTTAGAAGCAGTAGCGCGTTTGAGTGTATATACAATGTTGAAAGTCCGAGCATAATGGGTAGTGTACTTGAAAATTAACTCATAAGAGTAATAAACATGATTGTGTGTATAAAAGTGTTAAAAAACAGAACAAACTACTGGTATAGTGAAGCCTTAAAAATTATGAAACGAGAAAAAATTGCCAAATACCAGGAATTTAGATTCTCAAATAATGAAATGTGCTGGAATAGTTATCGCGAAATAAGAAATCGTTATAATTTGACATTACAATAAAGTCGTGTGTCCTTAATACACAAAAAGACACAATAAAAAATATTAACTTTAACGGTACTTATATTAAAGATAGTAAAAACTTAGCCGACAAATTCAATACATTTTTCGTAAATAACGTTATTGAAATAAATAGATCCATGCCGGTTGTTCGTTTTACTCCTCAAGCTGATTGCATCTGCGCGACATTTAAATTTAAGTGCATTAATGGGTAACATTTTAATGTGGGTAACACATTAAAACTATTTTAAAACCTATGAACCAAAAAAAAAGACTAATCGTATAAGCGCTAAAATGCTGCTGGATGCATTGGACATAATCGGAGATATTATTGTGCTTGTAATAAATAACTCGATGTGCAGTGGCTTATTTCCTGAAACGTGGAAAGAGTCAGTAGTGACACCTATCCAAACAAATTTTTGGAGCAAGACGAGCTGTTAATAGGTCCCTTCGGTCTTCGATGGTCGTAAGGCCTGCTTCCGAGAGCATATTTACTACGGGTGATGTCCTAAAAGCTTTTAGACTCATTCGAACCGCTGCGTGATATGATGGCTTAAGACGTTGTAGAGTTGATTTAGCGCATTTTCCGTATATAACTAGTCCATAATCAATTTTGGATAATATTAATGATTTAGTTGCTAATAATAGTACATTTGTATGTCTTAAACTGTTTTTGGAAGACAAAAATTGTATAACATTCAACCTGGTAGCTAGTTTCTTTCTTAAATCTATACAGTGGTTATTAAATTTAAACTTGTTATCATAAATAATTCTCAAAATACTTAGACTTCTAACATTTGGTATTAGGTTAGGTTAGGTAGATGGGTGCCTTGTGACAAATAGAGTCACTGCTCACTTAGACCACCAAATTCGGGTCCATTGTGCCTAATCGTTTAACCTTGGAAACGTTAAAAGTCCGCTGTTAGAACCACCCAGATAATGATATAAATCCGTAAGCTCTATATTACCTAAGTCCTCCAATTCCGAGAAGAAATAACTTCCGAGAGTCCTCATTCTTGTAACGGATAGGGCAGGACAATCACACAGCAGGTGACGAACTGATTCAATTTCTTCTTCGTCCCTGCAGATTCTACAGTAGTCGTTATGTAGCACACCGAGTCGCTCCGCGTGAACTCCAATGGCACAATGACCAGTAATTATTTCAGAAACGACCCGTGTATTATAACGACTAAGTTTCACCAGAGAAGTTGATGTCTTCTTGCTAAAGGCCGGCCATAGCGCCCTGGCCGTTGCGCATGTTTCCAGATGAATCCGTCGTCTTTTTGCTCGATCGGTGGTTTGGTCCTCTATAGATTGGGACTACTACAAAAGAGAGGGCCCGCGATAAGTTCAGCGCCGACCCTTTCCTAGCTAGCTCGTCAGCCCTTTCATTTCCTTCGATATCCATATGCCCTGGAACCCAGCAAAGGGTCACCGCATTGGCTCTGGATATTCCATTTAAGACCGATTTGCAGGTTCAGAGTCCAGAGCCTTAATGGCTGCCTGGCTGTCTATATAGACAGTTATCGTTTTACCAACGATATTACTCTCACGTATAATTTCCGCAGCCTGTATGATGGCTATGATTTCGGCCTGAAAGACGCTGCAGTCGTCGCTTATTCTAAAGGAGTTGTTTATTCCCACAATAAACTCCGGCTCCCGTGCTAACGGCCATCTTAGAAGCGTTTTCTTCATGGTTCTCAGGTTCCTCCAGTGCGCTTTGTCAGGAATTCTTATATTGAATCTCCTTTCAAATGCTAGCATAGGGGTCATGAAATCGGTTTCCACCGATCAGTCCTACAGCGGTTTTAGCCGCCAGACTGCTGCAGTATATATCAAGCGGAATGAAACAGAGCATGGTTTCCATTGCCGCTGTAGATGTTGTTCTTATTGACCCCATACACGCTGCCCTCTGTATTTTGGTGAGGTTTGAAAGCTGATATTGCTTCTCAAGAACCATCCACCAAACTAGTGAACCATATGTGAGAATGGGTCTTACGATCGCTGTGTATATCCAGTACACCACAGCTGGTTTGAAGCCCAACGTGCTGCTGAATGCCTTTTTGCAAGAATAGAAAGCTACGCTAGCTTTTTTGATGCGTTCGGCAGTGTTATCCTTCCAGTTCAGTTTGGAATTTAAAATTACGCCCAGGTATCGAGCTGAACTTGAGATACTTAGTTCAATACCACCGATGTTTGGGGATCTTAAGGTAGGAATTGATCTCTTTTTAGTGAAAAGAACTACCTCCGTGGATGGGTTCACCCCCAGCCCTTTGCTGCTGACCCAATTATTCACTAGTTGTAGTGCAAGATTTAGTCTTTCGCTTAGGACTGGAGGGAATTTTCCGGAAACCAGGATGACCACATCGTCGGCATAGGCCGTCGCGTTGAAGCCGTTTTCCTTCAGTATCACCAAGATCTCATCCTCTACAAGGAGCCATAGTAAAGGAGATAGAACTCCGCCTTGGGGCGTTCCTCTGCAGACGCTTCTCCGGATGGTTACATCTCCTAGCATGGAAAGTATAACCCTCGATTGAAGCATCTGTGCAATCCGATTGCAGAGACCCATGTTTAAATGAGCTCTGTGTAGGCTGTCCAGGATCGCGTCAGTATTTACGTTGTTAAAAGCCTCTTCAATGTCTAGGAACGCCCTGAGAGAGAACTCTTTAAAGTGGAGGGATCTTTCTATACTTGATACGACCCTGTGTAGCGCAGTATCTACCGATCTGCCGCAGATGTATGCGTGTTGTGATTCCACTGACTCTTGCAGCATCTCAGGTCGAATGTTATCCATTCCTGGTGCCTTATATGGAGCAAATGATTTAATTGCCCAGGCTATCTTGTCATCATCTATTATATTCCTCACGTCTTCCGCGCTTATTCCCGGTCTCATATCTGGAGTGGGTAGATCATCTTCGGAGATCGATGTACATCCGGGAAAATGAGTACTCAATAGTATATCCAGCGTTTCCTCTTGTGACTCTGCCCAGTTACCATCATCTTTCCTAATATTGGATGCCGGCGTTGGTGTCTTGGCCAGAATCTTCCGTAAGCGGGACGCTTCGTTTGTTGATTCTATAGATGCGCAAAAGGACCTCCAGGAGTTCTTTGCGAACCTAATCTCTTTCTTGAGCAACTTTACGCTTTCTTTATAGGTGGACCACTCAACGACCCCCTCTTTTGCGAGGTTCCATCTTACTCTTGAAATGCGAATGAGTTCCGCTATCTTATCGCTCCACCATGGTGGACGCTTTTTACCGCTATGCCTACTAATCCGACAGGATTTCTCGAAAGATTGCGTTAGAAAATCGGTCAGTGCATCGACTGCATTGTCATCTGCTTCTATATAGTTGAGGTCCTCGGTGAAGTGATTCACCGATTTCCTTAGTTCTCTCTTGAATTTTGAACAGTTAGCCGTACGCGGATTTCTAAAAATCACTTTCCCAGTAGATAGTTGTAGTTTGAAGAGTATCCAACAATGATCGGATAGTGACGCCTTGTCGGAGACTCTCCAGTCAACAACTTCAACAGAGCTCTGTTCTGAAACAAACGTAATATCCAAGACTTCCTTTCTAGTAGACGTTACAAAGGTGGGGTCATTGCCTCTATTACTAAGATTGGATTCTAGAATATAGTTAAACAAAACTTCGCCTATGGCATTGATATCTGTGCTACCCCACAAAGTGTGGTGAGCGTTAGCACCACATCCCAGGACTAAGTTTTTCTTACCTTTTTGAGACGCTGATATGAGCGACCTCAGGTCTTCCGAGGGGAAGTTGATGCCGTCATCGTAAGGTAGGTACGCAGACGCCACCGTGCAGTTCCCGTTCACCCCTCTCAAGTTCACCACTGTCAAGTCACCGGAGCTGAAATGAGACTGCATTAAAATTTGAAGACTCTTTTTAGCCACGATACAAGTCCTAACCTTGGCAGCGTCGCTTCTATAATATATATTATAGTCTTTTGACCCTAATCCCATCTCGTGATTGTTGAGAATCAATGGTTCTTGGATTAGGGTCAGATCCAGCTGCTCCTTCATTAGGAGCAGCCTCAAGTTGTCGGAGGCGACTGTACTATAGTGTGTGACGCTTTAAATCTGGAAAAGAAAATATGTTTTTTTTTAAAGTAAAAACTCATAAAAATATTGTAATATGCGAGCTACGGCTCGAGTAGATAAAACAATATTCTGTGAAATTTATTTCTTTATTTTCTAGTCTATAGAACAATTCAGGTTCACACTATATTAATTATTATTATTAAAATTACAACTTCGCCCATTATCACTTTTCTAATCTCTTCGCCACAGTTTAAAAACTACTGCTGCTTTCTCAATCGCCATCTGTCCTTATATAGAAGAAGTTTCTGATAGCCAGAAACTTCTAGCAAATTCTTCGACCACTGCAACAAGAGAAATAATTCTTGCAGTTATAATTCCCTTTTATCCCTGATATTATTCGTCTCTTTCGTTGACATGAGCTGTGGAGACTTCGTCCCAGACACGAACCTCGAATGAAAGGACAGTTCGAACCAAAATTCTGCCAGAATGAAAAGTCACTTCGGAATTTGTTGCGTCATATTTTTAGGGGGCGTAGTTATTATTATGCTACACTGCCCCCCTCTTAGACGTGTTCGTCCCGAACAAGTGCATCCTCATTTCGGCCATTGTATCGACTCAGTCGGTCCACATGAACCACTTTCATTTTGGCCCTCGGTCCTCGCTGGATGCGGTAGACAACATCGTTGATGCGGGTTACTATTCTGTAGGGACTTTCCCAGTTCCGCTGTAATTTAGGTGATTTCCCCTTTTGGCGATGGGGATTATACAGCCACACCAGATCTCCTTCCTGGAATCCTGACGTTGTTGCCTTGGCATCATACCTGGTCTTCATGCGGTCGCTCGTCATCTTAATCTGGCTTCTGGTCCTTTGGTGTATGTCCCTAAGCCTTTCCCTAAGGTCCGCCACGTACTCTTCTTCATTTCTGGGCTCATTGGTAGGAGATCCAAATTTCACCTCACTGGGTAAACGATCTATTCCACCAAATAAGATTTCGAACGGCGTATGTCGAGTAGTGCTATGCACGGCACTTCTATAGGCCATCAAAAACAAGGGAATCTGCCGGTCCCAATCCCGTTGGTAGTCACCTACGACCTTCGAGAGATGTTCGTCCAAAGTCCTATTGAAACGCTCCACCATACCGTCCGACTGTGGATGAAGCGGGGTTGTCCTTGTCTTTTTGATTCCGAGTAGTTGACACATCTCTTGGAAGATTCTTGACTCGAAGTTCCTCCCTTGGTCAGAATGCAATTCCAAGGGCACACCGAATCTGCTAACCCAATTGTAGACGATCTGCTCCGCCACGGTTCTGGCTTCCTGGTTAGGGATCGGAAACGCTTCCAGCCACTTACTGAAGTAGTCCATCACTACGAGTATATACCGATTACCATTGTCGGTTTCCGGAAAGGGCCCTGTGATGTCAATGGCGATTCGTTCGAAAGGTGCTCCCACGTTGTATTGGTGCATCTTACCTCGAGTTTTGATTCTCGAACCCTTGCTAGCTGCACACACGTCGCATTTTCTGCACCAGTCTTCGATATCTTCCTTCGCTTTTAACCAATAAAAACGTTCTCGTACCTTTTCTAGCGCCTTATTCACTCCCAAGTGGCCTCCGGTCGCCCCGCCATGCATTTCCTGTAACACCTCCTTGACCCTCGTCCGCGGTACGACAAGCTGCATTACAAACGACTTTCCGTCCGAGGATTCCCATTTTCTTCTCAGAACACCTTCTTGGACATGGAGGGAGTCCCACTGCGCAAAATATGCCTTTAAGGTCGGGCTTCTGTGAGAGATGTCGTGATGATCCGGTTTCTCCATGTTCTCCTTCCAGGCCAGAATCGGCTCGATATCCGGGTCTTCCTTCTGAGCGTTCCGGATCTCATCTACGCTCCAGCCGGCGATAGGTTCGGCTCTCATTCTTTGGATGGAAACCAGCTCCCGTTCTTCCTGACGCGCACAATGTTTACAATCCGTTGTGCATGGTCTCCGGGACAGTGCATCCGCATTAGAGTGGAGTTTTCCTTTACGATGCTGTATTTCGTAGTCGTAGATTTGCAGCCTTTCGATCCATCTTGCGACCTGACCCTCAGGACTCTTGAACTGTAATAGCCATTTTAAGGCTGCATGGTCTGTGCGAAGAACGAACTTCCTCCCGTAGAGGTATTTGTGAAAATGCTTCGTAGCCAAGATCAAAGCTAGAAGTTCTCTCCTTGTCACGCAGTAGTTCCTTTCTGGTTTAGAGAGCACCTTGCTACGCAACCACCTTCTCTTGGCCGTCATGCACCTGGGAGAGTACGGCTCCTACCCCGACATTACTAGCATCTGCATCCACAATGAACGTTTCCCCGGGAGTGGGGTAAGCCAGTATCGGGGCATCGCATAGCCGTTGTTTAAGTGCCTTGAAGCTCTTCTCACACTCAATGGACCATTTGCAGCTGGACCCCTCAGTGCAAGCGTGAGTGCAATAGACTTCTCTTCATCGTCCCAGCTATTGGTCATTGCGGCCGCTTCGAATTGCCTCTTATAAATTGGCCATGATGTTTGACCATCGAAGATAGGAGGCTGCATCTCCTTTCTTCTCAGACCGTCAGTGGAATATTCCCGTGCTTTCTGTCTCTTCACGTTGCTGAGCTCCTTAGCAAGATTTTCGACTTGTTTTTCTACTTTTTCAAACTGAGTCTCTATCTTCCCGAACTGAGTTTCATGTTTCTCAAAATTTTCATCGAATCTAGTTTCGACTTTTTCGAGTTGCGTCTCGACCTTCTCGATTTTCTCTTCGATCACTTCGAATTTGGATTCCAAGTTCTTGTTTTGCTCATCAAGTTTACTTTCCAGAGCATCTAGAGAATTCTTTTGTGCGTCCATCTTAAGTTCTAGAAAATTCTTTTGTTCGTCCATTGCTTTCTTTTGTTCGTCCATTGCTTTCTTTTGGTCGTCCAGCTTAAGTTCTATAGAATTCCTTTGGTCTTATATTGCTTTCTTTTGTTCGTCCATGACTAACTTAAGTTGCAGGAGCAGACTTGTTATACCCGGGTCGGCTGCTGTACTTGCTGGTTCCTCTTCCACGTCAAACTCAACGTCATGCGGATTTTCACCTTCCTGCGTTACTGCTTCTTCCAAACGAATCAGTAGGGCATCTTTCCCACCAGTTGTGTCGAGGTTCCGCTTACTGAGTTCTGCCTTTAGTTGAGTTATAGTTAGTTTTCCCAATTTGCGACCCATTTTGCGCAACTAATTAACTCAACACAGAAATCGTTTTTTTTTTTTTTGCTTGTGCAATTTCACACCACGGAAATAGTTATTCACAGAATAAGTTTTATCCCACTTCTGACACCAATGCAATATGCGAGCTACGGCTCGAGTAGATAAAACAATATTCTGTGAAATTTATTTCTTTATTTTCTAGTCTATAGAACAATTCAGGTTCACACTATATTATTCTTCGCAATTCTTTTCTTACAATGGTCTCTGTCCTCTCAAATCACTTTATCTCCTTTCGATTACTTAATTCACAAATCCAAACTAATTACTTCTTCTTGTTAAATCTCAACTTTCAATTTATCACAAAATTACAACTTCGCCCATTATCACTTTTCTAATCTCTTCGCCACAGTTTAAAAACTACTGCTGCTTTCTCAATCGCCATCTGTCCTTATATAGCAGAAGTTCCTGGTAGCCAGAAACTTCTAGCAAATTCTTCGACCACTGGAACAAGAGAAATAATTCTTGCAGTTATAATTCCCTTTTATCCCTGATATTATTCGTCTCTTTCGTTGACATGAGCTGTGGAGACTTCGTCCCAGACACGAACCTCGAATTAAAGGACAGTTCGAACCAAAATTCTGCCAGAATGAAAAGTCACTTCGGAATTTGTTGCGTCATATTTTTAGGGGGCGTAGTTATTATTATGCTACAATATGTTTGTTTTTTTTTCACTCATTTATTAGATACATGTTTGTTTTTATAATATATTGTAGCATAATAATAACTACGCGCCTATGTCTATGCAGCAAATTCCGAAGTGACTTTCCATTCTGGCAGAATTTTGGTTCAAACTGTCCTTCATTCGAGGTTCGTGTCGGGGACGAAGTCTCCACAGCTCATGTCAACGAAAGAGACGAATAATATTAGGGATAAAAGGGAATTATAACTGCAAGAATTATTTCTCTTGTTCCAGTGGTCGAAGAATTTGCTAGAAGTTTCTGGCTATCAGAAACTTCTGCTATATAAGGACAGATGGCGATCAAAAAAAGACACAGTTGGTTTAGAACCGTGGCGAAGAGATTAGAAAAGTGATAATGGGCGAAGTTGTAATTTGGTGATAAATTGAAAGTTGAGAGTGAACAAGAAAAAGTAATTAGTTTGGATTTGTGAATTAAGAAATTGAAAGGAGATAAAGTGATTAGAGAGGAAAGAGACCTTGTAAGAAAAGAATAAGGCGAAGAATAGTATAGTGTGAACTTGAATTGTTCTATAGAGTAGAAAATAAAGAAATAATTTCTCAGAATAATTGTTTTATCTACTCGAGCCGTAGCCCGCATACTACATTGGTGTCAGAAGCGGGATAAAACTTATTCTGTGAATAACTATTTCCGTGGTGTGAAATTGCACAAGCAAAAAAAAAAAAAAAAACGATTTCTGTGTTGAGTTAATTAGTTGCGCAAAATGGGTCGCAAATTGGGAAAACTAACTATAACTCAACTAAAGGCAGAACTCAGTAAGCGGAACCTCGACACAACTGGGGGAAAAGATGCCCTACTGATTCGTCTGGAAGAAGCAGTAACGCAGGAAGGTGAAAATCCGCACGACGTAGAGTTTGACGTGGAAGAGGAAGCAGTAAGTACAGCAGCCGACCCGGGTATAACAAGTCTGCTCCTGCAACTTAAGTTAGTCATGGACGAACAAAAGAAAGCAATAGAAGATCAAAGGAATTCTCTAGAACTTAAGCTGGACGAACAAAAGAAAGCGATGGACGAACAAAAGAAAGCGATGGACGAACAAAAGAAAGCAATGGGCGACCAAAGGAATTCTCTAGAACTTAAGCTGGACGAACAAAAGAATTCTCTAGAACTTAAGTTGGATGAACAAAAGAAGGCAATGGATGAACAAAAGAAAGCAATGGACGAACAAAAGAATTCTCTAGATGCTCTGGAAAGTAAACTTGATGAGCAAAACAAGAACTTGGAATCCAAATTCGAAGTGATCGAAGAGAAAATCGAGAAGGTAGAGACGCAACTCGAAAAAGTCGAAACTAGATTCGATGAAAATTTTGAGAAACAGGAAACTCAGTTCGGGAAGATAGAGATTCAGTTTGAAAAAGTGGATACGCAATTCGAGATAGTAGGAAAGCAAGTCGAAAATCTTGCTAAGGAGCTCAGCAACGTGAAGAGACAGAAAGCACGGGAATATTCCACTGACGGTCTGAGAAGAAAGGAGATGCAGCCTCCTATCTTCGATGGTCAAACATCATGGCCAATTTATAAGAGGCAATTCGAAGCGGCCGCAATGACCAATAGCTGGGACGATGAAGAGAAGTCTATTGCACTCACGCTTGCACTGAGGGGTCCAGCTGCGGAGCTCTTGCAGACCATCCCGGAAGATAAACAGCAGAACTACGACTCTCTGGTTCAGGCTATCGAGATGCGGTTTGGGGATGAACACATGCAGCAGGTGTACAGGGTTCAGCTGCGTAGTCGAGTCCAGAAAAGGGGGGAAACGCTCCAACAGTTGCAAGCGGATATAGAGCGACTAGCCCATCTTTCATACCCTAAAGCCGGTGAGGAGCTTATCAACGAAATGGCGGTGGAAGCTTTTATTCAGGCCATAGAGGACAGACAACTGCAAATGGCTGTAAGGATGGCTGAAAAGCGAACACTCCCCGAGGCATTGGCATTCGCTTTGTCAATGAAGGCTGCGGACCAAGCATACCAGGGAATACACCGTGTCAGGGAAATGTCCGTCGTGGAATGCTCATGCCAGAGAACAGCCGTCAAAGCTCGCGGAAGTCAAATCCGTTGCTGGAATTGCAACCAAACCGGACACCTACAACGGCAGTGCAGAAGTGCACCTAGACGAGGAAATTGTCCACATTGCGGAAGTAGGAGAAGCAGAGAGGAAGCATCCTGTCGGTCAGACTTCCCAAAACCAGCAGTCGGGAGATGCGTAAGGACCAACTTCGCGGGGCAGAAGTTGGTTACTGGAATCGAGGCCCCCAGGACCACCATTCAAGTTTCGCAAACCAAACGGGGTAACAAGAGCCTGACAGTGGAGGCACTAATCAACGAGAAGAAGTGCGTAGCCACCATCGACACAGGTGCCACTGCCTCCATTGTAAGAAGAGATATCGTCAAAAGCTCCTGGCTGCACAACACCAACAGCTACTGCCTGAAGACTGCAACAGGGGAAATGGCGAAGGTATTTGGAGAAGTTCGTCTTACGATTACTCTGGCAGGACTGACGTTCTCCCATGCGTTTCTGGTGGCAGATATATGCGACGAGTGCATCATCGGGGTAGACTTCATGAAAGCAAATGAAGTAATCTTGGACATCGGGATGCAAGTACTGAGGTATCGAAATGTGGAGATTCCGATGGTGTACGGAAATGAGAATGCCGTAACTCTCAGGACAGTCATCAGCAAAGACGAAGTTTTGCCGCCGTCTTCAGAGACAATCATTTGGACGAAGCTGGAAGGTGATCTTGGGAGCCACCGATTCTACATAGTAGAACCAGACCCAGAGAAGAATTCTCACGACTACATCGTGGGAAAGACGTTAGTCGAACCAAAGAACACCATGGTTCCAGTAAGAGTTTTGAACGCAAGACCACACACTGTCAAACTAAGGCGAGGGGAGGTGACTGGAAAATGCACGCCGATTACCGCCGTCGCAACAATATCTGAACGTGATGCTCCAAAACCTCTCCCATCACCTTGGACAGCGGAAACGAGAGAGACGATTCTCCAGTCCAGTGAGCTGAATCAGGAGCAGCGAACTATGGCAGAGAATCTTATCAATGAGTACGCTGATGTATTTGCCTCACAGGACGGAGAATACGGCCGAACACACCTGGTACAACATCGAATAGACACTGGTGATACTAGACCAATTCGTCAGCCTGCTAGGCGCCTTCCATTGGCAAAGCAGACAGAAGTTGCAGAGATGGTGTCGGCAATGGAGAAAGAAGGTCTGATTGAAAGTTCCAAAAGTCCGTGGGCATCACCGGTTGTACTGGTAAAGAAGAAAGATGGCAGCACGCGGTTCTGCGTGGACTATCGGCAGCTCAATTACGTCACCAAGAAAGACAGCTATCCTCTGCCACGGATTGACGACACGCTAGACACACTATCAGGAGCCCGATGGTTTTCCACTCTCGACTTGAAGAGTGGCTACTGGCAGGTACAGATCCATCCAGAAGACCGGGAGAAAACCGCCTTCACCACAGGAAATGGGCTATGGCAATTCACGGTAATGCCATTCGGGCTGTGCAATGCTCCGGCGACTTTCGAGCGATTGATGGAATGTGTCCTGCAAGGGTTAACATGGAAAACCTGTTTGGTATACTTGGATGATGTCATCGTCGTAGGAAAAACGTTTGCGCAACACCGAGACAATCTAAGGGATGTGTTTCAAAGGCTTCGAAGTGCCCACCTGAAGCTCAACCCCAAGAAGTGCGCCCTGTTTAGAGCGGAAGTCAAGTACCTGGGACACATAATTTCAGCGAAAGGAGTGAGAACCGATCCGGAGAAGGTCGAAGCGGTGAAAAACTGGCCAGTCCCCAAAGACAAACACCAACTAAGGAGCTTCCTGGGCCTAGCCACCTACTACAGACGGTTCGTGAAGGATTTTGCCGGGATCGCAAAGAACCTGCACCAGTTGACGGAAAAGGGAAAACAATTCAAATGGTCAATTGAGTGCGAGAAGAGCTTCAAGGCACTTAAACAACGGCTATGCGATGCCCCGATACTGGCTTACCCCACTCCCGGGGAAACGTTCGTTGTGGATGCAGATGCTAGTAATGTCGGGGTAGGAGCCGTACTCTCCCAGGTGCATGACGGCCAAGAGAAGGTGGTTGCGTACTTCAGCAAGGTGCTCTCTAAGCCAGAAAGGAACTACTGCGTGACAAGGAGAGAACTTCTAGCTTTGATCTTGGCTACGAAGCATTTTCACAAATACCTCTACGGGAGGAAGTTCGTTCTTCGCACAGACCATGCAGCCTTAAAATGGCTATTACAGTTCAAGAGTCCTGAGGGTCAGGTCGCAAGATGGATCGAAAGGCTGCAAATCTACGACTACGAAATACAGCATCGTAAAGGAAAACTCCACTCTAATGCGGATGCACTGTCCCGGAGACCATGCAGAACGGATTGTAAACATTGTGCGCGTCAGGAAGAACGGGAGCTGGTTTCCATCCAAAGAATGAGAGCCGAACCTATCGCCGGCTGGAGCGTAGATGAGATCCGGAACGCTCAGAAGGAAGACCCGGATATCGAACCGATTCTGGCCTGGAAGGAGAACATGGAGAAACCGGATCATCAGGACATCTCTCACAGAAGCCCGACCTTAAAGGCATATTTTGCGCAGTGGGACTCCCTCCATGTCCAAGAAGGTGTTCTGAGAAGAAAATGGGAATCCTCCGACGGAAAGTCGTTTGTAATGCAGCTTGTCGTACCGCGGACGAGGGTCAAGGAGGTGTTACAGGAAATGCATGGCGGGGCGACCGGAGGCCACTTGGGAGTGAATAAGACGCTAGAAAAGGTACGAGAACGTTTTTATTGGTTAAAAGCGAAGGAAGATATCGAAGACTGGTGCAGAAAATGCGACGTGTGTGCAGCTAGCAAGGGTCCGAGAATCAAAACTCGAGGTAAGATGCACCAATACAACGTGGGAGCACCTTTCGAACGAATCGCCATTGACATCGCAGGGCCCTTTCCGGAAACCGACAATGGTAATCGGTATATACTCGTAGTGATGGACTACTTCAGTAAGTGGCCGGAAGCGTTTCCGATCCCTAACCAGGAAAGCAGAACCGTGGCGGAGCAGATCGTCTACAATTGGGTTAGCAGATTCGGTGTGCCCTTGGAATTGCATTCTGACCAAGGGCGGAACTTCGAGTCAAGAATCTTCCAAGAGATGTGTCAACTACTCGGAATCAAAAAGACAAGGACAACCCCGCTTCATCCACAGTCGGACGGTATGGTGGAGCGTTTCAATAGGACTTTGGACGAACATCTCTCGAAGGTCGTAGGTGACTACCAACGGGATTGGGACCGGCAGATTCCCTTGTTTTTGATGGCCTATAGAAGTGCCGTGCATAGCACTACTCGACATACACCGTTCGAAATCTTATTTGGTGGAATAGCTCGTTTACCCAGTGAGGTGAAATTTGGATCTCCTACCAATGAGCCCAGAAATGAAGAAGAGTACGTGGCGGACCTTAGGGAAAGGCTTAGGGACATACACCAAAGGACCAGAAGCCAGATTAAGATGACGAGCGACCGCATGAAGACCAGGTATGATGCCAAGGCAACAACGTCAGGATTCCAGGAAGGAGGTCTGGTGTGGCTGTATAATCCCCATCGCCAAAAGGGGAAATCACCTAAGTTACAGCGGAACTGGGAAGGTCCCTACAGAATAGTAACCCGCATCAACGATGTTGTCTACCGCATCCAGCGAGGACCAAGGGCCAAAATGAAAGTGGTTCATGTGGACCGACTGAGTCGATACAATGGCCGAAATGAGGATGCACTTGTTCGGGACGAACACGTCTAAGAGGGGGGCAGTGTAGCATAATAATAACTACGCGCCTATGTCTATGCAGCAAATTCCGAAGTGACTTTCCATTCTGGCAGAATTTTGGTTCAAACTGTCCTTCATTCGAGGTTCGTGTCGGGGACGAAGTCTCCACAGCTCATGTCAACGAAAGAGACGAATAATATTAGGGATAAAAGGGAATTATAACTGCAAGAATTATTTCTCTTGTTCCAGTGGTCGAAGAATTTGCTAGAAGTTTCTGGCTATCAGAAACTTCTGCTATATAAGGACAGATGGCGATCAAAAAAAGACACAGTTGGTTTAGAACCGTGGCGAAGAGATTAGAAAAGTGATAATGGGCGAAGTTGTAATTTGGTGATAAATTGAAAGTTGAGAGTGAACAAGAAAAAGTAATTAGTTTGGATTTGTGAATTAAGAAATTGAAAGGAGATAAAGTGATTAGAGAGGAAAGAGACCTTGTAAGAAAAGAATAAGGCGAAGAATAGTATAGTGTGAACTTGAATTGTTCTATAGAGTAGAAAATAAAGAAATAATTTCTCAGAATAATTGTTTTATCTACTCGAGCCGTAGCCCGCATACTACAATATACTTAAAAATACGAATTATTTTGGATCGTGCCAAAACGCGCGGACTTTGCTTTTTACACCTCTCATTAAGGCTTGAACATCATCTTCGGTTAAGGTTTTGGCCACTTGTCTCCACTTTTTTCGAAAAATTTGTTCCGTTTCGTATACTCCACCATTTGTCTTTAACTTAGCTTTCATTAGAGCCCAAAACGTTTCTAGGGGGCGAAGTTCTGGACAATTAGGAGGATTAGCATCCTTTGGCACGACATTTATCTTATTTTGAATGAAAAACTCAAGCGTCCTTTTCGCATAGTGTGATGTCGCCAAATCCGGTCAAAACAGAACCGATTTCTTATGCTCTCTAATAAACTTAAGCAGATGCTTTTGTAAACATTCCTTGATGTAGATGTCCGCATTAATTGTGCAATGAGTGATGAATTCCTCACTTTTTTTGCCACAGGACCAGATAGCCTGCCAAATGAGGAATTTTTTGGGGAATTTCGAAGCTCGACGGGTCCTAAATTTTGCATCAACACCATCAACAAAATTTGCGACGTAATATTCATTGCCTGGAATTTGAGCAAAGTCGGCAACGCAGTAAGTCTCGTCATCCATTACACAGCAATCGTATTTTGTCAAAAAATGTTCGTAAAGCTTTCGAGATCGACGTATTGCTTCCTTTTGCTTTGATTCGTCGCGATCTGGTACCTTTTTTACTTTATACGATGATAATCCAGCTCTAACTTTAGCACGCTGGATAGTACCGGTTGATGTGGAAAGCTTTTTCGCTGCGCCTCGAACAGAAAGGTTGGGGTTTCTCTTAAAAGTGCACTCAATCTTAGCTTGAAGCCTGGGGTCCAGAGGTCCAAGTTTTCGACCCGAACCTGCCTTTCTCTGGACTGACAGGGTTTCCTTGTAATTATTTATAACCGAATATACCGTTGAAACAGCCACTTTTATTTTCTTTGCAATTTTATACAATGGAATATTTGGATTTTGCAGATATTCGTTCACTATTGCAATTCGCTGCTCTTCTTCTTTGCTCACCATTATGATAGTAGCACGTCTGGTCAGAAAATAACATTGCCAACGATACTGAATATATAGTGAAATATGGCACTAATTTTTTTCTTGAATTCTCGCCAAAATATTATTTTTATTAGGGAGAACATTTCCAGATTTCAAGCGTTACACCTATTATGATGGATGTTGATTTGCACTACCTTCATTGGTTGTCGCAATTTCAACTTCCATAGCGTCAGTCGCCCCATCGTTCTCTGCCTGTTGAGTTCGCTTTAGGAGTTTCAGAGTTACTTCTCCCGCTCCATAGAACAGCTTCAACTGTTTATCTTCCAGAAGTGAGGCCGGAGGTTCATTCATGAGGATAATGAATCCCTTGGTCGCATTCTTCGATTCTTCCTCCACAACGACCTCCCAGCTCTTCATATCAGTAGAAGGGTTCTGGGCTTTTAGGAAGCTGAGGATCTCTGTTTTGTCCACACTCCAGTCAGTAACACAGAGCCTTCCCTTGGGTATGGTTGGGATTTCATCGGGAGGTACCGCTCGCAGTGCAGCCCCTTCCCATAGTTTAAGACCGCGAACCGTGGCTTTCGCGAAATCAAGCGATAATTGGTCTTTACAGTCTATCAGACTGAATCCACGATACCACTTCGCTCTCCCGAATGTGGGTGCAATTCCACCAGTATTCTTTCGGATACGGTCAAAGACTCCAGCTAAGGCCTTCTCAATCATTTGACCGCGTTCTTGGGAGTACTGGCCACTAGGTTTTCCTAGTGTAGTTCACTACACCTAGTTGTAGTGAACTACGAATCGCTCCGCTGAAAAGCATCTCCGTATCAGCCTTCGACCTTTTGGGGGGATTTTTAGTGTCCTCCGAGTATCTCAACCTTTTTGACACAAAATCCTCCCTCTTGGTCTTGGCCATCCTACGAGAATGTTCAGCGGCCCTCGAGATTTCTGGCTGACCAGTAGGACTTGCCTTAGCGGCAGCGGTCTTCCTGGTAGTTTTTGTGTGAGCTGCTCCCTTCCTTCTGATGTCTGCCTTAGGGGCATCTACCTTACGGTTGGCCTTGGTTTTTCCAGCAGTCTGTTTAGGCACAGGCCTCGTCAGAGCGTCCTTTTCTATTATATAAAAAGCCCAGGCCAGGGAGTTTTGTTCTTTCTCGGAGAGGGAAGATGGGTCCTTTACCTCCAGGATCGATTTGATATGCGTCGCTCTACGGAACAACCGCCTTCTCATCTGACCTGGAGAGACTTTCTTCTTCATCTCCGACTTCTGGGTACACTCGGATGGATCTGCTAATAGCCGCTCCTCCATTTCCATAGAGATCTCCTCATCCGGGTTGGTTGCCGCTCAGTCAATTCTGGTAAGCCCACGGATAGTGTGTCAGCGTCCGAACTGCTGTTTGTTTTGTTTTTTCTTTTTCTTTTTTGTTCATTTTGTTCCCACGAGTAAGGTCGGAATATAGGTCAGTGCCGCCGTGCCAGGGTAAGGCATTTTCAGATCACAGACCTCGCCAGGGCATCTGTGAGAGCTCGTTAGCGGTTGGTATTTTATCCCCCAACCTTCCATCTTCGGTACGGTTTTATACTTGCTCACACCACCGTTTGAATAGGGAGGCTATCTCTTAGTTTTCGGACCTCCAGGAGTCGATGAATAATCAGCATTCGCCAACCCATCATACAGCCCTACTTAAGCCCCAGCACTACGACAAGGTGGATAGCCATCGCTGGGGAACATTTGGTATTTGTATTTCATTAAATTTTATGTTAAAATTTGTACATTGAGTTTTTCTACATATATGCAAATGTTTACTTTTTTCTACGGACATTTTTGAGCCGGATTGAAGGAACCATTTGTTAAGGCGCAGAAGTATGTCTGTGAAAATATCTTTCGTACGGAGTATATCATTGCATTTAGACGATTTTGGGGAAATTGACAATTATTTCACTAATTTCATTGTATGCAATTATAAAGAGGGTCACCGAAAGTGGTGATCCTTGGGGAATACCATTATAAAGCTTGTGGGGATGGGGGTAGAAGTTATTTAGATTAACTCAAAATTTTCTGTTCGATAAGAACGATTTTATATAATTGAACATTCTGGGAACAATTTTCCACTTCAATATTTTGATAAGTATGAATGTATACCAATACGGTCGAATGCTTTTTCGAAATCGACTGATAATATAGATACTCGTACATGGTTCTTGCACGATAAAGCCGATGTAACGATTTCGTCTATATGCATTAAGGCGTCGATTGTACCTCTTCCGTGTTTAAAGGCAATTTGGTTTGGTGTTATTACATTATGTTTTTCTATATACCAGAGTAGTCGTCTGGATATGATTTTTTCTAGCAGTTTACCCGTGCATAGAAGTAAGGAAATAGGTCTGTACCCATTGAGATCGGAAGAAGGTTTGTTTGGTTTTGGGTTTGATTGGGTTAGATATTGTTTTGGATTCAACTACAATATTTTTAATAATATATGGGGTATAATTACCGGGGAGAGTTTTTATATCAGCCCATATATTTTTTTTTGTGCTTGAATTTGGGCAAATGTTGGAAGTGAATTTTTCGAAACTTTCTCTTTTCGACTCTTTTGCGAAATAGAGCATTGGATTTGCCGTATTTAATTAGGTTACTGTCGGTGGGAATTTTTTTTTTTTTAAATTTTTTCACAATTCTTGTTTATTTTTGCGCAGGGTATTGATTTCCGAGTTCCACCAAGAAACAAAAGATTTGAGCAGGAAATTTTTTGTTTGGGGGATCGCTATATTCGCTGCGTATCTCAGACTTTTAGTGATAGAAGAGACTTCTTTGTTAATGTTTGTCGACATGTCGGTTTTTAAAAGGAACTCTTCTACTCTAATACGAAAAACTCCCCAGTCCGCTCTATCTGTTTGAAATGTTGGTGTTGGTTTTTTTATATATGATGCTATTCTTAAGGCGGGTGCTAGTTTGTTGTTGTGGAAGAGAAATGAGTAATATTTGAATGTTGCGTGTTTTTTCTTATGCTGTGTGGAGAATGATGTGTTGGTGTGTTGTTATGTTGGTGTGAATTTGAGTTAATTTTGTCTAATGAGAGTCGATCGGGTTTGGAGTGGTAAACGAGGTTTGAAAGTGAGATGAAGATTTTTTGGTTGAGTGTTGGTATTTTCAGCGAAATTTTTTGTAACTGTGATATTGTTTCAATCGTTTGGTAAGTGAGTGGAAATGTTTGTTTTGCTTTGAAGGGTTGATATAGGGGGTACCGTTTAGTTTGCGTGAGGAGGATTATTGGAGTTTGCGGGAGGAGGGGTTATTTCTGTTGTAGTGGTTTCGGAGTGTGTTACGCTTTTAACAATTGTTGCGAAAGATGATGAGGTAAAATTAGTGGGATTTTGTTGTCTAAAGATTTGTTTGGCTTCAGCCATAATATATTTCCCTATTGTTTTAATTTTCAGTACTTTTTTTGCTTGGATGAATCTCTTACAATTTTTAGCAGAAGATGGGTGGTTTTCTAGGCAATTTGCACATGACACACGCACGCTGTTGGTGTCTTGTTATGTTGGTGTGAATTTGAGTTAATTTTTTCTAAGTGAGAGTCGATCGGGTTTAGAGTGGTAAACGAGGTTTGAAAGTGAGATGAAGATTTTTTTGGTTGAGTATTGGTATTTTCAGCGAAATTTTCTGTAACTGTGATATTGTTTCAATCGTTTGGTAAGTAAGTGGAAATGTTTGTTTTGCTATGAAGGGTTGATATAGGGGATACCGTTTGGTTTGCGTGAAGAGGATTATTGGAGTTGCGGGAGGAGGGGTTATTTCTGTTGTAGTGGGTTCGGAGTGTGTTACGCTTTTAAAAATTGTTGCGAAAGATGATGAGGTAAGATTAGTGGGATTTTGTTGTCTAAAGATTTGTTTGGCTTCAGCCATGCTACATTTCCTGACTGTTTTAATTTTCAGTACTTCTTTTGCTTGGATGAATCTCTTACAATTTTTAGCAGAAGGTGGGTGGTTTTCTAGGCAATTTGCACATGACACACGCACTCATTTTTCAGGAGCATTGGGGGGTAGGTTGCAATTTTCACAGGAAGTGTTACCTTTGCATCGTTTTGCAGTGTGGCCAAGAAGTTGGCAGTTTCGACAGCGCATTAGGTTGGGGTAATACTCCTCCACTTTGATGTTATACCATCCTACGTTAACCGTAGGTGGAGGGCGAGAACGGTTGAAGGTGAAAAGAATAAGGGCAGTGGGACGTAGGTTGTTTTCAACTGACTTCTTGAATTTAAAAATCTCCGTTACACTTTCAGTTGTATTTTCATTTACTCAAGTATCTCTTGCTCAGGGACATTGATCAGGCAAGGGGCATAACATGTGCCTTTACACGAGTTCAGTTGTTCGTGTAGAGTTAGAGTTGCTAGGAACATTTTGTAAAAAAAATCAAATTATTTCCGTTTTATGGTGAGTCTACTATCGACGATCGAAAGAATTTTGTTCATTTGAGTCCTGCTCAAATAGATACATATAATTGTGGAAAAAATGGTTTGTCCGGAAACTTATGGACGGCAGCGTACATCGGTACAACAAGGACAATTGTCGATGTCGATGTCGATGATGATGACGCTGCTGCATATAGATCTGCCGCTGAGGAATTAAGTAAAAATAAAATACAGTAGCGCTCGCATGAAAATAAAGCTACAAGGCCCATAAAAGTAGTAGTCAGAGGTCTTTATTTCTCACGCGACGGAGAAGAAATCGTTCAAGACTTGGTCCAAAAAAGATTTAAAGCTCTGAAAGCCAACAATTTAATAAAAAATGGTACAACTGATAAAAAAGAGACCTCTGCCTCTCTCTATTATCTATAGTTTGCAATCATCCTGGAAACTATAGAGGATGTTCAGTTCCAAGAAATTAAAAGTAAAGGTACTTCTAATATAACTAATCCCCAAAATGTAGCAAACAAAAAATCAACGGTTGGAAATAAACCTAAAAACCAACAGGCCAAAGAAATTGTTCAAAACAAATGCGTGGAAAACAGCAAATCCTATCCCGAAATTGTTAAAAATGTGAGAAAGAATGAGAAAACTTCCATAAAAGAAATGCTGGCCACTTATCCTAAAAAGAATAAATGAACAGGATTTAACAATAAAACAGTTAAGCGAAGAAGTCGCTCTCAAAAATCAATGATGGGCAGAACACTAAAAATCGCAACAAGGAATGCAAAATGTCTTTTACAGTACACATTTGAATTAAACATCTTTCTAACCATTGAAAATATAGACATATAGCCTGGTTTCCAAAACACTTTTCCCTATGATACAATCTTGTCTTGATATTAAAATACCAAACTACACGTGTTATCACGCTCCACATCCAGCTGACAAAGTTAGAGGAGGATCGGCTATACTTATTAGAAAGAACTTTAAACAATATGAAGAAGCCAATTTCACTAATGAGAATATGCAAGTAATAACAATAAGTATTAGCTTAAAAAAAATAATGAGCTTTAGGTACGAGGCAATATTACTCCCTACCTAGGTGTTCCCCAACTGAAGAACAGAACTCCTAAATTTGCTTTGACATAAGTTTCTTGTTGGCGATGACTTCAATGCCAAACATACCCACTAGGGATCTAGGTTAACAACAAAAAAAAAAAAAAAATGGCTTTATCTAGCAGGCCGGAACTACTGTGAATTCTTTTCCTCTTGATCGTCTACATACTGGCCTTCTAACAAAATACTGGAGCTTATTTACGTTTTCGTAGCAAAAATTATTAAACGAAATCATAATAAAGTTGAAAGTAATTATGATTTATCATACTCCAGTGATCTTGTTTTTTTTTTTTTTTTATAATTTGCGCGAGCCAAATGGAATATGAAGACCATTAAATTATTTCAGGGCACGGGCGTTTGTAGAAATTGAGAGAGAGAGAGAACGAAAGATTGGTGTAGTGGGTTTCAAACTTAGGTGGTATTAAGTTTTAGTAAACTCCAAGGGTGGCGTCCAGATAACTGGGGAGCTTGTTTGTTTTGCTTTTTGTCGTTGCTCATGATTCAAAGTATTTTTTTCACTCCATCAAGTTGCATTTAAGCCATATGACCACCCTACTGCCAGTGTTATGCCTTTGCAGTTGATCGACTTTTTTATTTATTTCAGACGAAATAAATAGATGATTGTTGAGATCATGATTTGAACCGTGAACCAAGAGCGTGACAAGCGTTGATGTTACCACTACACCACGGCCATCCTACGTGAAACGGAAGTGCAGGAAAAAAGTAATCCTGAGCTAGTAAACGATTTGGACTGAATTCAGCGAAAAGCTGGAAAGTTTTATAAACCTATAGAAACAAGTGAACAAATTGACCATAAAGCGGAAGGATTCATTGCTGATGTTCAACAGGCTGCAGAGGAAAGCACACCAGCTAATTTGAACAGGAGACAACCTGAAAATCACTCAGCACGATTTTAACGTCATATCTAGGACATTGCCTCATAGATTTTGTGGAAGAGCTCTTAGAAATATTCTTTGGTGGTGTCTTCCTTGTCCTCTGTGGGGGTATGAGTGCATATTAGGCTTATCTTAGCGAATTTGACATAGAAGAGACTTCTTTGTTAATGTTTGTCGACATGTCGGTTTTTAAAAGGAACTCTTCTACTCTATTACGAAAAACTCCCCAGTCCGCTCTATCTGTTTGAAATGTTGGTGTTGGTTTTTTATATATGATGCTATTCTTAAGACGGGTGCTAGTTTGTTGTTGTGGAAGAGAAATGAGTAATATTTGAATGTTGCGTGTTTTTTCTTATGCTGTGTGGAGAATGATGTGTTGGTGTGTTGTTATGTTGGTGTGAATTTGAGTTAATTTTGTCTAATGAGAGTCGATCGGGTTTAGAGTGGTAAACGAGGTTTGAAAGTGAGATGAAGATTTTTTGGGTTGAGTGTTGGTATTTTCAGCGAAATTTTTTGTAACTGTGATATTGTTTCAATCGTTTGGTAAGTGAGTGGAAATGTTTGTTTTGCTTTGAAGGGTTGATATAGGGGGTACCGTTTAGTTTGCGTGAGGAGGATTATTGGAGTTTGCGGGAGGAGGGGTTATTTCTGTTGTAGTGGTTTCGGAGTGTGTTACGCTTTTAACAATTGTTGCGAAAGATGATGAGGTAAAATTAGTGGGATTTTGTTGTCTAAAGATTTGTTTGGCTTCAGCCATGATATATTTCCCGATTGTTTTAATTTTCAGTACTTTTTTTGCTTGGATGAATCTCTTACAATTTTTAGCAGAAGATGGGTGGTTTTCTAGGCAATTTGCACATGACACACGCACGCTGTTGGTGTCTTGTTATGTTGGTGTGAATATGAGTTAATTTTTTCTAAGTGAGAGTCGATCGGGTTTAGAGTGGTAAACGAGGTTTGAAAGTGAGATGAAGATTTTTTTGGTTGAGTATTGGTATTTTCAGCGAAATTTTCTGTAACTGTGATATTGTTTCAATCGTTTGGTAAGTAAGTGGAAATGTTTGTTTTGCTATGAAGGGTTGATATAGGGGATACCGTTTGGTTTGCGTGAAGAGGATTATTGGAGTTGCGGGAGGAGGGGTTATTTCTGTTGTAGTGGGTTCGGAGTGTGTTACGCTTTTAAAAATTGTTGCGAAAGATGATGAGGTAAGATTAGTGGGATTTTGTTGTCTAAAGATTTGTTTGGCTTCAGCCATGCTACATTTCCTGACTGTTTTAATTTTCAGTACTTCTTTTGCTTGGATGAATCTCTTACAATTTTTAGCAGAAGGTGGGTGGTTTTCTAGGCAATTTGCACATGACACACGCACTCATTTTTCAGGAGCATTGGGGGGTAGGTTGCAATTTTCACAGGAAGTGTTACCTTTGCATCGTTTTGCAGTGTGGCCAAGAAGTTGGCAGTTTCGACAGCGCATTAGGTTGGGGTAATACTCCTCCACTTTGATGTTATACCATCCTACGTTAACCGTAGGTGGAGGGCGAGAACGGTTGAAGGTGAAAAGAATAAGGGCAGTGGGACGTAGGTTGTTTTCAACTGACTTCTTGAATTTAAAAATCTCCGTTACACTTTCAGTTGTATTTTCATTTACTCAAGTATCTCTTGCTCAGGGACATTGATCAGGCAAGGGGCATAACATGTGCCTTTACACGAGTTCAGTTGTTCGTGTAGAGTTAGAGTTGCTAGGAACATTTTGTAAAAAAAATCAAATTATTTCCGTTTTATGGTGAGTCTACTATCGACGATCGAAAGAATTTTGTTCATTTGAGTCCTGCTCAAATAGATACATATAATTGTGGAAAAAATGGTTTGTCCGGAAACTTATGGACGGCAGCGTACATCGGTACAACAAGGACAATTGTCGATGTCGATGTCGATGATGATGACGCTGCTGCATATAGATCTGCCGCTGAGGAATTAAGTAAAAATAAAATACAGTAGCGCTCGCATGAAAATAAAGCTACAAGGCCCATAAAAGTAGTAGTCAGAGGTCTTTATTTCTCACGCGACGGAGAAGAAATCGTTCAAGACTTGGTCCAAAAAAGATTTAAAGCTCTGAAAGCCAACAATTTAATAAAAAATGGTACAACTGATAAAAAAGAGACCTCTGCCTCTCTCTATTATCTATAGTTTGCAATCATCCTGGAAACTATAGAGGATGTTCAGTTCCAAGAAATTAAAAGTAAAGGTACTTCTAATATAACTAATCCCCAAAATGTAGCAAACAAAAAATCAACGGTTGGAAATAAACCTAAAAACCAACAGGCCAAAGAAATTGTTCAAAACAAATGCGTGGAAAACAGCAAATCCTATCCCGAAATTGTTAAAAATGTGAGAAAGAATGAGAAAACTTCCATAAAAGAAATGCTGGCCACTTATCCTAAAAAGAATAAATGAACAGGATTTAACAATAAAACAGTTAAGCGAAGAAGTCGCTCTCCAAAATCAATGATGGGCAGAACACTAAAAATCGCAACAAGGAATGCAAAATGTCTTTTACAGTACACATTTGAATTAAACATCTTTCTAACCATTGAAAATATAGACATATAGCCTGGTTTCCAAAACACTTTTCCCTATGATACAATCTTGTCTTGATATTAAAATACCAAACTACACGTGTTATCACGCTCCACATCCAGCTGACAAAGTTAGAGGAGGATCGGCTATACTTATTAGAAAGAACTTTAAACAATATGAAGAAGCCAATTTCACTAATGAGAATATGCAAGTAATAACAATAAGTATTAGCTTAAAAAAAATAATGAGCTTTAGGTACGAGGCAATATTACTCCCTACCTAGGTGTTCCCCAACTGAAGAACAGAACTCCTAAATTTGCTTTGACATAAGTTTCTTGTTGGCGATGACTTCAATGCCAAACATACCCACTAGGGATCTAGGTTAACAACAAAAAAAAAAAAAAAATGGCTTTATCTAGCAGGCCGGAACTACTGTGAATTCTTTTCCTCTTGATCGTCTACATACTGGCCTTCTAACAAAATACTGGAGCTTATTTACGTTTTCGTAGCAAAAATTATTAAACGAAATCATAATAAAGTTGAAAGTAATTATGATTTATCATACTCCAGTGATCTTGTTTTTTTTTTTTTTTTATAATTTGCGCGAGCCAAATGGAATATGAAGACCATTAAATTATTTCAGGGCACGGGCGTTTGTAGAAATTGAGAGAGAGAGAGAACGAAAGATTGGTGTAGTGGGTTTCAAACTTAGGTGGTATTAAGTTTTAGTAAACTCCAAGGGTGGCGTCCAGATAACTGGGGAGCTTGTTTGTTTTGCTTTTTGTCGTTGCTCATGATTCAAAGTATTTTTTTCACTCCATCAAGTTGCATTTAAGCCATATGACCACCCTACTGCCAGTGTTATGCCTTTGCAGTTGATCGACTTTTTTATTTATTTCAGACGAAATAAATAGATGATTGTTGAGATCATGATTTGAACCGTGAACCAAGAGCGTGACAAGCGTTGATGTTACCACTACACCACGGCCATCCTACGTGAAACGGAAGTGCAGGAAAAAAGTAATCCTGAGCTAGTAAACGATTTGGACTGAATTCAGCGAAAAGCTGGAAAGTTTTATAAACCTATAGAAACAAGTGAACAAATTGACCATAAAGCGGAAGGATTCATTGCTGATGTTCAACAGGCTGCAGAGGAAAGCACACCAGCTAATTTGAACAGGAGACAACCTGAAAATCACTCAGCACGATTTTAACGTCATATCTAGGACATTGCCTCATAGATTTTGTGGAAGAGCTCTTAGAAATATTCTTTGGTGGTGTCTTCCTTGTCCTCTGTGGGGGTATGAGTGCATATTAGGCTTATCTTAGCGAATTTGACATAGAAGAGACTTCTTTGTTAATGTTTGTCGACATGTCGGTTTTTAAAAGGAACTCTTCTACTCTATTACGAAAAACTCCCCAGTCCGCTCTATCTGTTTGAAATGTTGGTGTTGGTTTTTTATATATGATGCTATTCTTAAGACGGGTGCTAGTTTGTTGTTGTGGAAGAGAAATGAGTAATATTTGAATGTTGCGTGTTTTTTCTTATGCTGTGTGGAGAATGATGTGTTGGTGTGTTGTTATGTTGGTGTGAATTTGAGTTAATTTTGTCTAATGAGAGTCGATCGGGTTTAGAGTGGTAAACGAGGTTTGAAAGTGAGATGAAGATTTTTTGGGTTGAGTGTTGGTATTTTCAGCGAAATTTTTTGTAACTGTGATATTGTTTCAATCGTTTGGTAAGTGAGTGGAAATGTTTGTTTTGCTTTGAAGGGTTGATATAGGGGGTACCGTTTAGTTTGCGTGAGGAGGATTATTGGAGTTTGCGGGAGGAGGGGTTATTTCTGTTGTAGTGGTTTCGGAGTGTGTTACGCTTTTAACAATTGTTGCGAAAGATGATGAGGTAAAATTAGTGGGATTTTGTTGTCTAAAGATTTGTTTGGCTTCAGCCATGATATATTTCCCGATTGTTTTAATTTTCAGTACTTTTTTTGCTTGGATGAATCTCTTACAATTTTTAGCAGAAGATGGGTGGTTTTCTAGGCAATTTGCACATGACACACGCACGCTGTTGGTGTCTTGTTATGTTGGTGTGAATATGAGTTAATTTTTTCTAAGTGAGAGTCGATCGGGTTTAGAGTGGTAAACGAGGTTTGAAAGTGAGATGAAGATTTTTTTGGTTGAGTATTGGTATTTTCAGCGAAATTTTCTGTAACTGTGATATTGTTTCAATCGTTTGGTAAGTAAGTGGAAATGTTTGTTTTGCTATGAAGGGTTGATATAGGGGATACCGTTTGGTTTGCGTGAAGAGGATTATTGGAGTTGCGGGAGGAGGGGTTATTTCTGTTGTAGTGGGTTCGGAGTGTGTTACGCTTTTAAAAATTGTTGCGAAAGATGATGAGGTAAGATTAGTGGGATTTTGTTGTCTAAAGATTTGTTTGGCTTCAGCCATGCTACATTTCCTGACTGTTTTAATTTTCAGTACTTCTTTTGCTTGGATGAATCTCTTACAATTTTTAGCAGAAGGTGAGTGGTTTTCTAGGCAATTTGCACATGACACACGCACTCATTTTTCAGGAGCATTGGGGGGTAGGTTGCAATTTTCACAGGAAGTGTTACCTTTGCATCGTTTTGCAGTGTGGCCAAGAAGTTGGCAGTTTCGACAGCGCATTAGGTTGGGGTAATACTCCTCCACTTTGATGTTATACCATCCTACGTTAACCGTAGGTGGAGGGCGAGAACGGTTGAAGGTGAAAAGAATAAGGGCAGTGGGACGTAGGTTGTTTTCAACTGACTTCTTGAATTTAAAAATCTCCGTTACACTTTCAGTTGTATTTTCATTTACTCAAGTATCTCTTGCTCAGGGACATTGATCAGGCAAGGGGCATAACATGTGCCTTTACACGAGTTCAGTTGTTCGTGTAGAGTTAGAGTTGCTAGGAACATTTTGTAAAAAAAATCAAATTATTTCCGTTTTATGGTGAGTCTACTATCGACGATCGAAAGAATTTTGTTCATTTGAGTCCTGCTCAAATAGATACATATAATTGTGGAAAAAATGGTTTGTCCGGAAACTTATGGACGGCAGCGTACATCGGTACAACAAGGACAATTGTCGATGTCGATGTCGATGATGATGACGCTGCTGCATATAGATCTGCCGCTGAGGAATTAAGTAAAAATAAAATACAGTAGCGCTCGCATGAAAATAAAGCTACAAGGCCCATAAAAGTAGTAGTCAGAGGTCTTTATTTCTCACGCGACGGAGAAGAAATCGTTCAAGACTTGGTCCAAAAAAGATTTAAAGCTCTGAAAGCCAACAATTTAATAAAAAATGGTACAACTGATAAAAAAGAGACCTCTGCCTCTCTCTATTATCTATAGTTTGCAATCATCCTGGAAACTATAGAGGATGTTCAGTTCCAAGAAATTAAAAGTAAAGGTACTTCTAATATAACTAATCCCCAAAATGTAGCAAACAAAAAATCAACGGTTGGAAATAAACCTAAAAACCAACAGGCCAAAGAAATTGTTCAAAACAAATGCGTGGAAAACAGCAAATCCTATCCCGAAATTGTTAAAAATGTGAGAAAGAATGAGAAAACTTCCATAAAAGAAATGCTGGCCACTTATCCTAAAAAGAATAAATGAACAGGATTTAACAATAAAACAGTTAAGCGAAGAAGTCGCTCTCAAAAATCAATGATGGGCAGAACACTAAAAATCGCAACAAGGAATGCAAAATGTCTTTTACAGTACACATTTGAATTAAACATCTTTCTTACCATTGAAAATATAGACATATAGCCTGGTTTCCAAAACACTTTTCCCTATGATACAATCTTGTCTTGATATTAAAATACCAAACTACACGTGTTATCACGCTCCACATCCAGCTGACAAAGTTAGAGGAGGATCGGCTATACTTATTAGAAAGAACTTTAAACAATATGAAGAAGCCAATTTCACTAATGAGAATATGCAAGTAATAACAATAAGTATTAGCTTAAAAAAAATAATGAGCTTTAGGTACGAGGCAATATTACTCCCTACCTAGGTGTTCCCCAACTGAAGAACAGAACTCCTAAATTTGCTTTGACATAAGTTTCTTGTTGGCGATGACTTCAATGCCAAACATACCCACTAGGGATCTAGGTTAACAACAAAAAAAAAAAAAAAATGGCTTTATCTAGCAGGCCGGAACTACTGTGAATTCTTTTCCTCTTGATCGTCTACATACTGGCCTTCTAACAAAATACTGGAGCTTATTTACGTTTTCGTAGCAAAAATTATTAAACGAAATCATAATAAAGTTGAAAGTAATTATGATTTATCATACTCCAGTGATCTTGTTTTTTTTTTTTTTTTATAATTTGCGCGAGCCAAATGGAATATGAAGACCATTAAATTATTTCAGGGCACGGGCGTTTGTAGAAATTGAGAGAGAGAGAGAACGAAAGATTGGTGTAGTGGGTTTCAAACTTAGGTGGTATTAAGTTTTAGTAAACTCCAAGGGTGGCGTCCAGATAACTGGGGAGCTTGTTTGTTTTGCTTTTTGTCGTTGCTCATGATTCAAAGTATTTTTTTCACTCCATCAAGTTGCATTTAAGCCATATGACCACCCTACTGCCAGTGTTATGCCTTTGCAGTTGATCGACTTTTTTATTTATTTCAGACGAAATAAATAGATGATTGTTGAGATCATGATTTGAACCGTGAACCAAGAGCGTGACAAGCGTTGATGTTACCACTACACCACGGCCATCCTACGTGAAACGGAAGTGCAGGAAAAAAGTAATCCTGAGCTAGTAAACGATTTGGACTGAATTCAGCGAAAAGCTGGAAAGTTTTATAAACCTATAGAAACAAGTGAACAAATTGACCATAAAGCGGAAGGATTCATTGCTGATGTTCAACAGGCTGCAGAGGAAAGCACACCAGCTAATTTGAACAGGAGACAACCTGAAAATCACTCAGCACGATTTTAACGTCATATCTAGGACATTGCCTCATAGATTTTGTGGAAGAGCTCTTAGAAATATTCTTTGGTGGTGTCTTCCTTGTCCTCTGTGGGGGTATGAGTGCATATTAGGCTTATCTTAGCGAATTTGACATAGAAGAGACTTCTTTGTTAATGTTTGTCGACATGTCGGTTTTTAAAAGGAACTCTTCTACTCTATTACGAAAAACTCCCCAGTCCGCTCTATCTGTTTGAAATGTTGGTGTTGGTTTTTTATATATGATGCTATTCTTAAGACGGGTGCTAGTTTGTTGTTGTGGAAGAGAAATGAGTAATATTTGAATGTTGCGTGTTTTTTCTTATGCTGTGTGGAGAATGATGTGTTGGTGTGTTGTTATGTTGGTGTGAATTTGAGTTAATTTTGTCTAATGAGAGTCGATCGGGTTTAGAGTGGTAAACGAGGTTTGAAAGTGAGATGAAGATTTTTTGGGTTGAGTGTTGGTATTTTCAGCGAAATTTTTTGTAACTGTGATATTGTTTCAATCGTTTGGTAAGTGAGTGGAAATGTTTGTTTTGCTTTGAAGGGTTGATATAGGGGGTACCGTTTAGTTTGCGTGAGGAGGATTATTGGAGTTTGCGGGAGGAGGGGTTATTTCTGTTGTAGTGGTTTCGGAGTGTGTTACGCTTTTAACAATTGTTGCGAAAGATGATGAGGTAAAATTAGTGGGATTTTGTTGTCTAAAGATTTGTTTGGCTTCAGCCATGATATATTTCCCGATTGTTTTAATTTTCAGTACTTTTTTTGCTTGGATGAATCTCTTACAATTTTTAGCAGAAGATGGGTGGTTTTCTAGGCAATTTGCACATGACACACGCACGCTGTTGGTGTCTTGTTATGTTGGTGTGAATATGAGTTAATTTTTTCTAAGTGAGAGTCGATCGGGTTTAGAGTGGTAAACGAGGTTTGAAAGTGAGATGAAGATTTTTTTGGTTGAGTATTGGTATTTTCAGCGAAATTTTCTGTAACTGTGATATTGTTTCAATCGTTTGGTAAGTAAGTGGAAATGTTTGTTTTGCTATGAAGGGTTGATATAGGGGATACCGTTTGGTTTGCGTGAAGAGGATTATTGGAGTTGCGGGAGGAGGGGTTATTTCTGTTGTAGTGGGTTCGGAGTGTGTTACGCTTTTAAAAATTGTTGCGAAAGATGATGAGGTAAGATTAGTGGGATTTTGTTGTCTAAAGATTTGTTTGGCTTCAGCCATGCTACATTTCCTGACTGTTTTAATTTTCAGTACTTCTTTTGCTTGGATGAATCTCTTACAATTTTTAGCAGAAGGTGAGTGGTTTTCTAGGCAATTTGCACATGACACACGCACTCATTTTTCAGGAGCATTGGGGGGTAGGTTGCAATTTTCACAGGAAGTGTTACCTTTGCATCGTTTTGCAGTGTGGCCAAGAAGTTGGCAGTTTCGACAGCGCATTAGGTTGGGGTAATACTCCTCCACTTTGATGTTATACCATCCTACGTTAACCGTAGGTGGAGGGCGAGAACGGTTGAAGGTGAAAAGAATAAGGGCAGTGGGACGTAGGTTGTTTTCAACTGACTTCTTGAATTTAAAAATCTCCGTTACACTTTCAGTTGTATTTTCATTTACTCAAGTATCTCTTGCTCAGGGACATTGATCAGGCAAGGGGCATAACATGTGCCTTTACACGAGTTCAGTTGTTCGTGTAGAGTTAGAGTTGCTAGGAACATTTTGTAAAAAAAATCAAATTATTTCCGTTTTATGGTGAGTCTACTATCGACGATCGAAAGAATTTTGTTCATTTGAGTCCTGCTCAAATAGATACATATAATTGTGGAAAAAATGGTTTGTCCGGAAACTTATGGACGGCAGCGTACATCGGTACAACAAGGACAATTGTCGATGTCGATGTCGATGATGATGACGCTGCTGCATATAGATCTGCCGCTGAGGAATTAAGTAAAAATAAAATACAGTAGCGCTCGCATGAAAATAAAGCTACAAGGCCCATAAAAGTAGTAGTCAGAGGTCTTTATTTCTCACGCGACGGAGAAGAAATCGTTCAAGACTTGGTCCAAAAAAGATTTAAAGCTCTGAAAGCCAACAATTTAATAAAAAATGGTACAACTGATAAAAAAGAGACCTCTGCCTCTCTCTATTATCTATAGTTTGCAATCATCCTGGAAACTATAGAGGATGTTCAGTTCCAAGAAATTAAAAGTAAAGGTACTTCTAATATAACTAATCCCCAAAATGTAGCAAACAAAAAATCAACGGTTGGAAATAAACCTAAAAACCAACAGGCCAAAGAAATTGTTCAAAACAAATGCGTGGAAAACAGCAAATCCTATCCCGAAATTGTTAAAAATGTGAGAAAGAATGAGAAAACTTCCATAAAAGAAATGCTGGCCACTTATCCTAAAAAGAATAAATGAACAGGATTTAACAATAAAACAGTTAAGCGAAGAAGTCGCTCTCAAAAATCAATGATGGGCAGAACACTAAAAATCGCAACAAGGAATGCAAAATGTCTTTTACAGTACACATTTGAATTAAACATCTTTCTTACCATTGAAAATATAGACATATAGCCTGGTTTCCAAAACACTTTTCCCTATGATACAATCTTGTCTTGATATTAAAATACCAAACTACACGTGTTATCACGCTCCACATCCAGCTGACAAAGTTAGAGGAGGATCGGCTATACTTATTAGAAAGAACTTTAAACAATATGAAGAAGCCAATTTCACTAATGAGAATATGCAAGTAATAACAATAAGTATTAGCTTAAAAAAAATAATGAGCTTTAGGTACGAGGCAATATTACTCCCTACCTAGGTGTTCCCCAACTGAAGAACAGAACTCCTAAATTTGCTTTGACATAAGTTTCTTGTTGGCGATGACTTCAATGCCAAACATACCCACTAGGGATCTAGGTTAACAACAAAAAAAAAAAAAAAATGGCTTTATCTAGCAGGCCGGAACTACTGTGAATTCTTTTCCTCTTGATCGTCTACATACTGGCCTTCTAACAAAATACTGGAGCTTATTTACGTTTTCGTAGCAAAAATTATTAAACGAAATCATAATAAAGTTGAAAGTAATTATGATTTATCATACTCCAGTGATCTTGTTTTTTTTTTTTTTTTTATAATTTGCGCGAGCCAAATGGAATATGAAGACCATTAAATTATTTCAGGGCACGGGCGTTTGTAGAAATTGAGAGAGAGAGAGAACGAAAGATTGGTGTAGTGGGTTTCAAACTTAGGTGGTATTAAGTTTTAGTAAACTCCAAGGGTGGCGTCCAGATAACTGGGGAGCTTGTTTGTTTTGCTTTTTGTCGTTGCTCATGATTCAAAGTATTTTTTTCACTCCATCAAGTTGCATTTAAGTCATATGACCACCCTACTGCCAGTGTTATGCCTTTGCAGTTGATCGACTTTTTTATTTATTTCAGACGAAATAAATAGATGATTGTTGAGATCATGATTTGAACCGTGAACCAAGAGCGTGACAAGCGTTGATGTTACCACTACACCACGGCCATCCTACGTGAAACGGAAGTGCAGGAAAAAAGTAATCCTGAGCTAGTAAACGATTTGGACTGAATTCAGCGAAAAGCTGGAAAGTTTTATAAACCTATAGAAACAAGTGAACAAATTGACCATAAAGCGGAAGGATTCATTGCTGATGTTCAACAGGCTGCAGAGGAAAGCACACCAGCTAATTTGAACAGGAGACAACCTGAAAATCACTCAGCACGATTTTAACGTCATATCTAGGACATTGCCTCATAGATTTTGTGGAAGAGCTCTTAGAAATATTCTTTGGTGGTGTCTTCCTTGTCCTCTGTGGGGGTATGAGTGCATATTAGGCTTATCTTAGCGAATTTGACATAGAAGAGACTTCTTTGTTAATGTTTGTCGACATGTCGGTTTTTAAAAGGAACTCTTCTACTCTATTACGAAAAACTCCCCAGTCCGCTCTATCTGTTTGAAATGTTGGTGTTGGTTTTTTATATATGATGCTATTCTTAAGACGGGTGCTAGTTTGTTGTTGTGGAAGAGAAATGAGTAATATTTGAATGTTGCGTGTTTTTTCTTATGCTGTGTGGAGAATGATGTGTTGGTGTGTTGTTATGTTGGTGTGAATTTGAGTTAATTTTGTCTAATGAGAGTCGATCGGGTTTAGAGTGGTAAACGAGGTTTGAAAGTGAGATGAAGATTTTTTGGGTTGAGTGTTGGTATTTTCAGCGAAATTTTTTGTAACTGTGATATTGTTTCAATCGTTTGGTAAGTGAGTGGAAATGTTTGTTTTGCTTTGAAGGGTTGATATAGGGGGTACCGTTTAGTTTGCGTGAGGAGGATTATTGGAGTTTGCGGGAGGAGGGGTTATTTCTGTTGTAGTGGTTTCGGAGTGTGTTACGCTTTTAACAATTGTTGCGAAAGATGATGAGGTAAAATTAGTGGGATTTTGTTGTCTAAAGATTTGTTTGGCTTCAGCCATGATATATTTCCCGATTGTTTTAATTTTCAGTACTTTTTTTGCTTGGATGAATCTCTTACAATTTTTAGCAGAAGATGGGTGGTTTTCTAGGCAATTTGCACATGACACACGCACGCTGTTGGTGTCTTGTTATGTTGGTGTGAATATGAGTTAATTTTTTCTAAGTGAGAGTCGATCGGGTTTAGAGTGGTAAACGAGGTTTGAAAGTGAGATGAAGATTTTTTTGGTTGAGTATTGGTATTTTCAGCGAAATTTTCTGTAACTGTGATATTGTTTCAATCGTTTGGTAAGTAAGTGGAAATGTTTGTTTTGCTATGAAGGGTTGATATAGGGGATACCGTTTGGTTTGCGTGAAGAGGATTATTGGAGTTGCGGGAGGAGGGGTTATTTCTGTTGTAGTGGGTTCGGAGTGTGTTACGCTTTTAAAAATTGTTGCGAAAGATGATGAGGTAAGATTAGTGGGATTTTGTTGTCTAAAGATTTGTTTGGCTTCAGCCATGCTACATTTCCTGACTGTTTTAATTTTCAGTACTTCTTTTGCTTGGATGAATCTCTTACAATTTTTAGCAGAAGGTGAGTGGTTTTCTAGGCAATTTGCACATGACACACGCACTCATTTTTCAGGAGCATTGGGGGGTAGGTTGCAATTTTCACAGGAAGTGTTACCTTTGCATCGTTTTGCAGTGTGGCCAAGAAGTTGGCAGTTTCGACAGCGCATTAGGTTGGGGTAATACTCCTCCACTTTGATGTTATACCATCCTACGTTAACCGTAGGTGGAGGGCGAGAACGGTTGAAGGTGAAAAGAATAAGGGCAGTGGGACGTAGGTTGTTTTCAACTGACTTCTTGAATTTAAAAATCTCCGTTACACTTTCAGTTGTATTTTCATTTACTCAAGTATCTCTTGCTCAGGGACATTGATCAGGCAAGGGGCATAACATGTGCCTTTACACGAGTTCAGTTGTTCGTGTAGAGTTAGAGTTGCTAGGAACATTTTGTAAAAAAAATCAAATTATTTCCGTTTTATGGTGAGTCTACTATCGACGATCGAAAGAATTTTGTTCATTTGAGTCCTGCTCAAATAGATACATATAATTGTGGAAAAAATGGTTTGTCCGGAAACTTATGGACGGCAGCGTACATCGGTACAACAAGGACAATTGTCGATGTCGATGTCGATGATGATGACGCTGCTGCATATAGATCTGCCGCTGAGGAATTAAGTAAAAATAAAATACAGTAGCGCTCGCATGAAAATAAAGCTACAAGGCCCATAAAAGTAGTAGTCAGAGGTCTTTATTTCTCACGCGACGGAGAAGAAATCGTTCAAGACTTGGTCCAAAAAAGATTTAAAGCTCTGAAAGCCAACAATTTAATAAAAAATGGTACAACTGATAAAAAAGAGACCTCTGCCTCTCTCTATTATCTATAGTTTGCAATCATCCTGGAAACTATAGAGGATGTTCAGTTCCAAGAAATTAAAAGTAAAGGTACTTCTAATATAACTAATCCCCAAAATGTAGCAAACAAAAAATCAACGGTTGGAAATAAACCTAAAAACCAACAGGCCAAAGAAATTGTTCAAAACAAATGCGTGGAAAACAGCAAATCCTATCCCGAAATTGTTAAAAATGTGAGAAAGAATGAGAAAACTTCCATAAAAGAAATGCTGGCCACTTATCCTAAAAAGAATAAATGAACAGGATTTAACAATAAAACAGTTAAGCGAAGAAGTCGCTCTCAAAAATCAATGATGGGCAGAACACTAAAAATCGCAACAAGGAATGCAAAATGTCTTTTACAGTACACATTTGAATTAAACATCTTTCTTACCATTGAAAATATAGACATATAGCCTGGTTTCCAAAACACTTTTCCCTATGATACAATCTTGTCTTGATATTAAAATACCAAACTACACGTGTTATCACGCTCCACATCCAGCTGACAAAGTTAGAGGAGGATCGGCTATACTTATTAGAAAGAACTTTAAACAATATGAAGAAGCCAATTTCACTAATGAGAATATGCAAGTAATAACAATAAGTATTAGCTTAAAAAAAATAATGAGCTTTAGGTACGAGGCAATATTACTCCCTACCTAGGTGTTCCCCAACTGAAGAACAGAACTCCTAAATTTGCTTTGACATAAGTTTCTTGTTGGCGATGACTTCAATGCCAAACATACCCACTAGGGATCTAGGTTAACAACAAAAAAAAAAAAAAAATGGCTTTATCTAGCAGGCCGGAACTACTGTGAATTCTTTTCCTCTTGATCGTCTACATACTGGCCTTCTAACAAAATACTGGAGCTTATTTACGTTTTCGTAGCAAAAATTATTAAACGAAATCATAATAAAGTTGAAAGTAATTATGATTTATCATACTCCAGTGATCTTGTTTTTTTTTTTTTTTTTATAATTTGCGCGAGCCAAATGGAATATGAAGACCATTAAATTATTTCAGGGCACGGGCGTTTGTAGAAATTGAGAGAGAGAGAGAACGAAAGATTGGTGTAGTGGGTTTCAAACTTAGGTGGTATTAAGTTTTAGTAAACTCCAAGGGTGGCGTCCAGATAACTGGGGAGCTTGTTTGTTTTGCTTTTTGTCGTTGCTCATGATTCAAAGTATTTTTTTCACTCCATCAAGTTGCATTTAAGTCATATGACCACCCTACTGCCAGTGTTATGCCTTTGCAGTTGATCGACTTTTTTATTTATTTCAGACGAAATAAATAGATGATTGTTGAGATCATGATTTGAACCGTGAACCAAGAGCGTGACAAGCGTTGATGTTACCACTACACCACGGCCATCCTACGTGAAACGGAAGTGCAGGAAAAAAGTAATCCTGAGCTAGTAAACGATTTGGACTGAATTCAGCGAAAAGCTGGAAAGTTTTATAAACCTATAGAAACAAGTGAACAAATTGACCATAAAGCGGAAGGATTCATTGCTGATGTTCAACAGGCTGCAGAGGAAAGCACACCAGCTAATTTGAACAGGAGACAACCTGAAAATCACTCAGCACGATTTTAACGTCATATCTAGGACATTGCCTCATAGATTTTGTGGAAGAGCTCTTAGAAATATTCTTTGTTGGTGTCTTCCTTGTCCTCTGTGGGGGTATGAGTGCATATTAGGCTTATCTTAGCGAATTTGACATAGAAGAGACTTCTTTGTTAATGTTTGTCGACATGTCGGTTTTTAAAAGGAACTCTTCTACTCTATTACGAAAAACTCCCCAGTCCGCTCTATCTGTTTGAAATGTTGGTGTTGGTTTTTTATATATGATGCTATTCTTAAGGCGGGTGCTAGTTTGTTGTTGTGGAAGAGAAATGAGTAATATTTGAATGTTGCGTGTTTTTTCTTATGCTGTGTGGAGAATGATGTGTTGGTGTGTTGTTATGTTGGTGTGAATTTGAGTTAATTTTGTCTAATGAGAGTCGATCGGGTTTAGAGTGGTAAACGAGGTTTGAAAGTGAGATGAAGATTTTTTGGTTGAGTGTTGGTATTTTCAGCGAAATTTTTTGTAACTGTGATATTGTTTCAATCGTTTGGTAAGTGAGTGGAAATGTTTGTTTTGCTTTGAAGGGTTGATATAGGGGGTACCGTTTAGTTTGCGTGAGGAGGATTATTGGAGTTTGCGGGAGGAGGGGTTATTTCTGTTGTAGTGGTTTCGGAGTGTGTTACGCTTTTAACAATTGTTGCGAAAGATGATGAGGTAAAATTAGTGGGATTTTGTTGTCTAAAGATTTGTTTGGCTTCAGCCATGATATATTTCCCGATTGTTTTAATTTTCAGTACTTTTTTTGCTTGGATGAATCTCTTACAATTTTTAGCAGAAGATGGGTGGTTTTCTAGGCAATTTGCACATGACACACGCACGCTGTTGGTGTCTTGTTATGTTGGTGTGAATATGAGTTAATTTTTTCTAAGTGAGAGTCGATCGGGTTTAGAGTGGTAAACGAGGTTTGAAAGTGAGATGAAGATTTTTTTGGTTGAGTATTGGTATTTTCAGCGAAATTTTCTGTAACTGTGATATTGTTTCAATCGTTTGGTAAGTAAGTGGAAATGTTTGTTTTGCTATGAAGGGTTGATATAGGGGATACCGTTTGGTTTGCGTGAAGAGGATTATTGGAGTTGCGGGAGGAGGGGTTATTTCTGTTGTAGTGGGTTCGGAGTGTGTTACGCTTTTAAAAATTGTTGCGAAAGATGATGAGGTAAGATTAGTGGGATTTTGTTGTCTAAAGATTTGTTTGGCTTCAGCCATGCTACATTTCCTGACTGTTTTAATTTTCAGTACTTCTTTTGCTTGGATGAATCTCTTACAATTTTTAGCAGAAGGTGGGTGGTTTTCTAGGCAATTTGCACATGACACACGCACTCATTTTTCAGGAGCATTGGGGGGTAGGTTGCAATTTTCACAGAAAGTGTTACCTTTGCATCGTTTTGCAGTGTGGCCAAGAAGTTGGCAGTTTCGACAGCGCATTAGGTTGGGGTAATACTCCTCCACTTTGATGTTATACCATCCTACGTTAACCGTAGGTGGAGGGCGAGAACGGTTGAAGGTGAAAAGAATAAGGGCAGTGGGACGTAGGTTGTTTTCAACTGACTTCTTGAATTTAAAAATCTCCGTTACACTTTCAGTTGTATTTTCATTTACTCAAGTATCTCTTGCTCAGGGACATTGATCAGGCAAGGGGCATAACATGTGCCTTTACACGAGTTCAGTTGTTCGTGTAGAGTTAGAGTTGCTAGGAACATTTTGTAAAAAAAATCAAATTATTTCCGTTTTATGGTGAGTCTACTATCGACGATCGAAAGAATTTTGTTCATTTGAGTCCTGCTCAAATAGATACATATAATTGTGGAAAAAATGGTTTGTCCGGAAACTTATGGACGGCAGCGTACATCGGTACAACAAGGACAATTGTCGATGTCGATGTCGATGATGATGACGCTGCTGCATATAGATCTGCCGCTGAGGAATTAAGTAAAAATAAAATACAGTAGCGCTCGCATGAAAATAAAGCTACAAGGCCCATAAAAGTAGTAGTCAGAGGTCTTTATTTCTCACGCGACGGAGAAGAAATCGTTCAAGACTTGGTCCAAAAAAGATTTAAAGCTCTGAAAGCCAACAATTTAATAGAAAATGGTACAACTGATAAAAAAGAGACCTCTGCCTCTCTCTATTATCTATAGTTTGCAATCATCCTGGAAACTATAGAGGATGTTCAGTTCCAAGAAATTAAAAGTAAAGGTACTTCTAATATAACTAATCCCCAAAATGTAGCAAACAAAAAATCAACGGTTGGAAATAAACCTAAAAACCAACAGGCCAAAGAAATTGTTCAAAACAAATGCGTGGAAAACAGCAAATCCTATCCCGAAATTGTTAAAAATGTGAGAAAGAATGAGAAAACTTCCATAAAAGAAATGCTGGCCACTTATCCTAAAAAGAATAAATGAACAGGATTTAACAATAAAACAGTTAAGCGAAGAAGTCGCTCTCAAAAATCAATGATGGGCAGAACACTAAAAATCGCAACAAGGAATGCAAAATGTCTTTTACAGTACACATTTGAATTAAACATCTTTCTAACCATTGAAAATATAGACATATAGCCTGGTTTCCAAAACACTTTTCCCTATGATACAATCTTGTCTTGATATTAAAATACCAAACTACACGTGTTATCACGCTCCACATCCAGCTGACAAAGTTAGAGGAGGATCGGCTATACTTATTAGAAAGAACTTTAAACAATATGAAGAAGCCAATTTCACTAATGAGAATATGCAAGTAATAACAATAAGTATTAGCTTAAAAAAAATAATGAGCTTTAGGTACGAGGCAATATTACTCCCTACCTAGGTGTTCCCCAACTGAAGAACAGAACTCCTAAATTTGCTTTGACATAAGTTTCTTGTTGGCGATGACTTCAATGCCAAACATACCCACTAGGGATCTAGGTTAACAACAAAAAAAAAAAAAAATGGCTTTATCTAGCAGTCCGGAACTACTGTGAATTCTTTTCCTCTTGATCGTCTACATACTGGCCTTCTAACAAAATACTGGAGCTTATTTACGTTTTCGTAGGAAAAATTATTAAACGAAATCATAATAAAGTTGAAAGTAATTATGATTTATCATACTCCAGTGATCTTGTTTTTTTTTTTTTTTTTATAATTTGCGCGAGCCAAATGGAATATGAAGACCATTAAATTATTTCAGGGCACGGGCGTTTGTAGAAATTGAGAGAGAGAGAGAACGAAAGATTGGTGTAGTGGGTTTCAAACTTAGGTGGTATTAAGTTTTAGTAAACTCCAAGGGTGGCGTCCAGATAACTGGGGAGCTTGTTTGTTTTGCTTTTTGTCGTTGCTCATGATTCAAAGTATTTTTTTCACTCCATCAAGTTGCATTTAAGCCATATGACCACCCTACTGCCAGTGTTATGCCTTTGCAGTTGATCGACTTTTTTATTTATTTCAGACGAAATAAATAGATGATTGTTGAGATCATGATTTGAACCGTGAACCAAGAGCGTGACAAGCGTTGATGTTACCACTACACCACGGCCATCCTACGTGAAACGGAAGTGCAGGAAAAAAGTAATCCTGAGCTAGTAAACGATTTGGACTGAATTCAGCGAAAAGCTGGAAAGTTTTATAAACCTATAGAAACAAGTGAACAAATTGACCATAAAGCGGAAGGATTCATTGCTGATGTTCAACAGGCTGCAGAGGAAAGCACACCAGCTAATTTGAACAGGAGACAACCTGAAAATCACTCAGCACGATTTTAACGTCATATCTAGGACATTGCCTCATAGATTTTGTGGAAGAGCTCTTAGAAATATTCTTTGGTGGTGTCTTCCTTGTCCTCTGTGGGGGTATGAGTGCATATTAGGCTTATCTTAGCGAATTTGACATAGAAGAGACTTCTTTGTTAATGTTTGTCGACATGTCGGTTTTTAAAAGGAACTCTTCTACTCTATTACGAAAAACTCCCCAGTCCGCTCTATCTGTTTGAAATGTTGGTGTTGGTTTTTTATATATGATGCTATTCTTAAGGCGGGTGCTAGTTTGTTGTTGTGGAAGAGAAATGAGTAATATTTGAATGTTGCGTGTTTTTTCTTATGCTGTGTGGAGAATGATGTGTTGGTGTGTTGTTATGTTGGTGTGAATTTGAGTTAATTTTGTCTAATGAGAGTCGATCGGGTTTAGAGTGGTAAACGAGGTTTGAAAGTGAGATGAAGATTTTTTGGTTGAGTGTTGGTATTTTCAGCGAAATTTTTTGTAACTGTGATATTGTTTCAATCGTTTGGTAAGTGAGTGGAAATGTTTGTTTTGCTTTGAAGGGTTGATATAGGGGGTACCGTTTAGTTTGCGTGAGGAGGATTATTGGAGTTTGCGGGAGGAGGGGTTATTTCTGTTGTAGTGGTTTCGGAGTGTGTTACGCTTTTAACAATTGTTGCGAAAGATGATGAGGTAAAATTAGTGGGATTTTGTTGTCTAAAGATTTGTTTGGCTTCAGCCATGATATATTTCCCGATTGTTTTAATTTTCAGTACTTTTTTTGCTTGGATGAATCTCTTACAATTTTTAGCAGAAGATGGGTGGTTTTCTAGGCAATTTGCACATGACACACGCACGCTGTTGGTGTCTTGTTATGTTGGTGTGAATATGAGTTAATTTTTTCTAAGTGAGAGTCGATCGGGTTTAGAGTGGTAAACGAGGTTTGAAAGTGAGATGAAGATTTTTTTGGTTGAGTATTGGTATTTTCAGCGAAATTTTCTGTAACTGTGATATTGTTTCAATCGTTTGGTAAGTAAGTGGAAATGTTTGTTTTGCTATGAAGGGTTGATATAGGGGATACCGTTTGGTTTGCGTGAAGAGGATTATTGGAGTTGCGGGAGGAGGGGTTATTTCTGTTGTAGTGGGTTCGGAGTGTGTTACGCTTTTAAAAATTGTTGCGAAAGATGATGAGGTAAGATTAGTGGGATTTTGTTGTCTAAAGATTTGTTTGGCTTCAGCCATGCTACATTTCCTGACTGTTTTAATTTTCAGTACTTCTTTTGCTTGGATGAATCTCTTACAATTTTTAGCAGAAGGTGGGTGGTTTTCTAGGCAATTTGCACATGACACACGCACTCATTTTTCAGGAGCATTGGGGGGTAGGTTGCAATTTTCACAGGAAGTGTTACCTTTGCATCGTTTTGCAGTGTGGCCAAGAAGTTGGCAGTTTCGACAGCGCATTAGGTTGGGGTAATACTCCTCCACTTTGATGTTATACCATCCTACGTTAACCGTAGGTGGAGGGCGAGAACGGTTGAAGGTGAAAAGAATAAGGGCAGTGGGACGTAGGTTGTTTTCAACTGACTTCTTGAATTTAAAAATCTCCGTTACACTTTCAGTTGTATTTTCATTTACTCAAGTATCTCTTGCTCAGGGACATTGATCAGGCAAGGGGCATAACATGTGCCTTTACACGAGTTCAGTTGTTCGTGTAGAGTTAGAGTTGCTAGGAACATTTTGTAAAAAAAATCAAATTATTTCCGTTTTATGGTGAGTCTACTATCGACGATCGAAAGAATTTTGTTCATTTGAGTCCTGCTCAAATAGATACATATAATTGTGGAAAAAATGGTTTGTCCGGAAACTTATGGACGGCAGCGTACATCGGTACAACAAGGACAATTGTCGATGTCGATGTCGATGATGATGACGCTGCTGCATATAGATCTGCCGCTGAGGAATTAAGTAAAAATAAAATACAGTAGCGCTCGCATGAAAATAAAGCTACAAGGCCCATAAAAGTAGTAGTCAGAGGTCTTTATTTCTCACGCGACGGAGAAGAAATCGTTCAAGACTTGGTCCAAAAAAGATTTAAAGCTCTGAAAGCCAACAATTTAATAAAAAATGGTACAACTGATAAAAAAGAGACCTCTGCCTCTCTCTATTATCTATAGTTTGCAATCATCCTGGAAACTATAGAGGATGTTCAGTTCCAAGAAATTAAAAGTAAAGGTACTTCTAATATAACTAATCCCCAAAATGTAGCAAACAAAAAATCAACGGTTGGAAATAAACCTAAAAACCAACAGGCCAAAGAAATTGTTCAAAACAAATGCGTGGAAAACAGCAAATCCTATCCCGAAATTGTTAAAAATGTGAGAAAGAATGAGAAAACTTCCATAAAAGAAATGCTGGCCACTTATCCTAAAAAGAATAAATGAACAGGATTTAACAATAAAACAGTTAAGCGAAGAAGTCGCTCTCAAAAATCAATGATGGGCAGAACACTAAAAATCGCAACAAGGAATGCAAAATGTCTTTTACAGTACACATTTGAATTAAACATCTTTCTTACCATTGAAAATATAGACATATAGCCTGGTTTCCAAAACACTTTTCCCTATGATACAATCTTGTCTTGATATTAAAATACCAAACTACACGTGTTATCACGCTCCACATCCAGCTGACAAAGTTAGAGGAGGATCGGCTATACTTATTAGAAAGAACTTTAAACAATATGAAGAAGCCAATTTCACTAATGAGAATATGCAAGTAATAACAATAAGTATTAGCTTAAAAAAAATAATGAGCTTTAGGTACGAGGCAATATTACTCCCTACCTAGGTGTTCCCCAACTGAAGAACAGAACTCCTAAATTTGCTTTGACATAAGTTTCTTGTTGGCGATGACTTCAATGCCAAACATACCCACTAGGGATCTAGGTTAACAACAAAAAAAAAAAAAAAAAATGGCTTTATCTAGCAGTCCGGAACTACTGTGAATTCTTTTCCTCTTGATCGTCTACATACTGGCCTTCTAACAAAATACTGGAGCTTATTTACGTTTTCGTAGCAAAAATTATTAAACGAAATCATAATAAAGTTGAAAGTAATTATGATTTATCATACTCCAGTGATCTTGTTTTTTTTTTTTTTTTTATAATTTGCGCGAGCCAAATGGAATATGAAGACCATTAAATTATTTCAGGGCACGGGCGTTTGTAGAAATTGAGAGAGAGAGAGAGAACGAAAGATTGGTGTAGTGGGTTTCAAACTTAGGTGGTATTAAGTTTTAGTAAACTCCAAGGGTGGCGTCCAGATAATTGGGGAGCTTGTTTGTTTTGCTTTTTGTCGTTGCTCATGATTCAAAGTATTTTTTTCACTCCATCAAGTTGCATTTAAGCCATATGACCACCCTACTGCCAGTGTTATGCCTTTGCAGTTGATCGACTTTTTTATTTATTTCAGACGAAATAAATAGATGATTGTTGAGATCATGATTTGAACCGTGAACCAAGAGCGTGACAAGCGTTGATGTTACCACTACACCACGGCCATCCTACGTGAAACGGAAGTGCAGGAAAAAAGTAATCCTGAGCTAGTAAACGATTTGGACTGAATTCAGCGAAAAGCTGGAAAGTTTTATAAACCTATAGAAACAAGTGAACAAATTGACCATAAAGCGGAAGGATTCATTGCTGATGTTCAACAGGCTGCAGAGGAAAGCACACCAGCTAATTTGAACAGGAGACAACCTGAAAATCACTCAGCACGATTTTAACGTCATATCTAGGACATTGCCTCATAGATTTTGTGGAAGAGCTCTTAGAAATATTCTTTGGTGGTGTCTTCCTTGTCCTCTGTGGGGGTATGAGTGCATATTAGGCTTATCTTAGCGAATTTGACATTGATCCCTAAATCTATCGCCTAAGTCTATCGCTTATGACAAATTCGCATCCAAATAAGCGCTGCTTCTGCTCTCTGTAGCAATCGCCATAGTAAGTGTCACTGTTTTTTTATCCTCCTTTGGCCCGGCCTATTCCTTCGCACTTATTGGCTAACGTTTATATCAGCTTTATTTCAGTCTAATGCTGCTACTAGTTGTTCGACTGCACGCGATCTGTTAAGGGTTTGAACATTCCATGTGATAATCCGAAGGTCGTTTTCTTTATTTCGTTTGCTGGAGTTGTCAACAGTAGATCCATCCGTATCCGAGGCTTGTGATTGCATCGTAACTATTGTATTATTTTTTTCCAAGGTTATTAAAGTTACCCAATCTGGAGGGCCAGTTTCTTTGTTGGCCGTAACCCTCTATGGGGATGCGAGCGCTGCCGTTGGTTCACTAAGAACTCCTCCGCCACCACACCCTCTTGGAAAATAGCTCACGCAGTTTTCAAGATCCTTGTAGACCTGATCTCTAAATATGTAGATATAGCCCATACAAGGTGCTCACTAAGTAATTCAACCTGACCGGAACTGTAGACGCCATCGTTGATTCCATCTGAAGAATTCTTCCGCTGCCGCATCGATGACTAGTTTCGGGAAAGTTGGTGGCGCCCAGTTAACGATTTTAACGTTTGAAAAGATAAAAAAATATTTTTTATGGAGACTAACGTCTCTTTATTACTTCAACTTAACTCTAAAGTACAATTTCAACTTACACTTCTACTTATAGCCTAAAAATGTCTGCTCATCAATTTACTGAATGTGGGAAAATATTCCAGACGGGAATATTACACCTCACTTTGATAAATAGCTTATTCTGCATTATCAGCATTCGACCTGACTGGCGCGTGTGCTGATAGTGCAGAAGTGGGTGCATTAACTCTTCCCTCCTTAAAGGTCTACGGCCCGTAGATCAGCAATTTAGCTTAGTAGGTTGGAAGAGGTCATTTACCTGTGGTATCTGGATTTGGATTTTTTTCTCTTTTTTACATTTGTTTCTAAATAATATAATTAATATAATAGTAGTGATTAACAGATATATAATTAAATTTGAAATGAGAGAAATATTGTTCGTTACAGAAAATTTATGTATCTTTCTTATATTTTCTAGGTGCAGATCATGTAAATACTCTAAATCTAATTTTACGTCTTTAATTGTTAAATTGGTCTGTATTATGGGTGGTAAAATCTGGAAGGTTCTTACTTCTTTGTTATAATAGCTCTTGTCGTTGATTGATATGATATCTTCATTGAATTCTATAAGGAAGGTTCCATTTAAGGTTTTGGTGTCATTCCAGTGCCTTAAAGTTCCGTTGAAATTTGTTAGGAATATTGTATTATTAGTTAGGAGTTCTACGATTGGCTTCCGGGAGAATTGATGGTCGCATCCGGCGTCTTTACCTTTTAGAAGCTGGCTGATGCAGTGATCTGGAGGCAACTCTTGTATCTGGTTCTCATTGCAAATTGTTATATCCCTCATTTTTGCGCACGGTTCTTTGATTCCGTATTGCTCTTCCTGGGTTGTGAGTAGCTCCTTGATTTCTAGGTGGATTCTCATGTTGTTTTTTACTGTAGATCTGATTATAAGATGATTGTATCCTTTAGTTCTTGTTTTTGGTATGGAAATGGTGTAAAGTAGAATTGATTCTTTTTGTAGTATTATAGGTTCAGCATACTCGATAGCTTCCACCTCATTATTATATGGAAGAGTTTCCATTTGGGAAAGTATCTCTTGGATTTCTGTCTTATCCAAGAGGTTAGTGTTCACAATTCCCCTTTTTGCTAGCTGGGTGGCTGATACGATTTCGCTTAGTTCTTCTTTTAATATAGTAAGCTTATTATACAACATTTGCTCGTACTTGTCCATACTTGTTCCGTCTATTTTTTGTATGACTATTGTAATTGTCCATTATTCTTCTTGTTACTGCGGTAAGACGTTCGTTTATCTTATATTGATTATTGTTGTTTTCTATTACTACATTTTGCGTCTTCAGTAGATTGTCCCAGTCTGTTGCATCTGGGGTTCCGGCTATCCACTTCCACGCGGAACCAATCCAGTTTATTGACCTTGTTTGTCGTATGCCTTTTCCGTGTAGTTTCTCCAATAAATTCTCTATTTGCTGCAGTCTATGGGTTAACTGTGGTTGAAGAATGCTGGTCCTGTCGATACGTTTTTCCACGGTAAGTATAAGTTCGCTCACTATGTCCTCGTATTTCGTTAAATTGATGACATGTACCATCCTGAAATTGCCATTGATGATTTTCCCATTTCCTTGTTTTAACGCTATGATGGGGGTACTGTATTCGTATACGTTGATTGTTCCGAGTGCCAACCTAAGGATAGACCTAAAATGGGAAGGAACAAAAAATATTTTTTAATGAGAAACATTTTTTATTTGAGACTTGTGGATTTTTTTTCCTGTTTCAGTGACGATAGTTACTCGATTATCTTTTGCCACCTTCTCTTTTATGTACAGGGGTTTTTGCTTCCCGTCTCTTCGTTTAACAGCCGCAAATATTATCTCTCCTGGTTGGTATTTCTTCGGTTTGTTCCTGTTTATGTTTTCTCGGCTGATTTTGTTCTTTTGGTTTCTCTTGATGAGTTCGCTTAGGTCTTCGTTTACCTTCGTCTGAAAGTCAATGAGATTCTGGTAGTTTATCCTCTGAATTCTACCTAGGAAAACGTCACTTGGTTTTTTTTTTGTTACGGAATGTACTGAGTTATTATAACGGTCCACCGCTATGTTGATTATTTCCTTCATCGTCAAGTCTGGATACTCTTTTTTTAGACATCGGGTTATTTCTATTATTGTCGAATGAACTCTTTCGATAGTTCCGTTCACCTCGCTTTTTTGCGGTGGGGTTAAATAGAGTTCAATTCCTAGAGTTTTGATATAGTTTGAAATGATTGGGCTGATAAAACTGCTTTCGTTATCAGTTACCAAGACCTTTGGTGCTGTAAAAAAGTGAATGATTTTTATTATTTTACCCCTGAGATATATGGCAGACTTCTCCTTTATGTGGAAGAATTTTGCAAATTTTGAAAATTTATCCACGCAGGTTATGAACTTCTCATGATCTATCTCGAATATGTCCATGTGCATTATTTCGGATGGGTACGTAGGAATTGGTGTTTCCTGCATTTCCGGTTTTTGCGGATGTCTGTCATATTTACTTGTATTGCATATATCGCATTTTTGTACATACTTTTTTATCATGTTGGCCATTCCTGGGAAGTAATGTTTTTCTAAGATCTGTTCCTTGTTTTCTTTGTAGTTCCGGTGAGCTCTGTTATGTTCTGTTATTATGACTTGTAATCTATTATCAGCACTGGCTAAGTCCTCAACTAATCTTTGGGTTATTCTGATCTTGAATTTGCTGAAGTGTTCTCTGTATATTTCCTGCAATAGCTGTAAATAGTTTTCTGGAATCTTTATTCCATTTAATATGTTCGGGTTGAGTTTTTCTTTGAGGGTCTGCGTTAGTTTTTCCTTGGTGATTCCTCGGAGTCCAATGTAATGTCGCTGGTAATTTGGATGGGGTTCTTCATGTGCATTTATTTCGCTATTTTCCCTAAAAACAAGTTGATTTCGGAATACATTTAGGGGGGCTTCACAATGTGGGATAAGGTCGGAACTATCTTCCTCTGCGCTATGCATCGTTTGTGAACTGGATGATGTTAAGTTGTTAGCTTCCAGTTTGAGCCTTGATAATGCGTCGGCTACCTTATTTGTTTTCCCTGGTTTATAGATGAGCTCGTAATTGTACTCTTCTATCCTGGCCTTCCATCGTTTCAGCTTTGCATTCGTGTTCTTGTTGCTCAAGGCGAAGGTTAATGGTTGATGGTCTGTTAGTATTCTTATTTTTTTGCGCCGTATAGATAATTCCTTAGGTTGTCGAGGGCCCAGACTATCGCTAACATTGCCTTTTCATTTGTAGCGTAGTTTTCCTCTGTCTTGTTTAATGACCTGGAAATATACGTGATGGGTCTGTCCTTCCCGATTTCCCCCTGAGAAAGCACAGCACCAATAGCGGTATTGGAGGCATCTGTCGTGAGTACGAACGGTCTTTCAAAGTCTGGAAAGACGAGAATTTCTGCTGATGTTAAGAGTTCTTTTATATTCCTGAAAGTTTTCAATTCGTCTGCATTGAGTTCAATCTTAACTTTCCGTGATTGATTGGCTTTTATTTGGGCCTTCTCCCCCCTTGTGAGATTCGTAAGGGGTTTTGCTATTTTGGCAAAATCCTTTATGAATCGTCGGTAGTAGGAAGCTAGTCCAAGGAATCCTTTAAGTTCCTTCAGATTTGCTGGAGCTTTCATCTTTTCAATAGCCGCGATTTTTTTCGGGTCTGGTCTTATACCCTTATTAGTTATTAAGTATCCTAAGAACTCGGTTTCCTCTTTTAGGAATTCCGTTTTATCCAAGTTTACTTTCAAATTGGCCCGTTCTAGTTTTTCAAATATTATGTCGACGTTCTTTAGGTGTTCCTCCGCAGTCTTGCCGAACACTATGATATCGTCTATGTACACATAACAGATCTTTCCTATGTGTTCCTTTAAAACATCGTCTATCATCCTTTGGAAGATTGCTGGAGCATTCTTCAGTCCAAAGGGTAGACGGGTATACTCATATTTCCCGTTCATAGTGGAAAATGCCATTTTAATTATATCGTCATCTTTCATCTTGATTTGATGAAATCCCGATGTAAGGTCGATGGTCGTAAAGTACCTTGATTTTCCTAGGTTTGCGATAGTGTTAGAAATGTCCGGTATTGGGTATGTGTCCGAGATCGTTATAGCATTCAGTTTCCTGAAGTCTATAACCATTCTGTATTTCCTGTTTCCTGATGCGTCCATTTTTTGGGTACAACCCACATTGGTGAGTTGTATGGGCTTTTCGATGGTCGAATAATACCATCCTCTAAGAGTTTCTTGATTTGGGTGTCCACTTCTTGTCTCATGTGAATTGGGTATGGATATGACTTGGTGTAAATGGGCTCATCTGTGGATGTTTTTATTTCGGCTTTTATACCCGTGTCGATGATTTCCTTGTCGTTCACTGCTCCGAAGATGTTTTTGTGTTTTTCCACTACGTCTTTTATCTGTTTCTTTACTTCATTACTCAGATGGCTGACTCTAATTTCTATGTTATTAACCTGAGCAGACTTCTTTTCTTTTAGTGGTATTTTAATGTTTGGTTTGATTTTTAGTATGTTATTTTTCCTATCTATTACTGCTTCTAATTCCTTAAGGGTATCATCTCCGATGATTCCGTCAAATGTAGTTAGGCCGGGTAAAATGAAAAAATCAATTGTAATGTTATTGCCGATACTTTCAAAGAATTTTCCACTAATTTTCCTATCAATTTGTATTTCTCCTCCAGCAGATTTTATTCTGAAGGGCTTTTGGGCTGGTTGAGCTTTGCCAACTAGTTTAGGTTGTATAAAGTTTTTGTTGGCGCCGGTATCTATAAGGAATTTTAGCAGTTCTCCATTTTTTGTCCTGTATTCTATGTATGGAATGCTAGACAGGCTTCTGTCATAAAATTTACTTCAGATGTTGTCTCTTCTGTTGGCTCTATCTCATCCTCCTGCGTGTATTCTTCCTCATATTCTTCCTCGTATTCCTCAGCATACTCTCTTTCCTCTTGAGTTTCGATGTTATATAACCTTTGACGTTTTTGCGGAAGGTTAACGGACTCATTCCTAGTGTATTGACTATAGTTGGGTCGATTGTAGGTGCCTTGGTTATAGGCTGGCCTGTTCATATAGTTTACTTGTTTTGTTTGGACAGACCGGTCGACTTCCATAGCAACTGGCGGTTTCGGTTGAGATGGTCTTGGTGGTGGATGATCATTTTTCTGGTATCTCGGTGGTTGGTATTGGTTCCTCTGGTATTGCCCATGTTGAATGTTGTATGCCATGTTTCTTTGTTGTAAATTTAATGGTTTTTGAGGTATTGGTGGCTGTCCTGCCCTTGCATGGTTCTGTCTTGGTGTAGGTGTGAATATTTGGTTGATTGGAGCTGTAACCATATTGTGGACGTTCTTCGGGTGTATTGCTAAGTTTCTATAATTTAGATTTTGAATTTCTAAACATGAGGCGTAAGCCTCCGGGAGTGTTTGTGGTTTTTGAATTATTAGGATCTTAGAAAGATCGTTATTCAATCCTCTAATAAATACGTCCAATGAGCGATTCCTGTAGTTTTCGATAAGTGCATTGATGGTTTCCGTACTATAGTCCTCTGTTTTTATTTTGTTGATTATTAATGAAAATTGATGATTAACGTTCGCATAGAATTCATCTATGCTGGAATTTCCTTGCATAAGAGTATTCAATTGGTGTTCCAAAGTTCTTATGTCCCTCTTTCGGCATAATGGAGGGACAGGCATTTTTTTTATCGCCGACCAATCTTCGTCGAAAATGTTATATGAAATTAGTGCAGACTCTGCTCCACCTCTAATCTTTTGTCTGATACTTTGCAGTATTGCCCGATAGATGGGTTTGTCTCTCACTATTTCATAGTCTTTAAGTATCTTTTCCACGTTGTGGACCCAAGATATGTACTGGATGGGATTCCCATCAAACGTTTGCAGCTCTTTCACGCTGTCTGGCAATTTGCTTATATCTTTCAATTCCTGTTCATTTCTAGGAGATTGAAGTGTGGATTGCGCTGAGGAAATCTCCGGTGTCCTTGTTTCCAAGGCTTCAAGTCTCCTTTCAATTTTTTTTATAGCTTCGATCTGAGCATTTACTGCTCCTGTAAGCTGATTAATGGCTAGTTGTATTGCTTCCATCTTACCTTGTTATTTTTATTTGTTTATATGTATACTAAGTTATTGTTGTAATAATAAATTGGTTATCGTTCTTATACTACTGTGTATGGGTGTAGAACAATTTGTGTTTTTAATCTTATTGGCTAGGCTAACTTTATTCGTTACAATAAAAAGAATTTATATATTTTTGCCTCTATTGTTATTTCACTTTCTTTTAAGCTATGAGTACAATTAGTATGTTATATAATTGAATATTTGTCTTGTTTTATTTTTCACATAGATTGTTTTAAATTTTCTTAATTTTTACTTAATTTTGAACTATGTTCTTCTATTAAGAATACAAACAATTTTTTGAGAGTTAAGTAGAATTTAAATTGTGACTTACAATGCAATTATTATTCTTCTCATTGTGTGTCTGGAACCTGGAACTGATGCTGTGGTGTTGCTTTTAGACGAGGTGTATTCTTCCTTGCGGTACAACTGCTCGATCACTGTGCTACACTTGGGTTATTTTCACTGATCTGACGAGAAGTGTATTATAATATTTCACAACATTCAAGGTACTAAGGAAACTTGTGTGTCACTATTCTGATGGGAAGTGTTTAATACTTTCACAATTTTCACTGTATTTCTAAGTATTAAGACTTGTGGTATTATCACTGTTCTTACGGGAAGTGTTGAATACTTTTACAATTTTCACTTTTAGCACTTATCAGGTCCCTGCTGCTCGGGCGCCAGTTAACGATTTTAACGTTTGAAAAGATAAAAAAATATTTTTTATGGAGACTAACGTCTCTTTATTACTTCAACTTAACTCTAAAGTACAATTTCAACTTACACTTCTACTTATAGCCTAAAAATGTCTGCTCATCAATTTACTGAATGTGGGAAAATATTCCAGACGGGAATATTACACCTCACTTTGATAAATAGCTTATTCTGCATTATCAGCATTCGACCTGACTGGCGCGTGTGCTGATAGTGCAGAAATGGGTGCATTAACTGCCCCGTGTGCCGGATCTAGAGTCGAATTGCTTGAGGACATGTACACAAAGACAGGCTTTTTCTTTGGGTTTTTGGGGCTAGTGATCCGTCTTCTTTTACTAGAGATGGGAATGAGGACTGGCTGAAGTTGTTGCTTATCGCTTTTGCCATTGACCAGAAAGGCCGCATGCCACTGTGACATTCTAAAAGCTTCTTGGTTACTCTCCCATTATATTTCTTCTTCGTGGAATCGACAGTTGAATTGCACGTGTTTCTGAGACTAATGCAGCTAGATCTTGTTTGCTTATTGCCTAAATGCTTGTTATTGGCAGCGATGGTTTGCTGGAAGTTTATTTTTTGTTGGAGTGGGGACTGTAATGCTCCGCTCCGCTCAAATATGTGGAGGCGGTTGATGAATTGGCTTGGAATTCGATTACGATCAACAGGGGATGTTTATTGCCGTCCGGAAGTTGATGAACACAGTTCACGTTCGTGTTGTTGAATCCCAGGTCCCTGATATAACAGAAGTCAAACACGAGCTTGTTATCGCTAGTTTCCACTGCAGATGAGCGTGGAGGAGTCTGTTTGGTCTGTGTTTGATGTATGTTAATATTTGCATATTGTACCCCCTGAGGCAGTCCCACCGAAGATCCGAGTGGGAAACGAGTGACAAGAAGTAACATCATGACTTCTCTGGTTCCACCCTGGTTGCATCGGTGTATCTGCAACTATGATACTTCAAGGAATCTACCACCATGTGGTAGTATCTCATCAGACGACAAAGGGGTGGGTCCCCGTCGCAGTCTTGAAAATCCTTTTATGTCTCAGTAGCCCATAAAAGGTGTACACTAAAAAGTTAAGCCTGGCTGGAACTGTTGACAATCCGTTGATTCCGTCTGGAGAATTCCTCCGCTGCCGCCAGGATCCAAAAAAGAGTGGCTTAGTGTAATACTCGTCCCCCCTCTCTCGTTTGCTGCCACCAACGATTTTCCAAAGGGGTTGAGACTCGATCTCTTTTGGAAGTGAGAGTAGGAATTGATAGGAAGAGGTCTCCTCAGTATTTCCAGAAGTCTATAATTTGCTAACATTTAAAATTGACGCGCATCATTACTTTATTCTCCCTCCTTAGCTGAACAGTTCTGTCGAGTGGAGATTGCCAACTTAGTTTCTAAACCCCTCATATTATTAAGATTTCTTCAGGGAATGCACACATTTTATCACGATTACTACGAATTTAAACTTTAATAATTTAGTTTTGTTTATATCTTATTGAATTTTTGTTATCGAAAATAAATTAGTGGTGTTAATTTGTTTTATCTTTGCAGAGATCTGGGAGAACGTCTTCGGGCGCACTTAACCACCTTACATAATCCAACAACTACTGCAACTGCTGGAGAAATCGAAAATTTGTCAAAACAAATAGCTTCTTTGGAAAGGCTCTCCAAGAATATTTATTATATTAAGTACAAACGTATACATTCTTCTACAGCAACTGGTCTAACAGCTCAGCAGTGTAGCCAAGTGTTATCATCAGAATTCTTGCAATATTTGAATGATACGGATAAAAAGAAATAAACTTCAAGTAAAACTAACAAAATGCTAATTCAAAAGATTAAGTTATTTAAAAATTCATTGCATTTTCCTATATCTACGGAAGTCAACAGTCCACATGTTCCAGTATTGTTTGAAGAAGCCGTAAATTATCTTAATGTAGGGCAATCTAAAACGTTTATTGACATGACTTTTGGCGCTGGTGGTCATAGTCGTGGAATTCTACAAAAATCGACTGGAGTAAAGGTGTACGCTTTAGATCGCGATCCAATAGCTTATGAATATGCTAGGCACTTATCTGTGGAATATCCTGGTCAAATAATACCTATGCTTGGAAAGTTCTCTGACCTTCCTCGGTTATTAAAACAACATGGTGTACAACAAAAGTCTATCGATGGAATTCTCTTCGATTTTGGCTGTTCTTCAATGCAATTTAATGAAGCAAACCGTGGCTTTTCATTGTCAAAAAATGGTCCGCTGGATATGCGAATGGACAAAGATCTAGAACAGATCACAGCAGCTGATGTTTTAGCAAAAATTGAAGAATCTGATTTGGCAAAAATTCTTAGAGTGTACGGCGGAGAAAAAGCCTCGAAAAAGATTGCAAGAACAATAGTTGAATCACGATCTGCATTTTACAAAATTGAAACTACTAAAAAGTTGGCTGATTTAGTTTCATCTTGCATACCGCAAGCATGTAGATTAGATAAACTGCAACGTCCTACTCACTTGGCTACAAAGACTTTTCAAGCGATTCGAATATTCCTTAATAATGAATTGAACGAAATCAATTACGGCATAATACTCGCTCAAAAATATTTGAAAAAGGGGGGACGTCTTGTAACCATTACGTTTCATTCTCTGGAAGATACAATTGTAAAAAGACATTTAAACGGTAATATAATTGAAGGCTTAGCAAATCCAGTTCCATTAAAGTACAGCGGCCACGATTTAATGTACGACAGGGAAATAGTTGAATCGCTAGTAGAGACAAATTGGAAACAATTACATAAACATGTGATTGTTTCCAGTGAGAAAGAAGTGTCAATGAATGCAAGAAGTCGTTCAGCTAAACTTAGAGCTGCAGAAAAAATTAAATAAATGCCAACTTTCCCGTGTTGATTCGCTTATCAAACTTTATGACTAAAAGTAACAACAGTGCAAGTATGTGCTCGATAAAGTATCGTAAGAGACAATTAAAATCTAAATAATATAGTTAATATGGCAAAAAAATAGATTATTATAAAGTTTTAAATAAAAAATATTTATAAAAAGAAGTAACATGTGTATATATTTGCAGTAAAGAAAATTATTACGTATCCACTGCTAACCGAAAGTAATCGCGAACAAAAAATATTTGATATCAAACAACATTCCTTTTCACACGATTAGATTTCTCATCCTTTTATTTATACAAATCAAAGAAAATCGAGCACATTATTATTAATTTGTCTTATTTATAACTAGCTGACCTGGCGAACTTCGTACCGCCTCACAATCAATAAATGTTATGTTAAGTTATTAGCTGAATTAAATTCAGTTTTTTAGTAAGATAAAATGAATACTTACTCAAAATGAATTGAGTTCATAAATGTACAAAAATCAAAATGAAATGTATTTTAATTGCATTGGAATGAATGTAATTCACGTGGTAGCAAGGCATTTGATTGAAGTGAATCGAAATGATTCGCTTAGCATTGTTGCACTACTTTCTGTTAAACTATTTGCAGCGTGGGTTGCACTTGGGTCGATTCCCTTCATTAAAGCCCCTTGTGATATACGACATTTTTCGTTTTCTTTGTTTCTGTCTTGTATTGAACAACCGAACCAATGCATGATGTTCATGAAGTAGTTGCTGCAGATCTTGAAGAATTGCTCTTTTCATTGCCATATTGGTAGTTTGACGTCGATCAAGTTGGTCCTCCATATTGCCCATGAAGTAAATTTTGATGAATTTATGCTGTGCGTCTTCAAGCGGTTGCAATGATCCAATTCGATGGTGAATTTGACCATGGATCTTTAAAGTCGAAGGCGTAGTCGGAGTTACGGATTTATGTATGATCGCCAAAAGAAAATGAACGTTTACTCTCTCGAGCACAAATTATCTTGAATGTCGAATTAAATCCGAGTTCTTCTATAATGTCTGCTCCAAATGAAGACATTTGGAAATACCCATTGTATATCTGAGTGTTCGATAGAAAATGATTAAATTGTGATTCTGGTGTTTCGCCACGAAGCAATGAAAGCAATGGCTCAGGTTGCCATTGAGACAGCATAATCCAGGCGTTTCTCCAGCGAACTTCAATGCACCGCAATGGTCGCACACAACCTCCATTGGGCCAATTCGAACGAAAGGATGCGAGCTGTAGTCAATTGTGCAATCGTATTGAAACGTTACTCGATTGAAATCAACACTTGAAGCATTTCATCTTGCGCGTCGAGGATTAGCACATTGTTGATCTGTGCGGTAAGCTTGACGATTTCTCATTGGCAAATGAGCCGTTTGACGTACTGCCTCTTTTTGTTCTTGTGTTTGTGATGCACGAAGTCGGGCCATACCAACGTGGGGCTCTTCTCGTGCGATTTCTTGTTCATCTGCAGTGGATTGATTCGCAATATTCCGAAGTCCAATTGCATTACGGCTTCATTGTGAAAGATTAGATCTTTTAGCTCGCGGAATTGTAAATAACACTGGGAAATTAATCACATAATTCAAAATTACACAATGAAGCAATTATCGACGCACGCACAATCACAAATGTAATAACCTCACAATATGAACATTTTCGAAGGCAACTTACCGTTTGAAATCACGATCGAAAATAGAATTCCACAGAATTACGAACGAATCTGACTGGAAAATCAAACACGCATGGGTTCTTTTACATGAAGGCTTCCTCGAATCTTTGAACTTCTTATTCTATCAATCTTCGTTACTCCTGCTGTCATGCGAAGCATCTTCATCTCAGCTGCCGTTAATTTGCCCTCATACTTTTTGTATATTGTCCAGCATTGTGAACCGTATATGAGCGCCGGACGTACAACTGCGTTGTAGAGTTCTTTAAGCTTAGGGGGCATTTTACATATTCTTTTAATTTTATCAATACTTTCGTTAGATCGAAATACTGTTTGTCCTTTGACATTTCTTCCGCACAATTTTCACAGATTTTGTTCATTGAGAAAAAATCGTTTGAAGAGAATCAATTGAATCGAAATCAAATGTAATAACCATCGTAAACAGAATGAAAATTGGTGAAAACTCTGTACAGCTAGCTAAATGGTATGCAATGAAAGGACAGCTCAACTGAATCAGCTGTCAAAGGATAATGCACACAACGCCATCTACTGGCATTACCGGAACCAGCATACAACGCCATGTTTATTTTTGTTTCTGTCTTTCATCAGAGATGACGTTGTATACGGATTTATTTTTTTTGTGATTTTCTTACTTTTCCAATTCACGAGGTAACTTCGCGAGGCCGAGACAACAAAAATTCATCGAAATCAGTCAATCCGTTCTCGAGATATCATCGAAAAAGCCGTTCAATATAAAATGTATGAGAAAATGAATTTTCTTCATAAATTTTTTTTCCTGAATTTTTCCGATGTTTTAATAGTTATTCTGCTATTCGGGGCGGAGACACACATCCAACAAATCAAAGATCATAAAAATCGGTCCAGCCATTCTTGAGTTATGAATGGTGTAATTAACCCGACTTTGTTTTATATCTTAAGATAATTTGAATTACGTTTTTCATTTTTAATATACACTAAAAGCTTTAAATATATTTTATAGTAATAATATTTTACACTTAGCACTCAGAATCAATAAAACCGACAAGACCACTTTGACGGTAAGTATCTAGTGGCATGATTGCAGATGTTACGATGCGACGAGAATAAAGCAATTTTCTCAGGTGACTTTGCTACTATGTAGATCACATAACCTTGAGTGGTTATGTGATATATGTCTGCGCTGGAATGCATGTCATCTGAGTACACTACATCTGGATGCACTATGACTCTAGTGTTTTCGTGCACGCTAGCATTGGAATTTGTTATAGATACTTGTGTCCGAACGATAACGTCTCTTATAGCCGGTGGAGAATAACCGTGTTTTTCTTTGTAACAATTACCTTCCACCTATTTGAAAATTAATTAATCTTTGAAGAGGAATATTATTTAACTAAGATGTGTACATGGATATGTTTTTGTGTTTAGTAGGACTGAATCATTTTTTTTTTTTCATAGTGACTGAGACCACCGTGTACGCATAGTTTGTTATTTTGTCTTCCACGGTAAGTTTCTGTGGACATTATTTCTAATATACCAGAGACCATTCACGATTGCTCTTATAACTTTGTTTTGGAATGATTCTACAAAATTTCTATTGTTTGGTTTGGTACAACCCCAGAGTTGTATACCGTACGTCCACATAGCACTTGTTTCTTTAAAAGCAGTTTGTTATATGTACTTATAATATATTCCAATTAGCCAATACCTTTCTCTAAGTTGATTTTCGAGCTTGTCGCGTATCTATTTAACGTGCGGGTTCCACTTAAGTTTCGCGTCCAGTGTCATTCCCAGATATTTAGCTTCGTTTGCATACGGCATTTGTACCGAGTTAATGAAAATGGGTAAGTTGCATTTATTTAGTATTTAGTATTTATTATTAATTAAGTAACATCATTTATAATAGACTACATCATCTCTAAGCTATAAATGAGATATGTATATATAGGTAATACTAATATTCAAAAATTCATACAATTCAATGCTAAATTCATGCCAAATGTATAAGTAGAAAATTATTATAGTATACAATATGTAGAAACAAAAAGTTAAAGTAATCGTGAAAACGTAAATAAACTAAAATGTGCTTGTTTTACCCTGCCAAGTGCCGAAAGAGAGTTTTCCCAAAACCAGAGAGTTTTCCCAAAACCTCCTAACGCTGAGAGGAAGTGCATTCCAAAGATGAATAGCATGAACGAAAAATTGACGCTCTGAGTTTTGATAGTGAACACGCGGTTGGATTAAACTTAAAGATCGGCTCGACCGTGAAAGTTTAAGTTTTTCGAATAAATATTGAGGCTGTTTGCTAGTAATAATTTTTTGTAGGTACTTGATTGTGCAGTATTCGAGATATTTATCAAGAGTGCATCCTAATATGTTCTTAGCGTATTGTGAAATATGGTCAAAACGTCTCAATCCGTAAACATAGCGAGTTATATTGTTAAACGCAACGTTGAGCTTACGTCGAATGAGAGCACTGCTGCAACAAAAAATTTCACATCCGTATGTAAATATTGGAATTAGCAAAGCCCTTACTAACATTAACCTTATTTGCAAAGGAGTGAAACATTAGACATAGATAGATTCCTAAGACAACCATAGATTTTGCCTATATTAGTGGAGATATGATCATCCCAACTTAACGTTTTGTTAAACCATACCCCAAGATTTTTAGCTTTGTCAACGAACTCAATTGGTTCATTTTGGAGAAATATATTAGGAAGATCACAGCCATTCACGCCATTTCTGCTAATAACGAGATATTTAGATTTGGCTGGGTTAAGCTTCAACGAATTATCTTCAGACCAATCTAGAACTTTTCGTAGATCCTCATTAAGTTTACAAGCTGCATCCTTAATAAGGTCTAATTTGCAACTTATGTAGAGCTGTACATCGTCTGCGTACATGTGCAGCAATGAATTTTTGATTATGGTCGGAAGATCATTGATAAATATTGTGAATAACAAAGGTCCCAATATGGACCCTTGAGGTACACCCGCTGAGGTTGCAATAAAATCAGATATCACATTATTAACAGCAACGGCTTGTTTTCTTCCTCCAAGATATGTTTTGATGAGCTTGATAGCAGATGATTTTTTTTTTATCTGATGGAAATCTTCAAAAGATACTCGGTAAGAATCGGTACCAAGTAGTGTGGGACTCTTACCGCACTAAAACCACCGGTGAATCAGGACCAATCTATGAAAGATCAACAAATGATTTTTCTTTCTTAATTATAAATCGCATTGGGGGAAGTTTAAAGTTATAACCCTCTCCCATAGCTTTTATACCATCAGCTCATGAGGCTTGGTTCTTCTTAAACTCTGAACATTGTTTCGTGCATTTAAGATGGTCTCCATTTCGGAGTTGGTATGACTTTGCAGTCGCAGATTGTATGATACAGCGTGTTTTTTAACTACTTCTGTAACCATTTCAATTTGAAGGTCACGATGTAGATCGCTATTTCTTATATACCAAGGGGCATTCATTATTCCACGAAGGACTGCTTTGGAATTTTTGGATGGCAGCATTTATTTTCTTTGTACAGCCCCATAGTTGGATACCATATGTCCAAACGGGTTTCAGTACTTGCTTATATAACATTAGTTTGTTCTGGATAGATAGGTCTTCTTTCCTAGTAACCAGTACATTTTTCTGTACTTCAAGTTAAGTTCTTCTCTTTTCTTTTTGATGTGCTCTTTCCATTTAAGCTTTGCATCCAAGGTCATTCCAAGGTATTTGGCGGTATTGAAATAAGGTACTGCTGTACTGTTTATAAAAATTGGAACATTGCTCATGTTTTTGTTTGTAAAGTTTATATGCGTCGATTTTGTCTCATTTAATTTGATACCCCATTTTTGCTTCCAATCACTAACTTTATCGACTGCATTTTGCAATTTTTGAGTAGCCTTCGTAATGGATTTATCTGGCACCAATATTGCAGTATCATCAGCAAAGGTGGCCATGATAGCGTTGATGTCCACTGGAATATCCCTTGTATATAACAGATACAGGGTTGGTCTTAGGACACTTCCTTGTGGTACACCGGCTTCAATTTTCTTTAGTTCTGAGTAATTTTGATCGTACCGTACTCTAAAGAGTCGGTTCGTAACGTAGGATTTCAGTATTTCGTAGTACTGCCTGGGGAGGTCCCTATGCAGTTTGTACTCAAGTCCCAAGTGCCATACCTTGTTAAAGGATTGAGCAACATCTAAGAATATAGCCGAGCAAACTTGTTTTTCTTCAAGTGCCTTTTCCACAACATCCGTAATTCGATGTACTTGGTCTATCGTGGAATGTTTATTTCTAAATCCAAACTGATGGCTCGGAATTAGTCTTCTTTCTTCTATTATTTTGCTAAGCCTTTTCAGGAGCAGTTTTTCGAAAAATTTTGCCATGATTGGTATAAGCGATATTGGTCTGTAAGATGTTACTACGTATATTGTTATCATTGGAAAATTGCAGAAGTCATTGTTGACTTCTGCAATTTTTCAATGATGTGGCACATATCTTAGTTTAAGGCATGCGTTTTTTATAAATTGGAGTTTTTTGAAGGCTATTGAAGGCATTTCTTTCAAAACTTGAGCAGTTATTAGATCGTACTCTGGTGATTTTTTGTTAGACAACTTATGTTGACACATGCTTTTTACTTCTTTGAGCGTGACAAAAGGTATTTCACATTTGTCGTTTCTATCAACAGACTGTAAGGGATCTGTAGCTGTGTTTGCTGGGAATGGCTTAAAAACATTCGCGAGATGTTCAGCGAAGAGATCAGCCTTTTGTTTCGAGTTTCCGATCCATTTACCATCTTGATATTTTACTGGCGGGTTTTGTGTCTGAGGTCTTTTTAGGCGCTTAGCTGCTTTCCATAAGGAGTATTCGGTAGAAGCATCCGTCGTCAGACTTTTCAGGAATCTACTAAGTGAATCATTTTTGAACTCACAGATTCTTTTTTTTTAATTCGTTGCTAAGACGGTTAAAAACTGCCTTATCATCTGGGAATCTCGTAGTTTGCCATTTTCTTCGAGCTCTTCTTTTTTCCAATATCAGCTCCTTTATTTCGACAGGATATTTTATTTCTGTTTCTCTCGAGTTCGAAATAGTTGGAGTACTTTCTTCTGCAGCCTTTTGCACATCAGCAGATGATAAAAAGCCAAACAACGTCTAGAGTTTTAAGAAAAGCTGCATATGATCCACTGTGTCAAAGGCCTTGGAAAAATCCAGCAGAGTTACAAAAGTTATTAGATCTTTATCCATCGCCACTCGGATATCATCAGTTACTTTAAGTAGAGCAGACGTACAGCTATGATACGGCCTGAAGCCATATTGATTTGCGCAAAGTAGTTTATTGCGCTGGATAAAGACAGATATTTGCTTGTGCATTATCTTTTCTATAACCTTGGACAATAATAGAAGGATGGCAATGGATCTATACTCAGCCTGTGAGTTGGATGACGCTTTCTTTTTCAGAGATGGAACAATTTTTGCAGTTTTCCACTCAGTTGGAAAAGTAGATGTAGTTATTATATTGTTGAAAATATGGGTTATGGCTGGAAGAATGTAAAGTAGTATGATTTTAATAAAAATCGGCTGAATTCCGTCGATACCAACAGCTTTAGACTTAATTTTAAGGGTAGCATTGACAACATCATCCTGTTCAATACGAGCCACTGAACGTTACATCCAGTGGATCAGCACTTGTTCTGGATGTCATTTGCACTTTCGTGAATTCTCTGTTGAGCTGGTTGGGATCGTTTTCATTCATTTCAGCATTCTTTTTCCGTCCAACACCAAGCTCGCGTAAATTTTGCCAAAGAGTTTTTGAAGGTAACTCATGGTCAAATTGTCTAGCGTAGAACACTCTTTTGGCTTGTTTAATCGTGAAATTGACCAAATTCCTTAGTTGGCGAAAGCTGTTATAAAATTCTTGGAGCTTGAATCTTTTCCACTTCTTATAGGCTGTATCACGATTGTTTTTTAGGGCAATAATTTCTGGTGTAAACCATGACTTATGGGGCTACGTAATAATTTTAGTTCTGAGCGGCACGTGCGTATTGAACAATTCCAGTACAATTTGTTGAAGGTGATTAACTTGGGTATTAGTGGATGTTTCATGATAAATTGGATACCAATTTATTTTTTGAATATCTTGCTCTAGAGCATCAGAATTGAGATTTCTAAAGTCTCGGTATGTAGGAATTGATTAAAATTAAACACAAGTCACTCAAATTTCCATCTTTATTGTTTTTTATGTTTAAAAAAAGATTAAAATACATATCTAGGTACCGACACGGTCTGAGTTCTGATTGCGACTGCAATCAAAATAAAATAAAAAGAGGGAAATAGAGGCTGGCGTGGTGAGTTGGTTGTGGCGAATATGTTCTCTACACTTGATTATGGCGAATATGTTCTCTACACTTGGTTGTGGCGGATATGTTCTCTACACTCGGCGATCCTGACGCTATTGGACCCGAATACTTTGTCCGCTCCATCCCTTCATATGATCAGCAACACTCGTTGTTTTATTAGGACCATCATGTTCACCTACCTTCGCTACTTCGCTACCTGGTATCGATTCTTTCTTCCGATATAGGAAACACGGTAGGGACCTAAAAACTTTGACGAAAGCTATCCTCGTGTCATTTGGGTTCGCTTTATTGCTACTAGGTTACCCCTTTTGTACTTAACGGGCGGTTTCCTCTTTCGATCAAAAGTGCGGCGGTTCTCTTCTTGAATTTTCTAAATATTATTCTTAGCTATTTGACGAATTTCGTCCCTTTCATTATTTAGTTCGTGAAATACCTCTTGATCAACAATTTTAGTGATACTAGTCAGTCCAGAGTTGGGTTTAAGCCTCATCTCAACTCCCGTCAGCACTTTAAATGGAGATATGACAATACTTCGTGAGGCAGTTGAATTTATGTATTTCTGTAACTTACTAACATTTTTATACCAATCGGCAGGCTTATCAAAGGACTTCTTAATCAACATGGGTATTATTATACGGTTAACCCGCTTAATTTGGCCGTTTGCCCTAGGTACTCCGGTAGATATGAGTACATGCGATATGCCTTCTAAAGCGCAATATTCTTTAAACTGAGTTGACGTAAATGCTGAGCCGCGGTCAGAAATTATCCTAGACGGATTACCAAATACATCTGATTGCTTCTTTAAGCGATCTATAACCTCCTCGCTGGAGGCGCTCTTTGTTGGATACAACCAGACGAATTTAGTGAATGCATCTATGACAGCAAAAATATGTTTGTAACGTTTTTGTGTTATTTCTAAAATACTAAGATGGTCAATATGGTATGTCTGAAGCGGTTGGTCATTCTTTTCTATTGGACTTAGAAAAAATTCTTGTTTTCCACTCTTCTTTTCCGCAAGGATACATGGAATACAATTCTTAATAAATTTTTAAATTTTCTTGCGAAAGTCCGGGATAAAGTACTGTTTAAGTAAAAGGTCTTTTGTTTTCTTTATTGCAAAGTGTCCTTGTTCGTGCATTTGCTTGATAATTTCATTCTCCATTAAAGTGGGAATTACTAACAAGTCATTGTCGTTGTATGTTTTGTAAATCAGATCGTTATTTAAGAAATAGCTGTCGTAATCGCGCGTTTCTAAAATTACTTTTAAAGTTTTCAAATATTCGTCTTCACATTGGGCTTGCCTCAACTGATTTGTAACAATAGTATTAAATACTAAAATTTCCCTGCTCAATGCATTAACATGACGCATTTGTGTACCGGGTCTATGTTGTACATCAATGTCAAAATCCTGAAGATACAAAGCTCATCGTGCAATTTTCAAGGGAACATCTCTTTTTTTAATAGTGGATGCAAAAGCGTTGTAATCTGTAAAAGCTTTGACTTTCTGTCCAAGTAAATAGGGTCGCCACTTTTTAAATGCCTGAACTACGGCTAAGGCTTCTAATTCATGGGAATAACACCTTTTTTCAGAGTCGGTTGTCTTTCTACTCATAAACTGGACTGGGTGTAACTGTCCGATCTCACTATTTTTCTGCAGCACATCCATGCTTCGAAGCATCAGTATGGGCTTCAGTGTACGCTTCGTACTTAAACAGTTGAAGGACAGGGTCATTAGCCAATTCAGATTTCAACTGCTGAAAGGCAGACATTTGCTTTGATCTGGCAATGGCTTTGCTTTTAGTTCAAAATTTGGTATAAATTTCCGAAAATACGACGCTAATCCTAGGAAACTGTGAACTTGTTTTGCATTTTTGTTAGGTGTCGGATAATTGGTAAGGGCTTTAATCTTGTCCGTACCTGGACGGATAAATCCTCTTTCGACAGTGTGTCTCAAAAAATTATTTTTTTCCTTGAGAAAGTGACACTTTTTCCAATTAATTCTAAAACCGTGGTCTTGAGCGATCTTTAATACTCTTTTAATATTTCGAGACCTTCATCCAAGGTTTGCAAACGAATAATCAGGTCGTCTATGAAAATAAGTATACATTTGGCAGAATTAGTGGTCGAAATATAGCGTTTATATATCTCGAAAAAACTGCTGGACTATTACATAATCCAAAGGAACAAAATTTAAACAGATACTGACCGTTATCCGTTACGAAACTGGTATATTTTCGAGACTGTTCAGCAACGGGAACGTGAAAGAATGCTGAGGTTAAATCTAGAGTGGTAAAAAATGTTGCGTCCTGTAGCTGGTCTAATTGTTCGTCAACTAGAGGAAAGGGAAAAGGATCTTTAATTATCGTTTTATTAATGCGTCGATAATCGACGCACAACCTCTTTGATCCATCCTTTTTACTGACGAGAACAACAGGACTCTCAAAATCGGAATTACTTTCCTCTATTATCGTCTAACCAAGACTTGACTTGCGATTGTATCTCCAGCTTATGTTGGTACGGTATTCTACGGGGTGTATCATAGATCGGTGATTCATCCTGTAAAATTATTGCCATTCCAATTGGTGACTTGATAATTCTATTTGGAATGTAGTCTTTTATCAATTTTTGAACAGTGTTACGCACATCTGTATCTTGAATGTGACTTAAGACAATCTCATTTTCTTCAAAAGCGTAGCATTTTAAAAAGTCAGAGTCAAGTTTCTTAGATATATCAGAGTTGTCTTTATCGGCAAATTTATTTGAAAATTCAGAACAGACTGGATTAACCAAGTCAACAGGTTTGTTTTCTCCGAGTAACTTGAAATTTGGAAAAATGCTAATGGTGCCTTTATCGAAATAATGAGTTCATTCTGAACAATAAAAACCTTCAAGTCATATTCGTAGCCTTCGATTTCTATATTTAGGATGCAAGAGCCAATGGTAAAATGTTCACCTCCTATGCCAGTCACAGATATCTTTTCTTCATCATAATTTTCCCTTAATAACTCAAACGTGTCTATCTGCATGATAGATATGTCAGCACCTGAATCAACTAATGCACTAATTAGAACATTATTGACTTTCACGTTTATAAGATTTTTGTTGATTGTCACCAGGTTAATTTCTTATTTTTTTTATCGTTGGATACTGTGTATTCGAAGTATTACAACTAGAAGATTTGTGACCGTACTGGTTGCATTTAAAACACTTGAAACCCTTGGCTTTGTTAGGACACGAATCGGAAGTATGTTGTCACCGCAACTAACTTTACTTCTACCTTCAAATCGTTTTGACTTAATTTTCTAGTATGTTCTAATATTCTCTTTCAATTGCTGAATTGTGTTTGCTCCATACAACAAACAAAGATTCTGACCCTTTATCACCTATACCATCAACAATGTAAGTTACTAGCGCTTCTTCCTCGACCTTGCCCTCATTGGCCAAAGCTGACATCTTGTAAATATATTCTTGCATGCTTTCATCAACTTTCTTTTTGCGTGTAGCCAAACGTTTGTGTATTTCAGCACTATTAACAGATCTTTGAAACTCCTTCAGAAGGACCAATTAGTTAAATCTGGTATACTACTCACAAACAACCGAGCTGACCCCTTTAAAAATCGTTTTGCAAAAATTAACTTTTGCAGACCATTTCATCCGACGGTACAACTCATCTGCTCAAATTCAGCAACTCATGTAACCACATTTAACTCATCGTCACCGCAAAAACATGAAAACGATTCTTCTATGTCGCGAAAAGTAAACGCAGAAGGAGTAGGATTTGCAGAAACATAAGAAACATTATCGGAAACATGACTGTGGATCGAATGAGCGTCATCATCACCTTGTGCATTCAAACCGTTTCGAATTAATCGTTCCTGCAATTCGGCTTTGTTGCCGTCTACTTCCAACCCCAATCCTGCCAACCTCTCCCTCAATTCCTCTAGATTTAATGACAATAAGTTAATCATATCCATTATAAAATATATATGTATGTATGTCAAGTTAAATTAAGAGCTAAATTTGAATTGAATTAAATTTTCCGTGTGTAATTAAAACAAATATTTAATTGTTGTTTCCAACTTTAAATTGTTGGCATATCAAAACTACTTTATATTATTTAAATATTGGCAAAATAATTTGGACTTAATTCAAAACAGAACACTTTTTTTTTGACTTTAAATTGAAAAAAATAATAAAACTACTCATCGAACAGCAGCAACACAGCAATGGTGGTTAAAGTTGATTGATGGTGACTTTGTTTCTTCCTTGAGTTGGTACTTTTCTCCTTTTCTCTCTTCGTGTGGTGAATGACTCTTCGTGTATGGCTTAGCTTTGTGAGTAAATTACTCTTCGAATGTCTCGTATGAGTATATTATATACTCGTCGTGTGTCTCGTGTGAGTATATTATGTACCCTTCGTGTGGGGTCAAATTAACGGCGGCGTGTCTCGCCAATTAAGTTTGTTCCGTTTCTGATTTCTTTTCACTTTGTTTAGGCACGCAATTCACGTATTCTTAACTTGTTTAGGATAAAATGTTCCTTCTTTATTTTAGGTTTGCTTTACGTTAACACATAATTCTTCTTTTTTTTGTTCATTCCGGGTGAGGCCCTATTTTGTAGGAATTGATTAAAATTAAACACAAGTCACTCACTTTAAAAAAAGATTCAAATACATATCTAGGTACCGACACAGTCTGAGTTCTGATTGCGACTGCACTCAAAATAAAATAAGAAGAGGGAAGCTGACGTGGTGAGTTGGTTGTGGCGAATATGTTCTCTACACTTGGTTGTGGCGAATATGTTCTCTACAGGTATGTGTATTTGGATTGAAGTTTATCTCGTGGAAAGTTAAAAATAGCAAAAATTAGGCCATGTTTGGAGAACGCATGTGCTGAAACCTGACTATAGAAAACATCAGCACAGTCGTTAGAGAGGAACAAATCCAAAGGAGTGCTAGCTTGAGTGAAATGTGTTGGAACAGTAGTGTTTAAAATGCCCAAGCCAAGAGTTTTCATACATAGATTGAACGACTGACTCAGAGCCCTCATCGTCCAATATGTTACAATTGAAATCACCACATACTATGGTTTTCCAATAATTTGGGGAGTAATTTTCTAATAAGTTAAATATGGGAGTTAAATCAAAATAGCTATTTTGTCTATAAACGACACCAATGATACACTTTTTCCGTTCACAAACAACTTCGACAAAACAATACTGAAGTGGACTATGAGGGGGTGAACTTATCAAAAATTTAGTAATTAAACTGTTTCGAAGGTAAATTGCAACGGCCCCTCCAATTCTATTGTGCCTATCACTTCGAAGAATTCTGTAACCATGCAGAGCGTAGGTTTCATCCATTATTCCTGTTTTAAACCATGATTCAGTGACACATACTCGTACTACATCAACATTAGAACCAACAAACAGACCTCTAAATTCATAAATTTTCTTAAAAAGACTGTGCATTAATATGACACACACGCAACCCCTGGCGCTGATGACAAAAAATATTAATTAGTACGCGCAAGTTATCATTCACACCATCATATTGAAATGAGCTAACGATAGTTCCAGACATCAATGTAAAGAATGCAATAAAATAAAAAAAGAAAAACTAACCTCACATGAAAGAGAAATAAAGACACAAATTGAAATTAGGGAATCTACTTTCGAACGGCTGGCAGATAGAGGATACATACGCAAAAATACGCACATGGTAGTAATTAAATAAAATAATTGAGAGGCAAAAACAATTAAATAAAATATTTGAGAGGCAAAAAAAAGTTACAAAATGAATAATCTGGAAAGGCCGCTTACGTGTGAACAGGTAGTACTTCATCATGGTTGGTATCGGTAGTACCAGCAATAGCATCCAAGTGGTGAATGGAATCGATCAAAACAGCTTTAGCATTCAGTGTCTACCACACATAAACAAGACCAGTGCGAGTGAAAACGGAAAAAAGCGTCTGCTGTTTTTTTAGTTGAAAAGCCCTTCGATAAAGCTCAAGACTGCGTGCAGTTAGGATTTCATTGAGGTAAATCGGTCTGTCAGATTGCAAACCAAGATTTTGTAAACAAATAGGTTTACGTGTTTTTTTATACGATTGGTTTGCTAGTCTGAGCATGGTGACTTTATCCGCCGCTGATAAGATCTCCATATTTAGTCCCTTTATTTTTCATACGAAAGATATCTTTAGGAACCAGAGGAGGAACACAGTCGATGGAGGTGCAGAGTGAATCAAACATTTCCCGTAGATTTTCCTTATCCTGTCAATGGAACACCATGGAGTATGGCATCAGCGGAAAGTTTGTCGCGCTCTATTGAATCCACTTTGTCAGGTAGATTGGATATTTCATTATCGAGTTGAGTGCATCGGATTGATTCGGAGGTTTGTTCGAGCACCTCAATTCGCACTGTTAATGCAGACATGGATCTATTTACGTCATCGAGGCGGCTACTAAAATTAGCAACAATCTTTTCCAGTTTCTCCATTAGGATATTGTGGTTGTCCATTACGAGGGATTTCAGTTCTTTTTTGTCTTCTTCTAATTGTTTAGAAAGACGTAGTTCAAACTTACTGGAGAATTTATCTTCTTTGTTGTTGGCTATTGCTGGTGATTGATGTTGAGGCTTACTGTTTTTAGACCTAAATCTTGTTTTAGCTGGCGTTGGTGGTCCGACATTTTTGCACTTTTCAACGGATTGAATGTTGACAGGTCCGAGGTCTACCTACTGTCTAGCTTTGTTCTTTGTCCAAATTTGACCCGCACTCGATTATGAAAAACACCTTCAAAAGGGGGTTTGATCCTTCAAACTCTTACAAGAAATACTATTGGTCTGCTTAACTTCACTTTTACTACGATCTTATTTTAATATGTCTGCTTAATCTTTGTATTTAAATTTCGCAGGGAGCTATATGCTTTGGCCAACTATCTTACTGCAGGGTTGCCATATCAGCTCTGTTGATTATTTTCTTGTAAGTGAAGTCGATTTGGTCTCATTAAGAATAATGCTCCATTATTTTTCCATTCGCAGATTTTATCCAAAGCTCGTTGGAGTTTTTCAGTTGCTGACTCGATTGAAATTGCAGCAAAAATAAGATAGGACCAAGAATAAGAAAGGACGGAAAAGTCTATTTGTTACGAGGGGCGGCCTAAGGCATTAAGTGAAAGAAGAGATCCGATTAAACAAATGTATTTCTCAATATAATCTCCCTCGAGTGAAATGCAATTCTCACATCAGGCATGCAGTACCTTAATACCACCGACAAAATATTCTTTTTCTTTGCCTTCAAAATGACTTTCTCTTGACCGCCTTGACTCGTTCTCATTTGCATATCTCATTTGTCGGCCTTGTAACCCTTTTTTTCAAATTGGAAAAAGTCGCTCGGGGCCAAATCTGGGCTGTAGGGTGGATGGTCCATTGTTGAAAAAACTGTGTCTTTTGAGGCCTGTCTCGAGACCCGCGCTATTTGAACAGGTGCGTTATCCTACAAAAACAACACTCCGTGCCTGATTTTCCTAGGTTGCTTCCGTACGACCGCTTCTCGTACCTGAGTCAATAACTTTGCGTAATATTGGCCATTCATCGTAGTTCCCTTTGGCTGGTAATCAATTAGCAAAACACCTTCGCTGTCCCAAAAAACAGTCGGCATAAGCTTCAAAGCCGACTTTTCCACCTTGAATTGCTTCGGCTTGTCGAACGGCGTGAACATTTTCGGTACCCAGAGCGCACAAATTCTGTTTGCAAAATTTCTCCAAACCGTTCTTTGCTGATGTGCAACCACCAGAACTAATTTTTCAACTTTCCCGACGTTTTCTTCAGTGACTACTGACACAGAACGCCCTGGTCGTCTTCACAGCACTCCCGTCCTTGTTGAAATAAGCGAGCTCGGTGCTTACAGCGCGGTGCTCAAAATTGCGAGAATTTCCGATTTCGGCTGACATGGTGATGTTTATCCTACCACAGATAATAACAAAATGATATTTTTATTGAAACGAAGTGATATTTATACTACTAAAGAGTGCCGCAGTTAGTGCTATCACTAATGAAAGATGTAATATATTATATAAACTGCAATTCAATAGAGAAGATAAGATGACTGTTTTTCAAGATTTAATTTAAGTGTAAAAATGTAAGATTTTTTGTGGCAATTTTTTTTTTGCATGGACAGCTTGAACCACAACTTACCTCGCGTCAATTTTTATTTTGATACAAAGGGTAATAATTTGATAAGATATTGGGAAAAATATCTTCAAAGTGTTGCATATATACATATTCGTATGTATAGGTAACTTAAAGAATGATTGGACTAAGTTAAGTTAGTCTGTAAGTGGAAGCAAACGAATAAAAGATCATACAGCTAAATTGGCTCCGTGTTCTCTTTTGCATATAACTGTAAACATTTTACTGGCGACGAGGATAACTATTAAAAAAAAAAGACCATTCGTAAATTCAATTTTTTTTTTATAAACACGTCAACATTTAGATTAGGTTAAGTTAGGTTTGATGGGTTGACGTAGAGGTTGAAAGACCTTCTACGCCACACTTAGATCAATGTAGATCCATTGTGATGCTCATTGCCAACAACACGCAGTATTCCAAGCGGTCCCCCATCTAAGTACTAACCGCGCCCGACGATGCTTGATTTCGGTGATCCGACGAGAACCGATATTTCATTCATTTTTAATGCATTTTTATTAAATTCATTGTAACTTATTTGCTAGACAAAAAAAAAACGCTTAAACTAGCTTAACTAACTTAACTATTCTTATTCTAACTTACTGGCCCTATGCGGGCGCTCTAAGTTAAACCTAATACTTAAACTATGTCTTTCGACGTAACTAACTTAAGATTCTTTATTTATTTATTTTATTATTCTATTGGCTATTACTACTAAGAAAAATGTTTAATCAAATGAAAAAACTTAGTATATGAACTTTTTTTGTTTTTAATGTTCTTATATATAAAACTTATAAACTACCTTAAAATAAATCTTAAGCTATCTTATTCTAAATTAGCCTATCTTATTCTACGTAAATTTTTTTTTTTTTGTTTTTTATTAATTTTTTTTTTTTTTTTTTTTTTTTATCGAGTGCTGTTTTTTTTTTTATTTTTTTTTTTTATGTTTTTTGTGTTTTTGTGTTTTTTTTGTATTTTTGCATCCAAGTGCTGTGGATTTATATTTTTTTTTTTTTTTTTTATTAAAATATTACTTACAACCTATTTACATAACACTACCTAAACCTTAAAACTATGTAAGTCGGCCATGGACAACAAACAGCCAACCTCAAATATGCAACAGGCTACCCTGGATTAGGAGGAAACGACGAAGGAGTTTCCTCTCTTTCGGCTAGCCACCAAAAACGACCGTACTGACGTTGTACGTCATAAATATAGCGACCCGATACCGCCCTACTAAACCGGAGATGCTCCACACTGCCGTGTGCAACGTCTCTGTCGTAGTTGAGTCGCCTATCCACAACTGTCCGAGCAACGTGGAAGATTAGCGGTACCGCCAATCTGTCCTGGATCAGACCTTTCTTATCAAAATAGAGGAACGCCTCTGGGGGAACAAAGCCGTTAAGGCGCACTCTCTCGTGATACTCGTAATTGGGGTAATAAGCCCCGGAGATCAGGTTGTTCGTCGAGCTCATTGCTCTTGCAACGTGCCTTCGAATCAGCTTGATAACGAAATTATCCATCTTATTAGATTAGCCCTGTTGTATAGGACCTCATTGGGATAGAATTTTATGTACTGGGACTCTGGTGTTCTATACAAATGAAGGCAAGCCCGAAGGCAAGCCATCTCAAACACCCGAATCTTTTCCAACAAGCTTGCTCCCACGTTGAACCACACGGGGCATCCATATACGAGCATGGGCCGAATGAGGGCCATGTAGCAGATTACCTTTACCCTTGCATCGAGTTGCTTGCTATAAAAAAGTTTCTTTGTGAGGGCAAAAGCACCTTTGGCTCTGGCCAGAGCAGCATCTATATGTTTGTTAAAATATAGATATTGGTCTAACCAGAGCTGCAGGTATCTGACTACACTTCGACTTGCAAGTGGCTGTCCGTGCGGTCCCACGATTGAGAACTTTCGCCAATTCTTTCTGGTATCCCTAGAGGCCCCAGACAACGGCGTCCTGAAAAGAATGGTTTCCGATTTCTGGAAGTTGATCTTCAACTTCCAGTCATCGCAATATCGCTGAATCTTATCGAAGTCACGTTGCAAGAGAATTGCAATGACCTCGATTTTTGGTCCTGATCTGTACGCGATCAAGTCGTCTGCGTACGCTATGGCATGGTGAAGTGATCCTATGAGATCGCTCGTGTAAATATTGAAAAGGATCGGTGAATTAACCGCACCTTGTTGCAGACCGTTTTTAATTAGAAATGTTCCAGCAGAAGTCACATTGCCATTTTTGACAATGAACTGTCTACTGGTGAGCATGTTATGAAGTATATACAGCAGTGGTTTGCTTATGCCCAGCCTGCTTAGCTTGTAGAAGAGTCCCTCTAACCATACGGTGTCGAAGGCCTTCTCCAAGTCAATCAGGCAAGCACCCGTGCATTGGTTCTTGCTTTTGTTCCATTGGATATCCGATACCAGTTTAGACGCGGCATGTATTGTATCATGCCCCGCCTTAAAACCGAATTGGTTATCCGGAATTATATTACTGTTCTCAGTCCACTTAAGCAGGGCCCAATTGATCACTTTCTCGAATACGTTGCTGATGTTCGGAAGGAGACTTATCGACCGGAGATTTGCCGGATTGGAAGTGTCCTTACCCCTTTTGGGGATGGGTTGTATCACTGCTGTTTTCCAATGCGCTGGATAATGTGCATTATTCAGCGCATTGTTAAACAGAGTGGTGTAAATGTCCACTGCTTCTAGAGGGAGATGTCGAAGCACAATGTTCGACACTCCATCAATTCCTACAGATTTCTTCCTCCTCAATGAGTCGAAGATCGCTTGGAGCTCCACCTTCGATATGTACGGGGGATGTACCCTTTCATCGGCGATGACATTATTTGCCATGTTATCGTCATTGAACTCGGTAAAACCTATGTTCTCGGATCGCCATTGCTCTATATCATTTCGAAGGTAGAAGTTGTGCACAAGGACGCGATTTTCCAGGTCGTGGTTCGGGCAAATGGTATCATTCACCTTGTACACTTCCTGGAAAGTCGCTCCTATAGCCTCTACCTTCTCCTGCGGATCTTCGATCACAAAGAAGTTGTCATCTTCTACTGCGTTATCTGGATCTATACCTGCTGTTATAAGTATTCGTCCATTGTTCGTCGTTCGGGGGATCTTAAGACACGGAAGGTCGTTTTGATTATTCCTCCGAAATATTTTATTTATTTGCGGGAACATACTCGGGTTGTTGGATTTTACAGCCCGAATTTTGTTGTTCCAATGCAAATTTACAGAAAGTCTGTAATTTTCTCTAATTAATTCTTGGAGGTTTTTAATCAACGACTTCAGCGTCCTAACCTCCGAGTTTTGTCTGTCAGTAAACTGTCTGTACAAGGTTTTTAGTCTCGACAGCAGTCTACTTTTGTGTTGGTGTAGTGCGTTAATTGTTGCATTACGGAATATGTCTGCGTTGTCAGTATGTTGATACCGAGGTATCGTATTGTCCATAGTTCGTTTAATTGTCTCGTCCATTTGTTTTAGGTACCAATCAATCTCCTCGTTTGACAGATTCCTATTGGACGGTGGGTAGAGCGAGTTCGAGGAGAGTGCTCTTGTTAAAGTTCTGGAGAAGCGAGTCCAACGCGTCCTACTATAATTGTAAGAGTACGTTTGGACAAACTCTTCCAACTCCGCAATTTCGTTGGGAATCGTTATTACGGCATAGAGTCCGCAATGGTCACTGTCATACACAAAAGTGTGCAGGCAGTTTATAGTTTGTCGGTCCATGTCGGTCAGTTGTAACCGTACGTCGAACAGAATAAGATCCAGTTAGGAGCCGCTTCTAGGAAACGACGGACTATCTGTAGCTTTCAAATCGAGTTTATACTCGACACTGTGCTGACCCCACCAATTGAATAGTAGGTTCCCTCTAGGATTTGGTGTGTTATTTCCCCAATCTCTATGTTTGGCATTAAGATCTCCGGCCATGATGAAATAATTCTCTTCCGACTCCAGTCTTAGGAATCGAAAAAGTGTCTCGAGCTCTGAAATAAATAAAGTAGATTGAGTAGCTTCAGGTGCATAGAGTGCGACCAAGTACATCCTCTTTCCACTACGGAGAGGGATGCACACGATACACGCTTCCAGCTCCTGGAACCTTCGCACTTCACCGCTGTACATAACTTTAAATTGCAGTTGTTTGCGTATGAAGATCGCAACACCTCCTCCTCGTGTGGAGTTGGGTCGGTCTCTTCTGACAATATTGTATTTATTGTGCCCCAATTTGTGCTTCTGGGATAGCTTTGTTTTGCTAACCATAAGCACATCAAGGGTTTGGTCTTCTAGCAACTTAAACAATACGGCTCTTCGCTCGATCCTAATCAGTGGATTCACATTCACCGCAAGGATCTTCAAGGATTGCTCCTCCATGTTCGTACCCATTACGACTGAAGTTGCGTTAAGCCCGGCAGAAGTGCGTAGATCTGGTCCACCCGCTTCGCCTGCTCCTGTACCTGACGCTGAAGCTGCTCCATCTGCCCTTGGATAGAGAGCAAGATGGCCAGCAAGTCATTTTGAGCCTCTGGTGCTCTAGGCGCTGGGGCCTGAGAAACAACCTTCGGTCTTTTCTGTTCCCCGTTTCCCCGACCTGCCGCCATTTGGGCGTAGGTCACTTGGGGAGTGACGGATTGTGTTTGAATTGGAGCAGGTGGACGTTTCACTACGACCTTCTCCTGACGAACCAGATTTACTTTCTTAATATACTGGAACTTAGGACAACCCCGATACTTTGCGGTGTGTCCCGAGTTCCTGCATAAAGCACACGAGAGCTGGCTCTTATCTGCAACTCCATCCTTACCTAGAGTGCATTCCTCTGCTTTGTGGTTCTTTCCACACTTGACACATCGAGGCTGCATTTCGCAGTTCGACGCGGCGTGACCGAACCTTTGGCAGCGAACACATTGTAAAATGTTTTCGCTCCTTCTTAATTTTTCCCATGCGACAACCTGGTAGTCTAGGACTTTAATACTCCTTAGACTATCCAGCTTGCTATTGGGTGAAAGCTGAACCAGGAAAAACGGCAATTTCCGCTTCTTCTTTTTTGCCTTAGCTGTGGTGAATGGCTTGACCCCTACGAATTCGAGCTCGTTGCACTCTTTCTCTTTAAGCAGCGCAAGGAGCGTCTCCGGATCAGTGGACGGGTCTATCCCCCTCAGCAGCATTGTTTGCCGCTTTTCCCCCTTCGGGGTGAAGGAGAAGAACTCCGTCATCGTGTCCTTTAACAAATCTTTAATTTTTTTATATTGCTCCACTGTATTGCAGTGGATAGCGTGCCTGTCTTCATTTAAACGTTTAATAGAAAAATTGTAGCCTATGGCCGACTTACATAGTTTAATGGTGTGCATACGCTCAATCTTGTAGGTGTTGATTGGCGGTACCCTCGCTTTTGTCGTCGTCTGCGGTTGCTGTTGGTTCTGCTGCGGTTGTTGCTGATGTTTCTGCTGCTGCTGTTTCTGCTGCTGCTCTTTTTGCTGTAGTTGCTGCGTTTTCTGCTGCTGTTGCTGCTGCTGCTGCGGTTTTTGTTCTTTTGATTGCAGCGTTTTCTGCTGCTGTTGTTGTTGCTGCTTATTCTTCATCTGTAGTTGCTGCTGCTGCTTCTGCTGCTGTAGTTGCCGCTGGCTTTCTGGCCTCTGCTGCTGTAGTTGTTGTTGTTGTTGTTGAGCGCGCTCTAGCTGTAGATGCCGCTCCCTTTCCCTCCTGGCCATTTGCTTGGCCTTTATTTCTCGCACCCACTGTTGCAGTTTATTCATGCTGCTGTTTATGTTTTCAACTTCCTCGTCTTCATCATCGGACTCGGAAGCTGCGAGAACTGCGAAACTGTTATTGTCGTCTCCCACGTAGCGGCCTTCACCACCGTCGGACATATAACTTACTTCCACAGAGTCATCCGACCTCTGCCGCTTTTTATCTGCTGCTGCTGCTGTTGCTGTACCCGGCGCCCCTTCCCTCGCTCCACTTGGCAGCTGTTCAACTGTAGCTGATTTGGAGGGACGCTTTACCAAGTTGGGAGAAGGTTTCAGCTTTCTTCTCCTTTTCCCCACACTCTCGGTAGCCACTGTTGTTGGGTGGCCTGACTGAACTGCATCGGCTGATGCTGTAACTCCACCAACTGGTCCCACTACTGGGAGCGCGGACCGCTCACTCTCCATCGCTAACACTTTTTTTTTATCTACTTTATTTTCACTTATGGTGTACAAATGAAAAAAAAAGTACAGAATTTAATTTTACCCAGTCCGGGATTGAACCAGGGTCCACTGGTTTGGTAGGACACCACCAATTTCATTCATTTCATTTTTAATGCATTTTTATTAAATTCATTGTAACTTATTTGCTAGACAAAAAAACGCTTAAAACTAGCTTAACTAACTTAACTATTCTTATTCTAACTTACTGGCCCTATGCGGGCGCTCTAAGCTAAACCTAATACTTAAAACTATGTCTTTCGACTTAACGAACTTGAAAATTGTGTTTAAATTATTTAATTTTTTTAATTCTAATTGTTACTAAGAAAATTTTTATAGGAAAAACTTAGTATATGTACTCTTTTTTTTTTAATGTTCTTATACATAAAACTTACAATCTACCTTAAAATAAACCTTAAACTATCTTATTCTTAATTAGCCTACCTTATTCTACGTAAATTTTTTTTTGTTTTTTTTTTAATTTTTTTTTTATTTTTGTTTTGTTTTTTTTATTTTTTTATTTATTTTTTTTTTTTTTTTTATCGAGTGCTGTTTTTTTTTATTTATTTTTTTTATGTTTTTTGTGTTTTTTTTTGTATTTTTGCATCCAAGTGCTGTGGATTTATATTTTTTTTTTTTTTTATTAAAATATAACCTACAACCTATTTACACTACCTAAACCTTAAACTATGTAAGTCGGCCATGGACAGCAAACAGCCAACCTCAAATATGCAACAGGCTACCCTGGATTAGGAGGAAACGACGAAGGAGTTTCCTCTCTTTCGGCTAGCCACCAAAAACAACCGTACTGACGTTGTACGTCATAAATATAGCGACCCGATACCGCCCTACTAAACCGGAGACGCTCCACACTGCCGTGTGCAACGTCTCTGTCGTAGTTGAGTCGCCTATCCACAACTGTCCGAGCAACGTGGAAGATTAGCGGTACCGCCAATCTGTCCTGGATCAGACCTTTCTTATCAAAATAGAGGAACGCCTCTGGGGGAACAAAGCCGTTAAGGCGCACTCTCTCGTGATACTCGTAATTGGGGTAATAAGCCCCGGAGATCAGGTTGTTCGTCGAGCTCATTGCTCTTGCAACGTGCCTTCGAATCAGCTTGATAACGAAATTATCCATCTTATTAGATTAGCCCTGTTGTATAGGACCTCATTGGGATAGAATTTTATGTACTGGGACTCTGGTGTTCTATACAAATGAAGGCAAGCCCGAAGGCAAGCCATCTCAAACACCCGAATCTTTTCCAACAAGCTTGCTCCCACGTTGAACCACACGGGGCATCCATATACGAGCATGGGCCGAATAAGGGCCATGTAGCAGATTACCTTTACCCTTGCATCGAGTTGCTTGCTATAAAAAAGTCTCTTTGTAAGGGCAAAAGCACCTTTGGCTCTGGTCAGAGCAGCATCTATATGTTTGTTAAAATATAGATATTGGTCTAACCTGAGCCCCAGGTATCTGACTACACTTCGACTCGCAAGTGGCTGTCCGTGCGGTCCCACGATTGAGAACTTTCGCCAATTCTTTCTGGTATCCCTAGAGGCCCCAGACAACGGCGTCCTGAAAAGAATGGTTTCCGATTTCTGGAAGTTGATCTTCAACTTCCAGTCATCGCAATATCGCTGAATCTTATCGAAGTCACGTTGCAAGAGAATTGCAATGACCTCGATTTTCGGTCCTGATCTGTACGCGATCAAGTCGTCTGCGTACGCTATGGCATGGTGTAGTGATCCTATCAGATCGCTCGTGTAAATGTTGAAAAGGATCGGTGAATTAACCGCACCTTGTTGCGGACCATTTTTAATTAGAAATGTTCCAGTAGAAGTCACATTGCCATTTTTGACGATGAACTGCCTACCGGTGAGCATGTTATAAAGTATGTACAGCAGTGGTTTGCTTATGCCCAGCCTGCTCAGCTTGTAGAAGAGTCCCTCTAACCATACGGTGTCGAAGGCCTTCTCCAAGTCAATCAGGCAGGCACCCGTGCATTGGTTCTTGCTTTTGTTCCATTGGATATCCGATACCAGTTTAGACGCGGCATGTATTGTATCATGCCCCGCCTTAAAACCGAATTGGTTATCCGGAATTATATTACTGTTCTCAGTCCACTTAAGCAGAGCTCTATTGATCACTTTCTCGAATACCTTGCTGATGTTCGGAAGGAGACTTATCGACCGGAGATTTGCCGGATTGGAAGTGTCCTTACCCCGTTTGGGGATGGGTTGTATCACTGCTGTTTTCCAATGCACTGGATAATGTGCATTATTCAGTGCATTGTTAAACAGAGTGGTGTAAATGTCCACCGCTTCTAGAGGGAGATGTCGAAGCACGATGTTCGACACTCCATCGATTCCTTCAGATTTCTTCCTCCTCAATGAGTCGAAGATCGCTTGGAGCTCCACCTTCGATATGTACGGGGGATGTACCCTTTCATCGGCGATGACATTATTTGCCATGTTATCGTCATTGAACTCGGTAAAACCTATGTTCTCGGATCGCCATTGCTCTATATCATTTCGAAGGTAGAAGTTGTGCACAAGGACGCGATTTTCCAGGTCGCGGTTCGGGCAAATGGTATCATTCACCTTGTATACTTCCTGGAAAGTCGCTCCTATAGCCTCTACCTTCTCCTGCGGATCTTCGATCACAAAGAAGTTGTCATCTTCTACTGCGTTATCTGGATCTATACCTGCTGTTATAAGTATTCGTCCATTGTTCGTCGTTCGGGGGATCTTAAGACACGGAAGGTCGTTTTGATTATTCCTCCGAAATATTTTATTTATTTGCGGGAACATACTCGGGTTGTTGGATTTTACAGCCCGAATTTTGTTGTTCCAATGCAAATTTACAGAAAGTCTGTAATTTTCTCTAATTAATTCTTGGAGGTTTTTAATCAACGACTTCAGCGTCCTAACCTCCGAGTTTTGTCTGTCAGTAAACTGTCTGTACAAGGTTTTTAGTCTCGACAGCAGTCTACTTTTGTGTTGGTGTAGTGCGTTAATTGTTGCATTACGGAATATGTCTGCGTTGTCAGTATGTTGATACCGAGGTATCGTATTGTCCATAGTTCGTTTAATTGTCTCGTCCATTTGTTTTAGGTACCAATCAATCTCCTCGTTTGACAGATTCCTATTGGACGGTGGGTAGAGCGAGTTCGAGGAGAGTGCTCTTGTTAAAGTTCTGGAGAAGCGAGTCCAACGCGTCCTACTATAATTGTAAGAGTACGTTTGGACAAACTCTTCCAACTCCGCAATTTCGTTGGGAATCGTTATTACGGCATAGAGTCCGCAATGGTCACTGTCATACACAAAAGTGTGCAGGCAGTTTATAGTTTGTCGGTCCATGTCGGTCAGTTGTAACCGTACGTCGAACAGCATAAGATCCAGTTAGGAGCCGCTTCTAGGAAACGACGGACTATCTGTAGCTTTCAAATCGAGTTTATACTCGACACTGTGCTGACCCCACCAATTGAATAGTAGGTTCCCTCTAGGATTTGGTGTGTTATTTCCCCAATCTCTATGTTTGGCATTAAGATCTCCGGCCATGATGAAATAATTCTCTTCCGACTCCAGTCTTAGGAATCGAAAAAGTGTCTCGAGCTCTGAAATAAATAAAGTAGATTGAGTAGCTTCAGGTGCCTAGAGTGCGACGAAGTACATCCTCTTTCCACTACGGAGAGGGATGCACACGATACACGCTTCCAGCTCCTGGAACCTTCGCACTTCACCGCTGTACATAACTTTAAATTGCAGTTGTTTGCGTATGAAGATCGCAACACCTCCTCCTCGTGTGGAGTTGGGTCGGTCTCTTCTGACAATATTGTATTTATTGTGCCCCAATTTGTGTTTCTGGGATAGCTTTGTTTTGCTAACCATAAGCACATCAGGGGTTTGGTCTTCTAGCAACTTAAACAATACGGCTCTTCGCTCGATCCTAATCAGTGAATTCACATTCACCGCAAGGATCTTCAAGGATTGCTCCTCCATGTTCGTACCCATTACGACTGAAGGTGCGTTAAGCCCGGCAGAAGTGCGTAGATCTGGTCCACCCGCTTCGCCTGCTCCTGTACCTGACGTTGAAGCTGCTCCATCTGCCCTTGGATAGAGAGCAAGATGGTAAGCAAGTCAGTTTGAGCCTCCGGTGCTCTAGGCGCTGGGGCCTGAGAAGCAACCTTCGGTCTTTTCTGTTCCGCGTTTCCCCGATCTGCCGCCATTTGGGCGTAGGTCACTTGGGGAGTCACGGATGGTGTTTGAATTGGAGCAGATGGACGTTTCACTACAACCTTCTCCTGCCGAACCAGATTTACTTTCTTAATATACTGGAACTTAGGACAACCCCGATACTTTGCGGTGTGTCCCGAGTTCCTGCATAAAGCACACGAGAGCTGGCTCTTATCTGCAACTCCATCCTTACCTAGAGTGCATTCCTCTGCTTTGTGGTTCTTTCCACACTTGACACATCGAGGCTGCATTTCGCAGTTCGACGCGGCGTGACCGAACCTTTGGCAGCGAACACATTGTAAAATGTTTTCGCTCCTTCTTAATTTTTCCCATGCGACAACCTGGTAGTCTAGGACTTTAATACTCCTTAGACCATCCAGCTTGCTATTGGGTGAAAGCTGAACCAGGAAAAACGGCAATTTCCGCTTCTTCTTTTTTGCCTTAGCTGTGGTGAATGGCTTGACCCCTACGAATTCGAGCTCGTTGCACTCTTTCTCTTTAAGCAGCGCAAGGAGCGTCTCCGGATCAGTGGACGGGTCTATCCCCCTCAGCAGCATTGTTTGCCGCTTTTCCCCCTTCGGGGTGAAGGAGAAGAACTCCGTCATCGTGTCCTTTAACAAATCTTTAATTTTTTTATATTGCTCCACTGTATTGCAGTGGATAGCGTGCCTGTCTTCATTTAAACGTTTAATAGAAAAATTGTAGCCTATGGCCGACTTACATAGTTTAATGGTGTGCATACGCTCAATCTTGTAGGTGTTGATTGGCGGTACCCTCGCTTTTGTCGTCGTCTGCGGTTGCTGTTGGTTCTGCTGCGGTTGTTGCTGATGTTTCTGCTGCTGCTGTTTCTGCTGCTGCTCTTTTTGCTGTAGTTGCTGCGTTTTCTGCTGCTGTTGCTGCTGCTGCTGCGGTTTTTGTTCTTTTGATTGCAGCGTTTTCTGCTGCTGTTGTTGTTGCTGCTTATTCTTCATCTGTAGTTGCTGCTGCTGCTTCTGCTGCTGTAGTTGCCGCTGGCTTTCTGGCCTCTGCTGCTGTAGTTGTTGTTGTTGTTGTTGAGCGCGCTCTAGCTGTAGATGCCGCTCCCTTTCCCTCCTGGCCATTTGCTTGGCCTTTATTTCTCGCACCCACTGTTGCAGTTTATTCATGCTGCTGTTTATGTTTTCAACTTCCTCGTCTTCATCATCGGACTCGGAAGCTGCGAGAACTGCGAAACTGTTATTGTCGTCTCCCACGTAGCGGCCTTCACCACCGTCGGACATATAACTTACTTCCACAGAGTCATCCGACCTCTGCCGCTTTTTATCTGCTGCTGCTGCTGTTGCTGTACCCGGCGCCCCTTCCCTCGCTCCACTTGGCAGCTGTTCAACTGTAGCTGATTTGGAGGGACGCTTTACCAAGTTGGGAGAAGGTTTCAGCTTTCTTCTCCTTTTCCCCACACTCTCGGTAGCCACTGTTGTTGGGTGGCCTGACTGAACTGCATCGGCTGATGCTGTAACTCCACCAACTGGTCCCGCTACTGGGAGCGCGGACCGCTCACTCTCCATCGCTAACACTTTTTTTTTATCTACTTTATTTTCACTTATGGTGTACAAATGAAAAAAAAAGTACAGAATTTAATTTTACCCAGTCCGGGATTGAACCAGGGTCCACTGGTTTGGTAGGACACCACCAATTTCATTCATTTCATTTTTAATGCATTTTTATTAAATTCATTGTAACTTATTTGCTAGACAAAAAAACGCTTAAAACTAGCTTAACTAACTTAACTATTCTTATTCTAACTTACTGGCCCTATGCGGGCGCTCTAAGCTAAACCTAATACTTAAAACTATGTCTTTCGACTTAACGAACTTGAAAATTGTGTTTAAATTATTTAATTTTTTTAATTCTAATTGTTACTAAGAAAATTTTTATAGGAAAAACTTAGTATATGTACTCTTTTTTTTTAATGTTCTTATACATAAAACTTACAATCTACCTTAAAATAAACCTTAAACTATCTTATTCTAAATTAGCCTACCTTATTCTACGTAAATTTTTTTTTGTTTTTTTTTGTTTTTTTTATTTTTTTATTTTTTTATCGAGTGCTGTTTTTTTTTATTTTTTTTTTTATGTTTTTTGTGTTTTCTTTTTGTATTTTTGCATCCAAGTGCTGTGGATTTATATTTTTTTTTTTTTTTATTAAAATATAACCTACAACCTATTTACACTACCTAAACCTTAAACTATGTAAGTCGGCCATGGACAGCAAACAGCCAACCTCAAATATGCAACAGGCTACCCTGGATTAGGAGGAAACGACGAAGGAGTTTCCTCTCTTTCGGCCAGCCACCAGAAATGACCGTACTGACGTTGTACGTCCTCAATATCGCGACCCGATACCGCCCTACTAAACCGGAGACGCTCCACACTGCCGTGTGCAACGTCTCTGTCGTAGTTGAGTCGCCTATCCACAACTGTCCGAGCAACGTGGAAGATTAGCGGTACCGCCAATCTGTCCTGGATCAGACCTTTCTTATCAAAATAGAGGAACGCCTCTGGGGGAACAAAGCCGTTAAGGCGCACTCTCTCGTGATACTCGTAATTGGGGTAATAAGTCCCGGAGATCAGGTTGTTCGTCGAGCTCATTGCTCTTGCAATGTGCCTTCGAATCAGCTTGATAACGAAATTATCCACTCTTATTAGGTTAGCCCTGTTGTATAGGACCTCATTGGGATAGGATTTTATGTACTGGGACTCTGGTGTTCTGTACAAATGAAGGCAAGCCCGAAGGCAAGCCCTCTCAAACACCCGAATCTTTTCCAACAAGCTTGCTCCCACGTTGAACCACACGGGGCATCCATATACGAGCATGGGCCTAATGAGGGCCATGTAGCAGATTACCTTTACCATTGCATCGAGTTGCTTGCTATAAAAAAGTCTCTTTGTAAGGGCAAAAGCACCTTTGGCTCTGGCCAGAGCAGCATCTATATGTTTGTTAAAATATAGATATTGGTCTAACCAGAGCTGCAGGTATCTGACTACACTTCGACTCGCAAGTGGCTGTCCGTGCGGTCCCACGATTGAGAACTTTCGCCAATTCTTTCTGGTATCCCTAGAGGCCCCAGACAACGGCGTCCTAAAAAGAATGGTTTCCGATTTCTGGAAGTTGATCTTCAACTTCCAGTCATCGCAATATCGCTGAATCTTATCGAAGTCACGTTGCAAGAGAATTGCAATGACCTCGATTTTGGGTCCTGATCTGTACGCGATCAAGTCGTCTGCGTACGCTATGGCATGGTGTAGTGATCCTATGAGATCGCCCGTGTAAATGTTGAAAAGGATCGGTGAATTAACCGCACCTTGTTGCAGACCATTTTTAATTAGAAATGTTCCAGTAGAAGTCACATTGCCATTTTTGACGATGAACTGCCTACCGGTGAGCATGTTATAAAGTATGTACAGCAGTGGTTTGCTTATGCCCAGCCTGCTCAGCTTGTAGAAGAGTCCCTCTAACCATACGGTGTCGAAGGCCTTCTCCAAGTCAATCAGGCAGGCACCCGTGCATTGGTTCTTGCTTTTGTTCCATTGGATATCCGATACCAGTTTAGACGCGGCATGTATTGTATCATGCCCCGCCTTAAAACCGAATTGGTTATCCGGAATTATATTACTGTTCTCAGTCCACTTAAGCAGAGCTCTATTGATTACTTTTTCGAATACCTTGCTGTTCCGAAGGAGACTTATCGACCGGAGTTTTGCCGGATTGGAAGTGTCCTTACCCCTTTTGGGGATGGGTTGTATCACTGCTGTTTTCCAATGCGCTGGATAATGTGCATTATTCAGTGCATTGTTTAACAGAGTTGTGTAAATGTCCACCGCTTCTAGAGGGAGATGTCGAAGCACAATGTTTGACACTCCATCGGTTCCTACAGATTTCTTCCTCCTCAATGAGTCGAAGATCGCTTGGAGCTCCACCTTCGATATGTACGGGGGATGTACCCTTTCATCGGCGATGACATTATTTGCCATGTTATCGTCATTGAACTCGGTAAAACCTATGTTCTCGGATCGCCAGTGCTCTATATCATTTCGAAGGTAGAAGTTGTGCACAAGGACGCGATTTTCCAGGTCGCGGTTCGGGCAAATGGTATCATTCACCTTGTACACTTCCTGGAAAGTCGCTCCTATAGCCTCTACCTTCTCCTGCGGATCTTCGATCACAAAGAAGTTGTCATCCTCTACTGCGTTATCTGGATCTATACCTGCTGTTATAAGTATTCGTCCATTGTTCGTCGTTCGGGGGATCTTAAGACACGGAAGGTCGTTTTGATTATTCCTCCGAAATATTTTATTTATATGCATGAGCATACTCGGGTTGTTGGATTTTACAGCCCGAATTTTATTGTTCCAATGCAAATTTACAGAAAGTCTGTAATTTTCTCTAATTAACTTCTGGAGGTTTTTAATCAACGACTTCAGTGTCCTAACCTCCGAGTTCTGTCTGTCAGTAAACTGTCTGTACAAGGTTTTTAGTCTCGAGAGCAGTCTTCCTTTGTGTTGGTGTAGTGCGTCAATTGTTGCATTGCGGAATATGTCTGCGTTGTCAGTATGTTGATACCGAGGTATCGTATTATCCATAGTTCGTTTAATTGTCTCGTCCATTTGTTTTAGGTACCAGTCAATCTCCTCGTTTGACAGACTCCTATTGGACGGTGGGTAGAGCGAGTTCGAGGAGAGTGCTCTTGTTAAAGTTCTGGAGAAGCGAGTCCAACGCGTCCTACTATAATTGTAGGGGTACGTTTGGACAAACTCCTCCAACTCCGCAATTTCGTTGGGAATCGTTATTACGGCACTGAGTCCGCAATGGTCACTGTCATACACAAATGTGTGCAGGCAGTTTATGGTTTGTCGGTCCATGTCGGTCAGTTGTAACCGTACGTCGAACAGCATAAGATCCAGATAGGAGCCACTTCTAGGAAACGACGGACTATCTGTTGCTTTCAAATCGAGTTTATACTCGACACTGTGCCGACCCCACCAATTGAATAGTAGGTTCCCTCTAGGATTAGGTGTGTTGTTTCCCCAATCTCTATGTTTGGCATTGAGATCTCCGGCCATGATGAAATAATTCTCCTCCGACTCCAGCCTTAGGAATCGAAAAAGTGTCTCGAGCTCTGAAATAAATAAAGTAGATTGAGTAGCTTCAGGTGCATAGAGTGCGACCAAGTACATCCTCTTTCCACTACGGAGAGGGATGCACACGATGCACGCTTCCAGCTCCTGGAACCTTCGCACTTCACCGCTGTACATTACTTTAAATTGCAGTTGTTTGCGTATGAAGATCGCAACACCTCCTCCTTGTGTAGAGTTGGGTCGGTCTCTTCTGACAATACTGTATTTATTGTGCCCCAATTTGTGCTTCTGGGATAGCTTTGTTTCGCTAACCATAAGCACATCAGGGGTTTGGTCTTCAAGCAACTTAAACAATACGGCTCTTCGCTCGATCCTAATCAGTGAATTCACATTCACCGCAAGGATCTTCAAGGATTGCTCCTCCAAGTTCGTACCCATTACGACTGAAGGTGCGTTAAGCCCGGCAGAAGTGCGTAGATCTGGTCCACCCGCTTCGCCTGCTCCTGTACCTGACGTTGAAGCTGCTCCATCTGCCCTTGGATAGAGAGCAAGATGGTAAGCAAGTCAGATTGAGCCTCCGGTGCTCTAGGCGCTAGGGCCTGAGAAGCAACCTTCGGTCTTTTCTGTTCCGCGTTTCCCTGACCTGCCGCCATTTGGGCGTAGGTCACTTGGGGAGTCACGGATGGTGTTTGAATTGGAGCAGATGGACGTTTCACTACAACCTTCTCCTGCCGAACCAGATTTACTTTCTTAATATACTGGAACTTAGGACAACCCCGATAGTTTGCGGTGTGTCCCGAGTTCCTGCATAAAGCACACGAGAGCTGGCTCTTATCTGCCACTCCATCCTTACCCAGAGTGCATTCCTCTGCTTTGTGGTTCTTTCCACACTTAACACATCGAGGCTGCATTTCGCAGTTCGACGCGGCGTGACCGAACCTTTGGCAGCGAACGCATTGTAAAATGTTTTCGCTCCTTCTTAATTTTTCCCATGCGACAACCTGGTAGTCTAGGACTTTAATACTCCTTAGACCATCCAGCTTGCTATTGGGTGAAAGCTGAACTAGGAAGAACGGCAGTTTCCGCTTCTCCCTTTTTGCCTTAGCTGTGGTGAATGGCTTGACCCCTACGAATTCGAGCTCGTTGCACTCTTTCTCTTTAAGCAGCGCAAGGAGCGTCTCCGGATCAGTAGACGGGTCTATCCCCCTCAGCAGCATTGTTTGCCGCTTTTCCCCCTTCGGGGTGAAGGAGAAGAACTCCGTCGTCGTGTCCCTAAGTAACTGCTTAATTTTTTTATAATCTTCCACTGTATTACAGTGGATGGCATGTCTATTTTCATTTAATCTTTTAATGGAAAAATTATTTCCTATTGCCGACTTACATAGTTCGATGGTATCCTTCAACTCCACCTTGTAGGTGTTGATTGGCGGTACCCTCGCTTTTGCCGTCGTCTTCGGTTGCTGTTGGTTCTGCTGCGGTTGTTGTTGCTGTTGTTTCTGCTGCTGCTGCTGCTGTTGCTGCTTTTTCTGCTGCTGTTGTTTCTGCTGCTGCTGCGATTGTTGTTTATTATCTTGCTGATGCGATTTCTCCGACGTAGCGCCCTTCCCCTCCGTCGGAGATGTGCGGGAAGTCGACAGAGTCATCCGACCTCTGCCGCTTCTTATCTGCTGCTGCTGCTGTTGCTGTACTCGGCGCCCCTTCCCTCGCTCCACTTGGCAGCTGTTCAGCTGGAGTTGATTTGGAGGGACGCTTTACCAAGTTGGGAGAAGGTTTTAATTTTCTCCTCATTTTTCCCACACTTTCAGTTGCCACTGTTGCTGCGTGACCAGATGTAACTGCCTCATCGGCTGATACCCTCTTATCAGCTGGTCCCGCTAATGGGAGCGCGGACCGCTCACCTTCCATCGCCTGATTCTCGCTAGTTAAGTTTTTATTCACACCTTTTTTTTTTTAATGAAAAAAAAGTCCAGAATAATAATTTCCCTGGTTGGGAATTGAACCCAGACCCCTGCTATAGTTGTTGCTGCGTTTTCTGCTGCTGTTTTTGTTGCTGCTGCTGTTTTTGCAGCTGACCTTCTGGCTGCTTATGTTGTTGTTGTGACGCGCTGGAGCTCCAGCTGCCGCTCCCTCTCTCTTCTGGCCATTTGTTTGGCCTTTATTTCACGCACCCTTTGTTCCAGCTGTTTAATGCTGGAAGTCAGGTTCTCGACTTCTTCATCTTCGTCCTCTGATTCGGAGGACGCCAAAACGGCGAAGCTATTATTTTTGCCGTCTCCAATGTAGCGGCCTTCCCCACCGTCGGAGATATATGGGTATTCGGCCGAGTCATCTGACCTCTGCCGCTACTTTTCTGCTGCTGCTGTTATTGCTGTGCTCGGTGCCCCTTCCCTCACTCCACCTGGCAGCTGTTCAGCTGAAGCTGATGTGGAGGGACGCTTTACGAGGTTATGAGTAGGCTTGAGTTTTCTTCTCCTTTTGCCATTACTTTCGGTCGCCACTGTTATTGGGCGGCCTGACTGAACTGCGTCATCGACTGATGCAGTAACTCCACCAGCTGGTCCCGCTAATGGGAGCGCGGACCGCTCGCTTTCCATCACGTGTTATTTGATTTATAATTTAATTTCACAATTTTTTTTTTATTGAGAAAAAAAAAGTCTGTAATCTTATTTTCCCTGGCCGGGAATTGAACCAGGGTCTCTGGCTTGATAGACCAGCACCATAATTTTTTTTTTCATTTTTAATACATTTTTATTTTTTAAATTCATTGTAACTTAATTGCTAGACAAAAACGCTTAAAACTAGCTTAACTAACTTAACTATCTTATTCTAACTTACTGGCCCTAAGCGGGCGCTCTAAATTTAACCTAACACTTAAAACTATGTCTTTCGACGTACCGTTCTTGAACATTTTTTTATTTATTTCATTTATTTAATTTTAACTGTAACTAAGAAAGTTATATAAAAACTTAGTGACTGAACTTTTTTGTATTCTTATATTTATAAAACTTATAAACTACCTTAAAATAAATCTTAAAAACTATCTTATTCTAAATTAGCCTATCTTATTCTACCTTACGTATTTTCTACGTAAATTTTTTTTTGTTTTTAAATGTTTTTTTTTTTTTTTTGTTTTTTTTATTTTTTTTTTGTATTTTTTGTGTTTTTTGTGCTTTTGTTTTTTAATATTTCATCCAATTTTTTTTTTTTTTTTTTTTTTAATTATTACCTACAAGCTAAACTACCTAAACCTAAACTATGTAACTCGGCCATGGAATAGAACAGCCTCAAACATCCAACAGGCTACCCTGGATTAGGAGGAAACGACGAAGGAGTTTCCTCTCTTTCGGCTAGCCACCAGAAATGACCATACTGACGTTGTACGTCATAGACCAGCACCACTACCACTAGCCTAACTCGCCACTTAAAATCACACTATCTAGTTGTTTGCTTGAAATTACTACCAATTTCACTGAAAGCCGAAACACGTCTACACTCTGTCAAAGTCTGTGAACGACTGACGGTTCACCACCACTACCTTTAGGCTAACTCGCCACTTGAAATTCTACTGTTTAATTCTCTATTTTAAAATACTACAATTTTAAATGAAAGTCGAAAAACATCTGCATACTATGAAAGTCTGTGAACGACTGACGAGAACCGATACTGTCATCGTGGCATGGTCGTTGACACGTCAACATTTAAAAACTAGTTTTGTAAAATGCCCGAAAATAGTGAGAAAAAGCAAGATTCAATGCTGGTGAACAGTGCAAAAAACGTCATTTATTGGTCATAGAGAACCATTTTTGCTTGAAGATGACTATAAAATGTACATTGAACGCTTAGAACACTTGTTTATCAGTCGTTCACAGACTTTCAGAGAGTACGCACGTGTTTCGGCTTCTCAATTAAAATCGGTGTGATTTAAAGTACAAAATTAGACAGTGCGATTTCAAGTGGCGAGTTAGCCTACATGTAGTGGTGGTGTTCTCCAAATCCTAGAGGGAACTTACTATTCAATTGGTGGGGTCGGCACAGTATCGAGTATAAACTCGATTTGAAAGCTACAGATAGTCCGTCGTTTCCTAAAAACGGCTCCTATCTGGATCTTATGCTGTTCGACGTACGGTTACAACTGACCGACAAACTATAAACTGCCTGCACACTTTTGTGTATGACAGTGACCATTGCGGACTCAGTGCCGTAATAACGATTCCCAACGAAATTGCGGAGTTGGAGGAGTTTGTCCAAACGTACTCCTACAATTATAGTAGGACACGTTGGACTCGCTTCTTCAGAGTTTTGACAAGAGCACTCTCCTCGAATTCCTTCTACCCACCGTCACATAGGAATCTATCAAACGAGGAGGTTGACTGGTACCGAAAACAAATGGACGAGACAATTAAACGAACTATGGACAATACGATACCTCGGTATCAACATACTGACAACGCAGACATATTCCGTAATGCAACAATTAACGCACTACACCAACACAAAAGTAGACTGCTGTCGAGACTAAAAACCTTGTACAGACAGTTTACTGACAGACAAAACTCGGAGGTTAGGACGCTGAAGTCGTTGATTAAAAACCTCCAAAAGTTAATTAGATAAATTAGAGACTTTCTGTAAATTTGCTTTGGAACAACAAAATTCGGGCTGTAAAATCCAACAACCCGAGTATGTTCCCGGAAATAAATAAAATATTTCGGAGGAATAATCAGAACGACCTTCCGTGTCTTAAGATCCCCTGAACGATGAACAATGGACGAATACTGATAACAGCAGGTATAGATCCAGATAACGCAATAGAGGATGACAACTTTTTTGTGATCGAAGATCCGCAGGAGAAGGTAGAGGGTATAGGAGCGACTTTCCAGGAAGTGTACAAGGTGAATGATACCATTTGCCCGAACCACGACCTGGAAAATCGCGTCCTTGTGCACAACTTCTACCTTCGAAATGCTATAGAGCACTGGCGATCCGAGAACGTAGGTTTTACCGAGTTCAATGACGATAACATGGCAAATAATGTCATCGCCGATGAAAGGGTACATCCCCCGTTCATATCGAAGGTGGAGCTCCAAGCGATCTCCGACTCATTGAGGAGGAAGAAATCTGTGGGAATCGATGGAGTATCGAACATTGTGCTTCGACATCTCCCTCTAGAAGCGGTGGACATTTACACCACTCTGTTTAACAATGCACTGAATAATGCACATTATCCAGCGCATTGGTAAACAGCAGTGATACAACCCATCCCCAAAAGGGGTAAGGACACTTCCAATCCGGCAAAACTCCGGTCGATAAGTCTCCTTCGGAACAGCAAGGTATTCGAAAAAGTAATCAATAGAGCTCTGCTTAAGTGGACTGAGAACAGTAATATAATTCCGGATAGCCAATTCGGTTTTAAGGCGGGGCATGATGCAATACATGCAGCGTCTAAACTGGTATCGGATATCCAATGGAACAAATGCAAGAACTAATGCGCGAGTACCTGCCTGATTGACTTGGAGAAGGCCTTCGACACCGTATGGTTAGAAGGACTCTTCTACAAGCTGAGCATTCTGGGCATAAGCAAACCACTGCTGTACATACTTTATAACATGCTCACCAGTAGACAGTTCATCGTCAAAAATGGCAATGTGACTTCTGCTGGAACATTTCTAATTAAAAATGGTCTGCAACAAGGTGCGGTTAATTCACCGATCCTTTTCAACATTTCCACGAGTGATCTCATAGGATCACTTCACCATGCCATAGCGTACGCAGGCGACTTGATCGCGTACAGATCAGGGCCAAAAATCGAGGTCATTGCAATTCTCTTGCAACGTGATAAGATTCAGCGATATTGCGTAGACTGGAAGTTGAAGATCAACTTCCAGAAATCGGAAACCATTCTTTTTAGGAGGCCGTTGTCTGGAGCCAATTCTTTCTGGCATCCCTAACCAGATCGAATTGGCGAAACTTCTCAATCGTTGGACCGCACAGACAGCCACTTGCGAGTCGAAGTGTAGTCAGATACCTGGGGCTTTGGTTGGACCATTATCTATATTTTAAAAAACATATAGATGCTGCTCTTGCCAGAGCCAAAGGTGATTTTGCCCTTACAATGAGACTTTTTTATAGCAAGCAATTCGATGCAAGGGTGGAAATAATCTGCTACATGGCCCTCATCTGGCCCGTGCTCGTATATGGATGCCCCGTGTGGTTCAACGTGGGAGCGAGCTTGTTGGAAAAGATTCGGGTGTTTGAGAGGGCTTGTCTTCAGTTGTACAGAACACCAGAGTCCCAGTACATAAAATTCTATCCCAATGAGGTCCTATACAACAGGGCTAACCTAATAAGAGTGGATAATTTTGTTATCAAGCTGATTCGAAGGCACATTGCAAGAGCAATGAGCTCGACGAACAACCTAATCTCCAGGCCTTATGATCCTTTCATAAATACTTATACGGAAGTAAATTTAAAATTTTTAGTGACCATGAGCCTCTTGAGGTCAGTTTCGGTACTAAAAATACTAATGTGATAACAGCAGCAAGATTGCAGGGCTGGGCACTGACTTTGTCGCAATATGATTATAATATATCATACAAGAAGGTCCAAAGATGGGCAATGCCAATGTTCTTTCAAGGTTGCCATTGCAAGAGCAAACTAACATCTCCAGAAACCTTATTAATTTTTTTAACATCACTGGAGAACACCCTATTAAGAGGGAAGATGTTGCTCGAGAAACACTTAAAGACTTATCCAAGGTCATTGAATACATTGCAGAGGGCTGGCCAAATTCGTTCAACGATAACGTTTTTCAAAAACTCTACAATAAAAGAGTTTCGCTGTCTTGTGCTGACGGATGGTTGCATATAGAAATAAGAGCGGACTTGCTCTTAGTAATTTATTCGATTGTAGAACTACTGAACATTGAATCTTAAAAACTTAAACAGCAAAGATATTCGACGGGAATCAAACAACAGTCCTCTACGTGACGGAATGTGCTGACCATTCGAAATGATGGCGAGCGACGAATCTGTTCGCGTTGGATTACTATTACAATGTGTGTATCTCCCTTTGGGATACAGTGTGTCTTAAAAGATGAGCGACACTATGAGAATATTGTTAGAATCCGGTTAACACCCCTACCCTTTGATACAACCGTCTCGGGTATTTTCCTGTTAATCCGAGTTTCGTTAGAAACTAGTTCAATTTTTGTAGTTAAGTGTTGTTTGGTTCCCTTCGCTTTACAATGAAAATATAGTATGCTACATGCGATGACAATTATTATTATCGTAGTGTTAGTTATAATATTTAAGTGATTACTTTTTTCTGACTTACGTTCTAAATACTCTATTTTTTGTCTGTTTTCAATGTTATCTAAGTGTATTTTATGTAAAGTGAAATTAAATATTTGCTTCGTCATATTAATAGTTGGTGTTGATAGTATGGGCTCGTCATAGAACCTTTCTAATTTATTGGAAAATTTAAAATTATCGATTTGGATCTTACAATTTGAATATTTTATTAAATTACGCCACTTAATAGTAATTTCTTGATTTACACAGTTTTGAATAACTGTTCTTATTCCTGAATTTTTTACGATAATTAAACCAATTTCAAGTTCTTCAACAATTTTTTCATTCTTAACAGTGAAATTACAATAGTTATTTTCCTTCGCCAGATTTCTAATACAATTGTTACTGTGTAACTTAAGATTTTTTTTCATTTTCAACATCGCCTGAGTATTCGTAAATATTTTGTCCTGAAACTATTACTTGGTTATTCCCGTTTAACTGTAACTCTTCTTGATTTTTATTAGGCAAGGGAATTATTAACGCCGAAAAATATTTTTCTTTTGTAAATACTGGTATAGAAATTGTAAAGAGAATAGTTTGTTCATTGATTAGTACATCGCTTCTGATATATGGTAATAGCTCTATGGAAATATTATACTTTTGTATGTCTTCGTTTGTTAGGACGTCATGAGCAAGTACTCTTAGCATACTGAGTAAAATGTTATCTTTAATTTTCTCTACTTGTTTGTTCAGAGTAGAGATATCAATTAGGATCGTTAGGACATATTTCATTTCGTTAGTTATAGTTTCAATGTTCGCGGACTCTGTTGTTATTGTCTTTAAAAATTCATTTATTTGGGTTTGTTGCTCATTTATGTGATTTTTTATTTTGTCCACCGATGTTATGAGGTCATTGTTAATTTTGACTTGCTTATTCATTTCGTTTGTTATTTGTTCGGAATTCTGGTCCAGATTATTTAGATGTGCGTATATTTCTTCCGCATCTGCATTGTCCATTACACCAGCCAAGAAGTTTAATGAATTCCCAAGCAAGTTGATGAGTCCTCTCTTCTGTCGTTTAGGGATGATTGTGTTTATATTTTCCCGAAGTTGATAAAGTTCTCTTTGTAGTAATTCTAAATTTACATCTTTTGTATTTAGTTGCAGGGCTTTTATGTTGCCTTCTATTATTTTGGTTATCCTAACGTATTCATCCAAGTTAATTACGTGAATGAATCTAACGTATTCGTTAATAACGTATTTTCGTCTAATTTCTGTATTATATAACCGTTGTTGGTGTATATTGGAGTTACCTCCATTCTTTGGGCCGCAGATTGGGCAATAAGGATCATCATCAGGCTTATCATTTCCCCTGCAAAAGCTATGAGAGGAAGAAGAAGGGAGAGAAAAAAAAATTATGTTGATTGATACTTATATTTCCGTTTTAGTTGTTTTCTGTGATAGCTTGAATTTATTATAGTTAACATATCTATAGTGTAGTTGCCGTCTTTGGAAAAGTTATTCAGTTTTTTGTACTTAGGGTGACTTTTCACTATGGTTCTATTTTTAACTATGTTTTCGCATTGGTTATACGTGGGATTTCTATTTTTATTCAAGTAGTCTATTCTTTTGATTTTTTCCTTATAAAATTTATTTGATAATGCTCTGATGTCTTCTAAAGTTAAGTTTTTGTTTATAAAATCTATAGGTTTCATTCTGGTGGTTGAATGTATTGTCCTATTGTAGATCGAAACTGCTTTAAAAAATTTTTCGCTCAAATCCGAAGTATCCTTCGCAGCGTTCATTATCCTAAGGTGTTCGTTTAGCGTCCCGTGAAGTCTTTCGATGTCTGCATTGCCAGTTTTTAGTGATGCTGTAGTTTTATGGAATGCGATATTCTTTTCTTTTAGAAATTGGCTGACTGCTGAATGAACTATACATGTTTCTCCATCTGAGACTATTTTATTGGATTTCCCTAAGAATTGAATTCTTTGTTTGATTGCATTAAGAATCGGTTAATAACTTCTATCCTCGAGTAAATGTGCCGTTGCGTATTTTGAAAATTGATCAATCGTTGTCAAAAACATTACATTACGTTGTAGGAACCAGATATCCAAGTGTATTATATCATTGAAATGTTTTGCGGTTTCCGTAACTGGGAATGCAATTTTTATAGGGTTGCGATCGTGTTTAGCCAAGTTGCAGACGTCGCAATTATTGACGAATTTCTGTATCTGAATTTACAAATTTGGGTAAAAATAAGTTGCCTTTAACTCGTTGTACATTTCGCTTATGCCCCTATGATTATTTTCTAAATGATTGCTGGTTATGATTTCCAGAGCTTCGTTAAGATCTTTTATGTTAATTAGTTTCACTGACGTTTTCAGAATTCTTAGATTTTTGTTCTCAGAAAAGTATTTTAAATATAAATCCTGAAATTTTACATAAAGACTGTTGTCTTCACAATAGATGACCATAGTACCTTTATCAAATAAAACTCTTCTCATTCTGGCCAATAGGTTACTATTGTTGGTTACATAGATAATGTTTTGCACTTTTTTATGCATAATTCTTTGAGTTACTTTTTCCTTTTTTCCGTAGTAAAGGTATAATTGGTTTTTGTAAAGGTTGATCGGCTTTTCTATAATGGGAATGTGAAACTGACTGTCCTCTGTTGCTGAATGAATTGTCGCCGCTGTTGAGAATCGATCATTTTCATCAGTAGCATGTTTTTCTATTTGGTTTCCAAAATGTTTTTCAATAACTTTGTCGAACTTGCGACTTATGTCATTGCTTTCGCCATGTACTTCGCCATTAATTAGCTCTTCTTCATTATTATTTACTTCTATTTCATTTTGCGTGGGCAATCTACTTATTGCGTCCGCTGCGCTATTGTGTTTCCCTTTTACGTATTCGATAGTGTAATCGCACTCGTTTCCAAATTAGTGGCCTGTGGTCTGTTTTTATCACAAATTTTCGAACGAATAGATAGGGTCGAAAATATTTCGTGGATGAAACTATTGCCAATAACTCTTTTTCTATCGTTGAGTATCGTTTTACGTGATCATTTAATGTTCGGCTGTAGTATGATATAACATGATCATTTTGCATTAGAATTCCGCCAATTGCATAATTGGATGCATCCGTCACTAGCATGAATTTTTTGCTATAGTTCTGTACGATGGGTTCGGTAGTTAGGTAGAGTTTTAATTTGTTAAACGCATTTACATAGTCTTTGTCATTAAGATCTATTCTTGTATTTTTTTTTTTTTAGATATTTTATCATCGGGTATGCAATTCGTGAATAGTCCTTAATATAACGTCTGTAATAGCCGGTCATTCCAAGAAAGGTTTTTATTTCTTTCTGTGTTTTTGGTAATAGCATTGCTCGTATTGCTGACACCTTGCTGGGGTTTGGTTTTATACCCTCTTCAGAGACGATATGTCCCAAAAACTCTGTGCTTTTCTTCATAAATTCGCATTTTTGAAGTTGAATTTTTAGGTTGGCATCATAAAACTTTTGCAGGATTAATTTTAACGAATTAATGTGCTCTTCTAAGCTCGTAGAAAAGACTAATACGTCATCCAGATACACTACGCATGTTTTGTTAATGAATTCATGTAATACCTTGTTAATCATCCGTTGGAATGTCGCCGTAGGGTTTTTCAATCCGAACGGCATGCGGGTGAATTCATAATGGCCGGTTGCCGTAGAAAATGCAGTCTTATGTTGGTCTCTTTTATCCACTTCGGTTTGATGGAATCCTTTGGCAAGGTCCAGTTTTGAAAAATAAATGCACTTCCCTAGTTTATCAAAAATATCTTCTACATTGGGTATAGGAAACCTATCATCTATTGTATTTAAGTTTAATTTTCTATAATCGATTACTATACGCCAATTGCGTTTTCCTGATGCGTCGACCTTTTTGGGCACCACCCATATGGGGCTATTGTAAGGGCTATTGGATTCCTTTATTATTCCTTGGCGTAACATCTCACTAATTTGTGAGTCCACCTCTTTTCGGTGAATTTCGGGGTACCTGTATAGTTTGCTATGAATTGGTGTGTCATTTTCCGTTAATATTCTATTTTTTACTTCACTTGTAAATGTGAGATTATCATTGTCTTTGTAGAAAACACTTTTATTTTGATTAATAAGCTTATGCAGTGATATCTTTTCTTTGAGATTTAGATGATCGTCTTTTATGGATTCTAAAATGTTATTTTTTTTTAATTCGTTACTGAATATTTCGATTTCGTTGTCCTTGTACGCGTTATGGTAATAATTTTCTTCATTGGAGTTAAGGAACAACTTGATCCGCGAGTTGTCTGTACTTAGAACACGGTTTTTATAAACTATTTTGGCATTGAGACCACACAAGATTTTATTTGCTATAAGTCCATCGAATCGATCATGGAATTTATATATCGACGTAATAGTTATTTAAATTAAATTCTTGAGATATTGGGAAGTGACACATAGTTTTTACTGGAACTATTCTATTGAGGGCACGTAAACTAATATCTATTTTCTTTCTCCACTTTTTTTTTGGCATAGTCCTGGGTTTATTAAGCTACACTGCCTCAAAAAATCGTATTTTTTTTCCAAAATACAACGCCATCGTTAAAAAAGTTTACCAAATATTTTTCGATGTCATATGTTAATCAGGATTAAAAAAAGAAAATTTAAAAAAAAGTTTTTTTTTGACGAACACACCCAAAGGTTGTGCTTGCAGCCTAAAATTCGACTCAATTAATTGCACATACACCCTGTTTCTGTCGTAAATACTCGGTTAACGGTAAATATTTTTGCTGCTGTGTACAGTCAATAGAAGTTTAAGATATTTAGTAGTATACACTCGCATTTGGTGGACTTTTATTTTATCCTTTGAAAACTAAATAAACAAAAAGAAAGTAATGGAAGGCAATCATAAGAAAGTGCCTATAGATGTAAAAAAAAATAATTGTAAAGTTAAAAGCTGAGGGAAAAAGTTACGGAGAAATTAGTAAAACAGTGAGTAGGCCTCGTGCCACAATCCAATCCGTAGTAAAAAAAATTGAAAAAAAATAATTCATATGACATGGGTATAGGAAGAGGCAGAAAAAAAATACTAACTGCGCGAGATGAACGAGTTATTGAGCGAATGGTCAATGCTGATCCAAAAATTGGGACACCTCAAATAGCTACAAATCTTGAAGTATCTGGGGGACCAGCGGTAAATCCTCAAACCATTCGCGATTTGTTACATACTAAGGGTTACAAAGGGTTCGTTGCTCGTAGAAAACCTTTCATATCAAAGCAAAATGTCATCAAGCGCTTGGAGTATGCCAAAGAGTATGTCAACCAACCAGATGAGTTCTGGAAACAAGTAATTTTTGTCGACGAGAGTAAATACAATATATTTGGTTCAAATGGTCGACGTTTTGTTTTGCGAAAACCCAATATTTCCATGAATAAGGAAAACTTAATCCCGACTGTTAAACATGGTGGTGGAAATGTCATGGTTTAGGGTTCAATGGCAGCTAACGGATTTGGAAACATCACTTTTGTTGAATGCACAATGGATAGATTCCAGTATTTGTCAATATTAAAAGATAACCAGTGCTCAAAAATTGGGAATAGGAGACGGATTTATGCTGGTACAAGATAATGACCCCAAACATAATTCCGAATTAATAAGAACTTGGTTGATCTACAATTGCAAATCAACTCTCCCACACCCCCCTCAATCACCCGATCTCAGTCCAATTGAGCATCTGTGGGATTTATTGGAACGAAAAGTCCGGCAGCATAATATAACAAATAGTCAGCAGTTGAAGCAGGTTATACTAGAGGAGTGGCACAACATATCTCCTGATGAAACTAAAAAATTGGTGGAATCAATGAAAAATCGTTTGAGGGAAGGCATTTTAGCCAAAGGATACCATACATCCTATTAATGCTCATTTAAAGCCTTTAAAGTAAAAAAGTTAATAAAAGTTAAATAAAAAAAGTTAATTACTGTGCATTATAAATGAAAGAAATGATATTTAATAAAATTTTCTAAAATAAACTTTTATTTTTTAAAATAAGCCTTTTTATGTGCGAAATTATCTGCTGTATGTGCAATTTTTTGATGCAGTGTATATTCTGCTCCTGAGTCTATTAAAAATCACATGGTCTTTATTGGGTTATTTATCACTATATAGGGCATGTATTTGGGGCGTTCCTGTGAAAATTTTATTCATTAGTAGGTATATCCATTGGTTATTCGCTGTTATTTTGTTGCCTATAGTCGTTGAAATAATTATTTCTGAAATAGCTTTGATTAGATCGTTGCGTTTGCGCAGTGGAATTGTCGTAATTTCTTGTTTGTCGAGTTTGACTATCTCGCAAGTCCTGCCTTTGGTTTTGGAAAGCATTTTGCATATTTCCATTCGCTGGGCCATAATTGGTACGCACTCCATTAAATTCTCTACTCCTAATGTTACCTCCTGTTTGCCTATTCAATTTTGCCCTGTAGTTTGGCTTATGAGATGTGTTGTGAAATTCTTTTCCCAATGCTCTACTATTGGGTTGTCCATTGGGACCCAAGTGTTGATGGTTTATTTCTAAAATTATCTTAAATGCTTTATTCAACTTGTCAGGATTGCGCGAAAGAATGATTGTTCGCGTTGGTTCGGGAAGGTTATTCTTAAAACATTCGAGAGCTATACGGTTGTTTGATTCGAACATTTCCTGGTCGACTTCGCCGTTAAGTATTTGTGTATTATTTATCCTACTTAAGAAAGTGTTTAAATTGTTGTAAAACTCTTCTATCGTCGTTGTAACGCGTGCTGTTCTGTTTTTATCTAGAAGTACATTTTTGCTTAATCTCTCTCCAAAATCGGATTTCAATGTTTCCTTAATTTGACTCCAGGTGTCTAATTTTCCCTGTCTTTGAAGTGTTCTTCGCGTTTTACCTACTATTTTGTCTCTAATAAAACTCGTTAAGATGTCTCTTTCCGCATTGCCGAATGTTAATATTGTCGGCGCTATTGCATCGACTCTTTGGAAAAACTCAACTAAATTATTATCTTCTCCACTGAATTGGGGGAGACGAGCAATAAAATCTAGGATAATTCTAAATTGTTCACACATTGACAAATCCTCCATCTTAATTATTTAATTTGATAGGCTAGTTGCTAATCTTTCTAATACTTATTGGATAATTCAATTAATTGTTGACTTATTTAACACTTATACAATTGTTAGATTCTTAACTATCTTACGGTGATTCACTGCAATTGTCGCTATGATGTTCCTGGATGTTACGGATGTTGAGGCTAGAGCTTTGACTGAATAGTGATTCCTCTTTTATTGTTCCACCAGTCTTATTTTACGAGTTTGGTATCTGTACTGCACACTCCTTAAGGGCACTTTCTTTTTTTTTTTAGCCAAAATCAAGCTTGAAACACTTGAGGCATAAAAGTTATTTACTTTCAAACTTGTAACGCTTGAAATTTAACAGTAGAAGCTTGTTTCAAACTTTAAACGCTTGAAATTGAGCAATAATTTATTTTTTCAAACTTTGAACGCTTGAAATTGAGAAACAATTTATTTTTTCAAACTTTAAACGCTTGAAATTGAGAAACAAAAAAAAAAAAATTAACACAAAATACAAAATAATTCAAAACAATTAACGCTTGAGATTCGATTAAAGATAATAAACTTTAACTTTTCATCTTTTTTTTTCTTGACCGTTGTTCCCGACTGCGCCAGAAATAAGAGCGGACTTGCTCTTAGTAATTTATTCGATTGAAGACTAAGAACTACTGAACATTGTATCTTAAAAACTTAAACAGCAAAGATATTCGACGGGAATCAAACAACAGTCCTTTACGTGACGGAATGTGCTGACCATTCGAAATGATGGCGAGCGACGAATCTGTGCGCGTTGGATTACTATTACAATGTCTGATCTCCCTTTGGGATACAGTGTGTCTTAAAAGATGAACGACACTATGAGAGTATTGTTAGAGTCCGGTTATAACAATATCGATTTTTTTTTATTTCCACAGGATGACATTTTTAATTATGTTTGATACCTATTCAAAATGGATTTGAGGTAATTTTAATAAACAAAACTAATGCCTCTGAAGTTATTTATGCTGTTAGGCGCTGTTTTCCGACATTTGGTCTCCCTAAAGAAGTCGTGTCAGATAACGGCCCACCTTTTGGATCGAAAGAGATTTTAGAGTTTTGCTTAGTCAACGATATTAAATTGACAAAGACAATTAAGTCAGCATTGAAAAAGTTCTTATTGGATTCAAGAACTAAATCATTCCAGACCTTGTTGGACAATTTTTGTTTCGGTATAGGAATTCACCAACAACCTGTGATAATTTGACGCCATCTTCAAAAGACTTTAATTATTCACCGAGAACCAAAATAGACTTCTTAAAGTCTACCAAGAGTGAATTAATACCAATAAATCCAAAAAGTAAAAGGATTAAAAAGGATGATGAAACAAGATTTTCTTCGAAAAATATTTTTTTCGTTTAAGACGAATGATTCTCTTTGATATCGAGTAACAAATAATAATACGGTTAGGTGGAAGGCTGCCAACATTTTTAAAAAAGTATCGAAATCTATTTACATTGTAAAATTCGGAAATGATTACCGTAAAGCTCACAGTCAGCAACTTAGAAAACGCGTTAAAAAAGTCGTACAGTACAAAAAATTAGATGACAAAAATGAACTTATAACAGAAATACCTTTAGTTCCTGAAAGAGAAAACTTACAAGAAGGGATGAACCGGAGAAGAGAAAGTAGTAATACAGGCGATGGGTTTATTTCTAGACTATCTCAAAGAGAAAAATCTAGAAGAATTGTAAAGAAACCATCAAGGTACTTGGAATAGACAGAAATAAAATGAAATTTAACGGAATAAAATTTTGTAAAATTTATTTTAATTGTTTTGAATTAGTTTGTATTTTATTTCATTTAAAATCATTTTATATTATAATCATTGTTAATTACATATATATGTTCAAGTAAAAAAAAAAAAAACAAAATAAAAACTAATAAATTTGATCTTTATATCTTAGGTGAAGGGTGTGTTGCATACATATACGAATATATAGGTACCTTAAAGAATGAAACATTTTACAACGATGAAGCTGAAGTGGAATGGTGCCAGGAGGCTGTTAGATCGCTTTTTGAAACCAATAGCTCATGCCTAGGAGGAAATTTCCATTAGTGTCTAATGGGTACGTAATCAACATAATCCAGTTTGAAAAATATACTCAATAAACGCGAGTTCTTTATTTAGATCAATCTATGGTACAGCATGCCCGTTACCGTTTACAAAGTATTACTTCATGGTGCATTTCTCCCTTCCCATTGTTCAACTTTCCAAAAAAGCTCAGCAGGCCAGAAACAAAGATTGCCGGAGGTTCAGTGAAAGGCATACAAGAAAAAACACTCGCATTGCTACCAACAAATATTTGATGACGATGTTACTAATTAGTTTGGATCTGTAGTAAAATAACTCGAGGAAAAGGGAAAAAGGCAGTAAGCAAATGTAAACGCCGGGTAAGCTCAGTTTGGAAACAAACCCGTCTGAATTGAGGCCAACTTCAGTCTGATGTCAGCCATAGTTTTTCACAAATAAAATGGGCACTGAATTTCCGCCTTTTTGGTTCGGTTCCTGTCTCTCCCCCGACTGACAGCTGGTGAGCGGTTGTGCCCTTTTCACTAGTCCTCGTGGTTATAACCGAAAATAGATACACTAAGTTTGTGAAATAAAATATAAGGCGTTAAATTCAAATAAATATACTAAATCTCAGATGTGGGGTGTATATGCCCATTTAAATAAAATAAAATAAGATAAAATAAAACTTCCGAAACAGCGGATCTGAAAGGATGAGCAACAGGTTAACCAAGGCGCAACTGGCGGAAGCACTTCAGCAAGCGCAGGTAGAAATTTCGCCATCAGCTACATTACTCCAACATGCGCTGTATGAACAGGAGACTGCTGCTACTCCTGAAACTGAGGCGACAGATACAGCTGCCACTTCTGGGGAAGCCACTGGCTCAACGGCAGCTGTTCCACTCGCAACTTCAGCAAATATGTCGACTTCTGTGGTGACTGAGGCAACCGCGAGTGTTGCAAAACTAACAACTCCACCAGCTGATGTTTCCGTACAACCTTCAACTTCTACTTATGACGACGAGGAGGAGGAACGAGAGCTTGCGTGGCTTGAAAGGCGCAAACGGATTATGGAACTGCAACGAGAGATTGCGGGAATCGAGCTTAACACGCCATCACCATCAACCGGACGTAAAGTTGATTTTTCCGACATCGAGAATGCGGTCTCACATTTCACCGGCGATGACAATTAAGGTGTAAGAAAGTGGTTAAGTGACTTCGAAGATGTGGCTGACTCACTCGGATGCGACACGAGGTGCAAGTACATCTGCGCACGACGTTTGTTAAGGGGCACAGCACAGATATTACTGCACACCGTTAGAGTAGATTCGTGGGATGCTATCAAAGAACTGTTATTGTGTGAATTCGACAAGCGCCATACTCGCCAAGAAATTTATAGGCAGCTAAGTTACCGCAAATGCGACGAGGGAGAAACACTCTTACATTATGTACTTTGTACGCAGGAGATCGCAAATCATGTCGACGTGGAGGAAACGGACCTAATCGAGTTCATAATCGATTTTCTCACCGATTCTTCATCAAGTGTCTGTATGGAGCCAAAACAATAAGCGAACTAAAAATGCTCATTCATAAGTAATATGGACTCAAAACAAAACTGTAATAAAAACTATTTACTTAATTACTCGCATTTGTGCACTTTTTTCTTACTGGTTTAGATAGCAAAATAACTGTTGCATGCGATAACCCGCATCAAAATAAAATGTGTGTAGAATCAATCGAATCACAGTGTAGTGGCAATAAATCTTGTGGTGACACTTCACTTCAATTGCCAATAACAATATATATATAGCTGGATCCTTGTACACAATACAGTAGTTATACAACGCATACATGTAATATTGTCACTCTCACTAGTTCTAAGCTGTATATAAGTCACGCCACCCATGTAAATGCGTCTTCACTTTAGTTCTAAGATGTACCCTCTTAACATTCTGTAAATGGGTCACGCCAATATATTGTAACATCGTCTAAAAGTATGCAACAATAATGTAGAATAATAACTACGCTCCTACAGCCCATTCCAAACTGTACTTTCATTCGAGGTTCGCAATAGCTGACAAAGCCACGGATAAAGAGAGAATTATAACTGGAAGAAATGATTGTCATCTTGGAATTATTTCCAGTGGTCGAAGAATTTGCTAGAAGTTTCTGGCTATCTGAAACTTCTGCTATATAAGGACAGATGGCGATCAATAGGAAAGTCAGTGATTTTTAAACTGTGGCGAAGAGATTAGAAAAGTGATAATAGGCGAAGTTGTAATTTCGTGATAAATTGAAAGTTGAGAGTTAACAAGAAGGAGTAATTAGTTTGGATTTGTGAATTAAGTAATAGAAAGGAGATAAAGTGATTTGAGAGGAAAGAGACATTGTAAGAAAAGAATTGCGAAGGATAGTACAGTGTGAACTTGAATTGTTCTATAGACTAGAAAATAAAGAAATAAATTTCACAGAATATCGTTTTATCTACTCGAGCCGTAGCCTGCATATTACATTGGTGTCAGAAGCTGGGATAAAACTTATTCTGTGAATAACTATTTCCGTGGTGTGAAATTGCACAAGAAAAAAAAAAAAAAAAAACGATTTCTGCGTTGAGTTAATTAGTTGCGCAAAATGGGTCGCAAATTGGGAAAACTAACTATAATTCAACTAAAGGCAGAACTCAGTAAGCGGAATCTCGACACAACTGGGGGAAAAGATGCCCTACTGATTCGTCTGGAAGAAGCAGTAACGCAGGAAGGTGAAAATCCGCATGACATAGAGTTTGACGTGGAAGAGGAACCAGCAAGTACAGTAGCCGACCCGGGTATAACAAGTCTGCTCCTGCAACTTAAGTTAGTCATGGACGAACAAAAGAAAGCAATAGAAGATCAAAGTCATAAGCTCGATGACCAAAAGAATTCTATAGAACTTAAGCTGGATGAACAAAAGAAAGCAATGGACGAACAAAAGAATTCTCTAGATGCTCTGGAAAGTAAACTTGATGAGCAAAACAAGAACTTGGAATCCAAATTCGAAGTGATCGAAGAGAAAATCGAGAAGGTCGAGACGCAACTCGAAAAAGTCGAAACCAGATTCGATGAAAATTTAGAGAAACATGAAACTCAGTTCGGGAAGATAGAGACTCAGTTTGAAAAAGTGGATACGCAATTCGAGATAGTAGGAAAGCAAGTCGAAAATCTCGCTAAGGAGCTCAGCAACGTGAAGAGACAGAAAGCACGGGAATATTCCACTGACGGTCTGAGAAGAAAGGAGATGCAGCCTCCTATCTTCGATGGTCAAACATCATGGCCAATTTATAAGAGGCAATTCGAAGCGGCCGCAATGACCAATAGCTGGGACGATGAAGAGAAGTCTATTGCACTCACGCTTGCACTGAGGGGTCCAGCTGCGGAGCTCTTGCAGACCATCCCGGAAGATAAACAGCAGAACTACGACTCTCTGGTTCAGGCTATCGAGATGCGGTTTGGGGATGAACACATGCAGCAGGTGTACAGGGTTCAGCTGCGTAGTCGAGTCCAGAAAAGGGGGGAAACGCTCCAACAGTTGCAAGCGGATATAGAGCGACTAGCCCATCTTTCATACCCTAAAGCCGGTGAGGAGCTTATCAACGAAATGGCGGTGGAAGCTTTTATTCAGGCCATAGAGGACAGACAACTGCAAATGGCTGTAAGGATGGCTGAAAAGCGAACACTCCCCGAGGCATTGGCATTCGCTTTGTCAATGAAGGCTGCGGACCAAGCATACCAGGGAATACACCGTGTCAGGGAAATGTCCGTCGTGGAATGCTCATGCCAGAGAACAGCCGTCATGGATGAAGACAGAGCTCGCGGAAGTCAAATCCGTTGCTGGAATTGCAACCGAACCGGACACCTACAACGGCAGTGCAGAAGTGCACCTAGACGAGGAAATTGTCCACATTGCGGAAGTAGGAGAAGCAGAGAGGAAGCATCTGGCGGTGATAACATCCATCCTGTCAGCCAGACTTCCCAAAACCAGCAGTCGGGAAATGCGTGAGGACCAACTTCGCGGGGCAGAAGTTGGTTACTGGAATCGAGGCCCCCAGGACCACCATTCAAGTTTCGCAAACCAAACGGGGTAACAAGAGCCTGACAGTGGAGGCACTAATCAACGAGAAGAAGTGCGTAGCCACCATCGACACAGGTGCCACTGCCTCCATTGTAAGAAGAGATATCGTCAAAAGCTCCTGGCTGCACAACACCAACAGCTACTGCCTGAAGACTGCAACAGGGGAAATGGCGAAAGTGTTTGGAGAAGTTCGTCTTACGATTACTCTGGCGGGACTGACGTTCTCCCATGCGTTTCTGGTGGCAGATATATGCGACGAGTGCATCATCGGAATAGACTTCATGAAAGCAAATGAAGTAATCTTGGACATCGGGATGCAAGTACTGAGGTATCGAAATGTGGAGATTCCGATGGTGTACGGAAATGAGAATGCCGTAACTCTCAGGACAGTCATCAGCAAAGACGAAGTTTTGCCGCCGTCTTCAGAGACAATCATTTGGACGAAGCTGGAAGGTGATCTTGGGAGCCACCGATTCTACATAGTAGAACCAGACCCAGAGAAGAATTCTCAAGACTACATCGTGGGAAAGACGTTAGTCGAACCAAAAAACACCATGGTTCCAGTGAGGGTTTTGAACGCAAGACCACACACTGTCAAACTAAGGCGAGGGGATGTGACTGGAAAATGCACGCCGATTACCGCCGTCGCAACAATATCTGAACGTGATGCTCCAAAACCTCTCCCATCACCTTGGACAGCGGAAACGAGAGAGACGATTCTCCAGTCCAGTGAGCTGAATCAGGAGCAGCGAACTATGGCAGAGAATCTTATCAATGAGTACGCTGATGTATTTGCCTCACAGGACGGAGAATACGGCCGAATACACCTGGTACAACATCGAATAGACACTGGTGATACTAGACCAATTCGTCAGCCTGCTAGGCGCCTTCCATTGGCAAAGCAGACAGAAGTTGCAGAGATGGTGTCGGCAATGGAGAAAGAAGGTCTGATTGAAAGTTCCAAAAGTCCGTGGGCATCACCGGTTGTACTGGTTAAGAAGAAAGATGGCAGCACGCGGTTCTGCGTGGACTATCGGCAGCTCAATTACGTCACCAAGAAAGACAGCTACCCTCTACCACGGATTGACGACACGCTAGACACACTATCAGGAGCCCGATGGTTTTCCACTCTCGACTTGAAGAGTGGCTACTGGCAGGTACAGATCCATCCAGAAGACCGGGAGAAAACCGCCTTCACCGCAGGAAATGGGCTATGGCAATTCACGGTAATGCCATTCGGGCTGTGCAATGCTCCGGCGACTTTCGAGCGATTGATGGAATGTGTCCTGCAAGGGTTAACATGGAAAACCTGTTTGGTATACTTGGATGATGTCATCGTCGTAGGAAAATCGTTTGCGCAACACCGAGACAATCTAAGGGATGTGTTTCAAAGGCTTCGAAGTGCCCACCTGAAGCTCAACCCCAAGAAGTGCGCCCTGTTTAGATCGGAAGTCAAGTACTTGGGGCACATAATTTCAGCGAAAGGAGTGAGAACCGATCCAGAGAAGGTCGAAGCGGTGAAAAACTGGCCAGTCCCCAAGGATAAACACCAACTAAGGAGCTTCCTGGGCCTAGCCACCTACTACAGACGGTTCGTGAAGGATTTTGCCGGGATCGCAAAGAACCTGCACCAGTTGACGGAAAAGGGAAAACAATTCAAATGGACAATTGAGTGCGAGAAGAGCTTCAAGGCACTTAAACAACGGCTATGCGATGCCCCGATACTGGCTTACCCCACTCCCGGGGAAACGTTCATTGTGGATGCAGATGCTAGTAATGTTGGGGTAGGAGCCGTACTCTCCCAGGTGCATGACGGCCAAGAGAAGGTGGTTGCGTACTTCAGCAAGGTGCTCTCTAAGCCAGAAAGGAACTACTGCGTGACAAGGAGAGAACTTCTAGCTTTGATCTTGGCTACGAAGCATTTTCACAAATACCTCTACGGGAGGAAGTTCGTTCTTCGCACAGACCATGCAGCCTTAAAATGGCTATTACAGTTCAAGAGTCCTGAGGGTCAGGTCGCAAGATGGATCGAAAGGCTGCAAATCTACGACTACGAAATACAGCATCGTAAAGGAAAACTCCACTCTAATGCGGATGCACTGTCCCGGAGACCATGCAGAACGGATTGTAAACATTGTGCGCGTCAGGAAGAACGGGAGCTGGTTTCCATCCAAAGAATGAGAGCCGAACCTATCGCCGGCTGGAGCGTAGATGAGATCCGGAACGCTCAGAAGGAAGACCCGGATATCGAGCCGATTCTGGCCTGGAAGGAGAACATGGAGAAACCGTATCATCAGGACATCTCTCACAGAAGCCCGACCTTAAAGGCATATTTTGCGCAGTGGGACTCCCTCCATGTCCAAGAAGGTGTTCTGAGAAGAAAATGGGAATCCTCCGACGGAAAGTCGTTTGTAATGCAGCTTGTAGTACCGCGGACGAGGGTCAAGGAGGTGTTACAGGAAATGCATGGCGGGGCGTCCGGAGGCCACTTGGGAGCGAATAAGACGCTAGAAAAGGTACGAGAACGTTTTTATTGGTTAAAAGCGAAGGAAGATATCGAAGACTGGTGCAGAGAATGCGACGTGTGTGCAGCTAGTAAGGGTCCGAGAACCAAAACTCGAGGTAAGATGCACCAATACAACGTGGGAGCACCTTTCGAACGAATCGCCATTGACATCGCAGGGCCCTTTCCGGAAACCGACAATGGTAATCGGTATATACTCGTAGTGATGGACTACTTCAGTAAGTGGCCGGAAGCGTTTCCGATCCCTAACCAGGAAGCCAGAACCGTGGCGGAGCAGATCGTCTACAATTGGGTTAGCAGATTCGGTGTGCCCTTGGAATTGCATTCTGACCAAGGGAGGAACTTCGAGTCAAGAATCTTCCAAGAGATGTGTCAACTACTCGGAATCAAAAAGACAAGGACAACCCCGCTTCATCCACAGTCGGACGGTATGGTGGAGCGTTTCAATAGGACTTTGGACGAACATCTCTCGAAGGTCGTAGATGACTACCAACGGGATTGGGACCGGCAGATTCCTTTGTTTTTGATGGCCTATAGAAGTGCCGTGCATAGCACTACTCGACATACGCCGTTCGAAATCTTATTTGGTGGAATAGCTCGTTTACCCAGTGAGGTGAAATTTGGATCTCCTACCAAGGAGCCCAGAAATGAAGAAGAGTACGTGGCGAACCTTAGGGAAAGGCTTAGGGACATACACCAAAGGACCAGAAGCCAGATTAAGATAACGAGCGACCGCATGAAGACCAGGTATGATGCCAAGGCAACAACGTCAGGATTCCAGGAAGGAGATCTAGTGTGGCTGTATAATCCCCATCGCCAAAAGGGGAAATCACCTAAATTGCAGCGGAACTGGGAGGGTCCATACAGAATAGTAACCCGCATCAACGATGTTGTCTACCGCATCCAGCGAGGACCAAGGGCCAAAATGAAAGTGGTTCATGTGGACCGACTGAGTCGATACAATGGTCGAAGTGAGGACGCACTTGTTCGGGACGAACAAGTCTAAGAGGGGGGCAGTGTAACATCGTCTAAAAGTATGCAACAATAATGTAGAATAATAACTACGCTCCTACAGCCCATTCCAAACTGTACTTTCATTCGAGGTTCGCAATAGCTGACAAAGCCACGGATAAAGAGAGAATTATAACTGGAAGAAATGATTGTCATCTTGGAATTATTTCCAGTGGTCGAAGAATTTGCTAGAAGTTTCTGGCTATCTGAAACTTCTGCTATATAAGGACAGATGGCGATCAATAGGAAAGTCAGTGATTTTTAAACTGTGGCGAAGAGATTAGAAAAGTGATAATAGGCGAAGTTGTAATTTTGTGATAAATTGAAAGTTGAGAGTTAACAAGAAGGAGTAATTAGTTTGGATTTGTGAATTAAGTAATAGAAAGGAGATAAAGTGATTTGAGAGGAAAGAGACATTGTAAGAAAAGAATTGCGAAGGATAGTACAGTGTGAACTTGAATTGTTCTATAGACTAGAAAATAAAGAAATAAATTTCACAGAATATCGTTTTATCTACTCGAGCCGTAGCCTGCATATTACAATATGTATGTAAACGTGATCATTACCGATATATTTATGTATGCGAATGTAGAACAAGAGAAAAAGAAGGCAGAATAAAACAGACTGTCGATGAGTATGGACGTGGTTTTATTTTTTGCAAAACGGACTGACTACAATCTCAGAAGTGGGATTCACCCAGAGTAATATTCGGTAAAAAGGAAAGCTAAACCGAGTGCCTAAAGAAAAACTCCAACAAAACGAGTGTGTACGGAATTTTTTTAAGACAAACGAGTATCCTATCAAAAGTAAAAAAAAAAAAAAAAACTAACAAACGAGTGTGTACAAAAATTTCCCTTTTCTTTTTCGTGTTTTATTTTCCCTCTTTTTATGCTTTTCTTTCTCAAAAAACGATGGATGCGCAAGTCAGTGCACGAGACTACACAGCCACGCAGCTGCGCGAATGGTCGAGCCGACTTGGGTTGCCCACCACCGGCACGAAAATTGTTCTCGCGGCAAAAATTAATGAAGTGCCAGCCGAACAACGTGGTAAGGCGCCCAATAAACGGGACTATGATGGCGAGGCGACCACGTCAGAACGATCGCAGTCACCGTTGCCTGGCGACGAATACGATCTGACTGAAGAGGAAACATTTGTGGAAGCAGTGGATAACGAGTGTGAGCAAGAACAACGGAATTGTGCTAACGAAGTAATTAGTACACGTGCTGTCGACGGTAACATGGAAAGAGAGTTACAATTACAAAAGAGAGAGATTGAACTACTACGACGTGAGAAATTGTTACTGCAGAAAGAAAATGAGATGCTACAAAAAATGATGCGTATGAGTTGCGGACAAACGATTGATAAGGTAACGAAAAATGAGTGTACCCATAACATGGCTAAAGATAGTGACGAGGCAAAATGATAGGAAAAAGATAGTTCGACGGGAGCGGTTGCAGCTAAAGATTTAGACAATTTAGTTTTTTAAAAGAAATGTTGCCAGAATACAACGGTGGCCCTAGGTTGGACGTGTGGTTAGCGAGCTACATAGTTTAAAGAACGTCTATAGTGTTGGAAACCACGTACTCCGAACGTTGTTTGTTAACAAATTGAGGGGCAAGGCTCAGCAGTGGCTGCATTCGAAGCCCAATTTCCTAGAGGAAGAGATCGACAGCTTAGTGCGTCAACTTGAGGATATGTTCGGCTCCAAAGACAACAGAAGAAGGCAGTCCAGTTACTAGAGGAAGATGCCGAAGATTATGTAAGATATTTATGTTTATGTGTAGAGGGTGACAATAGTTTTAATTTATTTCTAGAATGCCTCTAGACTCCGGAAGCCCCGTCAGCTTTGTCCGTCAGTCCTGTTTGCCGAAAGAAATAACATTTTACAAACCAAAACCAATTGTATTTCGGGGTATCAATAAAAGTATGCTTAAAGTTATTGGAAAAATTTCATGTTGAGTCATTTATAATGATTTTGAAGTTCACATTGAAGTACATCGTCAACCGATGAGTCGATGGGCTATGAGGTAGTCTTGGGAAGAGATTTTTTGAAAGCTGGGAATTTTAGACTTGTGTCTACAGTTGGAAATGCCAAATATAAGTTAAGTAATATGCAAAGTGATAGTATAAATTTTGATAATTCTTTGCTAATGATCGACTACGAGCCAAACGATTGTGTGAGTAATATTGTCAATGTAGATATAGATGTAAGTTTTGCAACAAAACAAAAATTGTATAACATTTATGGGAACGACTATTTGACACCTCGACGTCCTTCCCAGCCGTTAGTAAAAACTGAAATGAAACTTACTCTAAATAGTGTTAAACCCTTTTATGGTCCTCCACGTAGATTGTCGTATACTGAGAAGTCGGAGCTAAATAGTTTGTTAGATGAGTATCTAGCTAATGGTTACATTAGGGCAAGTGAGTCTGTTACGAGGGCCTGTACCCCGTCCAATAATAACAACAAAAAAAAAGGGGAAAAGAATAATTATCACCCAGCGTCGGTGATCCCACGACGGTATTTTCATCGACGTCCTCTCATACTGGCTGATGATCATCTTGTGCGTCCTCGCACACGTACACACCCCATCCCAGGGGTGGGTTTTGTCGTTTTATGTTCAAATTAAAAAAAAAAAAAAAAAAAAAAATCACACAAAAAAAAGAAAAAGCAAATAAAAATGCCAACATACCTGGAGTTGCGCGGTGTCCACAGGCAGTATCCCGACTGCAGCTCGTCCTTCCTTCTTTTGTTGGTGTTCCTTTTGGGTTTTGGTGTTATTTTGCTTCCTTGTGCACCTTTTGGGCAAAGGAGGCGATCCGCACACACCCACCCCAGTCCAAGGGTGGGTTTTCTTTTATTTTATTAGAATAAAATTACAAAAAAAAGTAATTACAAAAAAAAACACAGCGATTCGCCTCGCAAAATTAGAAAATAAAAGAAATGTCAATAATCAGCTGACATGAGGGAGGGAGATACACCCGTCTCTCTCTCGCAAGAATATTAATGGCGATCGGAAAATTATCTGTGGTTCAGGGATAAGATAAAGAACGTAGAATTCGTTTGTCCATTATTTTTATATTATATGTTTATATTGTATATTTTTTTTTGTTGGTCAGAAATTTTGTTTTGAGTTACGTGAGTAGAGTCGTAGGATATAATAGTTATGTTAGGTAAGTCAGTTAACAATAGTATATGTCAGGTTAGCGTATTTATGTATGTTATCGCTCAGGAATTTTTTTTTATTCAAAACGAAAACTGTTGTAACTGACAATGACGAGACGTAGGACATTGGAAAGGGAAATCTCTCATTTCAATGTCCCGAAAAAAAAAGGAAAACACTACTCATAGCTGACAAAGACAAAACATGACAAAGAAAAGGGGAAAAAGACTGACGAAGAGAGGACAAAGTCGAAACAAGAAAAGAAGGCGAAAAATAGGAAAATGGGAAATAGATAACCCAGATAAATGACAACGGGTTAGTGCATCGACCCCAAGAAAATCATTTCCTGAAAGTCAAGTGCGAACAGCTGGTCGCCACAGCTGAGGAAAGAATTTTTTTGGTGTCGGTAAAATACAGTGGGTCTGAGACCGTCAGTAGTGAATTTTTTTTTCTTTAATGAGGTGAGTTGGCACAGCAGAAGTTTAAAGGTTAAGTGGCCTAAAATAAATTTTTAAAAAAAAGAATAGAGCAAACCTGAGGACAACAAATAGAACCGGGGGAGCATATAGTACAGGAGATAAACGCAGGAGACAGCAGGCATAAAGGTATGTGGAATAAAATTAGGAGCGCTTGTGGGCAATTTTTTTAAAACAATTTTAAAACAAAGGCAGTGAGTGTAGCGGAGTGGCGTAGGCCCCAGAAATTCTGTCGCTTGCAGTTTTCTGTCAGGGCCGGTTGAGGCCCACACTGTTGCAACTGGACAAGGTCCGGTGCAGGCAGTGGGTAGCGGTAGCGGTGGTCCGCAATAAGCAAAGGAAGCAAACGGTGCTCCCCCAACAAAAAGAAAAATTCAACACTTCCAGGAGGTGCTCCGTGGGACACTGGTGAAAGTGAAAAGAATTTAAAATCTCAAATTTAAAATTTATCTGAAGTGTTAGATACCACTCCTTCTGAGTTTGAGCCTACAGTGAACTCTTTGAGGCTGCATATTTTTTTGTGTTAATTTTGTTTGGATTTTTCTTTTTTTTGAATTAAATTTTTTGAGTTAAAATTTTGAAGATTAAGTTAAATTAAGATTAGAATTAGTTTGTTTGTGAATTCTGCTGAGAATGTATAGTACCTAACGTCGCGTTGAACTCCACAATAGAACAAAAGTCAACATCCTTCATCGTGCTGCCGGCAGGACAACGGGGGACCAGAAAACCGTACAAAAAAACCGTGAGTACCTTTTTGGGTCAATTGTGTTAAACAAAAATATATTCTTAGCAGAAAGGATAGGTTTTAATAGTAGATTTAAGACTAAAATTTATAATAAATTGAAAAGGGCGATGAGCCAACCAAAGTTTATATGGGGTATTTCTACTCAAACATGAGCGAATAGGTTTTTTTTATTTGGTGTGTTGATGGCCGGTCGGGCCGTCCTTCTATAGATGAACGGTGACAGGACAGGATGACTACGAGCGATGACGACACAACGTAATGACTGACTAACTTCCACTACAACAGACTTAGGTCGTGACTGGGAAGCGCGTTTAGGGGCCATCTCTCGCAATCATTGGCCAGAGAGATGGCAATTGGTTGTGTCACTAGACACACAGGGTGGGCAGGCCAGCTTCTGCCACTTCCACCAGGCATACTTAGGGTGCCGGACGAACCCGTTTGGCAGGGAGAGAAAATGGGAAGGAATTGACGCGGTAGGGAGTAGAGTTAGGTTAGGTTAAGATAGTTAGGGTTAGTTTTAGAATTTAGCTTAAGTCGCTAGGTTAGTCTAGGTTTAGTTTAGGATAGATAGGGTAAGTTCGCGGAGTCCTTCCCAATCTTTCTCCTGGCCATGGGCACAAGCCCTTGGATTTTCCTTTTGCTTACTTTCCTATTTTTTTTTATTCCGTCCGATGTCTAAAGTAGAGTAGCTTTCTTCTTTCTTCTGTTTTTTTTATCAAAATGGCACGAGATTTTGTGTGCTGAGCAGGTGGTGTGAAGTAAGGTGGACAAGAACCACCCCGTCCGATGAGCTGAGCCGAGCAACCGCGAGCGTACCGCCGTCCTCCTTACTCGCACCGAAGATGCCTCCGTGGCCAAGCCTAGCTCACAACAATGGCGCCCAACGGTATTTTTACCAACACCGGCTATTAGAGGCACGATTGCGACTACAAGGGGACGATTTTCTACTTTTGAAGGTCGTCACCTTGGACACATATCAATCAGCCTCATTCGCGATTAGTTTTTTTATTTTAAATATTTTTTTTTACTTTCCTGTCTTTTACATTCAAGGGCTGTAAATGCTCCTTGCTTAGTCACAGACTGAAGACTGCTATCCAATCCTCAGGCTTTAAGCTAGTGGATCCTGTGAGGTCTGTGAATAAGCAAAGAGCGGGACAAGGTGGAAAGGCGGAATGCTAGCCGCTGTCCTAGAATGGTGACCTTTAGCCATATTCTTCGTGAGGCGCGAGCATAAGCCGCGAAGCTTTGTCCGTGTTGGAGTTGATCTGGGAAATCCTGGCCAGCCTTCTATTGGGTATTACCTGATAGCAAGTAATGGTAAGGAAGGAAAGGATCGGCTTTAACACCTCGTCAAGTATCCGAGACGCCAGTCACTACCCGACGATACTGACTTTACCATGACGAGAACAGACAGACTCACATCTATAGAACGGTTACTGGAGAACCTGACCAAAAATCCACACACCAAAGCACATAATACACCCATTTTAATAATATTTTTTAGGATTTTTGATTTTTTTTGCATTTCGTTTTCCACCCGTTTATTATTTTTTTATATACCTTTTTTTTTATTTCTTTTACTATTTTTACTATCGATTTTATTCCTTTTACTACTATTTTTTTTCTGTTTTTGAATTTTTTTATTATTTATTTTTTTTTATTCTATATTTTTTTTCTACTATTTCTTTGAATTTTTTTTTACTATTTTTTTTATTATTTTATTAAGGTTTCGCGTTTTTTTTTTACTTCTACTAGTACATATCTTATTTATTTTCTGAATTTTTTTTTGAATTTCGCATAATTTGAATTTAGCATAGTAGGGTATTTATTGAATTGTTTTATCATGGAGGAAGACAATAGGAGTTTAGGGGCAGTACCGAAGAACACTGGGTCCCAAGGAGCACTTCCGTCAGGAATGCGGGTAACGCGTTTAAGAGCTAGGTTTGAACTCGAACAGGGAACTGACGGATATGACTTGCCACCTGCTACAGGGACTGACGGCAATTACGCAAGACAAGGAACAAACGACGACTATCTGTTCTTTGGCCAAGACGACGGAAATTACCCTACGAACTTCAACATGACAGACCATACTGCGACGAACAGACAGAAGGTAACTCGGTCCACGGTAGAGCTCCGTGAGGACTTAGAGAGAAGATCCCTTCCAAATGAACATGACCTACTTGACTTGTACGACGTACAAAACGGACTAAATACAACAGACACAAGACTACAAGCCAGAGAACTTGTAGGACAACGCAACCAATGGCTAAGTCTGTCGCTAGGCAACCAAGCGATAGCAACTGTAGCAGCGACCAGGGTCGGACAACAAACTTCTGACGGCGAAGACGACCTAACTGACCTGCGGAGTAAGACTGTAGAGGACACAAAGAGAATAACACAAAAAATACAAACAGTGGTCTCTCAAGCGGTTAGGAGGAACCAGGTTGAAATCATGTCGGTGTCCGCCGAAAGTATGAAAGACATGATGACTACTTTCCAGGAAAACATCAAGGCGATCAACGACAAGATCTGCAACCTGGAGCTCTCCGCAGCTGCGCAGAGGGAACCACCGACAACGAACGACCGACGAAAAGACAACACCCGACAAGGACAGTCCATTCCTTCGCACCCACTTAACTGGACGGAACTGTTACACCAACCAACGCCGACACTAAACAGACATACTTTTAACCCGCCACCACACGTACGGCAAATACCTCTAAATGACCCACTACATGAACAAGTTCCACGCTTCATCGATCCTTTTATACGGTTTTCGGAAAGGAAGGTGGACATTCATAAGTGGGGCATTAAGTTTGACGGGACACCAAAGACGATGTCCGTAGAAAGTTTCCTGTTTCGCGTGGAGACTTTGCAACGCCAAAACGGTATTAGCGACCACTAGCTATTCACCCACTTCCACCACCTTGTAAGCGGTCCTGCAGAGAGGTGGTTCTGGCAATTCCTGCAGGAAAATGAAAGCGATAGGTGCCTGAGCTACCAGCGACTCAAAAGAGAACTGCTGAAACAGTTTAAAAATAATATTAGGGACCATGAAATTTTGAGGGCCATAATGGATAGGCAGCAACCCCAGGAGTCATTTGACGACCTCTACAGCGACGTACGGACGATGGTTTTACAAATGACAAGTCGACCAAACGAACTAGACTTAGTGGACATCCTCCGAAGTAACATTAAGGACAGGGTTGCGACGCTAATCTTCGGGTGCTCTATTACGAGCATCCAAGAGTTAAGAGATGAATGTAGGCGCGCGGAAAAGTACTTGACGACTAGGGACACTAAATTTAGAAGACAAGTTAACGAACTAGCAGACGAGGAAATTTTTAGAAATAGGGAAACATTTAGAGATTTAGAGGACGAAGAAGTGGCAATTGCTGCGCTTCAACGGAACAGAACTGACAGACAACCAACTTTTCATGTAAGTTGGTTGTCTGACAGACAGAACAAACAATACGAACTCGACCAACAGAACAGACCTGACTAGGAGTTCTGCTTCAACTCCGTCGGCGTGTCAGTCTACTTTCCATAGTCTGACGTGCTTTAGTTGTGGTCAAAGAAACATCAACTTTAGTTGCACACAGTGCCAGGGAAACCTGAGAGTCGGCAGTGCGACCGGGACGAACCAGCCGACCAAGACCACACTCCCGGAAAGCGAGGAGAAGACTTCCAAATTTTGAAGAGGATTCCAGAAGGTGATGGTACCTCCTCGAAGAAGGAAATCCCTCAAAGGAAGAGTCTTCACCAACGCCTGCAGGAGTATAAAGCCGCCAGAAAGCGTATATTTGGAGAGGAATTGACTGCGACGGTGGAAAAGAGCAGGAATTATTTGAAAATTATGAGGCTAAGGGAAATATGTCCAATAAATAGACGACGAAAGAGAGATATAGTAGCGACTGTGATAAATATTTCGGACGACAATAGGCCTTACGCTAAGGTTAGGATAGACGGTGAGGAGCTCATAGGCCTATTGGATAGTGGAGCTTCAATTAGTTGTTTAGGGAAGGGAGCGACTGACTTTTTAGACAAACACAACATAGTAATGACTAGGATGAGTACGGACATACGAACAGCAGACGGAGACCACCAACGAATACTAGGACGATTTAAGACATTAATCTCCTGGGGTGGCAAGTCTCATGAATTAGAAATTTTCGTTGTGCCAAACTTACAGCAGGTCCTTTATCTGGGGATTAACTTCTGGAGAACATTTAAGGTCGCTCCGAACATAATCAACGAACTCGACATCCCATCGCCGACGGATGAACGGTCTCCGGTCCAGGCACTCTCACCAGCACAAGCCCAAGAACTGGAGAGAGTCAAGCTGCTGTTTCCCTCTTGCGCGATGTTAGGACTGGGTAGAACCAGCCTCGAAGAACATATAATCGAGGTGGATGACGAGAAGATTCCCATTAAGCAGAGGCACTACCCAGTTTCACCTGCGATCGAGAAGCTCTTATATGACGAGTTGGATAGGATGATCTCCCTAGGAGTGAGAGAAGAGAGTAACAGTGCTTGGAGCTCCCCAGTGGTGCTGGTGAGAAAACCCGACAAAAACAGACTGTGCCTGGACTCAAGAAAAGTGAATGAAGTAACGAAGAAGGATGCTTACCCGCTTCCTCATATCGAAGGACTGCTAAGCAGGTTGCAGGACACCAGATTTATTTCAGGTATCGATCTGAAGGACGCATTCTGGCAGATTCCTTTGGAGCGCAAGTCAAGGGAGAAGACAGGGTTCACAGTCCCTGGGAGGCCATTATACCAGTATACGGTTATGCCGTTCGGACTGTGTAATGCCGCCCAGAGAATGTGTAGGCTTATGGACAAGGTCATACCCTCTCGCCTGAAAGAGTATGTCTTTGTCTATCTCGATGACCTCATGGTTTGCTCTCCAAATTTCGAGTCCCATGCCAGATTGCAGCAGGAAGTGGCCAAGTGTCTGAGGGAAGCGGGTCTGACTATAAATGTAGAGAAAAGCAAATTCTGTTACAAGGAGATCAAACACTTGGGATACATCGTCGGCGATGGTTGCCTACGAACTAACCCTGGCAAGGTTTCGGCGGTCGAGAATTTTCCAGTTCCAAAGACTCCCAAGCAACTCCGTCGATTTCTAGGGATGACGGGCTGGTATAGGCGCTTTATTCCAAATTTTGCGTCTATGGCAGCCCCAATGACCGACTGTCTGAAGAAAGGCAAGACATTCGACATGACAGACAAAGCACTGACAGCCCTTCAAAAACTTAAGACGACTCTAGTGACAGCACCGATACTAACGAACCCGGACTTCACAAGACGATTTTACATACAATGCGACGCATCAACATCTGGTGTAGGGAGTGTGCTTTTCCAGATGGACACGGAGAACAACGAACGACCGATAGCATTCATGTCCCAGAAGCTCAATTCTGCTCAGCGGAATTATAGTGTAACGGAACTTGAATGCTATGCGGCCGTTCTGTCAGTGAAGAAGTTCAGAGCCTATGTGGAAGGATTACCTTTCACTATTATAACCGATCATGCGAGTCTGAAGTGGCTAATGACCCAAAAGGATCTATCTGGCCGTCTGGCTAGATGGAGCCTAAAACTTCAACTGTTTGACTTCCAGATCGAACATAGGAAAGGTAGCCAAAATGTAGTCCCTGATACTCTCTCACGTGTTCACATGGATGAGCCATACTTTTCTTCGGAGAAGTACGACGAATTAAGGAAGACAATAAACGAAAACAAAGACCGACTTCCAGATGTTTGCGTTTCCGGTGGATTCGTATACAAAAGAACAGACATACGAACTGGCGACGCGATACAAGAAGACAGAGCGTGGAAACTCTCGATTCCGAAGGAGTTGCGTGGTAGTCTAGTGGAGGCTGCACACAATTCACCATCTGCAGGTCACGGGGGTATCCAAAAGACTCTGTCGAATTTGAGATAGATGTTCTTTTGGCCAGGCATGGCTACAGATGTGCAGACTTTGGTCAAGGCCTGCGAAATCTGCAAGTGCAGCAAACCCCTCAACATCGTTTCTCGACCGCCGATGGGACAACAGACTATTACGGAGCGGCCTTTCCAAAGACTGTACATTGATTTCCTAGGATCATACCCACGTACGAAGAACGGACACACACATATGTTTATAGTCCTAGATCATTTTTCTAAGTTTGCGTTTTTAAAACCTATTAAGAAGGCAACGGCTGCTGAGGTAGTGAAATACCTAGAGGAAAGCGTGTTCCATATCTTTGGCGTACCGGAGTTTATCCATTCGGACAATGGTAAACAGTTCATCTCAGAACTGTTTGCCAGCTTTCTGGGAAAATACGGGGTCAAGCATATTCGCACAGCGATCTACTCTCCTCAAGCCAATGCGTCAGAACGGGTTAACCGCTCCGTGCTGACGAAGATAAGATCGTACCTAAGCGGTGATCAGAAAACTTGGGACATCCACGTCAGCAACGCGGCTTTCTCACTGAGGAGTGTAGTTCACGATGCGACTACGTTTGAACCCTATTACGCTGTGTTTGGTACCCACATGGTACAACACGAGGGAGCGTATGATGTCCTCCGCAAACTAGGTACGGTCAAAGATATGGACATGGAAATAATAAGAAGTAAAATATTTGACAATCTAAGGCTAGCACATCAAAAAGCAACCAAAACATACAACACGCGAAGCAGAGAAGTCAAGTATAGAGTAGGACAGATCGTATATTGACGAAATTTCAAGCAAAGCAGTTTACCTGACAATTACAATGCTAAGCTAGGACACAAGTTTTTAAAATCAATCATTTTGAAAGCAAAGGGTAATTCCCTATATGAAATAGGTAACCTAAGAGGCGAAAAGGTGGGCGTATACCACGCCAAAGATTTGCACACCTAGAGGCAAGTGTTAGAAAACACTCTTGACGCACTCATATATGCCGTTGCCGGATTAGCTGTGATATATATATATGTATGTATTTAGTTATGTCCTATAGATAGAGTATTTATTTATTTATTTATTTATTTATTTATTATAGAGTTTATTTATTGATAGATATAGTTTATTTATTATAGAGTATATTTATTTATAGAGTTTATTTATTTATAGAGATTATTTATTTATATATAGAGCCTATTTATTTATTATATAGTTTATTTGCATATAGAGTTTATTTATTATTGTATATTTATTTTATAGTTTATTTATTAGTGTTAGGTGGGGCGACCTGGATGTATCCAAATGCACCCCTATGATTTGTAGGTAGCATACGGGTACATCCACATACGCCTCTGTGATATGGAAGCTGTGATATACAAGCTGTGATTGGTGAGAATGCAAGAAGTGCCCAGCTAGCCTCAACGGTTGAAGTAGAGCATCTCAGGGCGTAGGCCCTTGCCACACATTGGGCAAACAACAGACAGACGTATAGGATTGTGCGCTGGAGCAAGCCAGCACACAACTGACGAAACAGGCCTCTCTTTTTTTACGAGGCCGGTTAGCTCACGACCACTCGCCAACCGTCGTCGAGCCTGTTGCGAGGGCCTGTACCTCGTCCAATAATAACAACAAAAAAAAAGGGGAAAAGAATAATTAAAACAGGTACCTGAACCCAGCGTCGGTGATCCCACGACGGTATTTTCATCGACGTCCTCTCATACTGGCTGATGATCATCTTGTGCGTCCTCGCACACGTACACACCCCATCCCAGGGGTAGGTTTTGTCGTTTTATGTTCAAATTAAAAAAAAAAAAAAAAAAAAAATCACACAAAAAAAAAAGAAAAAGCAAATAAAAATGCCAACATACCTGGAGTTGCGCGGTGTCCACAGGCAATATCCCGACTGCAGCTCGTCCTTCCTTCTTTTGTTGGTGTTCCTTTTTGGTTTTGGTGTTATTTTGCTTCCTTGTGCACCTTTTGGGCAAAGGAAGCGATCCGCACACACCCACCCCAGTCCAAGGGTGGGTTTTCTTTTATTTTATTAGAATAAAATTACAAAAAAAAGTAATTACAAAAAAAAACACAGCGATTCGCCTCGCAAAATTAGAAAATAAAAGAAATGTCAATAATCAGCTGACATGAGGGAGGGAGATACACCCGTCTCTCTCTCGCAAGAATATTAATGGCGATCGGAAAATTATCTGTGGTTCAGGGATAAGATAAAGAACGTAGAATTCGTTTGTCCATTATTTTTATATCATATTGTAACATCGTCTAAAAGTATGCAACAATAATGTAGAATAATAACTACGCTCCTACAGCCCATTCCAAACTGTACTTTCATTCGAGGTTCGCAATAGCTGACAACGCCACGGATAAAGAGAGAATTATAACTGGAAGAAATGATTGTCATCTTGGAATTATTACATCAGAATTTTCTGTTCCAGTGGTCGAAGAATTTGCTAGAAGTTTCTGGCTATCTGAAACTTCTGCTATATAAGGACAGATGGCGATCAATAAAAAGAGCAGTCGTTTTTAAACTGTGGCGAAGAGATTAGAAAAGTGATAATAGGCGAAGTTGTAATTTTGTGATAAATTGAAAGTAGAGAGTTAACAAGAAGAAGTAATTAGTTTGGATTTGTGAATTAAGTAATTGAAAGGAGATAAAGTGATTTGAGAGGAAAGAGACATTGTAAGAAAAGAATTGCGAAGAATAGTATAGTGTGAACCTGAATTGTTCTATAGACTAGAAAATAAAGAAATAAATTTCACAGAATATTGTTTTATCTACTCGAGCCGTAGCTCGCATATTACATTGGTGTCAGAAGCGGGATAAAACTTATTCTGTGAATAACTATTTCCGTGGTGTGAAATTGCACAAGCAAAAAAAAAAAAAAAAACGATTTCTGTGTTGAGTTAATTAGTTGCGCAAAATGGGTCGCAAATTGGGAAAACTAACTATAACTCAACTAAAGGCAGAACTCAGTAAGCGGAACCTCGACACAACTGGGGGAAAAGATGCCCTACTGATTCGTCTGGAAGAAGCAGTAACGCAGGAAGGTGAAAATCCGCATGACGTAGAGTTTGACGTGGAAGAGGAACCAGCAAGTACAGTAGCCGACCCGGGTATAACAAGTCTGCTCCTGCAACTTAAGTTAGTCATGGACGAACAAAAGAAAGCAATAGAAGATCAAAGGAATTCTCTAGAACTTAAGCTGGACGAACAAAAGAAAGCGATGGACGAACAAAAGAAAGCAATGGGCGACCAAAGGAATTCTCTAGAACTTAAGCTGGACGAACAAAAGAATTCTCTAGAACTTAAGCTGGATGAACAAAAGAAAGCAATGGATGAACAAAAGAAAGCAATGGACGAACAAAAGAATTCTCTAGATGCTCTGGAAAGCAAACTTGATGAGCAAAACAAGAACTTGGAATCCAAATTCGAAGTGATCGAAGAGAAAATCGAGAAGGTCGAGACGCAACTCGAAAAAGTCGAAACTAGATTCGATGAAAATTTTGAGAAACATGAAACTCAGTTCGGGAAGATAGAGACTCAGTTTGAAAAAGTGGATACGCAATTCGAGATAGTAGGAAAGCAAGTCGAAAATCTTGCTAAGGAGCTTAGCAACGTGAAGAGACAGAAAGCACGGGAATATTCCACTGACGGTCTGAGAAGAAAGGAGATGCAGCCTCCTATCTTCGATGGTCAAACATCATGGCCAATTTATAAAAGGCAATTCGAAGCGGCCGCAATGACCAATAGCTGGGACGATGAAGAGAAGTCCATTGCACTCACACTTGCACTGAGGGGTCCAGCTGCGGAGCTCTTGCAGACCATCCCGGAAGATAAACAGCAGAACTACGACTCTCTGGTTCAGGCTATCGAAATGCGGTTTGGGGATGAACACATGCAGCAGGTGTACAGGGTTCAGCTGCGTAGTCGGGTCCAAGAAAGGGGGGAAACGCTCCAACAGTTGCAAGCGGATATAGAGCGACTAGCCCATCTTTCATACCCTAAAGCCGGTGAGGAGCTTATCAACGAAATGGCGGTGGAAGCTTTTATTCAGGCCATAGAGGACAGACAACTGCAAATGGCTGTAAGGATGGCTGAAAAGCGAACACTCCCCGAGGCATTGGCATTCGCTTTGTCAATGAAGGCTGCGGACCAAGCATACCAGAGAATACACCGTGTCAGGGAAATGTCCGTCGTGGAATGCTCATGCCAGAGAACAGCCGTCATGGATGAAGACAGAGCTCGCGGAAGTCAAATCCGTTGCTGGAATTGCAACCAAACCGGACACCTACAACGGCAGTGCAGAAGTGCACCTAGACGAGGAAATTGTCCACATTGCGGAAGTAGGAGAAGCAGAGAGGAAGCATCTGGAGGTGATAACATCCATCCTGTCAGTCAGACTTCCCAAAACCAGCAGTCGGGAAATGCGTAAGGACCAACTTCGCGGGGCAGAAGTTGGTTACTGGAATCGAGGCCCCCAGGACCACCATTCAAGTTTCGCAAACCAAACGGGATAACAAGAGCCTGACAGTGGAGACACTAATCAACAAGAAGAAGTGCGTAGCCACCATCGACACAGGTGCCACTGCCTCCATTGTAAGAAGAGATATCGTCAAAAGCCCCTGGCTGCACAACACCAACAGCTACTGCCTGAAGACTGCAACAGGGGAAATGGCGAAGGTATTTGGAGAAGTTCGTCTTACGCTTACTCTGGCAGGACTGACGTTCTCCCATGCGTTTCTGGTGGCAGACATATGCGACGAGTGCATCATCGGAATAGACTTCATGAAAGCAAATGAAGTAATCTTGGACATCGGGATGCAAGTACTGAGGTATCGAAATGTGGAGATTCCGATGGTGTACGGAAACGAGAATGCCGTAACTCTCAGGACAGTCATCAGCAAAGACGAAGTTTTGCCGCCGTCTTCAGAGACAATCATTTGGACGAAGCTGGAAGGTGATCTTGGGAGCCACCGATTCTACATAGTAGAACCAGACCCGGAGAAGAATTCTCAAGACTACATCGTGGGAAAGACGTTAGTCGAACCAAAGAACACCATGGTTCCAGTGAGAGTTTTGAACGCAAGACCACACACTGTCAAACTAAGGCGAGGGGAGGTGACTGGAAAATGCACGCCGATTACCGCCGTCGCAACAATATCTGAACGTGGTCCTCCAAAACCTCTCCCATCACCTTGGACAGCGGAAACGAGAGAGACGATTCTCCAGTCCAGTGAGCTGAATCAGGAGCAGCGAACTATGGCAGAGAATCTTATCAATGAGTACGTTGATGTATTTGCCTCACAGGACGGAGAATACGGCCGAACACACCTGGTACAACATCGAATAGACACTGGTGATACCAGACCAATTCGTCAGCCTGCTAGGCGCCTTCCATTGGCAAAGCAGACAGAAGTTGCAGAGATGGTGTCGGCAATGGAGAAAGAAGGTCTGATTGAAAGTTCCAAAAGTCCGTGGGCATCACCGGTTGTACTGGTTAAGAAGAAAGATGGCAGCACGCGGTTCTGCGTGGACTATCGGCAGCTCAATTACGTCACCAAGAAAGACAGCTACCCTCTGCCACGGATTGACGACACGCTAGACACACTATCAGGAGCCCGATGGTTTTCCACTCTCGACTTGAAGAGTGGCTACTGGCAGGTACAGATCCATCCAGAAGACCGGGAGAAAACCGCCTTCACCGCAGGAAATGGGCTATGGCAATTCACGGTAATGCCATTCGGGCTGTGCAATGCTCCGGCGACTTTCGAGCGATTGATGGAATGTGTCCTGCAAGGGTTAACATGGAAAACCTGTTTGGTATACTTGGATGATGTCATCGTTGTAGGAAAATCGTTTGGGCAACACCGAAACAATCTAAGGGACGTGTTTCAAAGGCTTCGAAGTACCCACCTGGAGCTCAACCCCAAGAAGTGCGCCCTGTTTAGAGCGGAAGTCAAGTACTTGGGGCACATAATTTCAGCGAAAGGAGTGAGAACCGATCCAGAGAAGGTCGAAGCGGTGAAAAACTGGCCAGTCCCCAAGGATAAACACCAACTAAGGAGCTTCCTGGGCCTAGCCACCTACTACAGACGGTTCGTGAAGGATTTTGCCGGGATCGCAAAGAACCTGCACCAGTTGACGGAAAAGAGAAAACAATTCAAATGGACAATTGAGTGCGAGGAGAGCTTCAAGGCACTTAAACAACGGCTATGCGATGCCCCGATACTGGCTTACCCCACTCCCGGGGAAACGTTCATTGTGGATGCAGATGCTAGTAATGTTGGGGTAGGAGCCGTACTCTCCCAGGTGCATGACGGCCAAGAGAAGGTGGTTGCGTACTTCAGCAAGGTGCTCTCTAAGCCAGAAAGGAACTACTGCGTGACAAGGAGAGAACTTCTAGCTTTGATCTTGGCTACGAAGCATTTTCACAAATACCTCTACGGGAGGAAGTTCGTTCTTCGCACAGACCATGCAGCCTTAAAATGGCTATTACAGTTCAAGAGTCCTGGGGGTCAGGTCGCAAGATGGATCGAAAGGCTGCAAATCTACGACTACGAAATACAGCATCGTAAAGGAAAACTCCACTCTAATGCGGATGCACTGTCCCGGAGACCATGCAGAATGGATTGTAAACATTGTGCGCGTCAGGAAGAACGGGAGCTGGTTTCCATCCAAAGAATGAGAGCCGAACCTATCGCCGGCTGGAGCGTAGATGAGATCCGGAACGCTCAGAAGGAAGACCCGGATATCGAGCCGATTCTGGCCTGGAAGGAGAACATGGAGAAACCGGATCATCAGGACATCTCTCACAGAAGCCCGACCTTAAAGGCATATTTTGCGCAGTGGGACTCCCTCCATGTCCAAGAAGGTGTTCTGAGAAGAAAATGGGAATCCTCCGACGGAAAGTCGTTTGTAATGCAGCTTGTAGTACCGCGGACGAGGGTCAAGGAGGTGTTACAGGAAATGCATGGCGGGGCGTCCGGAGGCCACTTGGGAGCGAATAAGACGCTAGAAAAGGTACGAGAACGTTTTTATTGGTTAAAAGCGAAGGAAGATATCGAAGACTGGTGCAGAGAATGCGACGTGTGTGCAGCTAGTAAGGGTCCGAGAACCAAAACTCGAGGTAAGATGCACCAATACAACGTGGGAGCACCTTTCGAACGAATGCCCATTGACATCGCAGGGCCCTTTCCGGAAACCGACAATGGTAATCGGTATATACTCGTAGTGATGGACTACTTCAGTAAGTGGCCGGAAGCGTTTCCGATCCCTAACCAGGAAGCCAGAACCGTGGCGGAGCAGATCGTCTACAATTGGGTTAGCAGATTCGGTGTGCCCTTGGAATTGCATTCTGACCAAGGGAGGAACTTCGAGTCAAGAATCTTCCAAGAGATGTGTCAACTACTCGGAATCAAAAAGACAAGGACAACCCCGCTTCATCCACAGTCGGACGGTATGGTGGAGCGTTTCAATAGGACTTTGGACGAACATCTCTCGAAGGTCGTAGATGACTACCAACGGGATTGGGACCGGCAGATTCCTTTGTTTTTGATGGCCTATAGAAGTGCCGTGCATAGCACTACTCGACATACGCCGTTCGAAATCTTATTTGGTGGAATAGCTCGTTTACCCAGTGAGGTGAAATTTGGATCTCCTACCAAGGAGCCCAGAAATGAAGAAGAGTACGTGGCGAACCTTAGGGAAAGGCTTAGGGACATACACCAAAGGACCAGAAGCCAGATTAAGATAACGAGCGACCGCATGAAGACCAGGTATGATGCCAAGGCAACAACGTCAGGATTCCAGGAAGGAGATCTAGTGTGGCTGTATAATCCCCATCGCCAAAAGGGGAAATCACCTAAATTGCAGCGGAACTGGGAGGGTCCATACAGAATAGTAACCCGCATCAACGATGTTGTCTACCGCATCCAGCGAGGACCAAGGGCCAAAATGAAAGTGGTTCATGTGGACCGACTGAGTCGATACAATGGTCGAAGTGAGGACGCACTTGTTCGGGACGAACAAGTCTAAGAGGGGGGCAGTGTAACATCGTCTAAAAGTATGCAACAATAATGTAGAATAATAACTACGCTCCTACAGCCCATTCCAAACTGTACTTTCATTCGAGGTTCGCAATAGCTGACAAAGCCACGGATAAAGAGAGAATTATAACTGGAAGAAATGATTGTCATCTTGGAATTATTTCCAGTGGTCGAAGAATTTGCTAGAAGTTTCTGGCTATCTGAAACTTCTGCTATATAAGGACAGATGGCGATCAATAGGAAAGTCAGTGATTTTTAAACTGTGGCGAAGAGATTAGAAAAGTGATAATAGGCGAAGTTGTAATTTTGTGATAAATTGAAAGTTGAGAGTTAACAAGAAGGAGTAATTAGTTTGGATTTGTGAATTAAGTAATAGAAAGGAGATAAAGTGATTTGAGAGGAAAGAGACATTGTAAGAAAAGAATTGCGAAGGATAGTACAGTGTGAACTTGAATTGTTCTATAGACTAGAAAATAAAGAAATAAATTTCACAGAATATCGTTTTATCTACTCGAGCCGTAGCCTGCATATTACAATATGTATGTAAACGTGATCATTACCGATATATTTATGTATGCGAATGTAGAACAAGAGAAAAAGAAGGCAGAATAAAACAGACTGTCGATGAGTATGGACGTGGTTTTATTTTTTGCAAAACGGACTGACTACAATCTCAGAAGTGGGATTCACCCAGAGTAATATTCGGTAAAAAGGAAAGCTAAACCGAGTGCCTAAAGAAAAACTCCAACAAAACGAGTGTGTACGGAATTTTTTTAAGACAAACGAGTATCCTATCAAAAGTAAAAAAAAAAAAAAAAACTAACAAACGAGTGTGTACAAAAATTTCCCTTTTCTTTTTCGTGTTTTATTTTCCCTCTTTTTATGCTTTTCTTTCTCAAAAAACGATGGATGCGCAAGTCAGTGCACGAGACTACACAGCCACGCAGCTGCGCGAATGGTCGAGCCGACTTGGGTTGCCCACCACCGGCACGAAAATTGTTCTCGCGGCAAAAATTAATGAAGTGCCAGCCGAACAACGTGGTAAGGCGCCCAATAAACGGGACTATGATGGCGAGGCGACCACGTCAGAACGATCGCAGTCACCGTTGCCTGGCGACGAATACGATCTGACTGAAGAGGAAACATTTGTGGAAGCAGTGGATAACGAGTGTGAGCAAGAACAACGGAATTGTGCTAACGAAGTAATTAGTACACGTGCTGTCGACGGTAACATGGAAAGAGAGTTACAATTACAAAAGAGAGAGATTGAACTACTACGACGTGAGAAATTGTTACTGCAGAAAGAAAATGAGATGCTACAAAAAATGATGCGTATGAGTTGCGGACAAACGATTGATAAGGTAACGAAAAATGAGTGTACCCATAACATGGCTAAAGATAGTGACGAGGCAAAATGATAGGAAAAAGATAGTTCGACGGGAGCGGTTGCAGCTAAAGATTTAGACAATTTAGTTTTTTAAAAGAAATGTTGCCAGAATACAACGGTGGCCCTAGGTTGGACGTGTGGTTAGCGAGCTACATAGTTTAAAGAACGTCTATAGTGTTGGAAACCACGTACTCCGAACGTTGTTTGTTAACAAATTGAGGGGCAAGGCTCAGCAGTGGCTGCATTCGAAGCCCAATTTCCTAGAGGAAGAGATCGACAGCTTAGTGCGTCAACTTGAGGATATGTTCGGCTCCAAAGACAACAGAAGAAGGCAGTCCAGTTACTAGAGGAAGATGCCGAAGATTATGTAAGATATTTATGTTTATGTGTAGAGGGTGACAATAGTTTTAATTTATTTCTAGAATGCCTCTAGACTCCGGAAGCCCCGTCAGCTTTGTCCGTCAGTCCTGTTTGCCGAAAGAAATAACATTTTACAAACCAAAACCAATTGTATTTCGGGGTATCAATAAAAGTATGCTTAAAGTTATTGGAAAAATTTCATGTTGAGTCATTTATAATGATTTTGAAGTTCACATTGAAGTACATCGTCAACCGATGAGTCGATGGGCTATGAGGTAGTCTTGGGAAGAGATTTTTTGAAAGCTGGGAATTTTAGACTTGTGTCTACAGTTGGAAATGCCAAATATAAGTTAAGTAATATGCAAAGTGATAGTATAAATTTTGATAATTCTTTGCTAATGATCGACTACGAGCCAAACGATTGTGTGAGTAATATTGTCAATGTAGATATAGATGTAAGTTTTGCAACAAAACAAAAATTGTATAACATTTATGGGAACGACTATTTGACACCTCGACGTCCTTCCCAGCCGTTAGTAAAAACTGAAATGAAACTTACTCTAAATAGTGTTAAACCCTTTTATGGTCCTCCACGTAGATTGTCGTATACTGAGAAGTCGGAGCTAAATAGTTTGTTAGATGAGTATCTAGCTAATGGTTACATTAGGGCAAGTGAGTCTGTTACGAGGGCCTGTACCCCGTCCAATAATAACAACAAAAAAAAAGGGGAAAAGAATAATTAAAACAGGTACCTGAACCCAGCGTCGGTGATCCCACGACGGTATTTTCATCGACGTCCTCTCATACTGGCTGATGATCATCTTGTGCGTCCTCGCACACGTACACACCCCATCCCAGGGGTGGGTTTTGTCGTTTTATGTTCAAATTAAAAAAAAAAAAAAAAAAAAAAATCACACACAAAAAAAAGAAAAAGCAAATAAAAATGCCAACATACCTGGAGTTGCGCGGTGTCCACAGGCAGTATCCCGACTGCAGCTCGTCCTTCCTTCTTTTGTTGGTGTTCCTTTTGGGTTTTGGTGTTATTTTGCTTCCTTGTGCACCTTTTGGGCAAAGGAGGCGATCCGCACACACCCACCCCAGTCCAAGGGTGGGTTTTCTTTTATTTTATTAGAATAAAATTACAAAAAAAAGTAATTACAAAAAAAAACACAGCGATTCGCCTCGCAAAATTAGAAAATAAAAGAAATGTCAATAATCAGCTGACATGAGGGAGGGAGATACACCCGTCTCTCTCTCGCAAGAATATTAATGGCGATCGGAAAATTATCTGTGGTTCAGGGATAAGATAAAGAACGTAGAATTCGTTTGTCCATTATTTTTATATTATATGTTTATATTGTATATTTTTTTTTGTTGGTCAGAAATTTTGTTTTGAGTTACGTGAGTAGAGTCGTAGGATATAATAGTTATGTTAGGTAAGTCAGTTAACAATAGTATATGTCAGGTTAGCGTATTTATGTATGTTATCGCTCAGGAATTTTTTTTTATTCAAAACGAAAACTGTTGTAACTGACAATGACGAGACGTAGGACATTGGAAAGGGAAATCTCTCATTTCAATGTCCCGAAAAAAAAAGGAAAACACTACTCATAGCTGACAAAGACAAAACATGACAAAGAAAAGGGGAAAAAGACTGACGAAGAGAGGACAAAGTCGAAACAAGAAAAGAAGGCGAAAAATAGGAAAATGGGAAATAGATAACCCAGATAAATGACAACGGGTTAGTGCATCGACCCCAAGAAAATCATTTCCTGAAAGTCAAGTGCGAACAGCTGGTCGCCACAGCTGAGGAAAGAATTTTTTTGGTGTCGGTAAAATACAGTGGGTCTGAGACCGTCAGTAGTGAATTTTTTTTTCTTTAATGAGGTGAGTTGGCACAGCAGAAGTTTAAAGGTTAAGTGGCCTAAAATAAATTTTTAAAAAAAAGAATAGAGCAAACCTGAGGACAACAAATAGAACCGGGGGAGCATATAGTACAGGAGATAAACGCAGGAGACAGCAGGCATAAAGGTATGTGGAATAAAATTAGGAGCGCTTGTGGGCAATTTTTTTAAAACAATTTTAAAACAAAGGCAGTGAGTGTAGCGGAGTGGCGTAGGCCCCAGAAATTCTGTCGCTTGCAGTTTTCTGTCAGGGCCGGTTGAGGCCCACACTGTTGCAACTGGACAAGGTCCGGTGCAGGCAGTGGGTAGCGGTAGCGGTGGTCCGCAATAAGCAAAGGAAGCAAACGGTGCTCCCCCAACAAAAAGAAAAATTCAACACTTCCAGGAGGTGCTCCGTGGGACACTGGTGAAAGTGAAAAGAATTTAAAATCTCAAATTTAAAATTTATCTGAAGTGTTAGATACCACTCCTTCTGAGTTTGAGCCTACAGTGAACTCTTTGAGGCTGCATATTTTTTTGTGTTAATTTTGTTTGGATTTTTCTTTTTTTTGAATTAAATTTTTTGAGTTAAAATTTTGAAGATTAAGTTAAATTAAGATTAGAATTAGTTTGTTTGTGAATTCTGCTGAGAATGTATAGTGCCTAACGTCGCGTTGAACTCCACAATAGAACAAAAGTCAACATCCTTCATCGTGCTGCCGGCAGGACAACGGGGGACCAGAAAACCGTACAAAAAAACCGTGAGTACCTTTTTGGGTCAATTGTGTTAAACAAAAATATGTTCTTAGCAGAAAGGATAGGTTTTAATAGTAGATTTAAGACTAAAATTTATAATAAATTGAAAAGGGCGATGAGCCAACCAAAGTTTATATGGGGTATTTCTACTCAAACATGAGTGAATAGATTTTTTTTTATTTGGTGTGTGGATGGCCGGTCGGGCCGTCCTTCTATAGATGAACGGTGACAGAACAGGATGACTACGAGCGATGACGACACAACGTAACGACTGACTAACCTCCACTACAACAGACTTAGGTCGTGACTGGGAAGCCCGTTTAGGGGCCATCTCTCGCAATCATTGGCCAGAGAGATGGCAATTGGTTGTGTCACTAGACACACAGGGTGGGCAGGCCAGCTTCTGCCACTTCCACCAGGCATACTTAGGGTGCCGGACGAACCCGTTTGGCAGGGAGAGAAAATGGGAAGGACAATTGACGCGGTAGGGAGTAGAGTTAGGTTAGGTTAAGATAGTTAGGGTTAGTTTTAGAATTTAGCTTAAGTCGCTAGGTTAGTCTAGGTTTAGTTTAGGATAGATAGGGTAAGTTCGCGGAGTCCTTCCCAATCTTTCTCCTGGCCATGGGCACAAGCCCTTGGATTTTCCTTTTGCTTACTTTCCTATTTTTTTTATTCCGTCCGATGTCTAAAGTAGAGTAGCTTTCTTCTTTCTTCTGTTTTTTTATCAAAATGGCGCGAGATTTTGTGTGCTGAGCAGGTGGTGTGAAGTAAGGTGGACAAGAACCACCTCGTCCGACGAGCTGAGCCGAGCAACCGCGAGCGTCCCGCCGTCTTCCTTACTCGCACCGAAGACTCCTCCGTGGCCAAGCCTAGCTCACAACAAGTCAGAGTTTGTGCCCCTATCGTGTTGGTCAGAAAGAAAACAGGAGAGTTGAGAATGTGTGTTGATTATCGTAATTTAAACAAGGTAACGGCAAAAGATAGTTTTCCAATTCCTTTAATAGATGATTTGTTAGACAGGTTAGGCAACAAACGAGTGTTCACGAAGTTAGATTTAAAGAACGGATTGTTTCACGTGCATTTGCATGAAGATTCTGTAAAATACACATCGTTCATCACACCACTAGGGCAATTCGAGTTTTTAAGAATGCCGATTAGGCTCAAGAATGCTCCGTCCGTATTCCAGAAACATGTTAACAGGATATTCGATGACATGATTAGAATAGATGAGGTTGTAATATATTTAGATGATATAATGGTAGCTACAAAAGACTATGATGAACATTTTAAAATATTAAAGGAGGTTTTCAAAAGATTAGTAGAAAAGAAACTGGAGTTGAGGTTAGACAAATGTGAATTTTTACAAGCAAAGGTGAAGTATTTAGGTTATACAATTACGGGGAAAGGAATCCAGGCTGATGAAAAAGGGATTGAAGCCACAACAAATTTTCCGGTACCTCAAAATGTACACTCAGTCCAAAGTTTTTTAGGACTCTATTCGTATTTCCGTAGGTTCGTTGAACATTTTTCGACTATTGCCAAAACGTTGCATGATCTGACGAGAAAAGAAAAAAAGTTTAATTTCGGAGCAAAGGATCTAGAATCTTTCGAACTTCTCACACGAAAGTTGGCAGAAGCCCCAATCTTACCGTTGTATGACCCCAAAAATGATACAGAATTACATTGTGACGCCAGTGCTGTAGGGTTAGGAGCCATACTGCTACAAAAGAAAGAAGATGGTAGAATGCATCCAATATTCTATTATTCAAAAAGAACGACAGAGGCGGAATCAAAATACCACAGCTTTGAATTAGAAACGTTAGCCATAGTTAGTGCATTACAACGATTCCGTATATATCTTCAAGGAAGACAGTTCAAAATCGTAACAGATTATAATTCTCTAACGAAGACCCTCAATAAAAAAGAGCTCAACCCCAGGATAGCTAGGTGGGTCCTAGAATTACAGAATTATGATTATGTGCTCGAACATAGGGCTGGTTCACGGATGCAACATGTTGATGCGTTAAGCCGCTCTACAAACATTTTAGTGCTGGAAACTAATACTTTTGAAGAAAACCTAATAATATGACAGGGAAAAGATAGTAAACTATTAAAATTAAAAGAATTACTGCTAAAATCGGAACATTCGTTTTACGAAATGCGAAACGGGATATTGTACAGAAAGAAAAATGATGGAACGATATTACTTTGTGTCCCAGAAAGTATGGAAGATCACATAATGTACAAGTACCATGACGAAGTCGGACACGTAGGAATTGACAAAACGATTGATCTTATATCAAAAACTACTGGTTTCCAAAAATGAGAGAAAAGATAGATAAACACATAAAGAATTGTCTCAAATGCATAGTGTACTCGTCCAAAAAAGGAAAAGAAGAGGGTTTACTTCATAATATACCCAAAGGGAGTACCCCCTTCGAACTAGTCCATATGGACCACTATGGGCCGGTAGATCACTCAAGAATAGTAAAAAAACACATATTATTAGTAATTGACGCGTTTACAAAGTTTGTTAGGTCGTACCCTACCAAGAGTACTAATACAAAAGAGGTTGTCCGGGCGCTGGCGGAATATTTCAGATCGTATAGTCTCCCCAAGTGCATAGTATCTTATCGAGGGAGTTCGTTCACATCTACGGAATTCAAAGAGTTCATTTTGGAAAATAACGTACAACACGTATAGATTGCAACCGGGTCTCCTCAAGCAAATGGTCAAGTCGAAAGGGTGAACAGAAGTTTAGGACCGATGTTAGCAGAAATAGTTAGGCCAGAACAGAGTGTTTACTGGGACAAAGTGATAGAAACAGTATAGTATGCCTTAAATAATACCATACACCGAACGATAAGTGCGCAACCGAGTGTTATGTTATTTGGTGTTAGCCAGAGAGGAAAAGTGTTAGACGAACTTAAGGAAAAATTGACGGAAATACGGCAAGCAGAAATACAAAGGAGTCACAAATAGGTGAGAGAAAAGGCAATATTGTGACAAGAACAGACACAGGCTTATAATAAACGATATGTCGATAAAAAACGTCAGAGGCCTACAAAGTATGAGGTAGGAGATTACGTGGTGATAAAAAACTTTGACTCACACCCTGGTGCATCTAAGAAGTTGATACCTAAATTCAAAGGACCACACCAAATAGGAAAAGTTTTACGAAATGATTGTTATTTGCTTAAAGACGTGGACAATTTTCAACAGTCTTGCCTGCCGTATCAGGGTGTATGGGCAGTTGAGAACATGCGACCTTGGTTTGGAGGGAGTCGGGCTGTCAAACTGTAGTAAAGATCAGGAGATCTTCATTTTGTTCAGGATGGCCGAGTTGTAGTAGTATATATATATATATAGCTGAATCCATGTACACAATACAGTAGTTATACAACGCATACATGTAATATTGTCACTCTCACTAGTTCTAAGCTGTATATAAGTCACGCTACCCATGTAAATGCGTCTTCACTTTAGTTCTAAGATGTACTCCTCTTAACATTCTGTAAATGGGTCACGCCACTATATGTAAACGTGATCATTACCGATATCTTTATGATACCAAACTGATTGTCGTATACATAGATGATATATTAATTGCCAGTGTTAATTTAATAGAATTCCACAATTGAGTATTTAGGGTATACTATTACAGAGAATGGAATCCAGCCTAGTGAATCACACTTCGAGCTATTCGGCGATACCCCATCCCTCAGGACACTAAGCAGTTGCATTCGTTTTTGGGCTTCAGCTCTTGCTTCAGGCGATTTGTCAACTCTTTCTCTCGAATAGCGAGGCCATTATATGATCTTTTAAAGAAAGATAGGCCGTTTGTTTTTTCCCCAGAGTGCGAAAGTGCTTTCCGACAATTGCAAAATTTTCTGACGTCTTCGCCTGTCCTGGCCATCTAACGGGAAACGGAGTTGCATTGCGACGCAAGATCATTGGTCTATGGTTCAGTATTGCTACAACGACAGGATGACGGGAAATTTCACCCGGTCGCATAATTTCCAAGAGCACAACGGCTCAGGAGTCTAAGTACTACAGCTTCGAGCTCGAAAAGTTAGCAATCATATCCGCACTCCGCCGGTTCCGTGTCTACTTGGAAAGGATCCCTTTTACAGTGGTCACTGACTGCAGTTCTCTTAATCTTACTTTAAACAAAAAACAGTGAATCCTCGGATAGCCCGGTGGGCACTCAAGCTAGAAAATTATGATTATAAGGTGAAACATCGAAGTGGTACCTCCATGCCTGATACTGATGAGTTAAGCAGGTGCTATATGGCCTCGGTAGTAAACTCTGAAGATATTGATTTTCAACTAAGGGCTCCCAAAATCGTGTCCCAGTTATTTCATCATTAAGAGATAAATTAGAATCTGAAACATCTAACTCATACGTTTTCGAGGACGGTATAGTATTAAGAAAAGACAAATGCAACAGACTTCTCTTTTATGTGCCACCGGAAATGGAAGTTAACGAAAAAGTTTCAACGAAGTACTATGAACAGCACCGAATGAATTACTGATTTCCGGATATGCTCGTTAAAATAAATAAGTTTATAAAAAACTGCATCCGTTCTGTAATGTATTCTTCACCTATTCATTCGCGTGAACATAACTTATTCCACATTCCTAAAGAACCACTTCTATTTCATACGATTCATTTAGACCATTTTGGCCCGCTTCCGTCTGTCAATTCTAAGCGAAAACATATACTTCTGGTGATTGATGCATTCACAAAGTTTGTTAAACTCTATCCTGTGATTTCAACGAGTACAAAAGAGGTTTGTGCATCTTTATCCAGGTACTTTGAGTATTATAGTAGGCCTGCGAGGATAATTACGGATAGAGAAACTTGTTTCACTTCATTGGAGTTCAGCTCTTACCTTTTGGATTTGAATATTACTAATGTAAAAGTGGCAGTCCATTCACCACAGGCTAACGGACAAGTAGAGAGAGTTAATCGTGTTCCTACAGGTATGTTTACAAAACTTAGTGAGCCAATAGAACACGCTGAATATGCGCTGAACAATACGGTTCACCGTTCTATACGCACGACGCCTAGCAAGCTCTTATTCGGCGTCGATCAGCGAGGCGCAATAGTGGATAGGATGACTGAGTTTCCAGAGGAAAAGGGTTTAGGCCACCAAGAGAGGAACCTGAGTCAGATTAGGCAGTGCGCCTCTGAAATCGTACATAAAGCTCAAGAGTACAATCTCAAACAGTTCAAACAACGTATTCAACCTGCACGCATTTACAAAGAAAGTGATTATGTAGTTATTAGGAACGTAGATACAACGGTTGGAACTAATAAGAAGCTGCTCCCGAAGTTTAAGGGACCATATGTCATCTACAAGATTTTGCCGTATGATCGGTATATTGTCCGTGATATAGAAAACTGTCAGATTACTCAATGACAATGAATTATGATGGGGTTATTGAAGCAAGGAACCTCCTTTTATAGAGAAAAGCAGAGTAACGCTTATTTTAACCAGTTGAGCGACACTTTTATTTTAAGTTGTATTAATAGTTAATTTTCATAATTTTGTTGCACTTCTCATTTTACTTATTAATTAAGAAAATTTTTAATCCATAATTTCCTAAATACTAATGAATATATTTTGTAAGGAATTCTATACCAATGGCGGTTGATCGAGGGTGATCAAGTTAACAGGTTGCCCGAGGAAAGGGAAAAAGATAGTAAGCAAATGTAAACGCCGGGTAAGCTCAGTTTGGAAACAAACCCATCTGAATTGAGTCCAACTTCAGTCTGATGTCAGCCATAATTTTTCAAAAATAAAATGGGCGCCGAATTTCCGCCTTTTTGGTTCGATTCCTGTCGCTCCCCCGACTGACAGCTGGTGAGCGGTTGTGCCTTTTTCATTAGTCCTCGTGGTTATAACCGAAAATAGATACACTAAGTTTGTGAAATAAAATATAAGGCGTTAAATTCAAATAAATATACTAAAGATCCACTGTTAAATAGTTTTAGAGAAGTACCGAAGAAACCAACAGCTAATATTTCCGCGGAAGTTAGGGCTCTGTTAATCGGGTCTGCTATAGTACCACCACTTCAGCGACGAAATATTAAATCAGAAGACTCACTCCAGAATAACAGCAATGTTGATGTCATATTCGTAGAGAATACTATATGCAAACAAAAATATAAATATTTATCTTGGTGCGAAGGTCTAAGCCTTGTAGGGTCTGGCCTTGCTTCTCGCAGCTACTTGTGCTGAGCGCCTCACGAATGGTTGGGACCTGCAGTTTTATGCCGTTTCCGAAGGTACATTTTTTTTCGAGTGAGAGAAACTTTCATGACAATTTTGCTCGGATGTTTGTCAAACGTTCGCGATAGGTGAGACCGTGCGAAAACTTTTTTTTATTTTCATTATTTTTGTGATTTTTTGAATAGAAATATAAATAAAATTAATTATTAAAAAATTATTTGTTTTCCTTACTACAAATTAGTCACAAAATTTAAATAAAGCACTTAAAGCATGACTTTTTTTTTATTATTATACAATATGCTTAACTCATAAGAATATTATGAAATGGCCCAAAAAAGAATTTGTCCACTTAAATGTACTACGCGGAACATTGCGGCACTCTGAACGGATTCATTAAATTTGCCGAGTTCATCTTCTATTTCGAATGGTGTTTTAAGCAACACATTTAAGACAATATTTTCTTCACAGTCATTTTTAAAGTCGCCCCAGTTTGTTTTGTTGCTAGTTAATCTAGACGTACCTTCTATTTTCATTAGTCGGTCACTTATTGTCCAAATTACCGGTGTGTGATCTGAGGAGAGTTCAAAGCAAAGAAGTGTATTGCGTTAGGTGGTTTTGCTGCGTCTGAGGTCCAATATGTCGGTTTCCCCGTCGAAAAGTAATCAAGCAAATGTTAATGTTGACATTCCGGCAAGAATACTCCTAATTCGGCGATTTTTTGTAGAGATAGTTCGCGTCCCATGTTAAAATTTAAAGCAACTATTTCATATTCATATGGGAGTTTCATTTTGCGAGGTTTTAACACAAGCTTGCTCAATTTATCAAATATGACGTTATTTAATTTGGTTTGCTCCTCAATGTCCGCAGGAATTCTAGAGAAAACTTTGGAGATTAAATCTGCCGTAATAACACTTTGTTAGTTTTCTTGCGACGCGGCTTGAGCATACTCGTATGTTAGCGCTCCTGCAAATTGCGGCTTTTCTTTGTTTTTGTCGGATTGACTTTACTTTGGTTACCTTTCATCTTTTTTTTTGACGGGTTTACATACGTTGCACGTCTAATTTTAATAAATTTTGCGTTCTGATGTAAAGTATTTTTAAATGTATCGCGTCATTCTCAAAGCTCTTGCCACTTCGCAACCTCGATAGTGAGCTGGGTGTTTTCTTTTGCAGATTATGCAGGTCGCACATTGCCGAAAGATGGTTCCCGGTACATTTTACGCATCTTTTATCTTTTTGGCAATACGACTGTATGTGATTGAAATCTTGACAGCGTTTGCTTTAAGCATATAAAGTGGAAGTCCTTGCGTGGCCAAGATTTCCTGACGTTGTTCCGTTTGCGGCTTGACCTCGAGAATATCCTCAAGGTCAAGCCACAAACGGCGTCAAAAATGCTAAAGCCTTTGGGTTTAAGGTCGTTCATTACATCAACTTTAGTGCTCTAGGGGTGGAGCACCCGTGCTATAACACGTATTGGTCTTTCAGTCTTATTTTCTTAAGTCTACCACTGGATCATTCCCGTGTTTAATTTTTGTGATATTGCTCGGTAGTCATTACAGTCATCGAAGTTTTTTTTTATAAAGGAAATTTACAAATCTCGACTCAATTTTCTATCCATTTTACTATCAGGTAGAACTCCTTTTGGTGTAGTGGTTTGAGAAACTTACATTGTATTCGTTTCTCTTTTATGCTCGGGTTGTTGTTTCCCTGTCCGAGCTCGAACACACTACCGATATTACAGTAGCCACCTACATCGACGTTAATTTTCCAAGCATTGTTCCCGAGTGACGTTATTGCAGGCGGAGGACGTGAGCTTGTTCCGACTCATTTTGCTTGTCTTCTTTTCATGGCTGGATTTCGGGTGAAGAGTCGGCTCTTCGTTTTTTGCTAGGTCTTTCCTTTAAGACGCAATTCGTTTCGCGTGTTAGGTCTTCTTCGGCCGTGTGATATTTGGAACTATCTGCGCGGGGAGGGGTTTCTTTTTGCAAAAGCGAGTTCTTTAAAACCTTGATTTTCACTCTTAGCATATCTATCTCTAGCCGGAGTCATTATCAGCTGCTCTTCGTGGAAGGTCGGCTTAAGAGTCAAAGATCCTCAGGTGAGGCATCAAACTAAGGGCTGACGATGTCTTGACTGTGTCGAAAACATGTCAAATTACAGCATGTCGGAAAAACTGATAGATGGTACTCGCAAAAGCGACAATCCACCCGTTGTCTCTCGACTACGGCTGAGGCATGAATTCAGGAGGCCCCACTAAACATGCTCCCACCCCTCGACTCTTCAGGCGATGAAATAGAATCTGCATCGATGCTTGCTTCTGAATTCCTGCCGCTGTATCTCTGATGCGCTCGGTAGATTGGGCTGGATTGATGGAGAAAGTGGTGGAAGGGTTTTACTCGGTACGTCTAATCTCCCATGATGGGCAGGCAATTTTTCGAAGAACTGCTGGGAAGACAGCAAGGCTGAATGGGCTACTGAAACGGCGCAATCCGACGGGTTTCTGATCAAGAGTCAGAGGAAGAGGAAACGAAGGGGTCGGCCATCGCGCGGCGCAAAGACGCTGTTAACTCAGCTGAAGGAGCAAGCGCTGAAAGTAGCTTCTCCTTAAGCGGTGAAAAGGAAATAGGTCGATAGCATCAACTGGAACCGATTAGTATCTTGAACCTGACCCTCCCTGTCCTTTTGTTGCCTCGAATCATCCCAAAAGGAAGAAGCGATCATCGTGCGCCTTACTTGATAGAAGTGTGTGCGTGTTAAGAATCTTCAAACCAGTGAAGTTATCCGCGCACAAAAACCTGGCGGATGCAGGTGCTGATTATTCTAAAGATAACAGCACTAGTGGACAGAGATAGACTGATGCGGATAGAGCCCTTGAAACAAAGGAGCGGAAGGGGAAACTTTCCTTTAAGAAAGTTGCTGCTTCCTCTCGCATCGGATAGGATGGCAATGACCACAGGATTACCGTCGCAGAGTCCAAACACTGCGAAGGACGATTGTTGGAGCTAGCTTCGGCAGTAAATGCTCTCATTCAAGTGGAACGCTGTGTGTTAAAGAGCGGAACCTTTGGGGTTAAGTGCTCCTCGGAGCAAACAATTGAATGGATCATCAGGGTGGTGCCGAAAATTTCACTGATGGGGACCACTTCCTTTGTGGTCTATGTGCCTCGAAAGAGAACGCTAGCATTCTGTCTAGTCTCGGGGAAATCTAGGAAAACGGCGGAAATTCTGGCGCGTCTCCGTATCCAAAAGCCTTGCCTCGACACGAGCGAATGCATTGCTCACTCCCACAGCGAAAGCAAGAATCCGAAAAACGAGGAAGACCATTTTCTTGTTGTGGGTCTGGATAAAGTTTCTGTCGATGTCATGAAGGCCAGGTATGACTTGCGTCCTAATTTGCACCTTAGAAGAGTTCAATTCTACCTAGTTTCCAAATGAGTGTAAATAAAGGACGGACATCCCAGTGTACGTCTATGATGTTCACTAAATTAAACTTGTATCATTCCAATGCTGATACCGCTCCTTCAAATAACAGACTTTTCATGGTGCGTACAAGAACAGGAGCCGTGTCTGCGGTTTCGGGGGGTGTTCGTGGTGCTTTGTGATGAGCGATCTGAAAGTCCTAGAGCTTGTCAAATTTTGCCGGATTTACTCTAAATTTTCTTGCCAGGATTTGGTTGCTGAAACTATAAGCTACGAAACGAACGGCAGTTGGAAAATTTTCGTCGTTGCGTCAGTTTGCTTTCCCTATGATTCGGTAATGCCTCCTCCACCGAAAGCCATTGACGAACTCATAGAGTACTATGAAACTCGGAAGGTGGGATTAGCCATATGTTGCGATGCCATTGCTCAGAACATGATCTGGGCCAGCATCAAATGCAACATGCGAGAAAACTATCTCCTGGACTTTATACTATCGTCAGGTATGATCATTAACAATATTGGCTCTCAGCCAATTTTTGTTACGGTAAAAAGGAAGATGAAGATATGGGTACTTCGAGTGGTTTACTAACTACCGGAGGTGTAATTATCAGTACCCTCACCCATGCACAGCACCCTCACCATATGGCCAGTGACAAAGAGTCCATGCAAATTGCCGTTTCCCTGGTGGTACCCTGAACTGCACAGACTAAGAAAGGAAACCAGAAAACTTCTAAATTGGTCACTAAACACTAACTTGAAGGGGGACTGGAATCTTTTTAGGTCAAAGAAAAATAATATAATTTTTCATTTTTTTTTTTCCCAAGTATTTAATTTATATCATTATTTAATATAATAACCAATCAGTACTGTCAATTGCTCAAGTCCATAATAGGCGTATGTGTTCGGAAGTAAATGTCAAATCGCTGTGCCTGTCATTTGAGTTGTTGTGCCAAATTTTCGTACGAAAGAGCGAATGAATTCGCTCTTTCATAAGTGAGCAAAAGTGAACGAAAGCTTACCGAATCAAAGCAAAAGCTATTATGGTCACACAGTACAAATCCTTTGTATTCGCACTGTTTCGGAAGAGGTCGTACGAAACCATTCTTCTATTGTAGTTTGCCCTTAACGAATCGACGCAAAAGGCTATTATGGTCACACAATACAAATCCTCTCTATTCGCACTGTTTCGGAAGTGGTCGTGCGAAACCATTCTTCTATTATAGTTCGGCCACAGGCAATAAATATTTATATATATATATTATATATATAATTTATTTTTATATATACAAATTTAGGAAAACATGTCGTGCGTTCATTACATTTACCAATTTTTTATTTTATTTTTAGGAGTTCTATTCTTATTTAGGTTTTTGTCAAGAACCTTAGGTTTTTGTCAAGAACCCATTTACAATTTTTCCAGAGCAAAACCACTATTAGGAAATTTATTAAATAATTCTCATAACATTCATCAGAGACATTTAACCAATTAGGAAAATATATATATTTTTTTGATTCTTTGATTATGTTTTATTTTAGATTAGATGCAAAAGGTAGTTTTTGAAAGTAAGTGGAAAACATTTTCTGATGAAGAAGGCATATTTGAAAATATTTTTCAGATGGCCATAACAGAACTGTGTTTTCTTTAGAATTTTCATAATTTTTTAATTTTAGTAATATTTCTGTAAGATCAAGATTGTTTTTGTCTTTTTACATTTTTTCAACATTTTGATTTAAATAAAAATTTTCACGATATAACTTTGGCTAACAGGTAACCAAATTCGGAAGCGCTTGGATTACTTTTGTTAATATTCCGCGCTCTTATTTGCCCAAATAAGTTTTCTAACGGATCTTGATTAAATTTATTTACATAAGTGTAAAATACATCATTATGATCGATAAATAATGTTTCTCTTATTCTTAGAACACTTTTAATAGATATGGCTAAACCTTTGAAACAGAATGATCTATTTCTTGCGTTTAACGGTTCAATATTTAGTATATAAAACTTAATTTCTTGTAAAAAATTTAAATTTTGATCATTCCGTCAGTGCTGGTTTTCCATTAAGATCAAAATACCGATTTATTTTTTTTATAAATTCAGCTGTCGATTTCGCAAAATGGGCTATATGGCATGGAAATTTGTTGAGTTTTATTAAGGCTTCAATTCCACAAGCTACAGATCTGCTTAAAACTTGGGCAGCCAACTTCAGGTTCATTTTTTGAAACTAGTTTCAATGTGTGCCGATGTCAGTTTCAGACACATTTTGGTGGTATTAACTTTCTCAGTATTATAAAGGTATTCAATTACCTTCCAACTTACAATTCCATCAGAAGTGGTCAAATTGTATTTCAACAGGTTGTTCCGAATACTTTTGATAAGATGAGGAATATCGTACATTCCATGTATGGATTTCTCTTTGTAAATAAAGCTTTAGTTTTTTTTCGTGAAGATTAAGTTTGCTAAATAAACTACTATTTGTAGATTCTTGATCACAGCAAATAGCTCTTACATTCAGTTTCATCTCTGCGCATATGTCAAGACAATTATATACCTCAATCTCAAGCTGTTTCATAAGTATATTACTTGGGCAAACGACATGATATACAATATGCTTAAAATTTCCACATAAACTGCGAATCATAAAAACGCACGCAGACTTAGGGTATATATTTGACCTTTGATTTCTTCCATAATCAACAAAACCTTCAATTTTGTCCTTGAATTTATTGTACCTTAGATTCGCCTGAAGGCTCATTTCATCAAAAATAATAATTTATTTTTCTTTTGGTGAAAATGTTGCGGTTATTTTCTTTATCTCTAATACATTCCTGTTCAATCCTGGAGATAGACTTTTAATCTTAATCCATCTATGTAAAGAAGATGGGTGCGGCAAATGTAATCCAAGTTGATCTCGTAGAAAGCTGTAGCCGGAAAACGAACCGAAAAAAAAAGTACTGTGAAACCCTCTTCTCTTCTTCGGTGTATTCTCTTGTACTCTGGAATAGAATGAGCTTCAAAAATGTCTTTGTATTTTGATTAACATCAATCAATAAATCAATTTTCTCTTGAATAGGCTGCTTTCATGCATCTGTGCCTTTTTTTTATCTGCTTTTAAGCGACGATATTTTGTCAACAGTTTCTTTTTTTTCAATTTTTCATTTTCTTTCATCTTTTTATTCAACCCATTATTTGATTTCTTAAGTTTGTTTATTCTCTTTATATAAAAAGACTACCTTTTAAGCTGAGTCTCACAGTTTACGCAATTAAATTCTGCGTTTTCATTGAATCTTGTTCTTGATAACGTTTTTGAAGCTAAGTTCAATTCTTCTTCTGAAACTTCTACACTTATTGCCATGGAGTTTAATCTGGTTTCTTTGTGATTTGTATAGGTTAATAAAGCCTTGCTAGGATCAAAATATATCGTATCGTCATCATCATTACCAAAAGAAATATTCTCAGTTTGTTTCAAAAATAGAGACCGATAAGCAGTTTGTTTTAAATATTTTTTCCCAATGTTATTATTTTCAAAGTGCTTGCTGCATATCCGCGGTCTTTTCAAATTTTCTATTTTGTCCCGAGACTCCTCTACTAAGGCTAACCATTGCAGTCCCTTTTTTGGGAAAATGAAATAATTTTCTATCTGGAAAATCGTTGAATGTTGCACCACAAAGGGAAATTATACATTTGTTTCTTTTCCAGGACATCTTTATGTATATGTGTATATAGTAATTAAATAAGCCTGAAAATCAAACTTATGTTTGGTAAATAGTTTGCTGGTGATGTAATCTGAATCCCTGAAATTCCAATCGATGCGTCTTAACGTAATTCAGTGCTAAATAAAATCGCTCAAAAAGTACTTGAAATATTTTCAAGTAATATTAAAATATAATAATAATAATAATATAATAAAAAAATATAATAACAATAAAATAAAAAAAAAAATTTTTTACGTAAAAAACAACAGTTTATTTTATACTTACCCAACCCCAACATATAATAACGTTCAATAAACAATCAATCGATTCGATAAACTACACAACAATTAAATCAAGCACTTTTTTATTTATTCAACAGAAGTCACTTTTCCATTCAAACACAGAATGCAAAGATATGTATGGCAAAAATGAACCAACACTAATGAACGCCAGAAGGGGAAAGAAGCGAGCGAAAAATAAAAGACGAATTATGTCTAAGACGACGTTGCGGAATTAAGAGAGAATTATAACCGCATTTCTTGCTATCAGAAATGCGATTATATAAGGACAGATGGCGATCGAGGCAAGGCAGTTGAGTTTTGAACCGCACGAAGAGATTGGAAAAGTGATAATAGGCGAAGTGGTAATTTTGTGATAAATTGAAAGTTGAGAGTTACCAAGAAGAAGTAATTAGTTTGGATTTGTGTATTAAGTAATTGAAATGAGATAAAGTGATTTGAGAAGAAAGAGACCTTGTAAGAAAAGAATTTGCGAAGAACAGTATAGTGTGAACTTGAATTGTTCTATAGACTAGAAAAATAAAGAAATAATCTCACAGAATAACGTTTTATCTACTCGAGCTGTAGCTCGCATATTACATTGGTGTCAGAAGTGGGATAAAACTTATTCTGTGAACAACTAGTTCCGTGGTGTGAAATTGCACAATAAAAAAAAAAAAAAAAAAAACGATTTCTGTGTTGAGTTAATTAGTTGCGCAAAATGGCAAATTGGGAAAACTAACTACAATTCAACTAAAGGCAGAACTCAGTAAGCGAAATCTCGACACAACTGCGGGAAAAGATGCCCTACTGATGCATCTGGAAGAAGCAATAAAGCAGGAAGGTGAAAATCCGCATGACGTAGAGTTTGACGTGGAAGAGGAACCAGCAAGTACAGTAGCCGACCCGGGTATAACAAGTCTACTCCTGCAACTTAAGTCAGTCATGGACGAACAAAGGAAAGCAATAGAAGACCAAAGGAAGTCTCTTGAACTTAAGCTTGATGACTAAAAAAAATCTCTAGAACTTAAGCTGGACGAACAAAAGAAAGCAATGGGCGAACAAAAGAATTCTCTAGAACTTAAGCTGGACGAACAAAAGAAAGCAATGGACGAACAAAAGAATTCTCTAGATGCTCTGGAAAGCAAACTTGATGAGCAAAACAAGAACTTGGAATCCAAATTCGAAGCGATCGAAGAGAAAATCGAGAAGGTCGAGACGCAACTCGAAAAAGTCGAAACTAGATTCGATCAAAACTTTGAGAAACATGAAACTCAGTTCGGGAAGATAGAGACTCAGTTTGAAAAAGTAGGAAAGCAAGTCGAAAATCTTGCTAAGGAACTCAGCAACCTGAAGAGGCAAGAAGTACGGTAATATTCCACTGACGGTCTGAGAAGAAAGGAGATGCAGCCTCCTATCTTCGATGGTCAAACATCATGGACAATTTATAAGAGGCAATTAGAAGCGGCCGCAATGACCAATAGCTGGGACGATGAAGAGAAGTCTATTGTACTCACGCTTGCACTGAGGGGTCCAGCTGCGGAGCTCTTGCAGACCATCCCGGAAGATAAACAGCAGAACTACGACTCTCTGGTTCAGGCTATCGAGATGCGGTTTGGGGATGAACACATGCAGCAGGTGTACAGGGTTCAGCTGCGTAGTCGAGTCCAAAAAAGGGGGGAAACGCTCCAACAGTTGCAAGCGGATATAGAGCGACTAGCCCATCTTTCATACCCTAAAGCCGGTGAGGAGCTTATCAACGAAATGGCGGTGGAAGCTTTTATTCAGGCCATAGAGGACGGACAACTGCAAATGCCTCCCCGAGGCATTGGCATTCGCTTTGTCAATGAAGGCTGCGGACCAAGCATAGCAGGGAATACACCGTGTCAGGGAAATGTCCGTCGTGGAATGCTCATGCCAGAGAACAGCCGTCATGGATGAAGACAAAGCTCGCGGAAGTCAAATCCGTTGCTGGAATTGCAACCAAACAGGACACCTGCAACGGCAGTGCAGAAGTGCACCTAGACGAGGAAATTGTCCACATTGCGGAAGTAGGAGAAGCAGAGAGGAAGCATCCTGTCGTTCAGACTTCCCAAAACCAGCAATCGGGAAATGCGTAGGGACCAACTTCGCGGGGCAGAAGTAGGTTACTGGAATCGAGGCCCCCCAGGACCACCATTCAAGTTTCGCAAACCAAACGGGGTAACAAGAGCCTGACAGTGGAGGCACTAATCAACAAGAAGAAGTGCGTAGCCACCATCAACACAGGTGCCACTGCCTCCATTGTAAGAAGAGATATCGTCGGAAGCTCATGGCTGCACAACACCAACAGCTACTGCCTGAAGACTACAACAGGGGAAATGGCGAAGGTGTTTGGAGAAGTTCGTCTTACCATTACTCTGGCGGGACTGATGTTCTGCCATGCGTTTCTGGTGGCAGATATATGCGACGAGTGCATCATCGGAATAGACTTCATGAAAGCAAATGAAGTGATCTTGGACATCGGAATGCAAGTACTGACGTATCGAAATATGAAGATTCCGATGGTGTACGGAAACGAGGATGCCGTAACTCTCAGGACAGTCATCAGCAAAGACGAAGTTTTGCCGCCGTCTTCAGAGACAATCATTTGGACGAAGCTGGAAGGTGATCTTGGAAGCCACCGATTCTACATAGTAGAACCAGACCCAGAGAAGCATTCTCAAGACTACATCGTGGGAAAGACGTTAGTCGAACCAAAGAACACCATGGTTCCAGTGAGAGTTTTGAACGCGAGACCACACACTGTCAAACTAAGGCGAGGGGAGGTGTCTGGAAAATGCACGCCGATTACCGCCGTCGCAACAATATCTGAACGTGATGCTCCAAAACCTCTCCCATCACCTTGGTCAGCGGAAACGAGAGAGACGATTCTCCAGTCCAGTGAGCTGAATCAGGAGCAGCGAACTATGGCAGAGAATCTTATCAATGAGTACGCTGATGTATTTGCCTCACAGGACGGAGAATACGGCCGAATACACCTGGTACAACATCGAATAGACACTGGTGATACTAGACCAATTCGTCAGCCTGCTAGGCGCCTTCCATTGGCAAAGCAGACAGAAGTTGCAGAGATGGTGTCGGCAATGGAGAAAGAAGGTCTGATTGAAAGTTCCAAAAGTCCGTGGGCATCACCGGTTGTACTGGTTAAGAAGAAAGATGGCAACACTCGGTTCTGCGTGGACTGTCGGCAGCTCAATTACGTCACCAAGAAAGACAGCTATCCTCTGCCACGGATTGACGACACGCTGGACACACTATCAGGAGCCCAATGGTTTTCCACCCTCGACTTGAAGAGTGGCTACTGGCAGGTACAGATCCATCCAGAAGACTGGGAGAAAACTGCCTTCACCGCAGGAAATGGGCTATGGCAATTCACGGTAATGCCATTCGGGCTGTGCAATGCTCCGGCGACTTTCGAGCGCTTGATGGAATGTGTCCTGCAAGGGTTAACATGGAAAACCTGTTTGGTGTACTTGGATGATGTCATCGTCGTAGGGAAAACGTTTGCGCAACACCGAGACAATCTAAGGGATGTGTTTCAAAGGCTTCGAAGTGCCCACCTGAAGCTCAACCCCAAGAAGTGCGCCCTGTTTAGATCGGAAGTCAAGTACTTGGGGCACATAATTTCAGCAAAAGGAGTGAGAACCGATCCAGAGAAGGTCGAAGCGGTGAAAAACTGGCCATTCCCCAAAGATAAACACCAACTAAGGAGCTTCCTGGGCCTAGCCACCTTCTACAGACGCTACGTGAAGGATTTTGCCGGGATCGCAAAGAGCCTGCACCAGTTGACGGAAAAGGGAAAACAATTCAAATGGTCAATTGAGTGCGAGAAGAGCTTCAAGGCACTTAAACAACGGCTATACGATGCCCCGATACTAGCTTACCCCACTCCCGGGGAAACGTTCATTGCGGATGCAGATGCTAGTAATGTCGGGGTAGGAGCCGTACTCTCCCAGGAGCATGATGGCCAACAGCGTACTTCAGCAAGGTGCTCTCTAAGCCAGAAAGGAACTACTGCGTGACAAGGCGGAAACTTCTAGCTTTGATTTTGGCTACGAAGTATTTTCACAAATACCTCTATGGGAGGAAGTTCGTTCTTCGCGCAGACCATGCAGCCTTAAAATGGCTATTACAGTTAAAGAGTCCTGAGGGTCAGGTCGCAAGATGGATCGAAAGGCTGCAAATATACGACTACGAAATACAGCATCGTAAAGGAAAACTCCACTCTAATGCGGATGCACTGTCCCGGCGACCATGCAGAACGGGTTGTAAACATTGTGCGCGTCAGGAAGAACGGGAGCTGGTTTCCATCCAAAGATTGAGAGCCGAATCTATCGCCGGCTGGAGTGTAGATGAGATCCGGAACGCTCAGAAGGAAGACCCGGATATCGAGCCGATTCTGGCCTTGAAGGAGAACATGGAGAAGCCGGATCATCAGAACATCTCTCACAGAAGCCAGACCTTAAAGGCATGTTTTGCGCAGTGGGACTCCCTCCATATCCAAGAAGGTGTTCTGAGAAGAAAATGGGAATCCTCCGACGGAAAGTCATTTGTAATGCAGCTTGTCGTGCCGCGGACTAGGGTCAAGGAGGTGTTACAGGAAATGCATGGCGGGGCGTCCGGAGGCCACCTGGGAGTGAATAAGACGCTAGAAAAGGTACGAGAACGTTTTTATTGGTTAAAAGCGAAGGAAGATATCGAAGACTGGTGCAGAAAATGCGACGTGTGTGCAGCTAGCAAGGGTCCGAGAATCAAAACTCGAGGTAAGATGCACCAATACAACGTGGGAGCACCTTTCGAACGAATCGCCATTGACATCGCAGGGCCCTTTCCGGAAATCGACAATGGTAATCGGTATATTCTCGTAGTAATGGACTACTTCAGTAAGTGGCCGGAAGCGTTTCCGATCCCTAACCAGGAAGCCAGAACCGTGGCGGAGCAGATCGTCTACAATTGGGTGAGCAGATTCGGTGTGCCCTTGGAATTGCATTCTGACCAAGGGCGGAATTTCGAGTCAAGAATCTTTCAGAGATGTGTCAACTACTCGGAATCAAAAAGACACGGACAACCCCGCTTCATCCACAGCCGGACAGTATGGTGGAGCGTTTCAATAGGAATTTGGACGAACATCTCTCGAAGGTCGTAGGTGACTACCAACGGGATTGGGACCGACAGATTCCCTTGTTTTTGATGGCCTATAGAAGTGCCGTGCATAGCACTACTCGACATACGCCGTTCGAAATCTTGTTTGGTGGAATAGCTCCTTTACCCAGTAAGGTGAAATTTGGATCTCCTACCAATGAGCCCAGAAATGAAGAAGAGTACGTGGCGGACCTTAGGGAAAGGCTTAGGGACATACACCAAAGGACCAGAAGCCAGGTTAAGATAACGAGCGACCGCATGAAGACCAGGTATGATGCCAAGGCAACAACGTCAGGATTCCAGGAAGGAGATCTAGTGTGGCTGTATAATCCCCATCGCCAAAAGGGGAAATCACCTAAATTGCAGCAGAACTGGGAGGGTCCCTACAGAACCAAGGGCCAAAATGAAAGTGGTTCATGTGGACCGACTGAGTCGATACAATGGCCGAAGTGAGGACGCACTTGTACCGGACGAACAAGTCTAAGAGGGGGGCAGTGTAACATAATGTAGCATAATAACTACGCTCCAAAAGTATGCAACACATTCCGAAGTATCTTTGCATCGAGGTTCGTGTCCACAGTAAGAGGCGAATTATGTCTAAGACGACGTCGTGGAATTAAGAGAGAATTATAACCGCAAGAGATTATTGGCTGCAGCTGTAATCTTGGAATTATTACATCAGAATTTCTTGTTCCAGTGGTCGAAGAATTTGCTAGAAGTTTCTGGCGATCAGAAATGCGAGTATATAAGGACAGATGGCGATCGAGGCAAGGCAGTTGGGTTTTGAACCGCACGAAGAGATTGGAAAAGTGATAATAGGCGAAGTGGTAATTTTGTGATAAATTGAAAGTTGAGAGTTAACAAGAAGAAGTAATTAGTTTGGATTTCTGAATTAAGTAATTGAAATGAGATAAAGTGATTTGAGAAGAAAGAGACCTTGTAAGAAAGAATTTGCGAAGAACAGTATAGTATGAACTTGAATTGTTCTAGACTAGGAAAATAGAGAAATAATCTCACAGAATAACGTTTTATCTACTCGAGCTGTAGCTCGCATATTACAATATATAGAATATTTCAACATCAATTAGCCTACCAAACTGAACAACAACAACTAATACAACAGTCACATCAGCAGCAGCAGTTTCAACAAATACAGCAGGAGCTAAATGTATTTACAAGGAGGTACAACCTTGAGAGTACAATTGTCAGCTGGGTCATTAATTGGGGGCAGGTTGGGACCCTCAATAGCATTATCAGCATTTCTGCCATCAGACGGCTTTAAAGCAGGGTAAGCAAAAGATGGTGAAGGTGAAGGAGAGACAGTGATCGGAGATCTCACGAAGTGCAGTCGAGATGGAACGTAATACTCTTTGTTCATTGTGTTGGGGCAATGGTTGTTAATTCTTTTGCCTTGACTGTTGGGGTTTTTGGTGTTGCGGTTTTTGGTGTTGCTGTTTCTGTTGGTTGCTGACGGTTTTGTCGATTATGTTCTTCTTCCTTTTGTTGGTGAAGCTGTTGATCATGGTGCTGATGTGTAATAAATATTACACATGAGGATCAACATATGTATCATCCTTCTTTATACTTATTTTGCATCCTTGATGTAAATGAGTTTTACTGTTATAAATCTTTTAAATTTGATTTTAAAAAAAGGTAACTTTAGTGATATCGGTGTTGAGCCAAACAATTGTGACTGGAGGCCTTATCTCTCACTAGAAGATAACGACCTTTTCTATAAGTTTTATCGGGTTATTAATTACTTAATCTTTAGATTTGTCCCCGTTGTTTGCGTAAAAAACATTCCGGTTGATTCTTGTCCTTGCGATAACGAAATAACTCGCAACTTGAAAATTCTAAAGAACAGAGCTTATAGGAGACGGCGTTGTAATTTGGCAAATGAAGACTACAGTGTAAAGTCTGAATTCAAAAGCTCCCTTTAACACGCGTACCTGGTTTATATAAACGATATACAGAGTAGTGTCAAATATATGCCGAATAAATTTTGGCAATTCATCAACTCTAAAAACAAAAATAATGGTTATCCAGCTTCACTGTCTTTTAACGGATAGTCAGCTGATTCTTCCTCTTCCATTTGTAATAATTTTGGAGTATTCTTTCAGTCTGTCTATTCAAAAGAAGACTCTGTTATTGATGAATCCCCCCTACCTTGGGGATTCTTCCACTAACATTTTTAATAATATTGAAATTTCGGAAAATGATTGCTTAAGCCTGGCCCCGATGGCCTACCTTCCGGGTCCTTAGTAAAAGTGCCGCTCAATTGCACAAAATTATATTATTCACGGTTTGAATCCTGATGTCAAGAATCACATATTTATTTTGCATTAAATAAATAAAAAAGTCGATCACTTGCGAAAGCTAAGACAACTCTACTGTGAAGGCATAACACTGGCACTAGGGTGTTCATATGGCCAAAATGCGACTTGATCGTGATGATGACATCAGGAGGATGGAAAGAAATACAGTGAATCATAAGCAACGATAATAATAGCGAAAAACAAAACAGAATACTCCCAAGTTATCTGGACAGCCACCCTTGGAGTCTACAGAAACTTAATACCACCTGAGTTTCAAACCACACCACTCTGTCTTTCTCTCTGTCTCTTCCTTTCCACAAAAAAACGTACGTGTTCTAAAAAAAATTAGTATAAGGGTATTCATATCCCCTTTAACACATGCAAATTATAAAAAAAAAAAACAGTGGTGATATGAAGAAAAAACACATGCTATGCAACGTCTACGGAGTGTCGAACCTTCAGCTACCAACCCAAAGCCTCAACAAAAGTGATCTTTACGGGAGCTCCACTCGTCTAAAGGGTTTACTAATGCAACCATACTGCAATATTTCCTCAAAACTACTCATAGGCCTAGACCACTGCCATTTAGGTCTACTCTTTGAGACAGTTCATCTTAAAGATGGAGGACCGTATGCCATCAACACCAGGTTAGGATGGGTAGTATTTGGCCTAACCAAGAGGACTACTTCAATGAAGCCGTCGTGTTTACTGGTGAGTTCTACGACTGAGGATGCATTGCACAAAATTTCGATACCGAAAGTTTTGGAGTGCGGCCAGCACCCACATTGGAAGCCGAAACCGACTTGTGTGCCCGCAGTATTTTAGAGTCAACCACCACTAAAGTCGGAGGTAGATTCCAAACCGGACTCCTCTGGAAGAGCGATGCTATAGAGCTGCCAGATAGCTACACCATGGCTAGAAGAAGATTAGTCAGAATTGAGCGCAAAATGAAGCGTGACGAAGCGTTTGCTGTCGCTTACAACGATATCATCACAAGCTACGTTCATGAAGGTTACGCCCGTAAGCTGCAGCCAGCTGAAGCCGCCATTGTTGGACCAAGGACGTGGTATCTTCCACATTTCGCCGTTAGGAACCCCAACAAGCCTGCCAAGCTACGCTTAGTTTTTGATGCTGCTGCAACTGTTAATGAGATATCGCTAAACTCATGTCTACTGAAAGGAGCACAGCAGTACCAGCCGATGTCGTCAGTACTCTTCAACTTTCGTGTGGGTGCCGTTGCCGTATGTGGAGACATACGCGAAATGTTCCATCAAGTACTGATCCAACCGGTGGACAGACATTCGCAGAGGTTCCTTTGGCGTGACGGAAGTGATAGCCAAGCACCGGACGTATACGAGATGATAGTAATGACATTTGGAGCCGCTTGTTCGCCATGGGCGGCCCAAAACGTCAAGACCATAAATGCCATGGAACATAGTAACCACGACCCTCGAGCTGTTAAAGCCATCTTCAAGCCATCAATAACGCAAAGCAAGTGCGTGAAATCCATAAAGATGCCGGGTTTGAACTATGCAACTTTACCTCAAATTCAACAGAGGTCATAAGCGCCTTGATCGGGAGCGAGAAAACATCGACAGCTGAAGCTAGCCAGGAAGCCGAAGGGAGCCTAACGACGGAGAAGGTGTTGGGTATGTTTTGGCAACCCCTGAGTGACAGCTTCAGGTTCCGGTTGAAGTTTCATCGTACGGACCAAGAAATTATCGCCGGGACGAGGTGCCCTAATAAAAGAGAGTTGCTGAGCGTCATCATGTCAGTCTTCGACCCATTGGTATTTTTATGTCATCTTCTGATTGGAGCAAAACTGGTGATGCGAGAAGTCTGGAAACACGACTTGCGCTGGGATGAGCTGTTGCCCAGGAGTATCAACGTAGTGTGGGTCAGATGGTGTCAGCAGATGAGCCGAGTGGTAGACTTCAGATTCCCCGGTCCTACTTCAACACAGTACCAAAGTATCTTCAACTTCTCATTTTTGTTGACGCCAGTGAAGTAGCATTTGCCGCCGTTGCGTACTGGAGGACGATCAATGATAGAGGAGGGATCGCTGTAGCATTTGTATGTGCCAAATCGAAGTGTGCGTCGTTGAAGACGCTGACCATTCCGCGTCTGGAACTACAAACTGCCGTTCTTGGGAAACGTCTCATGCAAACAGTAACAAAAGAACATTCACTTACTGTAGAGCGATGTGTTCTCTGGAGCGATTCAAGGACGGTGATAAAGTGGATCGAGTCAGAAAGTCGTCGCTACAAACCCTTTGTAGCGCACAGGATCGCAGAAATCCTAGCCACAACAGAGGTATCTAATTGGAGATGGATACCTACCCAACAGAATGTCGTCGACGAAGCCACTCGGTTGAACAGCCAAACCGATTTCACTCTGGTAAAGGGGACCTGATTTCCTGTGGAAAGATGAAGACAGTTGGCCCACTGGCTCTGCCAATGTCAGCACACTTGAAGAAGATGAAGAAGAGCTTTGCCCAAAGTTCGCCCTACTTACCGTGAGTTGTAACTTCATTGATTTTAACCGTTTTTCTTCCGCCATTAAGCTTAACCGTATAATTGCGTGGGTCATCCGCTTTACTGTCCTCCTTCGTCGTTTATACGTCCGAAAAGGGACTAATGAGTTGACTGCTGCTGAGGTCAATAACGCCGAAGCTGTGTTATGCCACCAAGTACAAACTGAGAGTTACGCCACCGAGCTGAGCCAAATTGTAAAGGGTCATAGCTTGTCCAAAGACAGTTCTTTGCACCAACTACTGCCATACATAGAAGAAGAGGGTATTCTACGTATTAATGGTCGCATTGACGCGGCGAGCTGGCTACCATACGATGTAAAACGCCCAATAATACTACCGCCTGACCACGTCTTCACTGGTTTGGTCGTGAGCCATTATCATCGTCAAATGAAGCACCAAAACGTTGAAGTGACTATCTGCGAAATTTGCCGCAAGTTTTGGGTTCCGCGCCCGAGGCAAGTTATGCGCAAGGCCGTCAGCGGTTGTCCGGTGTGTAGGATAACACGAGCAGCACCTGTTACACCTTTGATGGGACCTTTACCCGAAGATCGATTAACTCCATTTGTGAGGCCATTTTCCTATACGGGGTTGGACTATTTCGGTCCGCTTACGGCAACAATTGATCGCCGTACAGAGAAACGGTGGATGGCTCTATTTACCTATCTCGCTATTCGGGCTATCCATCTGGAAGTTGTCTTCGATTTATCGACGGACGCTTGCATCCTAGCCGTCCGCAACTTCATCAATTGTCGAGGAGTGCCGGTAAAGATTCGCAGTGACAACGGAAAGAATTTTGTGGGAGTCGACAATGAGGCAAAACGATTCTCTGGGGTGTTTGATTGTTGGCGCATTCAGAACGAGCTGTCATCGAAGGGCGTCGAATGGATGTTCAACTGCCCCAACACCCCATCCGAAGGAGGTGCTTGAGACCGCCTGGTACAGTGTGTAAAGAAGGTCCTGCGATATACACTGAAAGAGATCTCGCCCCGGGAGCACACGCTACAGTGTCTCTTGATTGAAGCTGAAAATGTTTTGAACTCACGATCCTTGATACATCTGCCTGTTTCTGCCGACCAAGAAGAGCCACTCACTCCGAATCACTTTCTGCTCGGTACAGCCAATACCGCGCAGACACCTAGTGCGTCCGATGCCTTTGTAAAGCTGTGCACTCTACGCAAGCAGTGGCGAATCGCACGGCAATTGCGGGATCACTTCTGGAGACGTTGGATTGCAGAGTATTTGCCCACCTTAAAACGTCGAGCAAAATGGTGTCGGAAGACCACGCCGTTGAAGGAAGGAGACCTGGTCTTCATATGTGATCCGGATCTGCCAAGAAAGCAGTGGTGCCGTGGAAGGTTAGAACGAGTCCACCCAGGAGTTGATGGTACGATCAGACGAGCAGATGCCCGTACGTGCACGGGAATCTTACGCCGCCCTGTGTCTAAATTGGCCGTTTTGAGCCTGGATTATGGTGAATCAGCATGATTCACGGAGGAGGGGATGTGACAAAACGTTGCTACTGGCAGCACTGCCGCCGAACAAAACATATAGTAGTCTCGCTCACACCGTAGTCTGCGTCTCTTCCGTCAAATGTCAGTTTTCGCTGTTCTCATTTTACATCGTCAATTCAACTCAAGCGGGTAGAGTGCAAACTGCGGTAAGTTTTATGTTAAATATTCTTTGTAACCAACTAATGTATTCAACTTTATATCGTAGAAATAAAATCTTCCTTGAAATCGTGCTGTTTTGTTTCGAGGGGATTCATTTCAAATTCACCCGCAGACGTAGTGGCAAGAAACCACACCACTTGTTTATGATCCTTTAAATAAGAAGTAAACCAGTTATGAATAAATCCTCTGAAACCCGCATTATACAGTTTATTTAATAACAAGGTATGGTTCACCATATCAAAAGCCTTAGTTATGTCAATAAATAGACTAGAAGGGATTTGAGAGGTATTAAGATTATTATATAACTCCCCAATCAGCTTTAGCAATGCACTTTCAGTCGATCTACCGCTTCTAAAGCCGAATTGAGAGTCGCTAAAGAAGTGATTCCTATCTAAAAAGGATAGCATTCTAGATTTTATGCCTTTTTAAAAAATTTTCGAAAAAACTGACAAAAGGGAAATGGGACGATAGTTATTTAATGTCATAGTATAACCTTTTTTGTAAAGAGGTATTGCAACTGCTGTTTTTAGAGAATCAGGAAAAACACCTTTACGCACACAAAAATTAAAAATAAAACATAGAACATCAGAAATCTGGAAACATACATTTTTCAATAGCATGCTTGAGATATTATAAAAAGAAGAGGAATTAGATGTTTTAAGGGAAACTATAATTTTTTGAATTTCAAGTGAAGTAAACTCTTCAAAGAAAAAACTTTCAGATTAAAAACTCGATTCTATTATGCTATTTTCGCAATGAAATGTAGAATTGCCATCATACGAAATACTATGACAAGAACCTATTTCCGAGAAGAAACTGTTGAACAAATTGGCAAATTGTAAAAGCTCAGAAATAGTAATATTGTTATTGTTTATAACAATATCTAACCTGGAATTTTTTTGTTAAGTATTTCATTAACAACCTGCCACTCTTTTTTAGAGTTCCCCATACTTCCAGCCAATTTATTGCTAAAATAACTATTTCTGCAAATAGGTATTTCAGCTTTTACCTCGCGACAGATCCTATTATAGTATTTCTTAAGCCTATCATTATTAGGATATCTCTTAACTAATAAACAGAGTTGTTTTTTCTTTTTAATTTTCCTTAATAATGAGATAGACATCCACTGTTTCAGGCATTTTAATTTGTTATTTTTCTTATTTTGCCTCTTACAACAGATCACACAGCATTTTCCGAATGCTGCCCAGCCTATTCGGACGCGACGGAAGATTTCGCATGTTTGGTTGTCTCTGGCGATTTTTATTGGCCGAGATAGATATACTCGTATACTTGCTCTAGCCACCAAGTTTGTCATAAATTTGGTTTTATCAAAATTTATGTTAAGTCCAACACTTTTTGCTGTTTGCTTCAATTCTTTCAACAATTTAAACTGTCAGTTATTATGATGATGTCGTCAGCAAATCATAGATGGTTCAGATATTCTCCATTTATGTTTAAGTGTTTGTTGTGCCAGTTCAACTTTTTGAACGTATATTCCAATACCATCGTAAGGATTTTTGGGGCATAGAATACAATGTATTCTATGAGAGTATTTATTGTTTGTAGGTGGTCATTTGTACCATACCCTCGTCTGAAACCAGCCTGCTCTCGTGTCTGGTAGAAGTCCAATTTTTATTCCAGACGTTTCGTTAATATTTTTGTAAATAATTTGTATAGGTGGGAAAGTAAGCTTATGAGCTTTTTATGGATGATAATTGTAACCACATTATTCCACTTGGTTAGAATATGGCTCTTTTCAAAACACAGTTTTAGTAAGCTAGCTATTTCTTGAAGGAGTATCTTACCGCCTCTATTGCAATTTAATCCTCTCCTGGCGATTTATTATTTTTCATCTCTGAGAGAGTTTCTAATTTCGTCAATAGTTATATTTGGCATATCTTCGGAGCCAACGTTGACAAGGTTGTCCTTGTTATGATGGTGTTGGCATTGCTATTCCTTTTTTATAGAGGCCCTTATAAAACTATGTGCTATTTTGAGCAGTTTTTCTTTGTCTGTAGTTTATTCTCCTATTTCGTTTTTAAGTTTAAATATTGTACTTCACCCTTCAGCTAATGTTCTTCTCACTACTTTCATGCTTTTGTTTTCTTCGATTGTTTGCTGAATTCTTTCGGCGTTTTGTCTTCTTATATCCTTACGTATTCTATATCTATATCTTCATCTTCATCCGGACACTCCGGGCAGGATGGTGAACTGTCATGTCCAAATCCAGGTAACCGCCATGAACGGACAAGAACTGCGTAAGATGGTATACACCGGGCTCTGCTGTGGTGATATTTCCTTTTCCGACTACTCGAGGGTTCAAAATTTTGGAAAAAAATTTAAACAAACATTTACAGGACAGTCAAGCACGAGCTATAGTAGCGATCGGTCGAGCTTTCGATATATTCCCACAGTGTCTCTCTAACTACCAAAATACCGAAGCGTCGCGCCATTTCCCTTGAGGATACAATATCCTCAACGAGCAAAATGCTGCGTCGTGGTAATTCGTTTATGCCTCTTCAACTGCACCCTGACACCGATCTTGGGGAGGACATGTGCACCAATGAAACTGACAATATAGTGCCAAAAAAAACTTCAATTCCCACAATTAAAATTCTCCAAAAAAACTATGAATTCGTGCATAATTTCTTTAAAGAACTACAAATAAGTGACTACAGCATTAAAAAAATGTCGATAGGCATTAAAGTTTTTTGTGAATCAATTGAATCTTTCAAAACTGCTATTAATGCGTTGAAGGTCCAAAAATGCCAATTTTTCTCGCATAATCTTAAATGCGAAAAATCGTTCAAAGTGGTTCTGTTCGGTCTTGATGAACACCCGTCGGACTCTATAAAAATGAACTAATTGCGCTCGGTCTAAAGTGTAAAGATATCAAAATAATTAAAAAACAATATGATAAATACGTCGAGTTTTTTACATAGTTTACTTCGAGAACGGTTCTATTCGTCTTGCCGTTCTACGGAAAAAAATAAAATCAATTTTCCGTACTCATGTAAGATGGGAATTCCAATGGCGTGTTAAGAAAAATATAACTCAATGCCACAACTGCCAAATATGGGTTCATGGCGAAAGACACCGTAACGTCAAAACGTTTTGTGCAAACTGTTCCGGCAACCATAAAACTAATTCGAGCACATCCATTGGTGTATCCAAATGTGCAAATTGTGGTGACAATCACAAATCAACAGACGAAATATGCTAAAGTCGCATGGATTATTTGGAAATTGTTGGGAGAAAATCTCAAAAATCATCCCAAAAGCGTGCTCCCATTTGTTTTTTCTGCTCACTTTTTAGTCCATCGTGTCACTCACACATACCCTTGTTTACCTTCACTGCAAAAAAGACACACAAAAAATATTTTGTGCGACTGCGGTCACCGAGTTCTGATGCCGACACGTTGGTAGGATGGATATGGAGTATCTGTACAGATCGTATATATATATGTGCAAATGGTTGGGCTTATGTTGTGTGCTTGTTATTTTGTCTGTATGTATGCACATTATTTTTAGCACTTGATTAAATAAATAAAAACTCTGTAAACTTGGTGGACACAAATTTGCTCTGAAAATGGGTATGAATATGAGTTTTGCATACTGCATTTTATATTTATGCCCTTATAATAACTGATCACTGCTCTTGGCCTACTTAAGTGAAGGTGAGTAATCTTCGAAATTATTATAAAAAAACTAACTAACTTAACAAAATAATCATTAACTTAAATTAGGTTAGTATTAAATTGAAGTTAAATTACCTTAATCATTACATACATTGAACCAATTCGGAAAATGTACATATATTTGTTACATTCTTTGATTATATTTTCTTTTAAGTTAGATGCAAAAGGTAGTTTTCGAAAGTATTCGGAAAATATTTGTACATGAAGACGGCATACTTGAAAATATTTTTCCGAAGGCCATAAGAGAACCGTATTTTCTTTTGAATTTTCATATTCTTTTAATTTTATCAATACTTCCGTTAGATCGAAATTGTGTTTGTCCTTTGACATTTCTTGAGCAGAATTTTCACAGATTTTGTTCATTTTTTTTATTGTTTTAAAGATGCAATATCCGGCAAAGTATCTTGTAGCTAGGTCGTTGACCTGCGGTACCTTGACTGATATTGCGTCTTCATCTGGTGGATTAACTGTATTGTTCGTATTCATGTTATTTTCGAATCATTTCTCATTCTTAAGAATGTCGTGATTTTGTGATAGCTCTTGGGTAAGTATTATTTGTTCTTTTGCTCTGTAAAATAGCATTCCATCCACCTGTAGATATTCCGAATCGTCTTCTTCGCAGTTGGAACATTTCGATTTGAATAAAATTGTATCGATATAACTTTGGCTAGCAGGGAGTTAAATTCGGAAACATTTGGATTACTTTTATTAATATTCCGCGCTCTTATTTTACCAAATAAAATCTCTAACGGATCTTGATTAAATTTATTTAAATATAATAAAAAAAAAAGTGGAGGCACTCTCGATATACTGTAATAACCAAATAATAAACAATTGGCTAGAACACATGCTTACAAACCGCATTGTCACAGCTTCACTGGGAGACGAAACAAGAAGGGGAACAGCCCGTACGGGAACACCACAGGGGGGCTTGAAACTGAAACAGGTCCACTGGATATACGAATGCGTAATAAAACCTATCATATTCTAAGGTGTAATTGTATGGTGGCCAGTGATGAGCAAAAAGTATGCAAGAGACTTGCTAACTAAGGTGCAACGTATGGTCTGCCTGGGTATTACAGGAGCACAATCCTCAACACCAACCGCGGCCATGGAAGCGATACTAAACATTCTACCAGTGCACCTCGAAGCGAAGAAGATTGCCGGCATTTCAGCCTCACGGTGGTGCAAATACGGGACATCGAAAAATCACCGAAATGATATGAGTAATGACACCACTCATCGATTGCCCCAGTGATGTTGTTGGAAAATCGTATACGTTCCCCAACAACTTCGAAACAATTTTCCCCGCAAGAGAATATTAGACGTATGAAAAAACGACAAGAAACGAAGGTGTACCGGGTAACGAAAAGGCAGACGAACTAGCAAGGAAAGGAGCAGGCAACACAGAACTGAACCCGGATAATACAACTATTAAAACAATAATCACTGAAAAGATACGACAAGAGTTCAATAACTACTGGAAGAATCTAGACACGTGCAAAGTGGCAACACAATTGAGATTGATGGTGAGACTGTTAACAGGGCACATCAATATAGAAGATATAGAACACTTCCTCTTCCACTGCCCTGCTACAGCGAGGCTAAGACTGAAAATTCTGAGATCTCCAAGGATTCCGGATATTACACACCTCAGTAAGAAAGGAATCGGGGATATATTGGAGTTCGCCAGACGAACACTACGATCCCCGATCAATATACGATATAGTTTATATCAAGACAATTATATACCTCAATCTCAAGTTGTTTCATAGGTATATTGCTTGGACAAACGACATTATATAAAATTTGATTAAAATTTCCGAATCATAAAAACACACACAGACTTAGCGCATATATTAGATCTTTGATAATCACGACTTCTTTTTCTTTTGGTGATAATGTCGAAGTTATTTTCTTTATTTCCTCTAGAACATTTATATTTATTCCAGATGGCAGGCTTTTAATCTTAATCCACCTATGTAATGAAGATGGGTGCTGCAAGTGTAGTCCAAGCTGATCCCGTAAAAAGTTGTATCCGGAAGACGAACAGAAAAAAATGCACTGCGAAATCCACTTCTCCTCTTCGGTGTATTTTTTTGTACTCTCAGATAGAATGAGCTTCGAAAATGCCTTAGTATTTTGATCAATACCAAGCAATAAATCAATTTTCTCTTGGATACTCTGCTTTTCACGCACTTGCAGCCTTTTTTTCTTTTAAACCATGAATTCTCTGCAGAAAATTCATTTTGTATTTGCGATTTCCTTTTACTGTTATCCTTAAGCTGTTGTTCAATTTCTTAAGCCTCTCAATTCTTTTAATATAAATAGATTGCCTTTTTATATGAGTCTCACAGTTGGCGCAAGTAAATTCAACGTTATCATTGAATCTTTTTCTTGATAACCTTTTTGAAGACAAGTTTAGTTCTTCTACTGTAACATCATTCGAATCCAGTACTAATTTATTGCAGCCTTAGATCCCGTAGGATCGAAACAAATGAACTCGTCATCAGATATAGCAACACTTCTTTTTAACAAGAAAGAAAGGTAAGCATTTTTTCTAAATATTTCTTTCCAATAAAGGCATTCTTAAAATGTTTGCTGAATATATATAGGGCGTTTTAAGACTTTTTATGTGTTCCCGAGACTCCTCTGCTAAAGCTAGCCATTCATCGTATTTAACTGTTCCTTTTTTAGGAAATGTAAATAATTTTCCATCAGGCAATTCATTTTTGGTCATAGAACAGTGTGCAATTGCGCACTTCGTTCTTTGCCAGTACATTTTTTCCTTGGAGACAATTTTCTTATGCCTTTTAATTTTTTAGTATATGTATGTAATATATATGTATGTTAGTAATTAATCTGAAAATCTAAATGATTGATATTCGAGCAAAATCTCTAAAACCTTCTCTTCATATACAACGCATACGCGTTTACAAAACTTTCATTCATGAAAATTTATTCTTTTGCTGCGGTGGTTGGAAATCACACCGTCATGCATCTTCATCAACATCGTTCGTTTCCATGTCACAACACACGATGAGAAAAAGAACTTTTCCCACACGAGCGAACGGAGTGAGGAAAAAGAAAAAGCTTTATTTGTGGTACTTATTCTGAAAGCTCTCTGTCTGCCGGGACAAGAATATGCTTAATTTTTTTATATGGGCGTGCGACATCTGGGTAGTTTATTCTGTGCTACTATGATTTCACAATTGTGTGGTGCAGGAGTCAACCAAGTAATTTAATTTCAGTTCATTTTATAGCGAAATTTGGAAAACTCTCAGTTGTGAGCCTGTGGAGGGAAAGGTGTAGAAGATGTGCAATTTTTATTAGGAAGGTATGGCACCGATTGGACAAAACAGCTAAGGATATCAGAGTAGAAGATTGCGAGGGCATTGTCGATGGGTAAGATTGCAGAGACGGGATTTATGTTAAGGAGTAAGCTATTGAGTTTGTGGAAATCTGCTTTACGGAAATTAAAGCAGTAAGAGTGTACCGAAACTGGGTTTGAGTTACCGTTGTAGAAAAAGGTTAGAAATTGGAAGATTAAAGTCCCCCAGAATAATGGCGTAATAGCATGGGTCCATGGATTCAATCAGAGGGTCGAGGGCATAAACGGCAAGCTGGTATGACCCAATTGGTTGGGATGGGTGTATGTAACAACACATTATGTAAAGAAAGCGCTTAGGTAGGAAAATCTTGACACTTATAGACTCGAAGTCGGCGGTGTGCGAGCTTTTGAAAAAAGTAGAGTCGTGGCGATTATGTATTGCCAGCAGAGTGTCACGGCATCACGGTTACAATTCCATCAGTGCGGAAAGTGTTGAAAGCAGCAGAGAAAAGTTCGCTGTTGTTTAAATTAGGGGTTAGATTTGTTTCCGTCAAAGCAAAAATGTCGTAGGGGAGATTTTGGGAGTTCAGAAATACATCGCGGGTTTTGGTGTGCAATCCTCTGATATTTTGATAGTAAAAGGACAGGATTTAGGAGCAATTTTTCGGTTGTATGGGTGAGACAGTCGGCACGGCTTCTTTGAAGGTGAGAAGTTCTTTCACCTTCTTGGTGAATGGCTACCATGAAATTAGTTTTCGTCTTGCCTTCGATGCAGACGGAGTCGGGTTTGTTATGGAGGTTAGCAAGGAAGAGTCGGATATTAGTGTAGATTCTATGATCCCTTAATCGAGATAAGGTGTAGCGACTATCGATTGCGTCGGCGGAATTCATGGTAAGTTTTACGACCAGAGGGAGGAGAGGGTCGAGAAAGGGGGGAGAAGAATTGGCCACAGGGTTAGGGTTGAAGGTATTATTAGCACGAAGAGAGGCAGAAGACTTTGAATCCGAGAGGTCAAAGGACACGTGGTTGAGGTTAGACTTGTTTTCTGAGCGAGTGGCAGCAGATGTTTTATATGGAGATGGCAGGAGAGAGGATGGTCAAAGGACACGCGGTTGAGATTAGAATTGTTAAGAGAGTGAGTGGCACCAGATATTTCGGATAGAGATCGGGCTGGAGTGTTAAGAATATGCTATGGCATGAAGTTGGGATATTTGGGAGCGCTCTTAAGATACGAGTAAGGAAGTAATCCCACTTTAAATTGCCAATTAAATAGGGTAGCCCGCCAGGATTATTGCCGGTGCAATGAGGGTGAGGCAGAGAGGATGGATTAGGCTTAGAACTAACGGAAGGTTTGTTAGAGCTAGGGTTTAGAAATAAGTTTAGAGTTATGAGAGTAGGGCTTAAAGTTAGGCTTAGACTTATAGTTAGAATTCTGCTTTTTGTTACCCTTCTTAATCCATTTGGCCATGGTCATCTTGCCCCAGCTGATGGTATCGCCAAGGGAGTTCCAGAACAACCAACTGTATTGCGATGGAATGTTGAACTTGAAGCAACTAGACTTTCTGGAATTGGATGGGGAAATCTTCTGGCAATTGGCTATGGTGACTGCAAACTTCTGGTAAAAAAAGTTCCGTATCCAGGTAACATCGGCATGTTAATGAGCGCCTTTAATGGTAAATGTAGTGTACTCAACGTTTTCCGTCTTGTTGCCCTTACTTAGTTTTTCTAGTCTCGTATTCCATTCAGGGAAAGTCAGTTGTGAAGCTTCAGTTTGTTGGATAAGTGAGGTAGTGGGAGGATTAGCAGTCGAAGATACAGGCGCTAGAGCCGGAGGTGAAAGAGCTCCTGGAGACAGATTAGAACCAGTTTCGTGAATTTCGTGATGTATTGTACAGGCAGGTTTTGCTGGAAGCCGTCCTAATATCATCGAAGATTTCGCATATTGTAAGCCGAGTTACTGTGAATTCATTACTGACCTCATTAATTTTGTGTACCATGTCAAAAAGTAGCGGATCAGGTTGACGGGGAGAAGGTGTGGCTATTTTTGCGGAGTGCTGGAAATGAACTTCCAGGTCAGACCGAAGAGAGTTGATATCATCGTTAATTTTTGTATATGGGGAGGGTTTTATGGTAGATTTTATTTGGCGTTTGAGTTCTTCGAGTTGACAATTTATAGAATCGCACGGGGAACTATTGGTTACAATTTCGGTTAAAGCTGCTAGTTGTTTTTCAATGTTAATAAAATTGGCCTTGTACAGAGAAAAAGAAAAACACGTCTGCATAGTTGGACGGTCGGTCGAAATTGGATTATATTGTCTTGTTAATTGCATTTATCTTTATCTCATATTTGTTAATGGATATATATGTATGTATAAATATTTTCTAAGGGTCACCCAGCCATAATCTATGAGTAGGATACTCATAGATTATGGCTGGGTGACCTATTTTGAAGTGACATTTGACACTATTTTTTGTTATTAAAATGTAAAATGTTACTAATCTTTCTCATTTTAATATCTATTTTGTACTATCTTATAAGTTAAGCTGTATGTATTTTTAATGAGAAATAAATGAATTGAATTGGAAAAACTAAAAATTTACGAACAATAGCGCCAAAACTCTATTTGAAAGGAGAAGCACTTGCTAATGATCGTAATTGTCACATATATCGTTCTTACTACCTCGTCTTAGAGGCAAAAAAAGAATGATATTCTATCGTCATATCGATCAGTGAGAATACAGCAGATCCTTTGCTGGATCACACAATTCGTCGCATTATAAATGTGCTGCCAGATGGAGCATTTTGTGATATCTTTAACACAGATTTCGAAATTATTTTTAAATGAAGTTTCGATGGAAGTTCGGGGCAAGGTTTATATAAACAAAAAGTTACAGATCCAGATGCAACTGATTCTGATATGCTGGTTGCTTCTATTGTGCCACTAAAACTAGCCACAAAATTTGATGACATTGTTGTTTGGACTAACCTTAGTCCAGCTTCTACTAGGTACTAGTACAAAAAAACAAATACAAATAATAAATAATTAAATAAAATAATGCTCCAAAAGGACATCAAATCAACAACCTCATTCCAACAGAGGCAACAGTGGGTGATGAAAAATGCTTATAGCTCAAAATATGCTTTTGACGATGAGTAACGGAAGGTATGCAGTGCTTTAACGTGAAGTTCTTGTTAAATTTACTACATTTGCAAGGCTACACCGATCAATTTGTTTAAATCAATCTGCTAAGTGAATTCATTCAAATCAATTGAGTAATACTGGTGTTATAGACGTGAACCTTTTCAAAACATAAAAAGACTTATTATGAGTTTTAATCTGAGAAACATGGCTATATCGTAAAAGTTTAGTCGGCAATTAATTCTCCCCTGGCTCGTGAAATACATTTTTTGAGTGCTTAGCTTGCTGACTTCGAGCTGTAATAAAATGCATCTTCAGTCCTTGTAGTAAAATAATCAGTAGGTGGAAGATAATTACATTAAAATCGGTTCAGCCATTCTCAAGTTATATTCTGCAAAACAAACATTAGAAACGTAAAAAGAGCTTATTGTCCTATCTATTGACAGAAATTTTTGACATGTTCGAGGCAGCCCCTGAACATATCCACCCAGTTTTAGCTTTCTATGTGAAATATCTGTAGTATTAGGGAAAAGGTACTTTAGCATAAATCTGCGAACTGGTTGAAACTTATTTTGTCATTTAAAATAATACAGTTGCATTTGGAAAAATTTTTTTTATCTTTTTTGTAGGGGCAAGATCTTCCAGTAAGGAGATCCGAGAAGCAGAGTTCCTTGTTCGCGTTAATCTTCTAAAACCATCAACACATGGTGATGAGCCACACCCTACACGAGGTGTTCCTGCTGCATACTAAATATGGATCTAAGAGGACAACTTGAACAAACATGTAATTCCAGAAACACAACCGGGTCTATGGAATGAAACTCTTCGTTATTGTGTTTTTTAGGTCGTGGGAAAAAAAAAATTACCAATTAAATAATTAAACAAAAAAAGAGTTATGTCGCATTCACCACAATGGATTTAGGTTTCCCAGAAGATCTTCACTCCACTCACAGAGAACGATACCATCATCGATCCCTTAGAAGAAGCTCTGCTACTTCAAGAAGCCGCTCGACTTCAAATTGCTTTACCCCCAGAAGCCATCCTGCCTTTGTCAGCGACTTTAAAATCGCTGACCAAAAGCAACAAAACTGTCTGCTCATAAGAATAAAAAGTTGAAAACCGTTTCCTTCACTTCGAAGTCCGATGATGCGCGTTTCGTTCAAAAAGCACCTCTTTCTCAGCTTCTTCAGCTTCCTTAGATTACCTTCCAAAGTTTCGAAACTCTGCTTAACAATCAAAAAATATCTGAAATTCAGTATACTATTTTCGGTTCAATTCTTAATCTTATGGAAAATAGCATCAAACCGAAATATCGTGGGCCAACTTTTGGATCAGGTTGGTTCATCCTGAATAATAAAGATAAACCTACCGCTGACTGGTTGAAAATTATTATTGCCAACATTTCGCTCTGGGGAGGGGCCTCTTTGAAGGTTGTCGACGAAGAAAATATCACTCGTGACCAAACGCTCACATTCTTGTTAAAAATAAAATTAACTTTCTCCCAGCACAGTCTATAAACAAAGATTTAGTGGAAATTTCAACAATATGTGGATGTTTCAACAATAAATCAATTATAATAATGTTTCAACAAAAAATCAATTATAATTGCCTCTGGATAGCCTACCGCTCCAAATGAAGATATCATTGAGCTAATCAAATACGTAACAAACTGAGCAAACAGACCTTGGGTTGGTACGCTAACGCCCATCCCACCATCCGGGTTTGCAACTTCATTAATAAACGAGATGACTCCCTTCATAATATCCCTATGACTACCAACTTAGAAATTCTGAAAAGGACAATAAACCTACCTTTGTCAACTCAGTCAGAAAAGAGGCGCTAGATCTTACTATCTCAAGCACACCACTTACGGACTACATTCGTAATTGCCACATCTCTGATGAGCTGGGTCTGTTTGGTAATTTATATATCAGATTTAAGTTTGAAGCTCTTCTCAACCCAATCATTTTTAACAGGATCCCCAATCGCACCAATTGGAATCTGTACACAAAAACTCTCAGATGCGAATTTAATTCTTTCTGTTAAGCCATTAACTCTACTTTACGAAGATGCCACAAACATTAGCTCTGAAATCACCTCCGCATCATACATCCAGTTGCCAGATGAAAAGGAGATCTATTAATCATGATGTACTTTGGTGGTCTAAGAGCTAGACTCCCTTAAAAGAAAGATTAGAAAGCTTTTCGATTATGCCAAATGCTCTAATTCATTGTGGGAGTATAAAAAGCTCTTACAACATCGCAATCAGAAAGCATGACCTTGCAACTTCAGTTAGAGTTCAAAAAGCCCTATCAAAAAACTACAGTAATGTTATTGGCTTCCTACGCAAATCTGATGGTAGCTTTACTCAAAGTTACAGCGAAACTCTAGACTTGCTCCTGTAAATCTACTTTCCTGCCTTTAAAGTTATGAACCCACTCGCAACCTCTGTCTATGAACATCTCCATCATCCTCTAAATAGATACATCAGAAGTCTGTCAAAAAAGATGTTATCTTATGTATCGGTCAAATTTGCTATTTCCGCTCAAAAGCCCTTCAAAGTACCCGACAGAGACAGCATCTTTCCCACCCTAATCCAACACAGTATCGATATACTAATCCTTCAGACCAATCAGTCTCACCTCAACGTTCTTGAAGTTGATGGAAAAAATCATAGACCTCAACATACGCAACACCGCCTTAATTCAACACCCACTCAATAACCTCTAATTTTACCAAGCTGGCAAATCAACAATTATGGCTCTCCACTACTTTGCTGACACGATTGAATGGTCTTTGTTGAAAAAAGAAATAACCGTTTGTGCTTTCTCAGACATCTCCGGAGCCTATTTTCAATCCATCAAATCTGCCGCTGATGCCAAAGGCATAGACGTGGCAACTACCAAATAATTCGCCCCATTCTGTGAAGCAAGATTATCTCTACCAAGATCGGTATACTATCGATTACCCTCAAATCCACCAAAGTTTGCCCGCAATGAGGGGCACTATCGACCCTAATATGGTCTATTGTGGTTGACCAACTTCTAAGTAACCTAAGTAACTCTGGCTTCCTTAACTGAAGCTATGCAGATGATCTCATCGTTATAATAAAAGGTCAACAAGAATCCGTCATTATCAGACTAACGCATTAACTTCTCAAAAGAAGCAAAATATGTCTGGGTAACACTAGATCATAAACTCACATGGAAACCTCATCTTGAAAATATGACATAGAAAGCAACCAAGGAATTCTGGTTCTGTTCGAGGCTTTTTGGAAGGAAATCGGGACTAAAGCCTAAAATCATTTATTGAACATACGAGTATCTCACCATCGTCACCCTAATTATTACTTACGCCTCAATTATTGTGTATTGGAAAAAAAAAGGTGAACAAACTCACTTTCGATCCGCCCTCCAAAAGGTGCCTGTGTTCCTACGGCCTACGGAAAGCTAAAGACATTAAATAAAACTCCTCTGCTATCTACTCCAGCAGTATGCATTTCTGGCTTCATGCCCAAAAAAAAAAAAATCTAAATTACTCCTTAAATGTTATCACCTCGAACCGCCCAAGCAGATGTTTATGCTATCGAGCACCATGCTAGAGATTGTATTAGAAGGAAACTCCGAAGATCAAGTATAAACATTCTTTTAGACAGCCAATGACGGCCTGAACTATTTTGTGAAATACCTACTAGTCAACTAGAAATAGAGCTAGATCCGTGGGAACAGCAAGAAAGGCTCCCACAAATACAGCGAAAAGGAAAAGGCTAGAAAAGGTCTGATACAGTAGAAACAGCACTGGATATCTGACTTGGGCCATAATATGACAAACATCTATAACATTCAACATCGCGGAACTAAAAAAACTCTACAGATTTTCACCCTAGAAATTGAAAACCAGTGCAAGACAAGCTTTGAACTACCCCGACCAAGAAGGGACATTACCCAATGCATAAATTGTCAAAAATATGGATATACAACAAATTATTGAACTAACAATCCCATGTGCGTCAAATGTGCTGGTTCTCATAAGACCATAGAATGCAACTTAACACATATGTACAAGAGACAAAATAAAATGCGCACTGTGCGGTAAAGGACATACAGAGAATTACAAAGGATGCATATTTTATTAATCCCTTAAGATCGAGCATTTCCTAGTTTTAGAAAGAAGGAAATAGTAAAAGATGACGGTGACATAACCAACCCTATTTAAGATATCCCTACTACTCGGGAACGAACATACGCTAAAGTTCAAAGCAACAATAATACCCAGAACAAACTTACATAAAACCGACCGAAACAGAAAGAAGTAAACCAAATAAAACCAGCTCCACGACTAGAATATATAGAAGCAAAACAAAAACAATAATAACTTTTATCGCAACCCAACAATGACATAATTGAACCAAAGGACATTATAAAACAACTTATGATGCAAATTAGTAATAGATGAACATACGCACGTTGGAAAATTTTCGTCGTTGCGTCAGTTTGCTTTCCCTATGATTCGGTAATGCCTCCTCCACCGAAAGCCATTGACGAACTCATAGAGTACTATGAAACTCGGAAGGTGGGATTAGCCATATGTTGCGATGCCATTGCTCAGAACATGATCTGGGCCAGCATCAAATGCAACATGCGAGAAAACTATCTCCTGGACTTTATACTATCGTCAGGTATGATCATTAACAATATTGGCTCTCAGCCAATTTTTGTTACGGTAAAAAGGAAGATGAAGATATGGGTACTTCGAGTGGTTTACTAACTACCGGAGGTGTAATTATCAGTACCCTCACCCATGCACAGCACCCTCACCATATGGCCAGTGACAAAGAGTCCATGCAAATTGCCGTTTCCCTGGTGGTACCCTGAACTGCACAGACTAAGAAAGGAAACCAGAAAACTTCTAAATTGGTCACTAAACACTAACTTGAAGGGGGACTGGAATCTTTTTAGGTCAAAGAAAAATAATATAATTTTTCATTTTTTTTTTTCCCAATGATGAATGAATTCGCTCTTTCATAAGTGAGCAAAAGTGAACGAAAGCTTACCGAATCAAAGCAAAAGCTATTATGGTCACACAGTACAAATCCTTTGTATTCGCACTGTTTCGGAAGAGGTCGTACGAAACCATTCTTCTATTGTAGTTTGCCCTTAACGAATCGACGCAAAAGGCTATTATGGTCACACAATACAAATCCTCTCTATTCGCACTGTTTCGGAAGTGGTCGTGCGAAACCATTCTTCTATTATAGTTCGGCCACAGGCAATAAATATTTATATATATATATTATATATATAATTTATTTTTATATATACAAATTTAGGAAAACATGTCGTGCGTTCATTACATTTACCAATTTTTTATTTTATTTTTAGGAGTTCTATTCTTATTTAGGTTTTTGTCAAGAACCTTAGGTTTTTGTCAAGAACCCATTTACAATTTTTCCAGAGCAAAACCACTATTAGGAAATTTATTAAATAATTCTCATAACATTCATCAGAGACATTTAACCAATTAGGAAAATATATATATTTTTTTGATTCTTTGATTATGTTTTATTTTAGATTAGATGCAAAAGGTAGTTTTTGAAAGTAAGTGGAAAACATTTTCTGATGAAGAAGGCATATTTGAAAATATTTTTCAGATGGCCATAACAGAACTGTGTTTTCTTTAGAATTTTCATAATTTTTTAATTTTAGTAATATTTCTGTAAGATCAAGATTGTTTTTGTCTTTTTACATTTTTTCAACATTTTGATTTAAATAAAAATTTTCACGATATAACTTTGGCTAACAGGTAACCAAATTCGGAAGCGCTTGGATTACTTTTGTTAATATTCCGCGCTCTTATTTGCCCAAATAAGTTTTCTAACGGATCTTGATTAAATTTATTTACATAAGTGTAAAATACATCATTATGATCGATAAATAATGTTTCTCTTATTCTTAGAACACTTTTAATAGATATGGCTAAACCTTTGAAACAGAATGATCTATTTCTTGTGTTTAACGGTTCAATATTTAGTATATAAAACTTAATTTCTTGTAAAAAATTTAAATTTTGATCATTCCGTCAGTGCTGGTTTTCCATTAAGATCAAAATACCGATTTATTTTTTTTATAAATTCAGCTGTCGATTTCGCAAAATGGGCTATATGGCATGGAAATTTGTTGAGTTTTATTAAGGCTTCAATTCCACAAGCTACAGATCTGCTTAAAACTTGGGCAGCCAACTTCAGGTTCATTTTTTGAAACTAGTTTCAATGTGTGCCGATGTCAGTTTCAGACACATTTTGGTGGTATTAACTTTCTCAGTATTATAAAGGTATTCAATTACCTTCCAACTTACAATTCCATCAGAAGTGGTCAAATTGTATTTCAACAGGTTGTTCCGAATACTTTTGATAAGATGAGGAATATCGTACATTCCATGTATGGATTTCTCTTTGTAAATAAAGCTTTAGTTTTTTTTCGTGAAGATTAAGTTTGCTAAATAAACTACTATTTGTAGATTCTTGATCACAGCAAATAGCTCTTACATTCAGTTTCATCTCTGCGCATATGTCAAGACAATTATATACCTCAATCTCAAGCTGTTTCATAAGTATATTACTTGGGCAAACGACATGATATACAATATGCTTAAAATTTCCACATAAACTGCGAATCATAAAAACGCACGCAGACTTAGGGTATATATTTGACCTTTGATTTCTTCCATAATCAACAAAACCTTCAATTTTGTCCTTGAATTTATTGTACCTTAGATTCGCCTGAAGGCTCATTTCATCAAAAATAATAATTTATTTTTCTTTTGGTGAAAATGTTGCGGTTATTTTCTTTATCTCTAATACATTCCTGTTCAATCCTGGAGATAGACTTTTAATCTTAATCCATCTATGTAAAGAAGATGGGTGCGGCAAATGTAATCCAAGTTGATCTCGTAGAAAGCTGTAGCCGGAAAACGAACCGAAAAAAAAAGTACTGTGAAACCCTCTTCTCTTCTTCGGTGTATTCTCTTGTACTCTGGAATAGAATGAGCTTCAAAAATGTCTTTGTATTTTGATTAACATCAATCAATAAATCAATTTTCTCTTGAATAGGCTGCTTTCATGCATCTGTGCCTTTTTTTTATCTGCTTTTAAGCGACGATATTTTGTCAACAGTTTCTTTTTTTTCAATTTTTCATTTTCTTTCATCTTTTTATTCAACCCATTATTTGATTTCTTAAGTTTGTTTATTCTCTTTATATAAAAAGACTACCTTTTAAGCTGAGTCTCACAGTTTACGCAATTAAATTCTGCGTTTTCATTGAATCTTGTTCTTGATAACGTTTTTGAAGCTAAGTTCAATTCTTCTTCTGAAACTTCTACACTTATTGCCATGGAGTTTAATCTGGTTTCTTTGTGATTTGTATAGGTTAATAAAGCCTTGCTAGGATCAAAATATATCGTATCGTCATCATCATTACCAAAAGAAATATTCTCAGTTTGTTTCAAAAATAGAGACCGATAAGCAGTTTGTTTTAAATATTTTTTCCCAATGTTATTATTTTCAAAGTGCTTGCTGCATATCCGCGGTCTTTTCAAATTTTCTATTTTGTCCCGAGACTCCTCTACTAAGGCTAACCATTGCAGTCCCTTTTTTGGGAAAATGAAATAATTTTCTATCTGGAAAATCGTTGAATGTTGCACCACAAAGGGAAATTATACATTTGTTTCTTTTCCAGGACATCTTTATGTATATGTGTATATAGTAATTAAATAAGCCTGAAAATCAAACTTATGTTTGGTAAATAGTTTGCTGGTGATGTAATCTGAATCCCTGAAATTCCAATCGATGCGTCTTAACGTAATTCAGTGCTAAATAAAATCGCTCAAAAAGTACTTGAAATATTTTCAAGTAATATTAAAATATAATAATAATAATAATATAATAAAAAAATATAATAACAATAAAATAAAAAAAAAAATTTTTTACGTAAAAAACAACAGTTTATTTTATACTTACCCAACCCCAACATATAATAACGTTCAATAAACAATCAATCGATTCGATAAACTACACAACAATTAAATCAAGCACTTTTTTATTTATTCAACAGAAGTCACTTTTCCATTCAAACACAGAATGCAAAGATATGTATGGCAAAAATGAACCAACACTAATGAACGCCAGAAGGGGAAAGAAGCGAGCGAAAAATAAAAGACGAATTATGTCTAAGACGACGTTGCGGAATTAAGAGAGAATTATAACCGCATTTCTTGCTATCAGAAATGCGATTATATAAGGACAGATGGCGATCGAGGCAAGGCAGTTGAGTTTTGAACCGCACGAAGAGATTGGAAAAGTGATAATAGGCGAAGTGGTAATTTTGTGATAAATTGAAAGTTGAGAGTTACCAAGAAGAAGTAATTAGTTTGGATTTGTGTATTAAGTAATTGAAATGAGATAAAGTGATTTGAGAAGAAAGAGACCTTGTAAGAAAAGAATTTGCGAAGAACAGTATAGTGTGAACTTGAATTGTTCTATAGACTAGAAAAATAAAGAAATAATCTCACAGAATAACGTTTTATCTACTCGAGCTGTAGCTCGCATATTACATTGGTGTCAGAAGTGGGATAAAACTTATTCTGTGAACAACTAGTTCCGTGGTGTGAAATTGCACAATAAAAAAAAAAAAAAAAAAAACGATTTCTGTGTTGAGTTAATTAGTTGCGCAAAATGGCAAATTGGGAAAACTAACTACAATTCAACTAAAGGCAGAACTCAGTAAGCGAAATCTCGACACAACTGCGGGAAAAGATGCCCTACTGATGCATCTGGAAGAAGCAATAAAGCAGGAAGGTGAAAATCCGCATGACGTAGAGTTTGACGTGGAAGAGGAACCAGCAAGTACAGTAGCCGACCCGGGTATAACAAGTCTACTCCTGCAACTTAAGTCAGTCATGGACGAACAAAGGAAAGCAATAGAAGACCAAAGGAAGTCTCTTGAACTTAAGCTTGATGACTAAAAAAAATCTCTAGAACTTAAGCTGGACGAACAAAAGAAAGCAATGGGCGAACAAAAGAATTCTCTAGAACTTAAGCTGGACGAACAAAAGAAAGCAATGGACGAACAAAAGAATTCTCTAGATGCTCTGGAAAGCAAACTTGATGAGCAAAACAAGAACTTGGAATCCAAATTCGAAGCGATCGAAGAGAAAATCGAGAAGGTCGAGACGCAACTCGAAAAAGTCGAAACTAGATTCGATCAAAACTTTGAGAAACATGAAACTCAGTTCGGGAAGATAGAGACTCAGTTTGAAAAAGTAGGAAAGCAAGTCGAAAATCTTGCTAAGGAACTCAGCAACCTGAAGAGGCAAGAAGTACGGTAATATTCCACTGACGGTCTGAGAAGAAAGGAGATGCAGCCTCCTATCTTCGATGGTCAAACATCATGGACAATTTATAAGAGGCAATTAGAAGCGGCCGCAATGACCAATAGCTGGGACGATGAAGAGAAGTCTATTGTACTCACGCTTGCACTGAGGGGTCCAGCTGCGGAGCTCTTGCAGACCATCCCGGAAGATAAACAGCAGAACTACGACTCTCTGGTTCAGGCTATCGAGATGCGGTTTGGGGATGAACACATGCAGCAGGTGTACAGGGTTCAGCTGCGTAGTCGAGTCCAAAAAAGGGGGGAAACGCTCCAACAGTTGCAAGCGGATATAGAGCGACTAGCCCATCTTTCATACCCTAAAGCCGGTGAGGAGCTTATCAACGAAATGGCGGTGGAAGCTTTTATTCAGGCCATAGAGGACGGACAACTGCAAATGCCTCCCCGAGGCATTGGCATTCGCTTTGTCAATGAAGGCTGCGGACCAAGCATAGCAGGGAATACACCGTGTCAGGGAAATGTCCGTCGTGGAATGCTCATGCCAGAGAACAGCCGTCATGGATGAAGACAAAGCTCGCGGAAGTCAAATCCGTTGCTGGAATTGCAACCAAACAGGACACCTGCAACGGCAGTGCAGAAGTGCACCTAGACGAGGAAATTGTCCACATTGCGGAAGTAGGAGAAGCAGAGAGGAAGCATCCTGTCGTTCAGACTTCCCAAAACCAGCAATCGGGAAATGCGTAGGGACCAACTTCGCGGGGCAGAAGTAGGTTACTGGAATCGAGGCCCCCCAGGACCACCATTCAAGTTTCGCAAACCAAACGGGGTAACAAGAGCCTGACAGTGGAGGCACTAATCAACAAGAAGAAGTGCGTAGCCACCATCAACACAGGTGCCACTGCCTCCATTGTAAGAAGAGATATCGTCGGAAGCTCATGGCTGCACAACACCAACAGCTACTGCCTGAAGACTACAACAGGGGAAATGGCGAAGGTGTTTGGAGAAGTTCGTCTTACCATTACTCTGGCGGGACTGATGTTCTGCCATGCGTTTCTGGTGGCAGATATATGCGACGAGTGCATCATCGGAATAGACTTCATGAAAGCAAATGAAGTGATCTTGGACATCGGAATGCAAGTACTGACGTATCGAAATATGAAGATTCCGATGGTGTACGGAAACGAGGATGCCGTAACTCTCAGGACAGTCATCAGCAAAGACGAAGTTTTGCCGCCGTCTTCAGAGACAATCATTTGGACGAAGCTGGAAGGTGATCTTGGAAGCCACCGATTCTACATAGTAGAACCAGACCCAGAGAAGCATTCTCAAGACTACATCGTGGGAAAGACGTTAGTCGAACCAAAGAACACCATGGTTCCAGTGAGAGTTTTGAACGCGAGACCACACACTGTCAAACTAAGGCGAGGGGAGGTGTCTGGAAAATGCACGCCGATTACCGCCGTCGCAACAATATCTGAACGTGATGCTCCAAAACCTCTCCCATCACCTTGGTCAGCGGAAACGAGAGAGACGATTCTCCAGTCCAGTGAGCTGAATCAGGAGCAGCGAACTATGGCAGAGAATCTTATCAATGAGTACGCTGATGTATTTGCCTCACAGGACGGAGAATACGGCCGAATACACCTGGTACAACATCGAATAGACACTGGTGATACTAGACCAATTCGTCAGCCTGCTAGGCGCCTTCCATTGGCAAAGCAGACAGAAGTTGCAGAGATGGTGTCGGCAATGGAGAAAGAAGGTCTGATTGAAAGTTCCAAAAGTCCGTGGGCATCACCGGTTGTACTGGTTAAGAAGAAAGATGGCAACACTCGGTTCTGCGTGGACTGTCGGCAGCTCAATTACGTCACCAAGAAAGACAGCTATCCTCTGCCACGGATTGACGACACGCTGGACACACTATCAGGAGCCCAATGGTTTTCCACCCTCGACTTGAAGAGTGGCTACTGGCAGGTACAGATCCATCCAGAAGACTGGGAGAAAACTGCCTTCACCGCAGGAAATGGGCTATGGCAATTCACGGTAATGCCATTCGGGCTGTGCAATGCTCCGGCGACTTTCGAGCGCTTGATGGAATGTGTCCTGCAAGGGTTAACATGGAAAACCTGTTTGGTGTACTTGGATGATGTCATCGTCGTAGGGAAAACGTTTGCGCAACACCGAGACAATCTAAGGGATGTGTTTCAAAGGCTTCGAAGTGCCCACCTGAAGCTCAACCCCAAGAAGTGCGCCCTGTTTAGATCGGAAGTCAAGTACTTGGGGCACATAATTTCAGCAAAAGGAGTGAGAACCGATCCAGAGAAGGTCGAAGCGGTGAAAAACTGGCCATTCCCCAAAGATAAACACCAACTAAGGAGCTTCCTGGGCCTAGCCACCTTCTACAGACGCTACGTGAAGGATTTTGCCGGGATCGCAAAGAGCCTGCACCAGTTGACGGAAAAGGGAAAACAATTCAAATGGTCAATTGAGTGCGAGAAGAGCTTCAAGGCACTTAAACAACGGCTATACGATGCCCCGATACTAGCTTACCCCACTCCCGGGGAAACGTTCATTGCGGATGCAGATGCTAGTAATGTCGGGGTAGGAGCCGTACTCTCCCAGGAGCATGATGGCCAACAGCGTACTTCAGCAAGGTGCTCTCTAAGCCAGAAAGGAACTACTGCGTGACAAGGCGGAAACTTCTAGCTTTGATTTTGGCTACGAAGTATTTTCACAAATACCTCTATGGGAGGAAGTTCGTTCTTCGCGCAGACCATGCAGCCTTAAAATGGCTATTACAGTTAAAGAGTCCTGAGGGTCAGGTCGCAAGATGGATCGAAAGGCTGCAAATATACGACTACGAAATACAGCATCGTAAAGGAAAACTCCACTCTAATGCGGATGCACTGTCCCGGCGACCATGCAGAACGGGTTGTAAACATTGTGCGCGTCAGGAAGAACGGGAGCTGGTTTCCATCCAAAGATTGAGAGCCGAATCTATCGCCGGCTGGAGTGTAGATGAGATCCGGAACGCTCAGAAGGAAGACCCGGATATCGAGCCGATTCTGGCCTTGAAGGAGAACATGGAGAAGCCGGATCATCAGAACATCTCTCACAGAAGCCAGACCTTAAAGGCATGTTTTGCGCAGTGGGACTCCCTCCATATCCAAGAAGGTGTTCTGAGAAGAAAATGGGAATCCTCCGACGGAAAGTCATTTGTAATGCAGCTTGTCGTGCCGCGGACTAGGGTCAAGGAGGTGTTACAGGAAATGCATGGCGGGGCGTCCGGAGGCCACCTGGGAGTGAATAAGACGCTAGAAAAGGTACGAGAACGTTTTTATTGGTTAAAAGCGAAGGAAGATATCGAAGACTGGTGCAGAAAATGCGACGTGTGTGCAGCTAGCAAGGGTCCGAGAATCAAAACTCGAGGTAAGATGCACCAATACAACGTGGGAGCACCTTTCGAACGAATCGCCATTGACATCGCAGGGCCCTTTCCGGAAATCGACAATGGTAATCGGTATATTCTCGTAGTAATGGACTACTTCAGTAAGTGGCCGGAAGCGTTTCCGATCCCTAACCAGGAAGCCAGAACCGTGGCGGAGCAGATCGTCTACAATTGGGTGAGCAGATTCGGTGTGCCCTTGGAATTGCATTCTGACCAAGGGCGGAATTTCGAGTCAAGAATCTTTCAGAGATGTGTCAACTACTCGGAATCAAAAAGACACGGACAACCCCGCTTCATCCACAGCCGGACAGTATGGTGGAGCGTTTCAATAGGAATTTGGACGAACATCTCTCGAAGGTCGTAGGTGACTACCAACGGGATTGGGACCGACAGATTCCCTTGTTTTTGATGGCCTATAGAAGTGCCGTGCATAGCACTACTCGACATACGCCGTTCGAAATCTTGTTTGGTGGAATAGCTCCTTTACCCAGTAAGGTGAAATTTGGATCTCCTACCAATGAGCCCAGAAATGAAGAAGAGTACGTGGCGGACCTTAGGGAAAGGCTTAGGGACATACACCAAAGGACCAGAAGCCAGGTTAAGATAACGAGCGACCGCATGAAGACCAGGTATGATGCCAAGGCAACAACGTCAGGATTCCAGGAAGGAGATCTAGTGTGGCTGTATAATCCCCATCGCCAAAAGGGGAAATCACCTAAATTGCAGCAGAACTGGGAGGGTCCCTACAGAACCAAGGGCCAAAATGAAAGTGGTTCATGTGGACCGACTGAGTCGATACAATGGCCGAAGTGAGGACGCACTTGTACCGGACGAACAAGTCTAAGAGGGGGGCAGTGTAACATAATGTAGCATAATAACTACGCTCCAAAAGTATGCAACACATTCCGAAGTATCTTTGCATCGAGGTTCGTGTCCACAGTAAGAGGCGAATTATGTCTAAGACGACGTCGTGGAATTAAGAGAGAATTATAACCGCAAGAGATTATTGGCTGCAGCTGTAATCTTGGAATTATTACATCAGAATTTCTTGTTCCAGTGGTCGAAGAATTTGCTAGAAGTTTCTGGCGATCAGAAATGCGAGTATATAAGGACAGATGGCGATCGAGGCAAGGCAGTTGGGTTTTGAACCGCACGAAGAGATTGGAAAAGTGATAATAGGCGAAGTGGTAATTTTGTGATAAATTGAAAGTTGAGAGTTAACAAGAAGAAGTAATTAGTTTGGATTTCTGAATTAAGTAATTGAAATGAGATAAAGTGATTTGAGAAGAAAGAGACCTTGTAAGAAAGAATTTGCGAAGAACAGTATAGTATGAACTTGAATTGTTCTAGACTAGGAAAATAGAGAAATAATCTCACAGAATAACGTTTTATCTACTCGAGCTGTAGCTCGCATATTACAATATATAGAATATTTCAACATCAATTAGCCTACCAAACAACAACAACTAATACAACAGTCACATCAGCAGCAGCAGTTTCAACAAATACAGCAGGAGCTAAATGTATTTACAAGGAGGTACAACCTTGAGAGTACAATTGTCAGCTGGGTCATTAATTGGGGGCAGGTTGGGACCCTCAATAGCATTATCAGCATTTCTGCCATCAGACGGCTTTAAAGCAGGGTAAGCAAAAGATGGTGAAGGTGAAGGAGAGACAGTGATCGGAGATCTCACGAAGTGCAGTCGAGATGGAACGTAATACTCTTTGTTCATTGTGTTGGGGCAATGGTTGTTAATTCTTTTGCCTTGACTGTTGGGGTTTTTGGTGTTGCGGTTTTTGGTGTTGCTGTTTCTGTTGGTTGCTGACGGTTTTGTCGATTATGTTCTTCTTCCTTTTGTTGGTGAAGCTGTTGATCATGGTGCTGATGTGTAATAAATATTACACATGAGGATCAACATATGTATCATCCTTCTTTATACTTATTTTGCATCCTTGATGTAAATGAGTTTTACTGTTATAAATCTTTTAAATTTGATTTTAAAAAAAGGTAACTTTAGTGATATCGGTGTTGAGCCAAACAATTGTGACTGGAGGCCTTATCTCTCACTAGAAGATAACGACCTTTTCTATAAGTTTTATCGGGTTATTAATTACTTAATCTTTAGATTTGTCCCCGTTGTTTGCGTAAAAAACATTCCGGTTGATTCTTGTCCTTGCGATAACGAAATAACTCGCAACTTGAAAATTCTAAAGAACAGAGCTTATAGGAGACGGCGTTGTAATTTGGCAAATGAAGACTACAGTGTAAAGTCTGAATTCAAAAGCTCCCTTTAACACGCGTACCTGGTTTATATAAACGATATACAGAGTAGTGTCAAATATATGCCGAATAAATTTTGGCAATTCATCAACTCTAAAAACAAAAATAATGGTTATCCAGCTTCACTGTCTTTTAACGGATAGTCAGCTGATTCTTCCTCTTCCATTTGTAATAATTTTGGAGTATTCTTTCAGTCTGTCTATTCAAAAGAAGACTCTGTTATTGATGAATCCCCCCTACCTTGGGGATTCTTCCACTAACATTTTTAATAATATTGAATTTTCGGAAAATGATTGCTTAAGCCTGGCCCCGATGGCCTACCTTCCGGGTCCTTAGTAAAAGTGCCGCTCAATTGCACAAAATTATATTATTCACGGTTTGAATCCTGATGTCAAGAATCACATATTTATTTTGCATTAAATAAATAAAAAAGTCGATCACTTGCGAAAGCTAAGACAACTCTACTGTGAAGGCATAACACTGGCACTAGGGTGTTCATATGGCCAAAATGCGACTTGATCGTGATGATGACATCAGGAGGATGGAAAGAAATACAGTGAATCATAAGCAACGATAATAATAGCGAAAAACAAAACAGAATACTCCCAAGTTATCTGGACAGCCACCCTTGGAGTCTACAGAAACTTAATACCACCTGAGTTTCAAACCACACCACTCTGTCTTTCTCTCTGTCTCTTCCTTTCCACAAAAAAACGTACGTGTTCTAAAAAAAATTAGTATAAGGGTATTCATATCCCCTTTAACACATGCAAATTATAAAAAAAAAAACAGTGGTGATATGAAGAAAAAACACATGCTATGCAACGTCTACGGAGTGTCGAACCTTCAGCTACCAACCCAAAGCCTCAACAAAAGTGATCTTTACGGGAGCTCCACTCGTCTAAAGGGTTTACTAATGCAACCATACTGCAATATTTCCTCAAAACTACTCATAGGCCTAGACCACTGCCATTTAGGTCTACTCTTTGAGACAGTTCATCTTAAAGATGGAGGACCGTATGCCATCAACACCAGGTTAGGATGGGTAGTATTTGGCCTAACCAAGAGGACTACTTCAATGAAGCCGTCGTGTTTACTGGTGAGTTCTACGACTGAGGATGCATTGCACAAAATTTCGATACCGAAAGTTTTGGAGTGCGGCCAGCACCCACATTGGAAGCCGAAACCGACTTGTGTGCCCGCAGTATTTTAGAGTCAACCACCACTAAAGTCGGAGGTAGATTCCAAACCGGACTCCTCTGGAAGAGCGATGCTATAGAGCTGCCAGATAGCTACACCATGGCTAGAAGAAGATTAGTCAGAATTGAGCGCAAAATGAAGCGTGACGAAGCGTTTGCTGTCGCTTACAACGATATCATCACAAGCTACGTTCATGAAGGTTACGCCCGTAAGCTGCAGCCAGCTGAAGCCGCCATTGTTGGACCAAGGACGTGGTATCTTCCACATTTCGCCGTTAGGAACCCCAACAAGCCTGCCAAGCTACGCTTAGTTTTTGATGCTGCTGCAACTGTTAATGAGATATCGCTAAACTCATGTCTACTGAAAGGAGCACAGCAGTACCAGCCGATGTCGTCAGTACTCTTCAACTTTCGTGTGGGTGCCGTTGCCGTATGTGGAGACATACGCGAAATGTTCCATCAAGTACTGATCCAACCGGTGGACAGACATTCGCAGAGGTTCCTTTGGCGTGACGGAAGTGATAGCCAAGCACCGGACGTATACGAGATGATAGTAATGACATTTGGAGCCGCTTGTTCGCCATGGGCGGCCCAAAACGTCAAGACCATAAATGCCATGGAACATAGTAACCACGACCCTCGAGCTGTTAAAGCCATCTTCAAGCCATCAATAACGCAAAGCAAGTGCGTGAAATCCATAAAGATGCCGGGTTTGAACTATGCAACTTTACCTCAAATTCAACAGAGGTCATAAGCGCCTTGATCGGGAGCGAGAAAACATCGACAGCTGAAGCTAGCCAGGAAGCCGAAGGGAGCCTAACGACGGAGAAGGTGTTGGGTATGTTTTGGCAACCCCTGAGTGACAGCTTCAGGTTCCGGTTGAAGTTTCATCGTACGGACCAAGAAATTATCGCCGGGACGAGGTGCCCTAATAAAAGAGAGTTGCTGAGCGTCATCATGTCAGTCTTCGACCCATTGGTATTTTTATGTCATCTTCTGATTGGAGCAAAACTGGTGATGCGAGAAGTCTGGAAACACGACTTGCGCTGGGATGAGCTGTTGCCCAGGAGTATCAACGTAGTGTGGGTCAGATGGTGTCAGCAGATGAGCCGAGTGGTAGACTTCAGATTCCCCGGTCCTACTTCAACACAGTACCAAAGTATCTTCAACTTCTCATTTTTGTTGACGCCAGTGAAGTAGCATTTGCCGCCGTTGCGTACTGGAGGACGATCAATGATAGAGGAGGGATCGCTGTAGCATTTGTATGTGCCAAATCGAAGTGTGCGTCGTTGAAGACGCTGACCATTCCGCGTCTGGAACTACAAACTGCCGTTCTTGGGAAACGTCTCATGCAAACAGTAACAAAAGAACATTCACTTACTGTAGAGCGATGTGTTCTCTGGAGCGATTCAAGGACGGTGATAAAGTGGATCGAGTCAGAAAGTCGTCGCTACAAACCCTTTGTAGCGCACAGGATCGCAGAAATCCTAGCCACAACAGAGGTATCTAATTGGAGATGGATACCTACCCAACAGAATGTCGTCGACGAAGCCACTCGGTTGAACAGCCAAACCGATTTCACTCTGGTAAAGGGGACCTGATTTCCTGTGGAAAGATGAAGACAGTTGGCCCACTGGCTCTGCCAATGTCAGCACACTTGAAGAAGATGAAGAAGAGCTTTGCCCAAAGTTCGCCCTACTTACCGTGAGTTGTAACTTCATTGATTTTAACCGTTTTTCTTCCGCCATTAAGCTTAAGCGTATAATTGCGTGGGTCATCCGCTTTACTGTCCTCCTTCGTCGTTTATACGTCCGAAAAGGGACTAATGAGTTGACTGCTGCTGAGGTCAATAACGCCGAAGCTGTGTTATGCCACCAAGTACAAACTGAGAGTTACGCCACCGAGCTGAGCCAAATTGTAAAGGGTCATAGCTTGTCCAAAGACAGTTCTTTGCACCAACTACTGCCATACATAGAAGAAGAGGGTATTCTACGTATTAATGGTCGCATTGACGCGGCGAGCTGGCTACCATACGATGTAAAACGCCCAATAATACTACCGCCTGACCACGTCTTCACTGGTTTGGTCGTGAGCCATTATCATCGTCAAATGAAGCACCAAAACGTTGAAGTGACTATCTGCGAAATTTGCCGCAAGTTTTGGGTTCCGCGCCCGAGGCAAGTTATGCGCAAGGCCGTCAGCGGTTGTCCGGTGTGTAGGATAACACGAGCAGCACCTGTTACACCTTTGATGGGACCTTTACCCGAAGATCGATTAACTCCATTTGTGAGGCCATTTTCCTATACGGGGTTGGACTATTTCGGTCCGCTTACGGCAACAATTGATCGCCGTACAGAGAAACGGTGGATGGCTCTATTTACCTATCTCGCTATTCGGGCTATCCATCTGGAAGTTGTCTTCGATTTATCGACGGACGCTTGCATCCTAGCCGTCCGCAACTTCATCAATTGTCGAGGAGTGCCGGTAAAGATTCGCAGTGACAACGGAAAGAATTTTGTGGGAGTCGACAATGAGGCAAAACGATTCTCTGGGGTGTTTGATTGTTGGCGCATTCAGAACGAGCTGTCATCGAAGGGCGTCGAATGGATGTTCAACTGCCCCAACACCCCATCCGAAGGAGGTGCTTGAGACCGCCTGGTACAGTGTGTAAAGAAGGTCCTGCGATATACACTGAAAGAGATCTCGCCCCGGGAGCACACGCTACAGTGTCTCTTGATTGAAGCTGAAAATGTTTTGAACTCACGATCCTTGATACATCTGCCTGTTTCTGCCGACCAAGAAGAGCCACTCACTCCGAATCACTTTCTGCTCGGTACAGCCAATACCGCGCAGACACCTAGTGCGTCCGATGCCTTTGTAAAGCTGTGCACTCTACGCAAGCAGTGGCGAATCGCACGGCAATTGCGGGATCACTTCTGGAGACGTTGGATTGCAGAGTATTTGCCCACCTTAAAACGTCGAGCAAAATGGTGTCGGAAGACCACGCCGTTGAAGGAAGGAGACCTGGTCTTCATATGTGATCCGGATCTGCCAAGAAAGCAGTGGTGCCGTGGAAGGTTAGAACGAGTCCACCCAGGAGTTGATGGTACGATCAGACGAGCAGATGCCCGTACGTGCACGGGAATCTTACGCCGCCCTGTGTCTAAATTGGCCGTTTTGAGCCTGGATTATGGTGAATCAGCATGATTCACGGAGGAGGGGATGTGACAAAACGTTGCTACTGGCAGCACTGCCGCCGAACAAAACATATAGTAGTCTCGCTCACACCGTAGTCTGCGTCTCTTCCGTCAAATGTCAGTTTTCGCTGTTCTCATTTTACATCGTCAATTCAACTCAAGCGGGTAGAGTGCAAACTGCGGTAAGTTTTATGTTAAATATTCTTTGTAACCAACTAATGTATTCAACTTTATATCGTAGAAATAAAATCTTCCTTGAAATCGTGCTGTTTTGTTTCGAGGGGATTCATTTCAAATTCACCCGCAGACGTAGTGGCAAGAAACCACACCACTTGTTTATGATCCTTTAAATAAGAAGTAAACCAGTTATGAATAAATCCTCTGAAACCCGCATTATACAGTTTATTTAATAACAAGGTATGGTTCACCATATCAAAAGCCTTAGTTATGTCAATAAATAGACTAGAAGGGATTTGAGAGGTATTAAGATTATTATATAACTCCCCAATCAGCTTTAGCAATGCACTTTCAGTCGATCTACCGCTTCTAAAGCCGAATTGAGAGTCGCTAAAGAAGTGATTCCTATCTAAAAAGGATAGCATTCTAGATTTTATGCCTTTTTAAAAAATTTTCGAAAAAACTGACAAAAGGGAAATGGGACGATAGTTATTTAATGTCATAGTAAAACCTTTTTTGTAAAGAGGTATTGCAACTGCTGTTTTTAGAGAATCAGGAAAAACACCTTTACGCACACAAAAATTAAAAATAAAACATAGAACATCAGAAATCTGGAAACATACATTTTTCAATAGCATGCTTGAGATATTATAAAAAGAAGAGGAATTAGATGTTTTAAGGGAAACTATAATTTTTTGAATTTCAAGTGAAGTAAACTCTTCAAAGAAAAAACTTTCAGATTAAAAACTCGATTCTATTATGCTATTTTCGCAATGAAATGTAGAATTGCCATCATACGAAATACTATGACAAGAACCTATTTCCGAGAAGAAACTGTTGAACAAATTGGCAAATTGTAAAAGCTCAGAAATAGTAATATTGTTATTGTTTATAACAATATCTAACCTGGAATTTTTTTGTTAAGTATTTCATTAACAACCTGCCACTCTTTTTTAGAGTTCCCCATACTTCCAGCCAATTTATTGCTAAAATAACTATTTCTGCAAATAGGTATTTCAGCTTTTACCTCGCGACAGATCCTATTATAGTATTTCTTAAGCCTATCATTATTAGGATATCTCTTAACTAATAAACAGAGTTGTTTTTTCTTTTTAATTTTCCTTAATAATGAGATAGACATCCACTGTTTCAGGCATTTTAATTTGTTATTTTTCTTATTTTGCCTCTTACAACAGATCACACAGCATTTTCCGAATGCTGCCCAGCCTATTCGGACGCGACGGAAGATTTCGCATGTTTGGTTGTCTCTGGCGATTTTTATTGGCCGAGATAGATATACTCGTATACTTGCTCTAGCCACCAAGTTTGTCATAAATTTGGTTTTATCAAAATTTATGTTAAGTCCAACACTTTTTGCTGTTTGCTTCAATTCTTTCAACAATTTAAACTGTCAGTTATTATGATGATGTCGTCAGCAAATCATAGATGGTTCAGATATTCTCCATTTATGTTTAAGTGTTTGTTGTGCCAGTTCAACTTTTTGAACGTATATTCCAATACCATCGTAAGGATTTTTGGGGCATAGAATACAATGTATTCTATGAGAGTATTTATTGTTTGTAGGTGGTCATTTGTACCATACCCTCGTCTGAAACCAGCCTGCTCTCGTGTCTGGTAGAAGTCCAATTTTTATTCCAGACGTTTCGTTAATATTTTTGTAAATAATTTGTATAGGTGGGAAAGTAAGCTTATGAGCTTTTTATGGATGATAATTGTAACCACATTATTCCACTTGGTTAGAATATGGCTCTTTTCAAAACACAGTTTTAGTAAGCTAGCTATTTCTTGAAGGAGTATCTTACCGCCTCTATTGCAATTTAATCCTCTCCTGGCGATTTATTATTTTTCATCTCTGAGAGAGTTTCTAATTTCGTCAATAGTTATATTTGGCATATCTTCGGAGCCAACGTTGACAAGGTTGTCCTTGTTATGATGGTGTTGGCATTGCTATTCCTTTTTTATAGAGGCCCTTATAAAACTATGTGCTATTTTGAGCAGTTTTTCTTTGTCTGTAGTTTATTCTCCTATTTCGTTTTTAAGTTTAAATATTGTACTTCACCCTTCAGCTAATGTTCTTCTCACTACTTTCATGCTTTTGTTTTCTTCGATTGTTTGCTGAATTCTTTCGGCGTTTTGTCTTCTTATATCCTTACGTATTCTATATCTATATCTTCATCTTCATCCGGACACTCCGGGCAGGATGGTGAACTGTCATGTCCAAATCCAGGTAACCGCCATGAACGGACAAGAACTGCGTAAGATGGTATACACCGGGCTCTGCTGTGGTGATATTTCCTTTTCCGACTACTCGAGGGTTCAAAATTTTGGAAAAAAATTTAAACAAACATTTACAGGACAGTCAAGCACGAGCTATAGTAGCGATCGGTCGAGCTTTCGATATATTCCCACAGTGTCTCTCTAACTACCAAAATACCGAAGCGTCGCGCCATTTCCCTTGAGGATACAATATCCTCAACGAGCAAAATGCTGCGTCGTGGTAATTCGTTTATGCCTCTTCAACTGCACCCTGACACCGATCTTGGGGAGGACATGTGCACCAATGAAACTGACAATATAGTGCCAAAAAAAACTTCAATTCCCACAATTAAAATTCTCCAAAAAAACTATGAATTCGTGCATAATTTCTTTAAAGAACTACAAATAAGTGACTACAGCATTAAAAAAATGTCGATAGGCATTAAAGTTTTTTGTGAATCAATTGAATCTTTCAAAACTGCTATTAATGCGTTGAAGGTCCAAAAATGCCAATTTTTCTCGCATAATCTTAAATGCGAAAAATCGTTCAAAGTGGTTCTGTTCGGTCTTGATGAACACCCGTCGGACTCTATAAAAATGAACTAATTGCGCTCGGTCTAAAGTGTAAAGATATCAAAATAATTAAAAAACAATATGATAAATACGTCGAGTTTTTTACATAGTTTACTTCGAGAACGGTTCTATTCGTCTTGCCGTTCTACGGAAAAAAATAAAATCAATTTTCCGTACTCATGTAAGATGGGAATTCCAATGGCGTGTTAAGAAAAATATAACTCAATGCCACAACTGCCAAATATGGGTTCATGGCGAAAGACACCGTAACGTCAAAACGTTTTGTGCAAACTGTTCCGGCAACCATAAAACTAATTCGAGCACATCCATTGGTGTATCCAAATGTGCAAATTGTGGTGACAATCACAAATCAACAGACGAAATATGCTAAAGTCGCATGGATTATTTGGAAATTGTTGGGAGAAAATCTCAAAAATCATCCCAAAAGCGTGCTCCCATTTGTTTTTTCTGCTCACTTTTTAGTCCATCGTGTCACTCACACATACCCTTGTTTACCTTCACTGCAAAAAAGACACACAAAAAATATTTTGTGCGACTGCGGTCACCGAGTTCTGATGCCGACACGTTGGTAGGATGGATATGGAGTATCTGTACAGATCGTATATATATATGTGCAAATGGTTGGGCTTATGTTGTGTGCTTGTTATTTTGTCTGTATGTATGCACATTATTTTTAGCACTTGATTAAATAAATAAAAACTCTGTAAACTTGGTGGACACAAATTTGCTCTGAAAATGGGTATGAATATGAGTTTTGCATACTGCATTTTATATTTATGCCCTTATAATAACTGATCACTGCTCTTGGCCTACTTAAGTGAAGGTGAGTAATCTTCGAAATTATTATAAAAAAACTAACTAACTTAACAAAATAATCATTAACTTAAATTAGGTTAGTATTAAATTGAAGTTAAATTACCTTAATCATTACATACATTGAACCAATTCGGAAAATGTACATATATTTGTTACATTCTTTGATTATATTTTCTTTTAAGTTAGATGCAAAAGGTAGTTTTCGAAAGTATTCGGAAAATATTTGTACATGAAGACGGCATACTTGAAAATATTTTTCCGAAGGCCATAAGAGAACCGTATTTTCTTTTGAATTTTCATATTCTTTTAATTTTATCAATACTTCCGTTAGATCGAAATTGTGTTTGTCCTTTGACATTTCTTGAGCAGAATTTTCACAGATTTTGTTCATTTTTTTTATTGTTTTAAAGATGCAATATCCGGCAAAGTATCTTGTAGCTAGGTCGTTGACCTGCGGTACCTTGACTGATATTGCGTCTTCATCTGGTGGATTAACTGTATTGTTCGTATTCATGTTATTTTCGAATCATTTCTCATTCTTAAGAATGTCGTGATTTTGTGATAGCTCTTGGGTAAGTATTATTTGTTCTTTTGCTCTGTAAAATAGCATTCCATCCACCTGTAGATATTCCGAATCGTCTTCTTCGCAGTTGGAACATTTCGATTTGAATAAAATTGTATCGATATAACTTTGGCTAGCAGGGAGTTAAATTCGGAAACATTTGGATTACTTTTATTAATATTCCGCGCTCTTATTTTACCAAATAAAATCTCTAACGGATCTTGATTAAATTTATTTAAATATAATAAAAAAAAAAGTGGAGGCACTCTCGATATACTGTAATAACCAAATAATAAACAATTGGCTAGAACACATGCTTACAAACCGCATTGTCACAGCTTCACTGGGAGACGAAACAAGAAGGGGAACAGCCCGTACGGGAACACCACAGGGGGGCTTGAAACTGAAACAGGTCCACTGGATATACGAATGCGTAATAAAACCTATCATATTCTAAGGTGTAATTGTATGGTGGCCAGTGATGAGCAAAAAGTATGCAAGAGACTTGCTAACTAAGGTGCAACGTATGGTCTGCCTGGGTATTACAGGAGCACAATCCTCAACACCAACCGCGGCCATGGAAGCGATACTAAACATTCTACCAGTGCACCTCGAAGCGAAGAAGATTGCCGGCATTTCAGCCTCACGGTGGTGCAAATACGGGACATCGAAAAATCACCGAAATGATATGAGTAATGACACCACTCATCGATTGCCCCAGTGATGTTGTTGGAAAATCGTATACGTTCCCCAACAACTTCGAAACAATTTTCCCCGCAAGAGAATATTAGACATATGAAAAAACGACAAGAAACGAAGGTGTACCGGGTAACGAAAAGGCAGACGAACTAGCAAGGAAAGGAGCAGGCAACACAGAACTGAACCCGGATAATACAACTATTAAAACAATAATCACTGAAAAGATACGACAAGAGTTCAATAACTACTGGAAGAATCTAGACACGTGCAAAGTGGCAACACAATTGAGATTGATGGTGAGACTGTTAACAGGGCACATCAATATAGAAGATATAGAACACTTCCTCTTCCACTGCCCTGCTACAGCGAGGCTAAGACTGAAAATTCTGAGATCTCCAAGGATTCCGGATATTACACACCTCAGTAAGAAAGGAATCGGGGATATATTGGAGTTCGCCAGACGAACACTACGATCCCCGATCAATATACGATATAGTTTCCCGTTGATACTACCCATGATCCCTAGACCTAAATCCTCTCAACACATAATTCCCAAAGCACAGCACTATTCCCTACTGTTACATAGTTGAGGGGAACATAACGGGCCCAATGGAGGCCTAAGTGAAGAGCATAAGCTCACTCTCTTAAACCAACCAACCAACCAACCAACCATGATCCATGAATAATGTGTCTTATTCTTAAAACGCTTTCTATTTTTAAGGCCAAGCCTTTGAAACAAAATGATCTATTTCTTGCGTTTGTGGGTTCGATGTTTAATATATAATCCGTCATTTCTTAAAGTTGTAGTTTTTTTCATTCAGATTAAGTTTACTATATAAACTACGATTTGTGGGTCCTTGATCACAGCAAAGAGTTCTAACGGTTAGTTTCAGCTCCGCGCATATATCAAGACAATTATATACCTCAATCTCAAGTTGTTTCATAGGTATATTGCTTGGACAAACGACATTATATAAAATTTGATTAAAATTTCCGAATCATAAAAACACACACAGACTTAGCGCATATATTAGATCTTTGATAATCACGACTTCTTTTTCTTTTGGTGATAATGTCGAAGTTATTTTCTTTATTTCCTCTAGAACATTTATATTTATTCCAGATGGCAGGCTTTTAATCTTAATCCACCTATGTAATGAAGATGGGTGCTGCAAGTGTAGTCCAAGCTGATCCCGTAAAAAGTTGTATCCGGAAGACGAACAGAAAAAAATGCACTGCGAAATCCACTTCTCCTCTTCGGTGTATTTTTTTGTACTCTCAGATAGAATGAGCTTCGAAAATGCCTTAGTATTTTGATCAATACCAAGCAATAAATCAATTTTCTCTTGGATACTCTGCTTTTCACGCACTTGCAGCCTTTTTTTCTTTTAAACCATGAATTCTCTGCAGAAAATTCATTTTGTATTTGCGATTTCCTTTTACTGTTATCCTTAAGCTGTTGTTCAATTTCTTAAGCCTCTCAATTCTTTTAATATAAATAGATTGCCTTTTTATATGAGTCTCACAGTTGGCGCAAGTAAATTCAACGTTATCATTGAATCTTTTTCTTGATAACCTTTTTGAAGACAAGTTTAGTTCTTCTACTGTAACATCATTCGAATCCAGTACTAATTTATTGCAGCCTTAGATCCCGTAGGATCGAAACAAATGAACTCGTCATCAGATATAGCAACACTTCTTTTTAACAAGAAAGAAAGGTAAGCATTTTTTCTAAATATTTCTTTCCAATAAAGGCATTCTTAAAATGTTTGCTGAATATATATAGGGCGTTTTAAGACTTTTTATGTGTTCCCGAGACTCCTCTGCTAAAGCTAGCCATTCATCGTATTTAACTGTTCCTTTTTTAGGAAATGTAAATAATTTTCCATCAGGCAATTCATTTTTGGTCATAGAACAGTGTGCAATTGCGCACTTCGTTCTTTGCCAGTACATTTTTTCCTTGGAGACAATTTTCTTATGCCTTTTAATTTTTTAGTATATGTATGTAATATATATGTATGTTAGTAATTAATCTGAAAATCTAAATGATTGATATTCGAGCAAAATCTCTAAAACCTTCTCTTCATATACAACGCATACGCGTTTACAAAACTTTCATTCATGAAAATTTATTCTTTTGCTGCGGTGGTATGGAAATCACACCGTCATGCATCTTCATCAACATCGTTCGTTTCCATGTCACAACACACGATGAGAAAAAGAACTTTTCCCACACGAGCGAACGGAGTGAGGAAAAAGAAAAAGCTTTATTTGTGGTACTTATTCTGAAAGCTCTCTGTCTGCCGGGACAAGAATATGCTTAATTTTTTTATATGGGCGTGCGACATCTGGGTAGTTTATTCTGTGCTACTATGATTTCACAATTGTGTGGTGCAGGAGTCAACCAAGTAATTTAATTTCAGTTCATTTTATAGCGAAATTTGGAAAACTCTCAGTTGTGAGCCTGTGGAGGGAAAGGTGTAGAAGATGTGCAATTTTTATTAGGAAGGTATGGCACCGATTGGACAAAACAGCTAAGGATATCAGAGTAGAAGATTGCGAGGGCATTGTCGATGGGTAAGATTGCAGAGACGGGATTTATGTTAAGGAGTAAGCTATTGAGTTTGTGGAAATCTGCTTTACGGAAATTAAAGCAGTAAGAGTGTACCGAAACTGGGTTTGAGTTACCGTTGTAGAAAAAGGTTAGAAATTGGAAGATTAAAGTCCCCCAGAATAATGGCGTAATAGCATGGGTCCATGGATTCAATCAGAGGGTCGAGGGCATAAACGGCAAGCTGGTATGACCCAATTGGTTGGGATGGGTGTATGTAACAACACATTATGTAAAGAAAGCGCTTAGGTAGGAAAATCTTGACACTTATAGACTCGAAGTCGGCGGTGTGCGAGCTTTTGAAAAAAGTAGAGTCGTGGCGATTATGTATTGCCAGCAGAGTGTCACGGCATCACGGTTACAATTCCATCAGTGCGGAAAGTGTTGAAAGCAGCAGAGAAAAGTTCGCTGTTGTTTAAATTAGGGGTTAGATTTGTTTCCGTCAAAGCAAAAATGTCGTAGGGGAGATTTTGGGAGTTCAGAAATACATCGCGGGTTTTGGTGTGCAATCCTCTGATATTTTGATAGTAAAAGGACAGGATTTAGGAGCAATTTTTCGGTTGTATGGGTGAGACAGTCGGCACGGCTTCTTTGAAGGTGAGAAGTTCTTTCACCTTCTTGGTGAATGGCTACCATGAAATTAGTTTTCGTCTTGCCTTCGATGCAGACGGAGTCGGGTTTGTTATGGAGGTTAGCAAGGAAGAGTCGGATATTAGTGTAGATTCTATGATCCCTTAATCGAGATAAGGTGTAGCGACTATCGATTGCGTCGGCGGAATTCATGGTAAGTTTTACGACCAGAGGGAGGAGAGGGTCGAGAAAGGGGGGAGAAGAATTGGCCACAGGGTTAGGGTTGAAGGTATTATTAGCACGAAGAGAGGCAGAAGACTTTGAATCCGAGAGGTCAAAGGACACGTGGTTGAGGTTAGACTTGTTTTCTGAGCGAGTGGCAGCAGATGTTTTATATGGAGATGGCAGGAGAGAGGATGGTCAAAGGACACGCGGTTGAGATTAGAATTGTTAAGAGAGTGAGTGGCACCAGATATTTCGGATAGAGATCGGGCTGGAGTGTTAAGAATATGCTATGGCATGAAGTTGGGATATTTGGGAGCGCTCTTAAGATACGAGTAAGGAAGTAATCCCACTTTAAATTGCCAATTAAATAGGGTAGCCCGCCAGGATTATTGCCGGTGCAATGAGGGTGAGGCAGAGAGGATGGATTAGGCTTAGAACTAACGGAAGGTTTGTTAGAGCTAGGGTTTAGAAATAAGTTTAGAGTTATGAGAGTAGGGCTTAAAGTTAGGCTTAGACTTATAGTTAGAATTCTGCTTTTTGTTACCCTTCTTAATCCATTTGGCCATGGTCATCTTGCCCCAGCTGATGGTATCGCCAAGGGAGTTCCAGAACAACCAACTGTATTGCGATGGAATGTTGAACTTGAAGCAACTAGACTTTCTGGAATTGGATGGGGAAATCTTCTGGCAATTGGCTATGGTAACTGCAAACTTCTGGTAAAAAAAGTTCCGTATCCAGGTAACATCGGCATGTTAATGAGCGCCTTTAATGGTAAATGTAGTGTACTCAACGTTTTCCGTCTTGTTGCCCTTACTTAGTTTTTCTAGTCTCGTATTCCATTCAGGGAAAGTCAGTTGTGAAGCTTCAGTTTGTTGGATAAGTGAGGTAGTGGGAGGATTAGCAGTCGAAGATACAGGCGCTAGAGCCGGAGGTGAAAGAGCTCCTGGAGACAGATTAGAACCAGTTTCGTGAATTTCGTGATGTATTGTACAGGCAGGTTTTGCTGGAAGCCGTCCTAATATCATCGAAGATTTCGCATATTGTAAGCCGAGTTACTGTGAATTCATTACTGACCTCATTAATTTTGTGTACCATGTCAAAAAGTAGCGGATCAGGTTGACGGGGAGAAGGTGTGGCTATTTTTGCGGAGTGCTGGAAATGAACTTCCAGGTCAGACCGAAGAGAGTTGATATCATCGTTAATTTTTGTATATGGGGAGGGTTTTATGGTAGATTTTATTTGGCGTTTGAGTTCTTCGAGTTGACAATTTATAGAATCGTACGGGGAACTATTGGTTACAATTTCGGTTAAAGCTGCTAGTTGTTTTTCAATGTTAATAAAATTGGCCTTGTACAGAGAAAAAGAAAAACACGTCTGCATAGTTGGACGGTCGGTCGAAATTGGATTATATTGTCTTGTTAATTGCATTTATCTTTATCTCATATTTGTTAATGGATATATATGTATGTATAAATATTTTCTAAGGGTCACCCAGCCATAATCTATGAGTAGGATACTCATAGATTATGGCTGGGTGACCTATTTTGAAGTGACATTTGACACTATTTTTTGTTATTAAAATGTAAAATGTTACTAATCTTTCTCATTTTAATATCTATTTTGTACTATCTTATAAGTTAAGCTGTATGTATTTTTAATGAGAAATAAATGAATTGAATTGGAAAAACTAAAAATTTACGAACAATAGCGCCAAAACTCTATTTGAAAGGAGAAGCACTTGCTAATGATCGTAATTGTCACATATATCGTTCTTACTACCTCGTCTTAGAGGCAAAAAAAGAATGATATTCTATCGTCATATCGATCAGTGAGAATACAGCAGATCCTTTGCTGGATCACACAATTCGTCGCATTATAAATGTGCTGCCAGATGGAGCATTTTGTGATATCTTTAACACAGATTTCGAAATTATTTTTAAATGAAGTTTCGATGGAAGTTCGGGGCAAGGTTTATATAAACAAAAAGTTACAGATCCAGATGCAACTGATTCTGATATGCTGGTTGCTTCTATTGTGCCACTAAAACTAGCCACAAAATTTGATGACATTGTTGTTTGGAGTAACCTTAGTCCAGCTTCTACTAGGTACTAGTACAAAAAAACAAATACAAATAATAAATAATTAAATAAAATAATGCTCCAAAAGGACATCAAATCAACAACCTCATTCCAACAGAGGCAACAGTGGGTGATGAAAAATGCTTATAGCTCAAAATATGCTTTTGACGATGAGTAACGGAAGGTATGCAGTGCTTTAACGTGAAGTTCTTGTTAAATTTACTACATTTGCAAGGCTACACCGATCAATTTGTTTAAATCAATCTGCTAAGTGAATTCATTCAAATCAATTGAGTAATACTGGTGTTATAGACGTGAACCTTTTCAAAACATAAAAAGACTTATTATGAGTTTTAATCTGAGAAACATGGCTATATCGTAAAAGTTTAGTCGGCAATTAATTCTCCCCTGGCTCGTGAAATACATTTTTTGAGTGCTTAGCTTGCTGACTTCGAGCTGTAATAAAATGCATCTTCAGTCCTTGTAGTAAAATAATCAGTAGGTGGAAGATAATTACATTAAAATCGGTTCAGCCATTCTCAAGTTATATTCTGCAAAACAAACATTAGAAACGTAAAAAGAGCTTATTGTCCTATCTATTGACAGAAATTTTTGACATGTTCGAGGCAGCCCCTGAACATATCCACCCAGTTTTAGCTTTCTATGTGAAATATCTGTAGTATTAGGGAAAAGGTACTTTAGCATAAATCTGCGAACTGGTTGAAACTTATTTTGTCATTTAAAATAATACAGTTGCATTTGGAAAAATTTTTTTTATCTTTTTTGTAGGGGCAAGATCTTCCAGTAAGGAGATCCGAGAAGCAGAGTTCCTTGTTCGCGTTAATCTTCTAAAACCATCAACACATGGTGATGAGCCACACCCTACACGAGGTGTTCCTGCTGCATACTAAATATGGATCTAAGAGGACAACTTGAACAAACATGTAATTCCAGAAATACAACCGGGTCTATGGAATGAAACTCTTCGTTATTGTGTTTTTTAGGTCGTGGGAAAAAAAAAATTACCAATTAAATAATTAAACAAAAAAAGAGTTATGTCGCATTCACCACAATGGATTTAGGTTTCCCAGAAGATCTTCACTCCACTCACAGAGAACGATACCATCATCGATCCCTTAGAAGAAGCTCTGCTACTTCAAGAAGCCGCTCGACTTCAAATTGCTTTACCCCCAGAAGCCATCCTGCCTTTGTCAGCGACTTTAAAATCGCTGACCAAAAGCAACAAACCTGTCTGCTCATAAGAATAAAAAGTTGAAAACCGTTTCCTTCACTTCGAAGTCCGATGATGCGCGTTTCGTTCAAAAAGCACCTCTTTCTCAGCTTCTTCAGCTTCCTTAGATTACCTTCCAAAGTTTCGAAACTCTGCTTAACAATCAAAAAATATCTGAAATTCAGTATACTATTTTCGGTTCAATTCTTAATCTTATGGAAAATAGCATCAAACCGAAATATCGTGGGCCAACTTTTGGATCAGGTTGGTTCACCTTGAATAATAAAGATAAACCTACCGCTGACTGGTTGAAAATTATTATTGCCAACATTTCGCTCTGGGGAGGGGCCTCTTTGAAGGTTGTCGACGAAGAAAATATCACTCGTGACCAAACGCTCACATTCTTGTTAAAAATAAAATTAACTTTCTCCCAGCACAGTCTATAAACAAAGATTTAGTGGAAATTTCAACAATATGTGGATGTTTCAACAATAAATCAATTATAATAATGTTTCAACAAAAAATCAATTATAATTGCCTCTGGATAGCCTACCGCTCCAAATGAAGATATCATTGAGCTAATCAAATACGTAACAAACTGAGCAAACAGACCTTGGGTTGGTACGCTAACGCCCATCCCACCATCCGGGTTTGCAACTTCATTAATAAACGAGATGACTCCCTTCATAATATCCCTATAACTACCAACTTAGAAATTCTGAAAAGGACAATAAACCTACCTTTGTCAACTCAGTCAGAAAAGAGGCGCTAGATCTTACTATCTCAAGCACACCACTTACGGACTACATTCGTAATTGCCACATCTCTGATGAGCTGGGTCTGTTTGGTAATTTATATATCAGATTTAAGTTTGAAGCTCTTCTCAACCCAATCATTTTTAACAGGATCCCCAATCGCACCAATTGGAATCTGTACACAAAAATTCTCAGATGCGAATTTAATTCTTTCTGTTAAGCCATTAACTCTACTTTACGAAGATGCCACAAACATTAGCTCTGAAATCACCTCCGCATCATACATCCAGTTGCCAGATGAAAAGGAGATCTATTAATCATGATGTACTTTGGTGGTCTAAGAGCTAGACTCCCTTAAAAGAAAGATTAGAAAGCTTTTCGATTATGCCAAATGCTCTAATTCATTGTGGGAGTATAAAAAGCTCTTACAACATCGCAATCAGAAAGCATGACCTTGCAACTTCAGTTAGAGTTCAAAAAGCCCTATCAAAAAACTACAGTAATGTTATTGGCTTCCTACGCAAATCTGATGGTAGCTTTACTCAAAGTTACAGCGAAACTCTAGACTTGCTCCTGTAAATCTACTTTCCTGCCTTTAAAGTTATGAACCCACTCGCAACCTCTGTCTATGAACATCTCCATCATCCTCTAAATAGATACATCAGAAGTCTGTCAAAAAAGATGTTATCTTATGTATCGGTCAAATTTGCTATTTCCGCTCAAAAGCCCTTCAAAGTACCCGACAGAGACAGCATCTTTCCCACCCTAATCCAACACAGTATCGATATACTAATCCTTCAGACCAATCAGTCTCACCTTAACGTTCTTGAAGTTGATGGAAAAAATCATAGACCTCAACATACGCAACACCGCCTTAATTCAACACCCACTCAATAACCTCTAATTTTACCAAGCTGGCAAATCAACAATTATGGCTCTCCACTACTTTGCTGACACGATTGAATGGTCTTTGTTGAAAAAAGAAATAACCGTTTGTGCTTTCTCAGACATCTCCGGAGCCTATTTTCAATCCATCAAATCTGCCGCTGATGCCAAAGGCATAGACGTGGCAACTACCAAATAATTCGCCCCATTCTGTGAAGCAAGATTATCTCTACCAAGATCGGTATACTATCGATTACCCTCAAATCCACCAAAGTTTGCCCGCAATGAGGGGCACTATCGACCCTAATATGGTCTATTGTGGTTGACCAACTTCTAAGTAACCTAAGTAACTCTGGCTTCCTTAACTGAAGCTATGCAGATGATCTCATCGTTATAATAAAAGGTCAACAAGAATCCGTCATTATCAGACTAACGCATTAACTTCTCAAAAGAAGCAAAATATGTCTGGGTAACACTAGATCATAAACTCACATGGAAACCTCATCTTGAAAATATGACATAGAAAGCAACCAAGGAATTCTGGTTCTGTTCGAGGCTTTTTGGAAGGAAATCGGGACTAAAGCCTAAAATCATTTATTGAACATACGAGTATCTCACCATCGTCACCCTAATTATTACTTACGCCTCAATTATTGTGTATTGGAAAAAAAAAAGGTGAACAAACTCACTTTCGATCCGCCCTCCAAAAGGTGCCTGTGTTCCTACGGCCTACGGAAAGCTAAAGACATTAAATAAAACTCCTCTGCTATCTACTCCAGCAGTATGCATTTCTGGCTTCATGCCCAAAAAAAAAAAAATCTAAATTACTCCTTAAATGTTATCACCTCGAACCGCCCAAGCAGATGTTTATGCTATCGAGCACCATGCTAGAGATTGTATTAGAAGGAAACTCCGAAGATCAAGTATAAACATTCTTTTAGACAGCCAATGACGGCCTGAACTATTTTGTGAAATACCTACTAGTCAACTAGAAATAGAGCTAGATCCGTGGGAACAGCAAGAAAGGCTCCCACAAATACAGCGAAAAGGAAAAGGCTAGAAAAGGTCTGATACAGTAGAAACAGCACTGGATATCTGACTTGGGCCATAATATGACAAACATCTATAACATTCAACATCGCGGAACTAAAAAAACTCTACAGATTTTCACCCTAGAAATTGAAAACCAGTGCAAGACAAGCTTTGAACTACCCCGACCAAGAAGGGACATTACCCAATGCATAAATTGTCAAAAATATGGATATACAACAAATTATTGAACTAACAATCCCATGTGCGTCAAATGTGCTGGTTCTCATAAGACCATAGAATGCAACTTAACACATATGTACAAGAGACAAAATAAAATGCGCACTGTGCGGTAAAGGACATACAGAGAATTACAAAGGATGCATATTTTATTAATCCCTTAAGATCGAGCATTTCCTAGTTTTAGAAAGAAGGAAATAGTAAAAGATGACGGTGACATAACCAACCCTATTTAAGATATCCCTACTACTCGGGAACGAACATACGCTAAAGTTCAAAGCAACAATAATACCCAGAACAAACTTACATAAAACCGACCGAAACAGAAAGAAGTAAACCAAATAAAACCAGCTCCACGACTAGAATATATAGAAGCAAAACAAAAACAATAATAACTTTTATCGCAACCCAACAATGACATAATTGAACCAAAGGACATTATAAAACAACTTATGATGCAAATTAGTAATAGATGAACATACGCACGTTATTGTTAACTTAATTAAATGGACAGTGCTAACAAAATTACAATATTACAATAGTATGGAACTCAAACGGACTTATACAGCATTTCATGAAACTAAAACAATTCATAAAACAATGTAGACATATTGATAATATCCGAAACTCACTTCGCAAATAAAAGTTTCATCAAAATACCAGGATACACAATTTACCATACCAATCACCCAGACGGAAAAGCAAATGGTGGTATAGCGATCATTATTGACCTCGTAAAATGTACTTAACTTGACAAACATGAAATAGACTACTTTCAAGTGACCACAGATCTAATAGAAGACTAAAATGGGACACCATCAAGCCGACCAAACTATATAACAAATATGAAACTATTAACTTGTAATTGTGAAACCGGTACACCAATAAATACAAAAAACACCAATAAATGAAATAACATACTACATATGTACAACACAAGATTAACCCCAAGAAAAGTCCCGGATATGATCTCACTGGTTAAATAATAAAAAAAAAACAATAAATGTAATAAAATACTATATACAACACAAGACTAACTCCAAGAAAAGTCCCGGATATGATATCACTGGTTAAATAATATGATCTCACTGGTTAAATAATAAAAAAGACTGCCTCAAATCGCACTCATGTACTCGTACCTCGGAAATCCTTTTAAAAAAGTTTTCGTATTAAAATACTTTCCAAAGGTATGGAAAGTAGCCAAAGTGTTATGCGTTCCAAAATCTGGGAAAGATGCTACTCAAACCGCGAACTACAGGCCAATAAGCTTACTGCCGATAGTATCTAAGCTATTCGGAAAAATTTTAATAGACATACTATAACCAATAACGGACAAAAATAATATAATTCCCAACCACCAGTTCGGACTAGATTTAACTGTACAACAAACACACCGAATTATCAGCAAGATTTCAAAAGACTTAGACAAGCTGAGCTATAACACTGCAATTTACCTTGCCATACCGAAGGCTTTCGACAAAGTAAGTACTAACTGACTTCTACCTCCTCGTTAAAAGCTATATTGACGACCCCTGCTTTTACGTACTCGTACAATACAGAGACGAGCACTCAACTCTTTACAACGTAGAAGATGGAGTATCTCATATATACATCCGACATTCCAAAACCTAAGACTAGCAATTCAATGATTGCAACTTTCGCAAATGATGCAGTAATACTTACTTCGCACAAAATTCTAGGACAGGCGATCACCGAACTTGAAAATCACTTAGACGAATTGTCTAACTGGTTCAAAATATGGGACATACAAAGAAACGAAGATCAAACAGAATTAGTCATATACACCACAAAAAAATAACAAATCCTCCAACTATAAAACTCAACGACAAAATAGTAATTTTAGCCAAGCAAGCTAAGTACTTGAAAATGCACATAAACCAAAAATTAACTCGGAAACAACATATACTTAAGAAACTTAATCAAATCAAGGATAAACTTAGACAACTCTATTGGATGCTGGAAAGAAATGCGGTACTATCTATAGTATACAACAAACTGCTAATATACAGGTCAATTATCAAACCAGTATGTATGTACGAGTACAAACTTCAACTGTAAGAAACAGCGAGTAAATCAAATATAAACTTCATCCAGAAGCTCATATCAAAAATATTAAAAATTATAGTCGAGGCACCATGGTATATTTCTAATGACGAATTTCACAAAAATCTCAAAATACTGAAAGTAATGCAAGAAATAGAAAACAGCACAAACCACCAAATCTGGCTGTTAATTCATGGAAACAACGAAGTTAACTCTATCCAGCTACAAGAAATAACCCGAAGAAGAAGATTAAAACGCTTCAGATCAACACACAGAAAGATTAAAATATAATAATTATATTAACACTTTTTAAATTGCTGTTATGTTATGTTAAGGCACTGGCCTTAAAAAGTAAGTCATTGAACAAAGCCTTATTCAAATCCATTCAGTCATTTGTCAAAAAAAAATATCATCATAAAATTGTTTTCTATAGCTTTTCCAAATATGAATACGCGCTAATTACTGCTAATCGCTCCTCCCTGTCCAAAATCCTGCGTACATTACATACCTCTTTATCTAACCTGTATGACAACTCTAATCAGTAGTTCCTTTTATATCTTATATGCTATTTTAAAATTGTGTTTAATCTAACTAAGCATAATACTGGTACCAACTATGCACCTATATACATAAATGCATATCTATTTTTAAGATTCCACAATCATTAACTCATACAGCTGTATGAACAGTAATCAAAAGTAGTTGTTATCAGTAACGTACTATTTTCGGACAAGATCAAGAAAACAAATGATACGAGTATCAGGCAAAATTTTCCAATATGTAAACATTTATATGACCTTTTGCGATAATCTTGAGCTACTATTATAATATATTTTTCAGTATTTTGTCGATCGCTGCTCTATTTGACTGTTTTAATTTAGTCACATCTTGCAATTCCGCCTGGTAGCTTACATTCCTCCAGAAAAATAAACTACAGTGGTGTAAACATGTCGGAGGCTAACATAATCAGCGGAACAGAAATAGCTTTGTAAGTAATAACCCAATTTCTTACTATTTGCTCTTGATGCCTAAAAATTTTGGATTATATCCTCAGAGAAATAAAGGTACAACTGCAAAATTGTATAGAAAAACTCCGTAATAAACTGAACAATTTTCGGCCAGGTCTTCGCATTGTTCAAGTCGGCGGTAGGGAAGATTCAAATGTATACATCCGAATGAAAATAAAAGCCGCCAACGAAATTGGAATCGATGCGGTACTTATTAAATTCCCACGCACAATCACCGAAAGTGAACTATTATCAAAAGTAAAAAAATAATCGAATTCAGATCATATTGCAATTGAATTTTATTTTATATGTATGTGTATATCCAGATAAATGAACTTAATAATAATCATGACGTCCACGGAATAATTGTTCAAATGCCATTAGATTCTGATAATAAAATCGACTCACATAAGGTTACTAATTCAGTTTGTCCAGAAAAAGATGTCGATGGGTAACATATAAAAGGGAAATTGTCTGCCAACATGATTCACGTAAATTTAAATTTCCAGGTTACATGTAATAAATGAAGGCCGGTTGGCTGTTGGAGATCTGCGCGGATTTCTACCTTGTACTGCTTATGGGTGTATAGAACTTATTAAGCACAGCGGAATTAAAATAGAAGGATCAAACGCAGTGGTTCTTGGCCGTAGCAAGATTATAGGAACGCCTGCAGCTGAACTTCTTAAGTGGGAGCACGCTACTGTGACAGTATGTCATTCGAGAACAAAAAACTTGAAGGAATTGGTAAGTAACTTCGTTTTTACTAAATCAATAATAATAATAATAATAATAATAATAATAATAATAATAATAATAATAATAATAATAATAATAATAATAATAATAATAATAATAATAATAATAATAATAATAATAACAATAACAATAACAATAACAATAACAATAACAATAACAATAACAATAACAATAACAATAACAATAACAATAACAATAACAATAACAATAACAATAACAATAACAATAACAATAACAATAACAATAACAATAACAATAACAATAACAATAACAATAACAATAACAATAACAATAACAATAACAATAACAATAACAATAACAATAACAATAACAATAACAATAACAATAACAATAACAATAACAATAACAATAACAATAACAATAACAATAACAATAACAATAACAATAACAATAACAATAACAATAACAATAACAATAACAATAACAATAACAATAACAATAACAATAACAATAACAATAACAATAACAATAACAATAACAATAACAATAACAATAACAATAACAATAACAATAACAATAACAATAACAATAACAATAACAATAACAATAACAATAACAATAACAATAACAATAACAATAACAATAACAATAACAATAACAATAACAATAACAATAACAATAACAATAACAATAACAATAACAATAACAATAACAATAACAATAACAATAACAATAACAATAACAATAACAATAACAATAACAATAACAATAACAATAACAATAACAATAACAATAACAATAACAATAACAATAACAATAACAATAACAATAACAATAACAATAACAATAACAATAACAATAACAATAACAATAACAATAACAATAACAATAACAATAACAATAACAATAACAATAACAATAACAATAACAATAACAATAACAATAACAATAACAATAACAATAACAATAACAATAACAATAACAATAACAATAACAATAACAATAACAATAACAATAACAATAACAATAACAATAACAATAACAATAACAATAACAATAACAATAACAATAACAATAACAATAACAATAACAATAACAATAACAATAACAATAACAATAACAATAACAATAACAATAACAATAACAATAACAATAACAATAACAATAACAATAACAATAACAATAACAATAACAATAACAATAACAATAACAATAACAATAACAATAACAATAACAATAACAATAACAATAACAATAACAATAACAATAACAATAACAATAACAATAACAATAACAATAACAATAACAATAACAATAACAATAACAATAACAATAACAATAACAATAACAATAACAATAACAATAACAATAACAATAACAATAACAATAACAATAACAATAACAATAACAATAACAATAACAATAACAATAACAATAACAATAACAATAACAATAACAATAACAATAACAATAACAATAACAATAACAATAACAATAACAATAACAATAACAATAACAATAACAATAACAATAACAATAACAATAACAATAACAATAACAATAACAATAACAATAACAATAACAATAACAATAACAATAACAATAACAATAACAATAACAATAACAATAACAATAACAATAACAATAACAATAACAATAACAATAACAATAACAATAACAATAACAATAACAATAACAATAACAATAACAATAACAATAACAATAACAATAACAATAACAATAACAATAACAATAACAATAACAATAACAATAACAATAACAATAACAATAACAATAACAATAACAATAACAATAACAATAACAATAACAATAACAATAACAATAACAATAACAATAACAATAACAATAACAATAACAATAACAATAACAATAACAATAACAATAACAATAACAATAACAATAACAATAACAATAACAATAACAATAACAATAACAATAACAATAACAATAACAATAACAATAACAATAACAATAACAATAACAATAACAATAACAATAACAATAACAATAACAATAACAATAACAATAACAATAACAATAACAATAACAATAACAATAACAATAACAATAACAATAACAATAACAATAACAATAACAATAACAATAACAATAACAATAACAATAACAATAACAATAACAATAACAATAACAATAACAATAACAATAACAATAACAATAACAATAACAATAACAATAACAATAACAATAACAATAACAATAACAATAACAATAACAATAACAATAACAATAACAATAACAATAACAATAACAATAACAATAACAATAACAATAACAATAACAATAACAATAACAATAACAATAACAATAACAATAACAATAACAATAACAATAACAATAACAATAACAATAACAATAACAATAACAATAACAATAACAATAACAATAACAATAACAATAACAATAACAATAACAATAACAATAACAATAACAATAACAATAACAATAACAATAACAATAACAATAACAATAACAATAACAATAACAATAACAATAACAATAACAATAACAATAACAATAACAATAACAATAACAATAACAATAACAATAACAATAACAATAACAATAACAATAACAATAACAATAACAATAACAATAACAATAACAATAACAATAACAATAACAATAACAATAACAATAACAATAACAATAACAATAACAATAACAATAACAATAACAATAACAATAACAATAACAATAACAATAACAATAACAATAACAATAACAATAACAATAACAATAACAATAACAATAACAATAACAATAACAATAACAATAACAATAACAATAACAATAACAATAACAATAACAATAACAATAACAATAACAATAACAATAACAATAACAATAACAATAACAATAACAATAACAATAATAATAATAATAATAATAATAATAATAATAATAATAATAATAATAATAATAATAATAATAATAATAATAATAATAATAATAATAATAATAATAATAATAATAATAATAATAATAATAATAATAATAATAATAATAATAATAATAATAATAATAATAATAATAATAATAATAATAATAATAATAATAATAATAATAATAATAATAATAATAATAATAATAATAATAATAATAATAATAATAATAATAATAATAATAATAATAATAATAATAATAATAATAATAATAATAATAATAATAATAATAATAATAATAATAATAATAATAATAATAATAATTTTTATTTTTTTTTTTTTTACTAGGAGAGAATGCATCATGCACCGTCAGGGCTGTTTGGCGACCCCGGTGTGTCGGACTCTAACCGACTAAACTCTCCTCCTCCACAAGCATTATCCCACCCCGGAACCGCTTTTCGCATTACTTCAGGGTGGTGCTTTAAACTAAGCCCTATCAGGCCCTGTGCCGTTTATTATTTGCCCTTGTGTGTTAGGGTGTTGGTTTTGTTCTCTCTTCTTTTTCTTCTTGAGCACTTCTTCAATGTATAGGCGGACCGGGTTCAACTGTTTCCCGATCGTTTTCTTCTTCTCTTTTTTTTTTTCATCTGAGGATATGTTCTGTGTAGCTGCAGATTTTTTGCCAGTTCTCATAACTCTGTAGCATCTTCTCTACAATGTTCTCCGGTGTGATTTCGCCAGCACTTATCTGCAGGTCTTGGCGAAGGCTTTCCCATCTACTGCAGGCGAAGAAGGTATGGTTCGCGTCATCTTCTAGCGAGTCTCCGTACTGGCAAGCTGGACTGTTTGTTTTGCCGATTTTGTGGAGGAAGGCATTGAAGTATCCGTGTCCGGTGAGTAACTGGGTGACGTAGTAGTTGACCTCACCGTGTTTCCGGTCATTCCACTCAGCCACGTTCCTAATCAGCCTCGCTGTCCATCGTCCTCTCTTTTCCGAGCTCCAGCGCTCTTGCCACTTATGTTTCGTGAGCTGCTTAGCCTCCTCGGATGCCGCTTCCATTCCCATTTCCGCCTTTTTGTCGTAGACGTACTTCCTTTCTGCTGCTAGGAGATCAATGGGAGTCACTCCTGCAACTACAAGGACGGCTGGTTCCGAAACCGTTCGGTATGAGCTAGCTACACGTAGAGCTCCGCATCTTTGCACTGCCGCCATCTGTTTCCGGTACTTCTCTTGCTTAAGTGCGTCTGCCCAAATTTCGCTGCCGTACAGAAGGATGGAGTGCGTTGTCGCCATCAGTAACCTTCGCTTACTGGCCGTTGGGCCACCTACGTTTGCCATCAGTCTGCTCAGTGATGCAGTTGTTTTTGAGGCTCTTTCCGCTGCTGCCTTTATTTGTTGCCAGTAGGTTAGTTTTGTGTCGAGCCTCAAACCCAAGTACTTCACTGCGGCGCTGCTTCTTATTACTTCTGCCCCGATTTGGAAGTCGATTTGTGTGGGGATCCTTTTCTTCGTGAGAAGGACTACCTCAGTTTTCTCCGTTGCTAGGCTGAGTCCGTGTTCTTCCATCCACGAATTTGGTCGTCGCATGACCTGGTTCAACTTTCTTTGAGCGCTATCGGTGTCTCGTGCCATAATCACCGCGGCGATGTCGTCTGCGTACCCGACCAAAAAGGCATCCTCGGGCATCTCCATGCGAAGGATGCCGTCGTAGGAGATGTTCCAGAGGTCTGGTCCTAAGATCGATCCCTGCGCTGCGCCTGATGTCACTTGCTTTCTTCGCGGGCCTTCTGTAGTCTCGTAAAGCAGCTCTCGATCCCTGAGATAGTCCTTCACCATCCACAGGAGATATGCTGGAATGTGGAACCTCCGTTCGAGAGCGTCCAGTATATCGCTCCACCTGGCTGAGTTGAAGGCATTCCGTACGTCCAGGGTTGCCAGCAAGACGATCTTCCTAGAGTAGTGGTTTCCCTGATGGGCAATTTGGGCGGCGTTCACTACTTCCTTTACGGCTCCAATCGTAGAAGGGCCTTTCCGGAAACCGTACTGCCTCTCTGACAGATCGCCTGACGTTTGTAGTGCCGCTATAAGCCGTGGCTTAAGTAGCTTTTCCAAGAGTTTCCCCGCGGTGTCTAGCATGCACAGAGGCCTGTATGCCGATGGGGAATCCGGATCTCCCTTGCTTTTGCTGATAAGCACCAAGCGTTGTTTCTTCCAGCTCTTGGGAAAGATACCTTCCTCGAGGAGGCTGTTAAACATGTTCAGCAGCAAGTGCGGGCATGTTTGGGCGGTCACTTTGATTACTTCTGTGGGAATTCCGTCGGGGCCGGGGGCTCTTCTATTTTGCAGGGACTGCACCGCTATGCTCAACTCTTCTTCGCTAAAAGCTGGAATTTCCTGTCGTTGGGCCGGTGTGATGTCAGGTGGCCTGACCGGATGAGTTGGGAAGAGTGTGTCCACGATGCGCTCCATCTTTCCTTCACTGAGGACAGGGGGTGCCATCTGAGCTCCGAGTTTCCGCGTTACGATCTTGTAGCCTAGTCCCCAGGGGTCGTTATTGACGTCTCGCCGGAGATCCTCCCACTTTTGTTTCTTGCTCCAGTTGATGGCCCTCTTGAGCTCAGATCTTCGAGTTCTGAACTCCGCTAGAGCATCTTCCATAGGTTCAGCGTTTCTTCTTTTTCTTCCCCTGGTGACTATGCGCCGGAGTTGTAGGCATCTTCGGCGTAGCGCAGCTATCTCCTCGGTCCACCAGTACACTGAATCTCTGTTTTTGTTGGTACCGCTCGTTCTGGGCATTGAGGAGTCGCAAGCGAGCCGAATTAGTCGCATCGTGGCTTCAGCTTTCATTTCAGCAGGTCCTTGCACTTGGATCACGGCGTCTGTACCTTCCTCGATCACGCCCTTAAAAAGGTCTGCGTTAAGCCTGTTCAAGTTCCACCTCGGAGCCCGTGGTTGGTGATGATGGTTCGGAACTCGTTGGTTACCCTCCAGATCAAAGACAATGTACTGATGGTCGCTACCTGTGTAATCCTCGATTACTCTCCAGTTTTTGATTCTTGCGAATATGGTGTCCGTCGCGAAGGTTACTTCTGGAATAGTTCCTCTGTGTCCAGGTCTCCTGAAAGTGTGGGTGTTTCCTGCGTTGGCTACGTTAAGCCCACGTCTCGCGGCCATTTCGAGTATTTGCCTTCCTCGAGAGTCAGTAGTTGGCATTCCCCACTCCTGTGCTCTGGCGTTGAAGTCACCTGCGACCAAGATCTCCCCTGTGGTGTCGACCAGGAAGTCCTCTAGATCGTCCAGTTTTTTCCGGAATGCTTCAATTCTGTCATTTGGGCTCAGATAGACGCTTACAACCGTGAGTCCGTCGTGCTTTACCCACGTGAAACCTCTTTGTGTGCCTAAACTTTTCATGGGGAATTTTCTTGCATCCAAGACCCAGATTGCAGCGGTTCCAAGCGGGTCCGCTACCCAGTTTGTCTCTTTATTCCCGTACTGCTCACTGATGATGGCGACATCTACTTTCATTTCATTCAGTAGTTTGATTAGCAAGTTGTCCGCCGTTTGGCTCCTGTGGATATTTCCCTGCAGAATTCTGGTCATTGTGAGGCCCTTTTCTTCTCATTTTCGAGTGCCTCTCGGAAGACTTGGCACTTACCTGACCCCGGGACATGGTCCAGAGCGAATGGTGGAACTTGGAGGTTCGCGCAAAGGCAGCACATTGGTGAATTTTGGCAGTCAATCTTCTTGTGGCCCTTTTCTCCGCAGTTGAAGCACAGCCCTAGCCCCTTTCTATCTACGCTGCTACATGTTGCTTGTTGGTGGCCATATCCGAAGCATTTATAGCACCGTGAGACCTCTGTTCTGCGCCGAATTCGGCACTGGACCCATCCAATTTTAATTGTTGGGTTCTTCAGCAAATCGTAAGCTGCTCGGGCATTCATATGCACTATGGCCATCTTGAGGGAGCTTCTGTTTTTCGCTGTGACTGACACCTGAATATCAGAGATGAAAACAGCAACTTTTTTCTTGACTGCTTCTTGGACTTCTTCGGCTGTAGTCAGTTCGTCCAAGTCCCTGATCTCTAGGGCCATTTTCGGTTCAAGACTGTGAACCGTTGCCTTATCCCCTAGAATTGCTCTCAGAGATTCTCCGAAAGCTGTCTTGTTTTTTGTTTTGGACCCGAGTTCTAGAAGAACATATCCAGTTTTCGTTTGCCGAACAGTTTTGATGATGGTTTTGGTATCATCTGGATTCGCCTTACTTCGGATTTCCCTCAGGATATCGGTAAACTTCTCTGTTCCTTTTGGCTTAATGAGGATAGCTTCAGGTCGAGATCTCCGCTGGTTCTTCTCTTTCGTCTTCTTTGCCTTCTTTTTATTTTCCCTCGCACCTTCTTTGGGTTTGTCCCTAGGTCTAACTTTCTGGGCGAGTTTGTCTGGCGCGACAGCCACGGGATTTTTCCTCTTGAGGGCTTGAGCGTAGCTCTCTTGCTCACGATTTACCGTAGGAATAGGAGTTTCTCTTTGTTGTCCGTTTTGTTGGTTGACTGGATTTTTTTGAGAGTTCCTTGTTCTTTTGTCGGTATCCTTTACAAGTGGACCCGAAGGTGGTCTCTTAGAAGAGCTCGGTTGATCTTTGTCACTCTGGCCTGGTGATATCGTCTTCGTGGTACCCGACTTTTGGGTTAAGAGCCTTCGCTCGGTTTTTCTCCTGTCTTTCTCGTGCCACTTTATCTTGTCCAGAGATTCTTCAAGAGCCGCTATGCCGTTTTTAATGTCTAGGCTGATGTTCTTCTGCTTCGAACACGCTGCTTTCATAGTTTTAATCACATTTAAGCATTTCTGCATCTCCTGTGAAAAAACGTCTCCTGGATTTTCCTCATCTGCTGTTTTACCCTCCTCGTTTTCAGTTTGAAGAACATTTCGGGCAGCTGGTGGTTTTTTTGGCTGCAGGGCGGTGTCCTGTTCGATCTGGAAACTCTCTGGGAAGGACTGGTAATGGTTTCACTTGTAGCATTTCCTTCCGCGGAAGCCAAGTGTGCCACTTCCGAGGTTTGGATTAAAATTTCATTTGTATTGCGGTCGCTGTATGTCGACGTCCCGGGGCCCGCGCGCACACCCCTGTCAGACGCCGGTACTGGGTATCCGACTCCCTGCACCGTAAGGTTACTTCTTATCTCTTCTCTATCCATATTTGGTTTATTTTCTGTGTTCCTTCACATAGTTGTTTTGTTGGTCCGCGAGTGGTATTTTATTTCCCACTTACGATGCATTTCTGCCGAGCATTCCTCTATCCGCCACCTGAGGACGCGCCCTCTAGGGGAAAGCAACAAACCCCCGAGGGAATAATAATAATAATAATAATAATAATAATAATAATAATAATAATAATAATAATAATAATAATAATAATAATAATAATAATAATAATAATAATAATAATAATAATAATAATAATAATAATAATAATAATAATAATAATAATAATAATAATAATAATAATAATAATAATAATAATAATAATAATAATAATAATAATAATAATAATAATAATAATAATAATAATAATAATAATAATAATAATAATAATAATAATAATAATAATAATAATAATAATAATAATAATAATAATAATAATAATAATAATAATAATAATAATAATAATAATAATAATAATAATAATAATAATAATAATAATAATAATAATAATAATAATAATAATAATAATAATAATAATAATAATAATAATAATAATAATAATAATAATAATAATAATAATAATAATAATAATAATAATAATAATAATAATAATAATAATAATAATAATAATAATAATAATAATAATAATAATAATAATAATAATAATAATAATAATAATAATAATAATAATAATAATAATAATAATAATAATAATAATAATAATAATAATAATAATAATAATAATAATAATAATAATAATAATAATAATAATAATAATAATAATAATAATAATAATAATAATAATAATAATAATAATAATAATAATAATAATAATAATAATAATAATAATAATAATAATAAT